>CM068840.1:121043759-122243759 GCA_028554795.2 Sinohyriopsis cumingii | reverse complement strand
AGAGTTTCTCTTCAATATATTTCATCCAAATATAATGATGTAATTACCATTAAAACCAAGCAACCAACTTCTTCAACATATCATTCAACCAAATATAATGATTTAATTACTATTAAAACCAAGCAACGAAATTCTTCAACATAACATTTCTGGCCAAATATACTGATGTAATTACCATTAAAACCAAGTAACCAACATCATCAACATAGGTTTCTGTCCAAATAAAGCGCTGAAAGTACCGATACAAACCAATTAACCAACCAACTTCTTCAATATAGCTATTCTATCAAAATAAAGTGTTGAACGTAACGTTGAAAAACTAACAATTCCTTCAACATGCTATAGTAAGAAAGGAATGAACGTCAAGCATTGATAAAAGTTGTGATTAACTATCACCTGTGTCCTTATTCCCAGCGAGCCGTTGATGTGGTTGTGGCAGGAACCCGCTTCACTCGCCAAACACTGTATAAATCATGAAACACTACATCCTGTCTAATGTATATTTGTTTATTAATTATTGTTGTTATGGCCGATATGAAATGAATAAATGGGTTTGAATAATAGCGAAATACTGTATTGGGGGTGTCTTTTTCTCTTTTTTTTATTTTCCATATTGACTCTTGGTGTTACAGTTCTTTAACAGTAATCCAAAATGACAAATTACATCAAAAGAACCTTTATTAAACTAGAAATATACATCATACAGTGACTGAATACCACGCGAAATCTTCGTTTTCTCAATTAATCTGATTTTAATGCAGGCTGTCAAAGATTATCAACATGACCAGTTGTTGTCTATCCAAATCCAGATTCTATGGGTTGGACTCTGAAAGAAAAACAAAAAACTTTAAATTTTCGATTAAGGACTTCTTTCAATTAGTTCTACATATTATGATTGGAAACTACTCACACCTGTAAATATTCCAACAAAAATATTTCTGTGTATAATTCCTGTTAAGAATTTCAAACTCGTTTTGTCATTGATACACCACGAAATGTATAAAAGTTTCATTAAAATGAAAAGATGTTTGCTGAGTTTCCTTTTATTGAAAAATTTATACAGCGAGTGGCATATCAAAGATAAAGCGTACAAACCGAACATCTTTTATTTATATCACATACAAATACACATACTGGCATTTCCAGAGCAGTTAACACTAACTACAAGTAACTGAGTATTGACGGAATGAATGAACTATGAACAACCTTGTCCGGTGAGTCCGCTGCAAAATATAGTTCTTAAACTTTTGCGAATAATCGCAGACTCCTTTGAAAATTTATATTTTGTTTCTTTTTGTTTTATATATATATCCGGGGTCCCAAGTGGTCGAGTGGTATAAAGGGCTCTCCGTTACGGATCACTGCCATCTCACTTCAGTTAACGTGGGTTAGACTCCAGGATTCGACCACTGTGGGTATGTGAGAAAGCTTCCAGTAGCTTCTCGTGGGACGGTGGTTCTTCCCGGGGTTTTCCCGGGTTCTTCCTCCACCATTAACACTGGCCGCCATGCATAGCCTATCGTGTGCTGAAAAATGGCGTTAAACAACAACAATATATATACATATATATATATATATATATATATATATATATATATATATATATATATATATATATATATACTCATAATAATAATGAGGACTTTGTGTAGCGCCTAATAGTTAGCGCTATAAGCGCTTTACAACATTAGACAACACCTACAAGATAAAACAAAAACATATATAATGATATGAGTACAAAAACAAACACCACGAAATTAGAAACAAAAAAAAACATGCTGAAAAAATTTAAGGTAGGAAACTATTAGGTCTGCAAGTTTGTTTTTGCAGTTGAAAAAAGTGAGTTTTGAGAGCACGATTGAATGGGATCACTTTGTCTTGGTGTCTATGTTCAATGGGCAATTCATTCTACATTGCTGGACCCTGGTATGCAAAAGAACGCTGTCCATATGACTTTGTTTTCAGAGTGTGAATAATGAGTATACCATTGTCAGAAGAGGAGCTTAAGTATCTTGCTGGTGGGCACACATGGGTGAGGCCGGATAGGTATGTTGGACTGGAGTCCGTCAGTGAAACGTAGCACAGAGAACAACTTTTGGGTTTGATTCTGGATCGAATGGATAGCCAGTGTAGGGTACAGAGCAGCGGGGAGGTGTGCTCTGATCGTGGTACTCTAAGTATGATCCGAGCAGCTGTGCTTTGAACTATTTGAAGTTTTTGGAGCATATATTGAGATGAACCAGACAGAAATGAGTTACAATAGTCCAGCCTTGAAAGTGCTAATGAACACACAAGTGTTTTAGTGGCATCAACTGAAAGATATTTGCGAATGGAGCTGATGCGTCTCAGCTCAAGATATGCAGCCTTGCATATGTTCCTGACATGTTGGTTAATGTGAGAGTACTGTCCAGAGTAACACCTAGGTTTTGTACTGATTGTGTGAATTTAATGTTGGTGGTGCTGATATTTATTGTTTGAGGTAAAGGATGTGAATGAGAAAGTCTTTATGTTGTGATCAGAATGGCCTCAGTTTTATCATCATTCATCTGCAGCTTGTTACATGTCATCCATGATTTCACATCAAAAATGCACCTCTCTACACCTTGGATGGTAGCATCAACTTCAGTTCGGTGGCTAGATTTGTATATTTGGGTTTAATCAGCGTACAACTGGTGAGACGATAGATGATGATCTATGACACTTGAGAGCGGCTGAGTGTATAGAATGAAGAGAACAGGTTCAAGAACAGACCCCTGTGGAACACCACAACATAGATCAACTGGGCTGGAGTGTATTCCATTTGCAGACACAATTTGTGTCCTGTTGACCAAATAGGACTTTAACCACAGTAAGGCTGTATCACGAATGACAAATTCATGCTGGAGACGCTAAAGTAATATATCATGGTCTATTGTGTGAAATGCTGCAGACAAATCAAAGAGGGCGAGGATTGTAATCTTTCCGCTATCCAAAGCAGAGAGAATGTCATTAACTACTTTTAGAAGAGTAGTTTCAGTATTTTGGCAAGGGCGATATGCAGATTGTACATTGCTAAAAAGACTGTTTGAATTCAGATGAGATACAAGCTGGGGTAGAACAACCTTTCCTAAGATTTTTGATATGCATGGGAGATTAGATACTGGGCGGTACTTCTTTAAATCGTTTTGGTCTAGTGTTGGTTTCTTCAGCAGAGGCTTTACAATGGCAGTTTTGAAAAATGATGGAAATTCCCCTGATGAGAGAGACGTATTAATAACATCAGTTAGTGAAGGCAATACTGGATCTAAGCACTCAAGCAGCAGTGATGTTGGAATTGGATCAAGTTCTCATGACTTTGGTTCAATCTTCATCAGGATTGTACGTACGAAATCCATAGAGAAAGGTTCAAATGCTGATAATGGTTGCCGCTCAAATGACGTATCCCAACTGTATGGTGACGACGAGTCAATTGAAATTGTGGTGTCAAGCTTATCTCTAATGGTTTGTACTTTGTCACGGAAGAAATTTGCAAACATGTCCGGAAGGTGGACTGGAGAGAAGGTAGTTGGAAGTGGTGTAGATTTGTTCCTCGACATTAGCTTGTTAGTAATCTCGAAGAGCTCTTTGCAGCTGAAACTTTCCATGATATTAGTAGTGTAATGGGCTGATTTCGCTGCATGAACTATATTTGTGACATTCTTCTTGGCGGCTTCATAGATTTGTTTATGAATAGTGAGTCCGGTGGAAATCCAAAGCCTCTCAGTTTTACGGCGGTCTCTTTTAGCAGTGCGAAGCTGGTCCCTAACACTGCTATACCATGGAGAACACTTTTGAATTCATACTCTGCACTTGGTTGCTGGCGCATGTTTGTCGAGCAATGAACGCAGGCAGCTATCTAGTTGTTTTGCTGTAGGAGTCAGGCAAGTTGTTAGGTTTGCTTGTATGTTATGCATTAGTTTGGTTCTATTTATGATACGGAGGTTTTTCTTAGTAGCAGATAAAGGTGGAGGGTTAAGGACTGATACGTCAGGATGGCATAGGTGATCTTATGCAAGCTCGTGGGATACCAGGGAGGACCGTAGAATGTTATCATCAGGTCTATGAAGAATCCAGTCTAAAATGTGACCATGTTTATGGGTGGGTTGGTTAACTGACTGTTCGAATTTGAAAACACTGATGGTATCTAGGAGTTTTGATGTGTTTGGGTTTCTGGGACAGTCAAAGTCAAAGTTGAAATCTCCAGGAATAATCAGGTCGCCACCTATCGAATTTCTATACTCCAGGAGATTCGGAAATTGCTCCAAAAAGAGAGATTCAGTCAGCTTGTTTTCTACTAGGAGGAGCGTGATATAGGCAGAACAAATGGACTGACTTTTACTCCAGTGTGATTGTGGTTTGGACTAGTTCAAACGATGTGTGGTCGAAACTGAATGTAGTTGTGTGCTTAAGACGTTTGATCATGGAGTTCTTTGTGATGACCAATTTCACCTCCGCGAGAGTTACGGGGGAACGACTTGATCGAGTAACCAATGGGTGTTAGACCCACGCACTTGGGTTCATCGCCTGACGTCGACATTCTGGTCGTTGATAAAATTAACTATTTCTGTGCGCTTCTCCGGTGGTCCTACTGATTGGGCATTGAATAATACAATACGCAGAAGTATCTCTTGGATAGTTGACACAAAGGTTGACGAATTAATAGGGTTTTGAATTAGGTTATCTAAATTAACGATTGAATTTTTAAATTGTTGAGTCGGAAAGGGCATAAGGGAGATAAGTGGAATTTTTCTTTCTGTTCTACGCAGGCCAGCTTTGAAACAACGTTTCTTTTTCGCTTCTGTTTACATTTAGGTAATGATGAATGTAATCCCAGTTCGTTTAGTTTATAGCACAATGTAGTGTGGAGAGCCAAGGAGTGGTCATTTAAAGCAATTAATGAGGGTCCATCATAGCATAAACGGTCTGACTGGCGACTATCACGTGATGGCGGTTTGCTCAAAAACAAAGGAAGTTGTAGCAGTGGAGCAAGACAGCTGAGTTCTCGTTTCCAAAATAAAAAGATGAAGAAACACATACGAACTGAACAGCCAATACATAATGAACACAATAACATAGACGAAGACAGGCAACATGCACAAATATCATGAAAAGGCACAAAAAAAACGGAAAAGCTGCTTCAAGCTGGTTAAGCGATAGCGGCCATCTTGATTTTTTTTTTCTTTTGTTTTTGTTTTTGTTTATATATATATATATATATATATATATATATATATATATATATATATATATATATATATATAAAGATATAAAGACAGACAGCAACGTCAAGTAATCTAACTTTGCCCATATTATTTCTTGAATTTTCAATAAAATTGATTTTTGGATACATCTAATTAGACCATGAAAAGAAGATACTCATTTTGGTTCCGGTCCGGAAGTGCAAACCAGGAATCCACCATTCCGGACCTCAAGTCAGATTTATGTGCTGTCGGCTTCTTTGTTATTTCCATTACTATAAATCTGCATTGAACTTATAATCTTATTATCCTGCTTTTTCTGGCAACACACTTCACAATATAGATATCTTTAATGAATCAAAGTATTTTTTTGTGATCCGTCTCATGATTTAGATCTAGAGGAAATAACTCTTGCAGTCTTTATGAACACATGCTACTTATATAAAATATTAGAGCTCTTCTCATTAACAAAACTGAATATAATAATTTTATGATGACCAACTGCATTTTAATTAGTTATTTGAATTACTGTTTCTTCAGATTTACTTTGCCAAAACATGGAGAACACGTACAGTTCTCCGGCATTGGTATTGGCCTCAAACCCTTAACAAAGGAAATATATAACTCTGCATGACCTCTATATATCAAAGAGCCGAATTAAACCTTTTAACGGATCTCCAAGAACAGAAAAGCTTCAAAATTCATTAGTCGTCCGTGATTTAATTGTCCTCAAAAGACGTTTATTGTTGCTCATTACACCATTAATTTAGACCATTTGAATTAAAACTATACTTTGTAATTAAGTATAACTACTAACGGTGACTGGATTAGATTAGATTATCGTATATTGCTAACAAGTAAACGTTAGATAAGGATTATTTTTGGAGATCTATATGTGGATGGATTTTTATTTGCAAATGACTATCGGCACGCATACATATAATTTTAAATTTATTACAGACATTGATGGTAAGATTTCGTTTCATTAAGAGAGAGAGAGAGAGAGTGATGCTTTATTAAGAGAGAAGGATAGAGAGCTTATTCCTACCCCTCTTCACAAATAAAGAAAGCAGAGCTTGAGCAGTTTAGTTCAGTCCACGTAAAACCGAAATGGGTACTGAGAGCCAGACAGCCGTAACCATGGATACCATTACCGACACCTGGCGTCCATCTAGAATTGACAACAGCGTCACCTGTTACCCACTGCAGCACATGCGCGTTCGATGAGGCTCCGATCCAGAATTTGGAACCATCTTCATCGACTGAAACTGATAAACAAAGTTTCAAATGGAAATAGCCATGTAGTTAGAATGAAATGTCTATGATTATGCGAGTTGGAGAGGAAAATGAAACGAAAGGTTCAATAATTACACACATACGAATAATAGTTTCTAAGTATTTACAACGGAAGTACGTGTATTACGATGTATGAAATACGCACCCAGACATACAAGTAATGCTATATTTCGCCAGGTATATTGATTACCCTTATTTGGTATGAGCTGTTTTAGTTTATTTTGATTATTCAGCTCTAATTTTCACTTACCTAGTAGGCCATCTCAGTCGTGTGATCTGTCTACTATGCCGGTGATAATCATTAAGGTTGCAAAACAATAATTACAATGTTCTACCATCAATTTACGTGCATAATATAAAAAAAAATTCAAAAACACGTGCCTAATTGTTAGGTAAAGAATAGATGTGTCATTTCTCTTTTTTTGAAGAGAAGGGTGTTGTCTACAAAACATTACGGTCACTACGGTCACCAAAATGGCATTGTAATAAATGGTGATCAAGTGATAAATGGCGTTATTTACCAATCACTGGCATCTCGGTTCTATCCACTTGGGTTCTGGTGTCGGGATCGACAAGTGGAGGTATGTGAGTAAACTTGCCAGTAGCTTCCCACAGTTTGGTGGTTCCTCCCGGGGATTCCCGGCTTCTTCATCCACCAGATATATAAATGTCTAAAATTACTACATTTTTATCGGCTTTAGAAAATTTAATGTGTCTTCATTATTTTTCCATTTAAATTGTTATATCTTTATATGCCTTCGAAAGTTTAATATGGTTTCGATTTTCTGCAATCTTTTGTACTATATGTTATCTCCTTAGAAAATATGATGTGCTTGCATTATTTTTCAAATCTAAATTTGTATATTTCAATCCGCTTTACAAATTCTAATATCCCTTAATGTTTGTCAAATATTAGTAATACATTTTAATGTGCTTTAGAAAGTTTAAGATACTTTTACTGTTTTGCATATTTTAATTACTGTATTTTAATCCGCTTTAAAATATTTAAAATGCGTTCATTGGTTTTCGAATTTTAATTACTAAATTTTAATATGATTTCAAATTTTATGATATCTCAGTTGTTTTACAAATCTAAATTGCTGCATTTTAATCTGCGTTAGAAAGGTTAATGTGCCATCATTGTTTTGCAAACCTTAGTTACTACATTTTAATCAAATTGGGAAAGTGTATGACACCTTAATTGTTTCATCAAATCTTAATTCAAAGTTATATCTGCTTTAGAAATAGTAATGCATCTTAATTGTTGTACGTATCTTAATTGCTACCTATCATCTGCTACACCTTATTCAACACTATGTATTATAAAAATTATAAACTCTGTGTATGTACTGGAAGGCACTTTAGACTAATGACGCAGAAGCATTATGTAGTTCCGATTTGAGACCATTTGCCACTATAAGAAGAATAGATAACGTGTATTAGCATATGTATCACTAAACTTTCTTAGTTTTCTGCAACCGTTGATATTTTTTCACTCACTTTCCAAGGTCGCGAGAGCTGTTTCCAGGAAGTATTGTTTTTCAGTTGTATCAAGAACTGCAAGATGGCCAGCACGTCGTCTACAAAACTCCTGCATTTAATAAACATAAACTGTATTTTATCAATATTGCAGAATACATGAGAGATATGAAACATATACTGAAAATATTTTGTGGTAATGTTTGCATTTTTCATTACTGGCTTATCTAGGGCTTTGTTTCTTCGACCTTTTGAATTGTTTTGATTCCATATTGTATTCTCCTATAAAACGTTTTTCATCACATAGTTTATCGTGAAGTTAATTAAAGATGGGGCACTTTGCTAATAATGTATTCTACGGACACTCGTTTTTTTCAAGTAGTTGTTGGGAACAATCCTCATCGGTGGCGTATTTCAAATACTGATGCAACTTGCAAACAGCAAAGCACCAATTGAACATTTCCTCATCTCAAGATGGGATATAACATGTGAGAAATATTCAGAAATATTTACATACACACATCAGTGTTCATGGAACAGTAAACAAACATTTATGCCCCTCTTATCCTTAAAATTGGTCAAAACAGACAAAAGTAATGATATTGGTATGATATTATTATGGATTTAATTTTTTATAAAATTGATTTTTCATTTAAACACCAGAATAAGCATATGAATTATATTTCAAATCAAACATAACAATTATCATAACGCATTATCGACCCGACAACAGACTAACGAAGCAGTACTAAACCGATATTTTATTCCCAAACTGTACTGTTATGTTGTACCTTTGGAAATTCCGATATCACATATTCTTAACGAGTGTTGCATAGACACCTGTCTGTTAGATATGACTGTACAATTTAGACATTTACTGGTATTTTTCGTATGTCTTGAGTTACGGTCTTCAACCAGCTGTTGCATCAAACTCAAGAAACCAATCCAAAGCAATTTCCATCATTCAGAGTAGTTATTTCGGTCAGTATTTCAGACTCCTCTGGCAGCTTGGATAAACGATGTTGCATCTAAATCGCTCTCAAGTTTGACGGAACATCTGATTTTATGCCGATGTAGCACACACATTTCTAAATGGCCACAGAAGGTAGACGTACTGTTTGCGACACATTTTCTGTAACTGCAGCTCCTTTAAATAAATATATTTGTTGCAATGTTTATCTGTAAATACTTAATAGGTGCGTTTTGACAACTTTGTCTACGCTATGTTCGCAGCAGAAGTCAATGTGCATAAAAATAAGTCACGCGATGTAAGGTAGAGATAGCCGCAACCAGTGTTCTATACAAATATTAAAAAAATGTTAAATTTGGATGACTGTCAGTTTAACAAAATTCGCCCAAAGAAGATTACATAGATACGACGTATATACCCTTAGCATTCTTTACACAACAGCGGATGTGCCAAATATGCATAAAAAAGTTTTAGGACAACATGAAAAATCATAATTCTTCTTTCCTGTACATTAAAGCAGCAATCAATCGGCACAGCCTTAAAGTCTATAAAAATATTTTTATAAATGTAGAATCGTTGTAGACTTTTCAATTTAAATTAACATTTAATAGTATTACAAATTTTAAAACCGTCGACTGTATTATGTGGAATGAACATTGTCTTCGAGTCTTATATTACCCAGCACAGACGCAATTTGTTATGTGCGTGATTAACTATATTCAGACCATGTCCATTTTCGTAACACATTAGACAATTGTTTTTCTCAGAATATTTTTGTTTTTTTTTTAAATTTTTTTAGTTTCAATTTATATTATTTTATTTTATTAGTGCCCTCTGGAATAGCCAGTGACAAAGTTGCAGAGTCGGATTTCATCTATAATGCTTGAACCATTACTATAGTGTTATATCAATATATTTCAATGGAAAAATTTAGCCAATCAGATATACTTTTGTCTTTCATGACATAATGATTAAACTGATGTCAGAGGTTACTAGCAATTCTGGAACATCCGAAAGCTCGTACTAGATTATGTACGCTGACCAAACTCTTCCAAAATTTATTTTGTTTATCTCCATTCATTCCTGTCAAAGTAATTTTTCATAACAATTTTCTTGTATTTTGCGAGCCACAACTTTTTTCCTCTCTCTCTCTCTCTCTCTCTCTCTCTCTCTCTCTCTCTCTCTCTCTCTACAGTTCTATATTTTAAGCGAGAGAACACTTAAAGTTGCTAAAACTTTCGTTAAGTCCCACATCTGATTATTTGCGGAAATAAAATAATTTAAAACCCTCGTAAAAAGTTCATGCTGACCATCGTTGTTTGTTTAACTGGTTCTTTTCAGCTAGTATTTCCAACGTAAGCCTGATTATGGAGAACGTGAATGACTCTGAGTAAATATTCGTGAAAATATTTCGTAAAATAAAATAGTATCTGGTCAGCTTATTCCGTATGGTATTATTGCGATGCTGTGTCCCGCGTTAGGGGTCATACACTATACTGTCCGTGATATGTCGACAGTTGTAAAGGCATGGAAGCGCAATAAACTCTAGGAGAAACAGCGTGCCGACTAGTTGGTATATATTTTAACATCGCTTGATATTACCTGTGCTCCATTCCAATCAAAACGTTTTTCGAAGACCCGAAAGCACCTGTTAGACTCATACTGGCAGGCCGAATAATGTACCCATATCAAATCTAGAACAAAGTAATAACGTAACAGCATAACAACTTATAAATATTGTCCTTAAAAAAGGAATACTCCTTCTCTTATAAATCAAGCAACGAAAGAATAAAACGAATAACTAAATGTAAAACAAATAATGAATAAAAAGTGTCGTTATTATCTCTTTTTTCGCACCACAACCCCCCCCCCCCGCCCCTCCCAACAGCGCCTCCCACATATGCATGAATTATGAACACTTTAAATAATGGTATCTGCAGTTTGCAGTATATTTATGCATTAATGCAACGTAAATTTTGGGTCTGATTTCAGGTTTAGTACAGTCATTTCGAATGGACAGGACTAGTTGCTACAGTTAAAGAAGCTTAAAGATGGCGAATTACAGATCACTTCCTAATCTTTTCTTTGATTTACAACTTTCAATATTAAACTTAATAAATCACAAAACACGTCATTTGTATTATGTTTAAATGTGTTCATTCTGCAAAGGAATAAAAACAAAATGTAAATCACGATTTATTTTAAAGTCAAATTTAGATAGGAAAATGTCTGAAAAACAAAACCGACTGACACCCATATATAATGTTATTTTGCAACATGTATTGTACCAAAACTATCTTATTTCTCTACTAAATGGTGTGATCTTGTTAGTAAGCTCACACTAGTGATAAGATAGCCATTGTCAACTCAAGAACAAAAATAATGAGGAAAATGTGATAAATAAGGTCATAAACGGAAGATAAATAAGCACTCTTGATTTTATTTTGTATTTATTTTTCAATAATAGAACTGCATACAAGAGATTCATAATAATTGTTCGTTCAATTATAGCACTGTTGAGAGGATACGATCTATAAATTATATCCTTTTTAATATTGATAAATTTAATATCATACCTAAAATTTGATTCTCTATATTAACATCTTCTTTTTCGTCTGTTATTCTCAAGATAGTAAGCTAACTGTGACAGGTGATATATCAGGTGTTAAGATTTCAGTTACTGACATAGTAATTGATTATTCCTTAGAATGTACTTGTGAGGTTTTCAAGAAACCTAGCTACTGTATACATAATCTACATACAATTCTACATAATCTCTATGATAATACATGCTATGTTCAGGAGATTCTAAACAGAATAAGCGTAAATTCATTCATTATTTTTACGACAATTGCAATGACAACAACAGAAAACCAAATGCAAACAATATAATATTAAATTTAGTTAGGATTATATACCATCTATATTGGTTTTTACAGAATATTCTTAGGTCAATGCATGTTTCTAGTGCAACAGTATATAGTATTGTTATTCCAATATGCAATTCAGTTTTTATATTTATAGAGAATGTTACAACAAAGCTAATTTTAAACACAAAAAATGATGTAGATATATTATCAAACTGTGTCCGTTAGAGACACAAAGCAAGGCAATTATGATGATGCTATGCGATGCAATTTGATTATATACAAGTTTGTAAAATACACTATGACGTCAAGAAAGGAATGTAGAGTGGCGCAGAATATGAGTTCTAGAAAAAAAAACTAATATAAAAGAAAGATAATAAATAGAAACAGATGAACATACAGCATAAACAAAAAGATAAACAAACACAGAGAAATAAGAACAACATTCCGAAAAGTCGAAAACACAGAGAGGAACAAACACAAAATGTATTAAAACAAGCAAGGGTAAAATAAAAAGAAGAAGATCAAACATAAAAGATCGATTTCATTTTTGGACTGGACAAAATACAAATGCTACTAAAGGAATAGCACCCATTTTGTATGGCTCAGTAAGTACGAATGACCGAAGAAAAATACAATTGGAAATAACTATTTCAAAACTGGAAGATAATGTTAAACAATTAGGAGCAAGAGGGGATTTCCTGACAGGTTTGAAATATAGAACTCAATAAACGATAGAGATACTATTATGATCAAAATCAAGGAAGCTATGATATTAGACTGGAGAAAAAATCGTTGTCTATTGTATCATAACAAATGACACTACAGTACGAATATTGCTCAACACGCACATCGTTTATTGTGAGATCTCTTCACGCGACATTCAATCCGGTATCTAATGGGCGACACCTTGAAGTTAACCTCGTCCATAAATGTTTACGTCATGTTACGACCCTAGCTCTTTAAAATGTGTAACAGAAAGGAAGTGAAACCAACAAAAGTTCAGCAAAGAATTTATTTCCTTGGAATAGAATGCGAAAATTCATAAAATACTTACAGTTTTGTGAATTAAATTAAAAATAATCCTAAATTTCCTATCACAGGTCAAAATTATGGAATGTTCATAATGAATTAGATAGTCTTGAATGTTCTGATGTACCAATAGTTTTGGATATCTAGATATGCTAATGGTGAATCTAGAATGGCTTTGAATTAATTCATAAAATTTCAAAAATAATGTGTTAATCCATTCAATGAGCACTTTATGAATTCCAATGAATGATTTCAATCATTCCTCTCGAATTATAAATTAATAAAACTGCTAGCTCAGATCATTGATTTCCACAGACTGATTTGAAATAGGAATGAACATAGTAATTCGCTGTTTAATAAAACTTATTATATGCTCATTTTGTTCTCCGTTAACTTTACATTATCTGAATCGTGCAATATTTTATGATATTGCACAGCTTCATATTGCACTCACTTGCGCAATACGTGTACCCAAAAGTGTAGTACAGGCACATATACTTCCGCGGTTAAGATGGTAGGTATGCTCGATAAATATTTTACTATGCCACTTAATGATACAGCTAAAATAACAAATCCTTGTTTGATAGCGGTGCTGGTGCGTTTTTGAATCGTAAAGTCCCCGAGATCCTTCATGATAAAATAGACAAAGTTTGTGTAATGATGAGAAGTTGGAAAATTTAAACATATCTGGATCAAGATGGACTGTAGACAGATACGCGTCTACAGTACATCCTGATCCTGATTTGTACAGATCAAACATATATGAAAACCTACACAAATGTTTCTCGTTTGAAGACAAGAAGATAATCATCCAAGGAATTGGTAGTTGTAAATGCAAGAATATCACTCACTAAACCGATGCATGGAGGTTTGACGGTGTTACAGCTGTCAAACATGTTAATGCACGAGTAATAATAAAACAAGTTTTAAGAAGGTTGGGTCTTAAATTCCACTGAACGAGCATACAATCACGCGATCCACGTGTTTACAATGAACAAAGTGAATATATCATACACTCATGCTAAATGATACTTAGCTGCCATAGTAAGTACATTAACTTACTTGTATTTATCAACTAGGTGTGAAGGCCATAAATTGAAATAAGTTTTAAAACTTATTTCTGTCAAAATCACTTAAAACGAAATATCGAAATTTAAATTTACCTTAGAGAGTTGTTCTGAAATGGTATTAACCAGCAATAATATTGATGATTTCAAACACAATATCCAAAATTATCTTGCTTATTAAATTTATTATGCAGAAGTATGTTCAGAACATTTAATAGAACATATTTAAGAAGTACATGACACTAAATCAATGTGCAATACCCGCTCTTTATTTAGGTATGAGCAAGTTTAGCAGTTAAACACTAGCAAAGTTGATAGGGAATTGCTAATGAGGATAATGAAAAGAAGTCATCAAAGTTCGTGTACAGAACCTTGTACAGAAGCAGATAATATTCCTTTAAATTAAGTACACAATACAATACAAAAATGTGAAATAAGGAAAAATAGAAGAATAATGCAAGAAGAAAATAATGAAGCACCTTTCCTTACAAGAGCACTGACATTTGCTTTTTTAGAATGTATGCATAATAAGGAAAGTGCAAATAGATTCATTGACTGGATCGAAAGTCTAATTAGTTATCGAAGATAAATATTAAAATGTCAAACAAACCTAACGTAATATAAGTCATGAAAAAAGACAAAAAAAGATTCAGTAAGTTGCATTTAAAAAATTAAAACAATAGTTTTTGCATTCTTCATAAAATGAAACAATAGGTATTTGTTTTAAAAACAATGCTTCCTTATTGCTTCACAAAATCAAAACTTCCAAAGAAAGCTACATCGGGTTAGGTACAGATTATTTAAAATATATCACGAATTTTTGTGGAGGACTATGGCTGTTTTTATGAATTTGTTATAAAATGTTTCATGCTATTAATGTCTTGTTTCAAATCGAAATTATACAAATTATATACTGTCTTTGTCATGATCAGTTTTTCTAAATAAACTTCGAAGCTGCTTATTTCTGTACAGAACCTGATATAGATTAATCACATTCGTGTATATTATATTTAACTTCACATTCTTGTATATTATATTTAACTTCATATTCGTGTATATTATATTTAACTTCATATTCGTGTATATTATATTTAACTTCATATTCGTGTATATTATATTTAACTTCATATTTATAGGTTACTGCATTTGTATGGGAAAATAGCAAGGAGTTTTCGGAGTGAATATTGCACGGACTTGTGAGTGCAGTATATCCTTCCGACAAAACGAGTTCATATTTTCCCAATCAAATGCAGTAACCTTTTTATTATATGCTCATTTTTTTATTCTACCCAAGGTTTAATTATATAAACAAAATACACTACAAGAAACAACGTAAATGAATGAATGCCGTATTCCAAACTAAATACACAAGCGCAGATTTGACATTACAAAATGACATCATTATTAATGCGCACATAGCTCCGCCCAGATAAATTTGAACTTAGTCGCGCGGTCGAAAGAAAATGGCGTGTCTAGTTAAAATTGAAATTTGCAGTCATATTGTGAATGAATGGGCATTGCAACAACTTTTCCATTTTATCTGGAGTGAATATATTTTGGTATTTTGTTTCGATTCGATAAAAGTTTGTGATTTTGGACTGGATTCATCTGTGCAAATTATACATGAAATACATCGGATTGAAGTGGCGCGGGAGAAGCGTGTTTACGTCTGCAAATGTGTTTCTGTTTCTGTCAGTGAATGTTCGAAATCATAACGTGGAAAAAATGTAAAGTCTTTCAATTGCAATTTTCAAAAAGACGCTTTGGAATTTAACGTGTATTTTATTTTGAGTGCAGTAAGGAGCATGCAATTTCACTTATCATCGAAATTACAACACACTTTCGAAATGTGTAATCCAGATTAAAAACCTATGACATGGCTCATGTAATTCGGAATTGCAGAATTAAGAAAAAACATTATGAGGAAATTCAGGATGTAAAACTGTAAGTATATTTTATTTTGCCATTCTTATCATAAGCTAAAGAAAACAGTATATGCCATGTTTTTTGTAAGGACCTAATCCGTCATTTATATAAAGTAGCTAGCCTAAATCTGTAACATTGTATCAATCCAAAATGTCAAGACAACTGGGGTCTTTTGCAGTCCACGAAACATGTTTTAGTTCATTCAGAAACAAATTTAAACAACCACAACGTAAAGAGCCTCTTACGCGAGTGTACATGATTTGTTTACAAATCAAAAGTGCTGGCGTCTGAGTCCATTGTTTATTTACAAAAGAAAGTAGTTCCTTTGTCACGTGAATGTTATATGTGTATTGTCGCGCGCGTTCAGTATCGGGGAATATTGAACGATTCTGTCAATGTAAAGTTAACGGGGAAAAAAAATGAGGATATAATAATCGTGTATATAATATTTAACTTCATATTCGTGTATATCATATTTAACTTCATATTCGTGTGTATTATATTTAACTTCATATTCGTGTATATTATATTTAACTTCATATTCGTGTATATTATATTTCACTTCATATTCGTGTATATTATATTTAACTTCATATTCGTGTTTATTATATTTAACTTCACATTCTTGTATATTATATTTAACTTCATATTCGTGTATATTATATTTAACTTCATATTCGTGTATATTATATTTAACTTCATATTCGTGTATATTATATTTAACTTCATATTCGTGTATATTATATTTAACTTCACTTTCGTGTATATTATATTCAACTTCATATTCGTGTATATTATATTTAGCTTCATATTCGTGTATATTATATTTAACTTCATATTCGAGTATATTATATTTAACTTCACATTCGTGTATATCATATTTAACTTCATATTCGTGTATATCATATTTAACTTCATATTTGTGTATATTATATTTAACTTCATATTCGTGCATATTGTATTTAACTTCATATTCGTGTATATTATATTTAAGTTCATATTCGTGTATATTATATTTAACTTCATATTCGTGTATATTATATTTAACTTCACATTCTTGTATATTATATTTAACTCCATATTCGTGTATATTATATTTAACTTCATATTCATGTATAATTTTGGAACTTTTGTTCACGCTTTGGGAATCCATTTACAGTACTGATGAATGTTTCAATCATATTTCTATCTTATTAATGTCCAATCTAACTTTGTTCACATAAATTTATAATTATTGATACAACAAGAATGTATTAAAGAGTTGGTCAGTTTTCTTTTATTCAGGTGATTTACAATTGTTCTAGTTATGTTCTGATTGATTTGATAGTTAAGTTACTGCTCTGATACTCTGTATCATATTGTTTTGATGCGTATTCATATTTTATGATTAGGTTTCATTACTTCATACAGAAATTTATGTTTCAGGATTGATGAAGCTGCTTATACAGTATAAGCTGAGTTAAACTGCTCAGTATGAACGCAATTAAATCACATAATATTAATAAATCTGAATTTCATATTATTAATAAAGATGAATTCCATATGGAATTTGAATTACATAGTATAAACAAAGATGAATTTTATAGTATTACGACTCTGTGGTCTTAAAATAAGTAATAAAGAAGAGTGAGAAGTAACACGCTTTGTAAAACTAAAAATATAATTTATCTCTCCAAATGCAAATTTAAAATGTGAAAGAACAAACTTACGTTATTGCGAATGAAATCCCAATTTTATTCTAGAATTACAGATGTAATTCCTGGTGATTAAAGGCTGTAAATAAGCTCTAGTCGAAATCCCCCAAAAATTGTACTCTAAAAATGTTGGTTTGCCTGTGGTAGCCCATATAATGGTTTTGTACCAATAGTATTTTCATAGATTACACAAATACAAAACAAGAACTAAATCCTTATTTCAAATTTCACTAATTAGATTCTCTTTTTCCAAGAATATTATTTTGGATGAGAACTCTGTATTTCCAGTAAAGATAATTTGAATGAATCACATTTAAACCCAAACGAACTTTTGAAAACAGCATTAATACAATTGATTATACTAAGATCTGAAAGAGCGAATGAGGAATTTTTCCTGTAATAGGATTATCTAGACCTCTGCTTAACTTCATATCACAATTTGCATTTCCTAATAAAAGCTATTACCTAATGGTAAGTCTAAACGGTTTTAGATGTTTAAAAGATAAAATCTTAGTTGTCATTGGAAATCTTTTTACAAAAATTGTAACATAGAACCTGGAATATGTGAGGTGCTCCAGATATAAAGGAATTCCAATAACCTAGATCTAGACGCTCCAAAATATGTTTACTTCTACTAATAATGATCATAATATTAAACCCGTACACATAGAGAATATTTTATTTATTTAGTTGTTTACAGAAAAACAAATTCAATAATTGAGGTAAAAATGAAGATGGACATGATTTTTGGATAAGGTCAAATCCAACATATAATATTACACTACATAATGAAATTAAACAAAACAAACAAAATAACAAACAATGTAATTTAAATATACATAGCACCTCCGCTCATAAGGAAAAAGACAGATGTATGCAATAAAGCTTTCGTTGTCAAATTTACATGTGTGAAAAAATTACATAAGATGAAATTTTGTGAATGACACAAACATGAAACAAAATATCATTTATATACACGTGAAAGTGCATCTGTTATTAAATTATATTTTCCCTTGACGTGGGCGATATCAATATTGTATTCCTTCAACATCAAACTCCACCTGAATTATCTGTTTTCCTCTTGTCAATGAAAGTAAGGGGGTTGTAATCATTAAACACAATAATGTGAGTGTGTGTGTGATTTAGATTTTTAACACAGCTTTAAACAATATTATTAATTTCTCTACGAAGCTTGCAGTTTTGAAGTTTTATAGTGATTTCTAGCACTTGGGAATGATGCCGCAGACAAGTAGCATGATGTCCCATCCAGTCACATTATCTTGACACCAGGCCGACCAGTCCTAACACTAAGCTCTAAAAGATGAGTACCATGTGAGACAGCTGTTAGTACCAATTTTGTAATTTTTGGTATGACTTGGCCAGGGATCGAACCGACAATCTCCCTTATCCGACGCTCTAACCACTAGGCCACTGGAGCGGTTACAATAATCGGAGAAGGATCTGAACCAATATCTACTTCAAAGTGTTGCAATGCCAATATCAAAAGAAAACATTATTTCTCGATTGTGGAAAATTATCTCCCGTGCTAATCTAATTTTTTCCAAAGATAGCACACTGGATGTTTTTTTTTCCTGAATCAGCACTGCACCAACTTCCATATCACTTGCATCAACAGACTGTTTTAATAACTGACTTAAATTTTCAGCTGAAAGAACTGGTTCATTTATAAGTATGGCCTTTAATTTATCAAACGCCTAATGACATTTTTCAGACCAATGAAACTTGGTTTTCTTGCTCAATAAATTTGTCAGTGTTTCAGCAATTATGGAAAATTTGGAGCAAATTTTCGGATAGTATCCAGCCATACCCAAACATTACATCAGTTGGTTTTTACTGATAGGCGAAGGGATAGCCTTGAATTTATCATCTAGATGCTTAACTTGTCTATGTCCCACGATTTGTCCTAGAAACGTAACACAAGCACGACAAAACTCACTTTTGGATAACATAATTGTCAAATTAAATCAATGAGTCTGTCGAAGAATTTCCGAATTGTTGCTAAATAATTTCTCCAGGTGTAGTTGTAGATGATGACATCATCTATGTAAGCATCACAAGTTTCTAGACCAAATGCATAAGAATCACTGGTTTACTCCAGTAACTTTTGCTCGGTTCTACGATATCATTCTCCATCAAAAACCGAATTTCTTTTTTCAAACATTCCTGGTTGGGAGGATTCATACTGTACAGAAGCTATTTCACAGGTGTGGAATCTATAATTTTAATCTCATGGTAAATTTTTTGCGAAAGTTTCAGGTCCAGATTATTCATTATTTCTGAATTCTCAAGATTGCTTACACCACAGTTACTACATTCAGATTGCATTCCATCGCATACATACTCACTGTGTGGGACAGGTTCATCTAAACTGATTGAATGATTAGCATGGCTTTTTCAATCAACAAAAGTCTATAACATGTTTATATTGTAAAGTTGTTTTTGTTTTCGCCTACCGTAAGTATTGATGATATGATTAAAATCACAGTATTTTGTACTTAGCCTGAAGAGGAATTTGTGGTATGTACAAAAGAGCCAGAATTCTAAATCCAAGATCAAAACTCCTTTCCTTTGTATTTTTGTCATGCCGTAATTTCATATTTATCTCAGTAGAATGCGAATTAGTCCTTACAGCCTCGCATACTTTTGACAATTTGTATTTGCAATTAAAAACATAGTCGAGAAAATTAATTCTTCTATTTTCGTTTGAAAAAGTATATTTTTAATAATTTCAATGATCTACAGACAGTGTGTCCATAATTCTAGTTCATCTAGCTCAGAGGGACTAAATCCAAAAGATTGTTCAACTGATTGCTTAACAGCAAACAATAGAAAATGAACACCTTCGTCCCAATCTTTTCTAGTATAAAAACAATATGACTAAATATTTTTTTCAAAGTTTGGTGAAATCTTTATGAAGCCTCTGGGCTTTCAGAGTGATAGGAAGAAGAATTGAATAGCTGGATGCCTAACTTTTACAAACCTTGCTGGGAAATTCCAGCCATAACATTTGCCCTTGATCAGGTTGGACAGATTTGGGAAGGCCAACTGTGTAAAAATATCTCATCAAAGCTTTTACTACTGTTTTAGTTTTCATATTCCCTAAAAGAATTGCCTCTGGGGTTTTGTGGACGCACACATTATGGTAAACAATTATTGGTTGCCTGACTTATTCTGATAAACTGCACGCAAAATGCAGGAATAGGTTGCAGATGTGCCATAGGTATATTTTGATTCGGTTTTCATATCATTTGACAAGTCTCACAATACCTATAATATTTACAAACATCACTTTTAATTTTTTGGCTAATAATGGTTGTTCAAGAGATTGTAATAGGTCTTACTGATCGCTAGATGGCAGCCAAATAATTTCCTGGGCCAAACTAAAGAGGTCCTCCCTATACAACTTTGGAACTATAATTTGATAGTTCACTGATCACTCATCACCAGCAGGTACACCAGGTTGTCTCCATTTTCACATAAGGACCCCATTTTTAATAAAATAACAAAAAGTTACTTATGTGGCTTCATTTTCACTAAAAGCCCTCTAACGCAAACAGGGGATTTTAGGAACCTTTTACAGTTTGACGAAAAGTGGTTATTGTTTGTCTCCCTCAGTAGAATTAAGTGAATTAGAAGTTAAAAGAGGATCATCATGATCAATACATTTTGATTTCTTCAAATGAGGATCAGAAGTGACCTCATTAAAGTTAGACAATACAGGTGTCACCTAAAGGAATAATTTACTGATGAACATCATCTTCAAGTGCTTTTCTTGCATTAGGTCTACCAACTGCACAAGTTGGGTATAAATCAGGCATTTCTTTTTCAACAGAATCGACGTTTTGGTCCAAACAAGGTTTGTCAGTTACGAGTGGATTAACCACAACCTTCTTTCCAGCAGGACATTTCCTAGTAATAAATAAATACGCTCTATGGGTAAAGACGACACTTTTGCGACTGTCACCGACCCTGAAACTAAGTCTGATGGCAAATGTACATAATGGAGAGGAACAGTAACACGGCCGCAATCCGCTCCCTTAATAAGAACACTTTCACTAGAAGAAGACTTCTCAGAAAAAAGCAAAGTACCTGATAAAGAAAGACTCTGAGATGCTCCTGCGTCCCTTACAATTGTAATAGGGATAGGATTGACCGAATCACCCTCGATCAATATAGAACCGTTCGACATGAATAGTTCATCATTCTCCATATTAAAATCAGACTGAGATTTGCTTGACACTACAAATGTGTTGCTCTCAATACAAGACCGTGATCTTGACCTCTTAGAAATAAGAGCATTTGGAATAGTTCCGTCTTCATTCTCTCGCCTATTTTTCAGAAAACAAAACGCGCCGTTTCTTCTTGTAATAGGTATGCGTAGGAAGAGATACGGATTTCTGATCAGTCTTATAAGAAACTGTATAGACGAGAGTTTTGCCAGTTTGATATTTAGAAGTGCTAGTAATTGAATGGAATACATTTTACCAGAAGAAGTCTGAGTCGACGACCTACTGGTCAAAGAGACTTTATGAGTTAAGGAGTACGCTAAAGTTTAGACCTTATGCTCATCAAGATAAGTCTAAACGTCACCATGGAAACAATTCTAAAAATCTTCAACCAATAAGAGTAGTCCGAGATTTCCGTAATCTTGATCACCTTTCTTGGCTAAGCACCACCTATCAAATAACAGCTCTGTTTCTCTTGCAAATTTGTCATGGGTGTGTCCAGTTTCTTTTTTATTGTTCCTGAACTTTTGTCGATAAGCTACAGATACCAACTGATAACACTTCTAGATGCATCCCTTAACCAGATATAAATGAAAAGGAAGTGTAGATGTCACCAGTCCAATGCTCTCCTGGCAATGTTAAATTTTCAGCGATATTTATTTCAAATGAGGAAAATATGTATCTACTTCTTTTTCTTTAAAAGAGGGTAGTAACATCAAAACTTGGATATGTGTATAAAGTGGGGACTTGGTTTTCGCTTAACAGCTCTAATTCTTTTAATCTAAATTGAAATTCCATTTTACATTTTTTTTCTCTTTGTAATTCTCCATTCTTTTTCACATTGCATATTTATTTGCGTTAGCCTCTCTCTCTCTCTCTCTCTCTCTCTCTCTCCAGTTATCTGCAACCACAGTTGTATATGTCTCTCTCTCTCCTTCCTCTTTCTCCAATTGCATTTGTCTCTCTCGCTCTCCTTTCTCCAGTAGTTCGCTAAGGACGAGCGCCCAATTTTCTATTACGATTATGTGGTCTTAAAAAAAGTAATAGGGAAGAGTGAGGAACAATAAGCTTTGTAAAAGTCAACAATTAAATTATTTCTCTAGAATACAAAGTTAAAATGTAAACAAAACCTTCTGTTAGCAAACAATGCAATTTAAATATACATAACGAAAGTCTTAACTTAGTTGAAATACATAATATTAACAAAGTTGAAAGACATAATGTTAACAAAGTTGAATTACATAGCTTTAATTACGCTGAATTGCATATATGCTTTGTACAATACTATAAACATACTTATTAGTTTAGCTGTAACATTCTCTATATTACAATTTAACTGAATTTGATTAAATCAAAACTGTAAAATATATGGCATTGAGAAATGCATTAACCTATGTGTATGGTGCCAAAACGAATAGACATGGCATGTAAATACAGAATGACTTAATTTCACATTATTTTTATTTAATTCCATCTTGACTTGTTTGTGCGTCGCCTTTCAAGCGTCCAATACATTTACTTTAATTCGGTCCAAAATCTTTGAACTATTAAGTGTATTTTCTGAGTAGTTGCTTACAACTATAGTTAAATTATTTAAAAGCCAAGCTAGTTTGATTTTGGAAAAATATCGAATTTTTTTATATTCTTAAGAATAACAAACAAAAAGAGGTGATAATATTGAAAATAGGGTTTGAACTATCATATTCATTGTATTGATCAATGTTAATAAAGAACATTTCTTGAGATTTCTCCTATCAAATCTGCAATTTTTAAAGAAACAGTTCTTTTATATCTCCAGTATCCGTCATTATTTTTCACATTTTATTTACATGTGTGTTTCTCAATTACCTAAAGACTACTGTATCATTAGGTGTACACTTCTTGCGAAGATTCTACCATGGAATTGAAAACAAACTTTATTTAATAGGATCAATAACATTATCTCCTGAATATAGTAAATATTGTAAAGCAACCGAGCAATATAAAGATGTGCAGGGCTGGAATCACTCGCTTTCGTTTCTTTCAATTTTAATTCAATCAATTATTTTTCAAATATTTTAATTGGGTCATTTGTTTCGTGACATTTTTATATTTGGAAGTTAGTGAATACTAAGAAGAAAAGGAAAAAACAAATAAACCAGTAACTAATATGTTGTAGGATACAATGGAGAGAAAGGTAGAGACACAGAATTCGTTATACCTATATTAATAATTTCCTATTTTTATATACATTTATACACCGTATGTAACTGCGTAATCTGCATTAATTAAATCGATTACGTTAAGAAAACTGATTTACCGTTTTCACAGTTGGGTCCGTAATAGCGACGGGTGCAGTTGCAGTCGTAACGGTTGATCAGCTCGATGCACGTGCCATTGTTTTGACAAGGGTTGCTTACGCATTCGGGAATATCTTTTAAGTTCAAATAATAAATAACAAAATAAATAATGGAATAATGAAACATTCCAAAAGATTACTTTGTGACACATTTTGGCCACTAAATTCATCATTATAAGCATAAATTCATTCGACAAAAATAAATGAAGTTTGAATAAAAAATATCGGTTCAATCGACAGAAATAATGGATGATGCTATATTATTTTTAGGCTTTGGAGTCGTAAAAAAAGATTAGATAAATGTTTCTCGATCAGTAGGACCAATTACCGTCGCTGCTCAACAGTGTATTGGTATAACCTATGTATACGAACGTGTAACAGCGTGACAAGAACTGAAGAAAAGTTAATATTTTATGTCATGTGTGTTCGTGCAAAATGAAATAGGACAGACGGAAATGTGTTTTTGTTGCTGACGTGCTGTTTTACCATCACAACAAGGTCCTGTTGTTCCAGCAGGACAAACACAGTGACTATTCCGATTAACTCCTCCATTGAAGCAGGCATCATTACACTCTTCAGAACTGTAATGAGGGTATTGTCTCGTTCTCGTGCCATAACCACATGATGTACTGCACGCGCTCCACTGACCCAATGCTGCAACGATATTTTTCATTTTTGAAATGTGTTTGCCTATCATCTCAAATTTCAGATAAAACCATAACATATATCGTCAATGTTGGTCACATGATTAGAAAAAGAAGCACAAAAAACTCGCACAGAGTATATTTGGAGTGGATCAACGTTTAAGGTTAGTACGAGTATAATCTGGCCATTACAAAGCTACGTCTACCCATAGTTAAATTGTCTACATCAGTCACTTTGTATGTCATGTTCAATTAAGCCCTGCGCTAATTACTGCTACAAGTCAAAGATTAATCAGTACAAATCCCCATTTTTACTTTATCTGTCTTTCTCTCACTCTGATATATTTTTATGTATATTTGAATTGTATTGTTTCTTTTCTCTCTGAATCTATGATATGGATATCTATATTGTGTGCTTGACCTTAGCCAGTTATCGAGTTAAGGGCCTACTTGACTAGTGAATTTTATTTTGTAAACAACATCACACATAGCAAATATTTGTCTATGATAATATATTAAATGTTCAGACCATTATTAATAGAGGTAAATATGTTTACTTGTATCTGTGTTTTGGACATTAGTTTTTCACTTGAAAATTCCGGATATTGTTTGCCAACTTAGAATCTTTTAGAAAGAAAAATTACTACATCTTTGTTCTGTTAGTGTGTCGTAGGCTTTATATTAATTTTGTTTAGTTCAAAATTACTGATTCCTAACTTAATATTAAACCAGTCGTATTGTTGTATTCATTCATTGTTGTATTCATTTATTTAAACTATTCACTGGAATTACAGTGACCAAGACTTAACACGTCGCACATTCCAGGCTATTGGCACGTCAGCGCGCTCAGAATTGCAATTTCTTCGGAACACCACAGGAATTCATTTGGAATTTTAAACCTTTTGATTTGTGATATAACTGTCAGGACTAGTTGGTACTTAATAATTCGCAATACTGAAAGTTTTTTTAAATGTTCTCATTATATTTAGGGGTAAAATTATTTGCTGAAATTTACTAAACATGTTGCATTTCTTTCTGTTCTGTTGCTTAGTTTAAGGCAATAGAGGAGTTATAACAATATATATATATATATATATATATATATATATATATATATATATATATATATATATATATATATATATATATATATATATATGATATGGGTTTTGTACTACTCATCCTTTCATCCTTAAGACTCGTGTGTTAACATGCATGTATACCAGTGGAATTTAGCAAAACTTTTTTATACTGTAGAGGAACTAAACTTAACACAGATTTGAAAAATTGTTCGACGGCATCGCCACGTTCACAAATAGTTTATCTATTCAGTTTATAAACTTAATTTATTTCCCCAAGATAAGTTACCAGACTGTATAAATATTACCTACCTATTTTATTGAAGTACACTCCAATGGTCAAAACTGTCACAAGCACCGTCAATTTAACAGCCATATTTATTCTTGTAGGAAGTCCTCAATCTAAAAAAACAAAACAATGTAGATGCTTTAATTCGGTTTTTCGGTAAAAAGAGCCGAATATTAATTTTAAATTTCTAGCCACGTAAACGTGTTGAGGAAGAGACTCTTGATAAAGTTAACTATTATGACTGACATTTTGCAACTTTGATTGCATTACAATTGTAGTCTTAGAACTTTCATGACTGTGACATGTTGTAACTTTGATTGCATTACAATTGTAGTCTTAGAACTCTCATGGCTGTGACATGTAACTTTGATTACATTACAATTGTAGTCTTAGAACTCTCATGACTGTGACATGTTGTAACTTTGATTACATTACAATTGTAGTCTTAGAACTCTCATGACAGTGATATGTTGTAACTTTGATTACATTACAATTGTAGTCTTACATTACAATTGTAGTCTTAGAACTCTCATGACTGTGACATGTTGTAACTTTGATTACATTACAATTGTAGTCTTACATTACAATTGTAGTCTTAGAACTCTCATGACTGTGACATGTTGTAACTTTGATTACATTACAATTGTAGTCTTAGAACTCTCATGACTGTGATATGTTGTAACTTTGATTACATTACAATTGTAGTCTTACATTACAATTGTAGTCTTAGAACTCTCATGGCTATGACATGTAACTTTGATTACATTACAATTGTAGTCTTAGAACTCTCATGGCTGTAACATGTTGTAACTTTGATTACATTACAATTGTAGTCTTAGAACTCTCATGAATATGACATGTTGTAACTTTGATTACATTACAATTGTAGTCTTAAAACTTTCATTACTTTCCTAACTTGGATTCCTCTACGTTAAAGCTTTCATTGACATGTTCATATTGGAATTATCCAACCTTAATTTGGATTTTAGCTTGAGTATGGCAGTCATGCTTCTAAAGTTTCGATATTACGGGAGCCTGGACGTAAAGTGTACGCTGCGCATGGCCCAAAATATGTGCAAGTTGTTTATACATTTCCCCCTCTCAGCCCACCATACCCAGCCCACCCGACACCATCACTTGATAAATTTCGTATGTCATCATTAAAACGGATATTTTCTGATACCCTGGAGGTAAAGGAAAGAAATTGAGAAAGAAACACACACAGACGGAGAAAGACACATAATGAAAGGAAGAAACGCATAAAAAGACAGGGGAAAAAAGAGGAATACAGAATGAAAGAGAAAAAAATACACGCAAAGACAAAACAAAAAATTAAACACAAACGCACAGATAGAAAAAAGACAGAAACGTACAGATAGAAAGGTAGATAGATATTCAGGAGGTGGATGCAAAGAAAAGGAAAAAGATAAACCACAGACAGAGATGGGAAAACAGAATGATAGAAAGAAACAGGGGGGGAGACACAAAATGAACGAAAGAAACACGTAAGAAAAAGCGAGAGAAATAAAATTGAAACCTGTATCGTACCTTGTTTCCGCAGAAGAATAGTTTTTTGTAGAACACTCGTTATGTTATCTATCTATATATCGAGGTTAAGATCTCATTTTTGTCAAGCTTGGCAACATTACATCGAGGAAGATATTGGAATGATAACAAATGGCATGACGTATTCCTTTAGCGTGCCAACTGACAATACTTTTTTTTAATTTTTCATTTTTTGAACACGTATTAAAAACTTACAGTATCAAAAAACTTTGGCTAAATTGACTGCATGTTGTTTAAAAATTGTCCACCTTTCCAACCCTAATCTCCCCCTTGATTACTGACAAGTTATTATTAAGAAGGACATTTTTATTCAGTAGATAAAGGCATGGAAAGAAAGGAAGGAAAAACGCAAAGACAGAGGGAGAACAACATAATGACCAAGAAGAAATACACATAGATAGGCATGGACAAAGATACCGAATGAAATGAGGAAACACGTTAAAACAAAGCATAAAAATATTATTTGTTTTATATTTTAAAAAAAAACTGTATCTTAACTCAATCCCACCATGTAACCTTTCTGCAGAGCGCTCGTTGTGTTATCTACATATCGAGGTGATGTTACATTGAGTTAGACAGAGGATCATAGCAAATGGGGGAGGGGAATTCCTTCTCGGTCGCCAACTGACCAATTTGTTTTACAAAAACTACTTTACAAAAACTGAGTGCAAAATATGTTTTTTTCAACATTATAAATGTGAACCATGGGTAAGATTGAGTGCACCATATTATTTTCACCAGAAATGTGAATTATGGGTAAGACTTCATTGTAATAGCTGTAATAAGAATGATAATACAGTTCTTAATACGCATTTCGTCAATGAATTACTCTCACTTTTCATGCTCTGGCAACTTGCAATATCAAAGAAACAGGTTGTGCCTATTTCTCCTTGGGGTAAAAAAAATAGTGGTAGCGGTAGAAACCACATGCCACGATTCGTTTACACTGATTCTGCGTTTACGAGGGTTTCGGCAAATTGAACCTATACACTCATTTGTGTATAGCTAGAATCATTAGCACTGAGCTATCCATGAATCTTGAATACATTTAGTTATCTATCCGGCATGCAAAAGGCTGTAGATGGTTGCAAAACAAATGTTACTCCAGAGAGTAAACAAGTCCAAACTGTGCAAACCACTTGGCACCCGAAATATTTGATCTTAGAAAGGAAGATAATCAAGCTGCAACATGCGCGTGTGTGATTTGAATTTTTAACATAGCTTTTTAAAAAAAAGTCAGTCATATCACTACGATATCTGCAGTGTGGCAGTTCATAGTGATATCTATCACTGGGGCATCACGCCACAGACATGTAGCATCATGTCCCATCCAGCCACATTATCCGGACACCAGGCCAACCAGTCCTAACACTAACCTCTTAATGTTGAGCGCTTAGCGAGGCAGCTGTTAGTACCATTTTTATAAGCCTTTGGTATAACTCAGTCGGGATTTGAACCCGCGACCTCCCGCATCCGAGGCGGACCCTTTAACCACTAGGCCACCGGAATGGCAAGTCGCAACATAATCCCTTTGCCGTTATAAACAGGCACGTTACACGTGCTTGTTAGAGTTTGTTCCCCATACACAAAAATGTACGCCCTAAATTTTTAAATCAAACAATATATATTCTGATTTGATCAAATGTTAAATACATTAGCTCTTCGACTATCTCTCTCTCTCTCTCTTTCTTTCTTTCTCTCTCTCTCTCTCTCTCAATCTATCTATCCGTATGTCTTCTTTAATTTCTTGCAATATGCCTTATTGTCTATATCGGTAATCATATCTGATTCATTATATTTTCGTGTTATCGAATGAACATGAAGCATGGAAAAACAAAAACTTAAATTACAAAAGAAAATTGGAGGTAACTTCCCCACTCCTGGTTAATTTACAAATGTCGTTCGCTCTACACTGACCTTACCAACCTGATCTTCTGTACAGTCTGTTTTGTACATTCATGCACGTTTAGTAATCGAATATATATGAAGCCACCGACTGACAAGTCTAAATGGGACGGACCTTTAACATTGATATGTGTTTGTTGTTTAGATTTTTAACGCAGATTTAACATTAGTGATATTCATGCCAATGTTCCCGCTAAGCTTGTTTGATGTCTTGGCGCAGCTAAATGTATTCTGCGCGCAGAGATAATTCTTTTGATTTCTCGTGAACACAATTTCTTCTAATTGATTACAGTTGTTCGTTGTTCAAAATATTTTCAGTCTTGACATGGTTGAGATTAAAATTTCAGATGTTTGATTTAATGGCATTAAATCCATAATGATACACTTTGACGCACCCTGCCTGAGGATACAATTTCCGTAAAAAAATTTGCTCACTAGGTTTTGCAGTCTGCTCAGTGGCCTTTGCTCGGCTCTCACTAGTGCACATGCCTTAGAGGGAACGTTGATCCATGCTATCTGTAAAGCAGAGATACTTGAACGGTAACTATAATTTTTACCTGAACCATTGCATCTGATTTAATGAATAAACCTTTACTGTTCCTGACACTGTAGATGAGACAGACAGACAGACAGACAGAGACAGAGACAGAGAGACATACAGACAGAGAGTTGCACATAAAGACACGGCAGGAGAAATGATACCCAAACATATAATTAATTCCACAAAGGAACCTTTCTGAAGAGCACTCGATATAGAGTTGAAGATGTAATTTTTTCATCGAAGAAGATAATCGATGACAATAAATGGCTAAAGCATTCGTTTTGGTTGCCAACTGACAATTTTGTTTTCTTCTTCTTTTCGTATGGTCTTTTCTAGCATATGTACATACACACACAAACACACAGATAGATAGATAGATAGATAGATAGATAGATAGATAGATGGATGGATGGATGGATAGATAGATAGATAGATAGATCCATGTATAGAATACGAAAAATTAAAGAAATATTAAATTATATGAAGTCTTGCAAGGACTGAGTGCACAATTTTATAGTTAGCATTACAAAACTGAATCAAGGGTAATAATAATTTTAGTACAAATGATAATAATATCCTTGGTAATCATTTCTTCCCTGTATCACTCGGACATTCCATCTCCTATCAACTAGCTGTAACAGAGAACTTGGGCCAAAATGCCTGCAAGTTGTTTACCGTTTACACGTTCTCCCTCCTACCACACCCACAACCCACCCTCAAACAATTGATAAATCCTCATCTATCATTACTAAAATGGACAAGTTCTGATATTCAGGAGGCGAAGACAGGTAGAGATAGAATAACATGAACAGAGAGGGTGAACGGCACAGAATAATGGGAAGAAACAAACCGAAACAGACAGGTAAAAACACAGAAAGTAAAGAAGAAACACGTAAAGACGCATCAGAACAAAATAGACAGAAATCTATATCTTACTTTTATCCCGCACAGCAACCTGTCTGTCGAGCACTCGGCATGTTATCAACCTATGGAGCGTAAAATGTCATTTCTTTTAAGCTTAGCAACATGACATCGAGGACGACATTGGATTAAAGCAAATGGTGTGGGTCATTCCTTTTGGTTGCCAACTGACATTATTTATTTTATTAGTTTGCAAAGCAGGGTACACGATATTATTGTCAATATTACGAAAGAGAATAATGGTTATGACTTTGTATTAATAGCTATATTAAGGATGATAATAATAGTCAATAATCTTCATATGCATCTCTTCCCCGTATTACAACAGTATGTAATAAAAACTATAATAAGGATGGTGTTGATAATCTTCGTATGCATCTCTTCCCCGTATTACAACAGTGTGTAATAAAAACTATAATAAGGATGGTGTTGATAATCTTCGTATGCATCTCTCCACTGTATTACTATAGTATGTAATAAAACCTATAATAAGGATGGTGTTAATAATCTTCGTATGCATCTCTTCACTGTATTACATAATTGAATAAGGGACAAGACTTTGTATTAAAAGCTATAATAAGGATGGTGTTGATAATCTTCGTATGCATCTCTTCCCTGTATTACAACAGTATGTAATAAAAACTATAATAAGGATGGTGTTGATAATCTTCGTATGCATCTCTTCACTGTATTACTAAAGTATGTAATAAAAGCTATAATAAGGATGGTGTTGATAATCTTCGTATGCATCTCTTCCCTGTATTACAACAGTATGTAACAAAAACTATAATAAGGATGGTGTTAATAATCTTCGTATGCATCTCTTCCCTGTATTACAACAGTGTGTAATAAAAACTATAATAAGGATGGTGTTGATAATCTTCGTATGCATCTCTTCCCTGTATTACTATAGTATGTAATAAAACCTATAATAAGGAAGATGTTGATAATCTTCGAATGCATCTCTTCCCTGTATTAATCTGACTTTCAATGTTCTGACAACATGCAACAGCAAAGAAATAGGTGGATGCTTGTTAGCATGGATTTTTAATACATTTTGCTATCTCTCTGGCATGCAAAGGCCGAATATAAGTGCAAAAGAAATGTTTCGCCAGTCAACATAAAAATCCAAAATTTACGAATAACACGGCACTATTCCTTACCTTGAAAAGTTGCATAATCATGTTGCCACCTAACTCAATTGTCATTGCCAAGAACCACGTGACTATGCTCGCGCTTATTGTAGTTTGTACCTATACACAAAATACATTTACGTTCTAATATTATTTCTCGGTTGTTTACTTGTAATCTGCTTTATTTTCTTTCTCTGTAATCATATTTAATTCGTTAGATTCTAATTTTATCAAATTGATATGAAACATAGAGAAACAAAAATTTATATTGCTAACAGGAAGTAGATATTTTCCCAACTCCTAGTTAGTAATCAATTGCCTTTCCCTCTACCCTGAACTTATCCACATGAACATTTTCTAAACAATTTGTTTCGTGCATTCAAGCACGTGTAGCGCTGTATGTATGTATGTATGTATGTATGTATGTATGTATTCATGTGTTACTGATAAGCTTTAGATCCTTGGAATATATGATATAGAGATTCCATCGCTAGGTTAGATATGTATCGGATAGTTCCGCCACCGTTAATACCGACATTGAAGTGACGTCATCAGACTAATTAAATGAATCGAATAATGTCGATGAGCGTCAATAAACATCAGTTTGTACTAAACTGAGTTCAGTCGATAATCTAATAATGGAGCAAATATAAATTCCTACCTCATCAAGTTTACGACGTCTCCAACAATACTATTTTGCTAGATTTATGTTAGGTGAACTTATTTCACATGTTAATAGGCTGTCAGTGTCTTCACAGTTTAAAATTAATAAGCAGCGTGCCGTCACTTAAGCCATGAACATCATTTTTGCTAACCTTTCCCAGTCCCAACCGATCCACACTCCAGGGATAACACAGAAGAGGCATCTTCAGCAGCAGAGAGGGTGAACAGACCACTTGCTTCAAAGTCCGTTAATGAACATAAAATCTCATACGAAAAAATTACAAAAATAAAGTCAAAAACGTCAAACCGAAGTCTCTAACTTAGCGCGAGTTTCTCTAACTGCGACAACTTCTACATATCAAGCTTCAGATAAGCTTGAATCAAGATCCGTGTCTCTTCCTACATGTACCTATTGTAAGAAAAAAGGATAGGTTATGTATGACTGCTACAAATTGAAAAATTTGCATCATAAATAAAACAGACCTAATCCAAACGCTCCTATTTCTAAGAGGTCAAGGTCACAGTCACATATTGAAAGCAATGCAATTGTTGGGTCTACTAAACCACAGCCTGATTTTATTATGGAGAATTATGAACCATTCATATCGTAGGGTTCTATATTACTCTTGTGTGATTTGGCCAATCCTATCCCTATTAAACTTTAAAGGGACACTGGAGGTTCTCAAAGTTTTTTTATTATCAGGTACTTTGCCTTTTTCTAAAAAGTCTTCTTCTCATGAGAATGTTCCTATTCAGACGGTAGAGTACGCCTTTGCTAATGTTCCTCTCCATTGTGTAAATTTGTCATCAACTTAGTTTCCGGACGTCTGACAGTCGTCACAGTGTCTGTTTTACCCGTTGAGGGCATTTATTTATTATTAGGCAACGACCTAGCTGGAGACAAGGTTGTGGTTAATCCACTTAAAACTGACAAGCCTTGTTTGGATCAGAACGTCAATCCAATTGAAAAGGAATTCCCTGATTTATTCCCAGCTTGTACAGTTACCAGAGCTATGGCAAAGAAAGCTCTTGCGAATGATGTAGATAAGGAAAGTATTCCTTTAGCTGACACATGTACTGGTCAGGCTTTTGATGAGGTCACTTTCACTCCTTGTCTGGATCAATCTGAAGGTATTGATCGTACTGACAGGAACTTGATTTAACATAAATAGCAAATGAAAATAAATAGTAATAGTAAATTAAAATATTAGCAAATGTTTTGACAGAAATGTTTAACTGCCCAGCTGGGGTATGGTTTTATTTTATCGCCTATTTTATTTTCATTATTCCTAAATGATTTAAACCAGAATAACGTTGTAGCACTAGAATTTGCTACCTTATTTGTACTGTTGTGTGCAGATGACTTGATTGCCTTTGCCGAAACTGTTACTCAACTTCATGGTATTTTGGTGATTAAAGTATCTAGATATATTGGAGTCTCTTCTAAACATTCATTTGTCAAAAAATGCTAGCACTACAAGCGGCAAAGTGACTATATATTTCGGAGACTCAGCTTAATTAGTTTGATAAGCTTTCTACAACAACAACTCTATTCCCAATAGTTTTTACTAAATTAGCACCAATTTTGAATTCTGGGTCGGACGTCTGGGGTTTCCACAAAGCATTTGACATTGAAGGTTTACATGCATCATTTTGCGAATATATTATTCGTATTACAAAATACACCAAACACTTTTGTTGATAAAAAGTTTGGTAAGGTTATATAAGAATTATTAAGTAGTAGTTCAAAGTATTAAAGACGACTGAAGATAGATTCCCAAAACAAGGCTATAAACAACAATTCACATGGGGTGAACACTTTGACTGTTAGGTGAATAAAGTTAAGAATCTACTGTCTTCATGCGGGATGGAAGAAGTTTGGGTTACCGAAGGAGTGGGTGATGAGAAAATCTTCTTCATTTTCCTTAAACAACGTGGTAAAATATGTTTCAGCAAGAACTAAATTGAGAGTTACATGGAATGAATAATCTACGATTGTATAATAAGATCAGAAAGAATCTCAGTTGTCAGTACTACATAATTATTTGAAATCTTCGTACAGTGTTAGCTTGCTATGCATGTTCAGAAATGGAAGCTTTCCCATAATGGTAAATTTAGGTACAAAAATAGCCCGTATATTAGACTGTGCCCTTTGTGCAGATATAGAAGACGAGTTTCATTGTGTTGTCAAATGCCCCATGTATGATTATTTGGGCCTACATACGTTCATCGTGATAAAGATAACATCAAGTTTTATAACTTTATCCAGAGGATCATTAGCAATATTAATATCATACGTGATTTAGACGTTTATCTAGCAACATCTTTAAAAGTTAGGGAATCGTTATGATTTGTGCTTGTACCATGGTTTTAATACCTGCATGCAATTTGGACCTATGTCTGATGTTACAGATTATTATTATTATTATTATTATTGTTATTATTATAACTAAAACTGTTTTATTTATGTCAAGTTTTGCTAAATAGCGCAAAACATGGTTTGGTCTGACTACTTTAATGGCTAGATTACAACTGACTAAAACAGAGAATACCCACCCACACTAGTTTCATAAGCTAATGATATCATAAGGCAGATAAGGTTACAATTGAGTGAGAGCCTGGAGCTGACTTCTTGTGACCTGTAACTGTCAGAGCTTTTGAAGCAGCAGAATGTTAATGCCGTATATTACCACAACTCCCCTAAAAATGAGTTTTTTGCTTTTCTTTTAAATTCATTTTTCGTTTTCTTTTTAATAAATTTGTAAACATATTACTTGACAAAGTTCTATTTTGCACCTGAATATCTATTTAAAGAGTTTCTGGTGAGTTGTAAAAGTTCTACTAATTGTAGTTAAAATTAAGTTCCAGCCCTATGACATTCACAATTGTTCTTCCACTCATGAAAACAAATACATGGTGATATATTGGCATTGTCGCTAAAATATATAGTCCTATATATTTTGTTCTTCAACCCAGTTGTTATCACTGCATATAAACTGATGTGATATAACAGATGTATTATTCTGCCCTTGACCACTTCCAGATTCTAACATTCACAAGACACAATATTATTCAGAAAAATTTTCAAGTTCACATAACAAAATCTCTATATCTTGCAGGCCTTTTTATTAGACGTGCACTCCTTGTCCCAATGTATCCTGCCTCATTGATGATTAACGGCATCTTGTCATTCAGTTTAGTGACCTCCTTGTTAGTATCTTCATATGTATCATACATCTCTTAATGTCTATTTTATTTGTAACACACGTCTTCTGTTTCTTCCGTTTTTAGCACCGTCCTGTGTATTCACATCATACGACTATGGAGTGCTACTTTTTCTGACGACTACAGCTGGTTCCCAAAGATCTTGTCTTCTGATTCTAACTTGTCCCCAGAAGTCAGATTTGGAAGCTCTTTAGCTGTTCTGTCATACTGTTTCTTTTGCGGATTTTTCTTTTCACCCAGTTTCCACTTTATGTTTCTCTCTTTTATAACTTACGGATGTAGCTGTTTTAATTTGGTAGTAGGTAAAGTCGATGGAAGTCTTTGACTCATCAGTATTTGTGCCGGATATCCTATATCATCAATTGGTGTGTTTCGATAAACCAGTATGGATAACTATGGATCTTTTCCATCTCTCTTTGCCTTATTGAGAATTCCTTTGACAGTTTGAATAGTTCTGTCTGCTAAACCATTAGACTGTGGATACTTGGGACTTGAAGTAATGTGTTTGAATCCCCAGCTTTTTGCAAACTGTCCATATTCTTTTGAGGAGAACTGTGGTCCATTATCACTCCTTACTTCTCGTGGTATTCCATGTATTGCAAAAACTGACTTTGTGTGTGTGTGATTACTGTGCTTGCTCGTGTAATTTCTAACTTGGCAGCTTCAAAAGATCTGGAGCAATAGTCTACTGTCAAGATATAGTTGTAATTATTCCACATTAATAAATCTGTTCCAACCTTTTCCCATGGTGCAGTATGTTGTGTAGATAACAATGGTTCTTTTTTTTTTTTTTTTTTTTTTTTTTTGACTTTCTGTATTCCTGGCAAGTAGAACAATTCGATAATGTGTCTGCAGTCTCTGTATTCATGCAAGTCCAATACATAATGTCTCTTGCTTTTTGCTTTGTCTTTTCAATCCCCATGTTTTGTGCAACTCTTTTATCATTTCTTTCTGAAGAGCATCTGGTATCTTCTCTCCGTTTAGAACTAATCCGTCCATTTCTGAAAGTTCATCTCTGCAGTTCCAGAAGATTGTGATTTCAAAGGGTACAAGATATTTATCATTTGGCCATTCCTTTTGAATCATTTCTCGTAATTTGGTCATTTTATTATCACGTTTAGTTCCATTCTTTATTGCTTCTAACTGCAATCTGTACACTTGACATGATCATGTACACATATCACTCAGTTTCATTATACATGGTCATCTCAGATGTGTTTGTCTGTCTGTATGCTCTCGACAAAGCATATGCAACAATTAACTCTTTTCCTGAACAATACGTTAAGTAAAAATTGTGCTTCTGCACTCTTAGAGGCATTCTCTGAAGTCCAGGTGGTGCGGCAGATAGAGGATTCTTGAGGATTGATTCCAGCGTTGTATGATCCGATTCAACTTGTACTTGACAACCATAAGTATATTAATTAAATCAAGTATTCATTCCACTCTCAAACGATCAAGAAGATGGAAGAGTCAGCACAGATCGACCTGCTGGTCAAATATTTGCTAAAAGTCATACGAAAGCATAATTCACATGCGAAAGTGGCAACAAAACTTACTCTTTTGGTCGTTGATTTGATGAGAGTCATACGAAAGTGTGTGCTAATGAAGTTTGCTATATCTGCAAAGGTAAATGTGTATTTGTCTCCAGAATACCTGCTTCGTCTAAGAAAGAGAGACAAAAGTCAAGATACCTAATATCGTTGTCAGGAGAAAGGACACTGGAATTCAGAGTGCCCTACGAGAAAAGAGAAGAAACAGAAACAAGACGAAACAGAGAAGAGGGATTCAGAAGAAGAAGAAATTGAAGATGATGAAGAACTTGTGCCAGTAAAGACATGGAAATGGAAAAATTGAAAATGTGAGCCGATGCGTTGGCCCTGATGTGAAATTTCATACTACCTTCTAAAAGAGAATAGACCAGAAAGAAAACGTAAGTGTCTCTTGGTCTTGACATTGTATAATAAGGATGGCATGTTTTGTTTTTACTCACACTTTATGAAATTGTGCTCTTTCACCTCTCTCTATCCCTCTGGATCACGTTTTAGTTAGAATTGAAATGGAAGGATGTTTTCCTTCACGCACGCTCTTTAGGCATGCAAGTCCGTAAACAATAGTCAGTCTATTCATCCATCATTTTGTGTCTTGATGTTTCCTAAATCACACACTGATGCCATAAAATAACGGGTTAAATGGGTTTTGTAGTGTTGGGAGTGGGGGGGTGTAGGTGTTTGGCAGAGTTGGTCATTGCAGGTGAGGGCTTAGGTGCTTTCAAAAAACTTTTTCTTCTTCACTCTGTGTTGATAGTATATTTGGGGTTTGTATGAGTTCGCGTACGTTTGTGTGGATAGTTTATTTGGGGTTTGTATCATCTCCCTTCTGTGTTGATAGTATATTTGGGGTTTGTATTATCTCCCTTCTGTGTTGATAGTATATTTGGGGTTTGTTTTTTCCTCTTCCCTCTGTGTGTGTGTGTGTGTGTGTGTGTGTGAGTGTGTCTGCGCGCGTATGTTGTGTGTGTGTGTGTGTGTGTGTGTGTGTGTATTGGTCTCTGTTTGTCCCTATAAAACTCACTTTATCCCTATCAGATACACTCTACCTACCTACCTACAGTAGCGCGTATTCAGGTCAGCCACTTGCAACACTGTTGCCGTTTATCCCTAGTGTTCAGTACAGACCCACAAGTTGGAGCTATAAATAGATAGTGGGATTTCATAGGAATTTCAGCTGATTATAGATACATAGGTATTTATCCACGATCGTCACAGAAGTTGATATTGTAAGTAGTTACTAATTTTATCCATTTTAGTCTAAACCATTGTAACTTAATTTTCGGGGATATGTTTATTTTCCTTTAAATTCTGGGACAATTTCGTCATTTTAACGTTACTTTTAGTCACATCCATTTTGTCGTTGAGCATTTCCTTGATTATCGCTATTTATAGCATCATTACAATTATGCAAATTTTTGAACACCCCATCAAGATTTCAGGTCTTGGTAATGCTTTATATATAAATCTCACGCTTGTACTACTGTATGTATGTCTCTGTCTCTGTTGTGTTTGACCCTCTATCATCATTGTCCCTAGACAGTCCCACCATGTTCAGTTCCCCTTGACGCTATACAGATCCACCATGTTCAATTTCCATATGTTCAATTCCCCTTGTCCCTAGATAGACCCACACTTTATTCCCCCATGTTCAATTCCCCTTGAGGCTAGAGTGGCCCAGGGTTTTTTCTCCATGTTCAATTCCCCTTGAGGCTAGAGTAGCCCAAGACTATTTCCCATGTTAAATTCCCCTTGAGGCTAGAGTGGCCCACGATTTTTCTCCATGTTAATTTTCCATTGAGGCTAGAGTGGCCCAGGGGTCTCTGTAATGATAATTCCCATTGAGGCTAGGGTGGCCCCATTCACTACTTTTGTGCCTTCTGCTGTAATATTCTACTTCGGACTGCAATAGTTCTCAAACTTCTTGATAAGTGGAGCAATTTTTTTTCAGCTTCTTTGGCTTCAAATGTAAATGTGTTGTAAATGTATCTACCATCCTGACTAATAATACATAGGAAAGCAATGAATTTTTCTTTGTCTTCTTTATCTGCAAGTGGAACATCTAAGTAAAACTGCATAGTCTGCTTCCACCTCCTCCAAGTTTTGCTAGATGATGGGAATTAAAGTCCATTCAGGTGGCTGATTGAGTTTTTCCATGATGTCACAATTAACACATAAACTTATACATCCAAATTTTAGCATTGCTATGGAGATATACTTCTTAATGGTATAAATCCAACTAATTCCAAAATTTTCACTTCTGACACCATGTTATGTTTTACTAAACAACATGGCTTGGTCTAACTACTTTAATGACTAGATTACAACTTGAGCTTACCTTAGGTGACCTGTAACTGCAGACCATTTGTAGCAACAGAATGTAATACCGTATATTAGCCCAACTGAGTTTGTGTACATGTACATTGGCGATTATAGTTCATCCAGATTGAACATTAGTAAGAGCCTGAAAGCAGGGGAAATAACTCTTTCAACCTCGTTCTCGACTGGCCTGGTTCCTCCCCATACAGGAAAAGTACTACTCATAATTACATTTAAAAGTACGACAGTGGGCCAGCCTTTTCGTAGACTAGGAAAGATATTCAACATGGCGTCAGCCTGTGCTCTTGAGTGGGTTCCAGACTCACTGTACAACACAGCAGTTTCTGCAATTGTTACATCGTACTCACGTCACAGAAGGGAACTGAAAGCCCTTCCCGAAAATGTACAGTTCGACATATATTATAAGGTATATAAATTGTACGTGTTCAAATGTTTTGAATGCAAAATATTCATAACTAGCTCGTTTGTATTCTGATTGACATAGGACAAGAATAATAAACTACCAGTTTATAAAAGTAAAGGAAGCTGTTTTGAAGAAGATATTTAGGGTACTTCTAAAATCAAGTTTATTATGTTTGTTTTATGCTACTCTCGTGATTTTATAATTTAAATTCAAGAGTTTGTGCAAGGTGCGTTTTACCAATTGAGTCTTTCCATATAGCAACAAGGGATGATATTTTCAGAATTTTAGAATAAATAAAAATAATGATTTTTGAATAATTTAAGTGTGCAGAGTCAAAAAATGAAATCTTGATGCCATCTTTCAAATAAATTAACAGGAAGCATTCAAACATGCACCGTCCACCATTTTTAATATTGGTCTTGGTTACTTTTTGCAATATCTTGACCTCGTGTTATTTCAAGCTGACATTTGTATATTTCGTACATATGGTTATATATAAATGTTGGCTGAACTTTCAGCTATAAGAATAAATAGACTTTTCCTCTGTTCCAGGTATTTTGGAAGCCTTTCTGTGCCTTTTTATTGAGTGTCCCTCCCCCCATGTTTGTATGAGATACTATATTCTTGAGTCATACACATGTTGACATTATATGTTGCTCTTAAATTGTAATGTTTTATGCATAATTAATTTGTGCTGAATTCAAAATTGAACCATCTTTATGATATTAATTCCTATAAATTCACAGCATGCATTCAGACATTTGTACCATCCACCAATTTAATATAGGTCTTTGGTCCATTTTTTCAAAATCTTGACCTCATGGTTATTTCAAGCTGGAATTTGCAAATTTTTTACATATGGCAATATAGAAATGTTTAGTGAACTTTCAGCTTTAATAATAAATTTTCCTTTTCATTGTTTCAGGCACAAGGGTTCATTACAAAGAAAGTTGGGAGTATCTGTCCATGAATCAAGGGATGGGGGTCTAACCTGTAACAATATAACAAGAGAAGACACCAGTCCGCACCCCACGGTAGTTCCTGATAGCATAATATCCTAATTGTATCTGCTAATTTCCAACTTAAACCACTTGTAATCAAGAATATTTAAATTTTCAAAACAGCTCGACACACTTTGTGCAGTTTGTGACATGTTGGAGAAAATGCAATAATTGTTCCCTGATTTTAATGTCTGGACAAGTAATGTCCCTGACAGTGCTGTTTGCATTCAGATAGTCTTTGATTTCACCATTGAATGAAAGGTAAGATCCAAACAAACTCGAATCTGTAGTTCAGCGCTAAATACGATAGCAAGGAAATAAATGGATCTTTTATTGTGCCGTCTTCGTAACTAACAACTGCTGCTTATCCATTTTCTTTGAAGTTAATATATGGACAACAATAAAAACACAAAAGTTAAAACGGTTTAAGTGATTACAATAAGTACTGACTCATATTTTAAAACAATAAGTATGTTTCAGGAGTTAATAATGCACTATGCATTAATCAGCACCAAACTTACCAAAATCGATTTGTTTTTGCCACCAAAATTAAAACGCATCACAATGTGTATTAACGATATTTACTTTGGACTTGAGGTTGTTCTGGCCTTACCTTTCGGTCATTGGTGAAATCCATGACTATCCGAATGCAAACGGCACTGCTGGGGACTGCTTGTCCAGATGTCAAAATCGGCAAACAATTGTTGCATTTTCTCCAAAATGCTACAAACTAAACAAAGTGTCTCAAGCTGTTTTGAAAATTGAACTATTCTTGGTTATGGCTGGCTTGAGTTGGAAATTAGCAGACACAGTTAGGATAAAGTATCAGGGTTGGTATTACCAAGGGGTGCAGACAGGTGTGTTTCCTTGTATTATATTGTTAGAGGTTAGAACTCCCATCCCTTGATTCAAGGATGGATACTCCAGATTTTCTTTGTAATGAACCCCTGTGGTTTCAGGTACTTCTGAAGCCTTTTTGTGCCTTATTTAAGTGCCCTACCCTAAAAAAAATTCATAAAATACCAAAATGATGGACCGCAATGGTGGTCTAATGGTTAGAGCATCCTCCTCGGATGCGGCGGGAGGTCATGGGTTCAAACCCCCAGCCGAATCTTGCCAAAGACTTACAAAAATGGAACTAACAGCTGCCTCACTTGGTGCTCAGCATTAAGAGGTTAGTGTTTGGACTGGTCAGCCTGGTGTCAAGATAATGCGACTAGGTTGGATATCATCCTACATGTCTGCAGCATGATGCCCCAGTGCTAGACATCACTATAAACTGCCACACTGCAGATATCAAAGCGATATGACTGAAAAGTCGTTAGAGCTACATTAAAACATCCTAGTCACACACACACCAAAGTGATGAGTCATACACCCATTTAAATTATATTTTACTCTTAAAATAGTGCATAATCATTACAATACTCTTGTACATGTATATGTTGATCTGAAATCACAATTTAGTAAATAGCAATGGCCACTTTTGAATTAAATTATGATAAATTAGACTTGGTCAATTTTCATATCTTTACAATTAATGACACAAAATAAACAAACATAAAAATAACTTACATTGAATACTTTCACAATTTTACAAAAGATGTCAGTCACGTGGACAAAATTCTTTAAAAATTCCTTATTCACTTTTTTATGTTTTACAGGTTTTCCACTTATTTGTTATTAAAGTAAATCTGCATTTCTATGGTGTAAATTGCAACATTAAAATTTGGTATCAATTTTTTATATTTTCTTAATAATTCTGATCAACTTTGAGCAGTATTTTACAGTTCATGAAGCAGTATTAAATTGTGAAATCAAGAGAGTGCAAGAGAAGGAAGTCGCACAGTTCTCACTAAATATTTATCATTTTATGTTTTAAATAAAGTGATATGGCACAGATCGATTGTTTTTTTTTTTATATTGTCAGTATTCAGAATAGATTGATATTCACAATAAATGCCATGAATGTGTTTTGTTTTTATTTAATTTAAATTTTACTTCTTTTTGTCTATACTAAACATGAAAAGTTTACATTAAATAGGCCTGCCAATGCCTCTCAAAATCACCTGTCATGTATAAAAAGTCTGTCTAACCTTGAAAATACATTACACACCGAAAATTCCTCCAAACATTTTTAATACATTTTGTATAATAAGTGAAAACGTGTGTATGATCTGATTCCTTTGTATAAATGTCTTCTTTGTCATAAAATAAGTATTTGTATGTTTTTGAACATTTTTACTGACCCATGTGCTGGGAAGAGTTCTGCTAGCATTCGTGACCTATTAAAAGACATAATTTGGGGGTTTTACACAAATATTCTAACGTATTGTAGCATTAGTTTTGTAAAATGATCTCCAAAGTATTTAAAAAGTAGTCGTAGGTCAGCATATATATGTTTTTTTTTTTTAGTTTTACTGCATTTTGAAAAATGATATTGTCATTTATTTCTATCAAATATGTTGTACAAAAGGCCCAATATTATTTATGCTAAATTTAGACAGTTGACCTTTAAACCGTGAATACATTCATATGTAATAATGTTGGCTTTTTTACATAGGAAAGAAACCGGGTTGACATTTTGAGAAAATCTAAATATTGATCACAAGTGCTCTCTAGTATCGTCTCCGGTTGCTATTCCATGGCAAGTCATCTGGAGATTCATGGGTGACCATATCTGATATCAATACAAAATTTATCCAAGTGTACTTATATGTAAATGATGGCCACATGGACAATTTCAGTAACAAATTCCACTTTTAAAGTTTCGGCCGAATGAAATGGTATGGGGAAGTTATTAATTTTGTTTTAATGCCATTTTTCAGCACAAGATAGGCAGCCAGTAGCCTTTAACTGATGTAGGAAGAACCTGGGAAAATCCCGGTAATAACCATCAACCCATGGGAAGCCACTTGCACACTTTCTCACTTACCCACATTGGCAGAGTAAAAGACTGTAACATATTTAGACAGAGGTGAGATGGCAGTGATTGGTAAATGCAAGCACTTTAGACTACTCTGACTTTGGAAAAGAAGCGTACTACTATACCAGTTTAGACTACTCAGCATTCTGAAAGGGTTGCGTCGTTTCTTCACTCACAAATTTTCCTGTTTACAACAGAGCGTTTTCAAATACTAATATATTTTTTATTATATAGATATCAAGCTGAAATGTACTACATATTTGTGACCTGGGGAATCTGAATTTGAGTTCAGATTTCCATTTTCTCGGATATATATAATATATATATATTCTATCAATTAATCTCATGTGATTAAAGTTCGTTCTTAAACTGTACCCAAGGATCAAACTTGAGACAAATTACAAAATGTGAAAATTGTGCCCTCATAATAGAGGTGGTTTGGCCATGTGGGCAATTACCTAACATAATGAATATTTTATATGATCAAGATGCTTATTTTAGTAGTATTTTTTGTCATATGTTGACTTGGGTACCTCGATGATTTTCCCCTTAGATCATGTGCACATACTAAGTTATCTTTTAAATATTTAGAGCATAATATTCCTGATCCAGGATTTGTGTTACATCTAATTGTTGTCCACAAAAAACCAGCCAGATAGCATTAATGAAATAGTTTACTTCAATAGTAACTGATAATGGAATGAGTGAAGTGGGTATCTCATGCTGCAATAACAGGAAACAGCTTATTTTATCAATTGGTTGATTATGAGGAATCTGCTTATTTTATCAATTGGTTGACTATAAGGAAACAGCTTATTTTATCAGTTGGTTGACTATGAGGAAACAGCTTATTTTATCAATTGGTTGACTATGAGGAAGCAGCTTATTTTATCAATTGGTTGACTACGATTTTCTTGACTTGAGTTTTCAGATGCAGGTGATTTATCCTTATGCATGAGAGCTGCTTTTCATTTGGCTGACTCATTAAAACTGAATATCCATCTTTGATGGCCTGTAACAAGAAAATATCTAATAGTAATGCGCTCTACCCAATTTCATTTTCATTTGTACATTTTTATTCATAAGCAAATTGGTTTGTGTAAGAAATTGTTTAAGGGTGTTTATATCTTTCAGTGAAAGTGACAAAAATCAAAAATGTATTTTTAATATGTTTTGTAGTAATTATCATGGGCATGTGTAAGAAAGGCCATGAGAAAATTGTCTTTATTGTTTTAAGGCAATATATTTATGTAATTGCTGTACTCAGTTTTCAGTGCTTTTTGATTTTTAATATAAATTTGGAATTTTGTAAGAAATTGTGATTTAGACATATAATTCAGTGTCATTGGGTATCATTGGATGTAAAAATATGCGATCACACAATGTGTTTAATAAATGTATGAGAAAAATTGTCACTCCGTTAATTGCATAAAAATGAATAGAATATAGGACTTGTGATTATCCTACAAATTGGTGTGTTTATTGCTTCATTGCAATATCCTCAAATATTAAAACTATAATAAGTCACATTTGTTGGCATCAGTCGGGGGTAATTTAGTGGTTGCAGTTTTTCTAAATTTATATCAGCTATTTCAGTTTCATTTAGTTAAGGACCAGTTGTAGTTAGGAAATGCCAGAATTAGTTTACAGGGATAGCCCTGGATTTAAAATAGTTGTTACAAAAATAATTGGCAACCTCAATATTTTGTCGCCGTTTTCATAATACAGTACTATCAGTTTATCTCATCATCCTTGGTACCAAGGTAATATTGTGACATAAGCACAATGGGATGGGGGGGGGGGGCTGAAAATAAATTTGAAATTTCGCATACAATTTTAAGAGATGATTTGTCATCAGTGACTAGGATTTACGCAGAGAGGGGAAAAAAAAGAAATTTTGATTAAATGAAGACAACTAGTCTGAAATACACTTGTATATTGACAACTTACGTTTGTGTAGTACACTCCACAACATGTTAAATAATATACATGCATTTTAAAAATTACTGAATTCAAATGTTAGGAAATTCGTGTATCTGTCAAATCCCATTAGAAAACACAGCTAAAAAATATATTAAAAAATGATAGTCCTCATATAATCTTTGTCCCATTGTCAGCTAACACATTTCATGAAACAATTCACTCTGATATTTATTATCCTAGTAGTACATGGCTGTATAGTTGTTTATGTGCTACAAGTACAAATCATAAATTGCCCTAGATTTTTATCAGCCAGAGACAACTACCATGATGCTGAGGCTACCAAGGAGATGAGGCTATTCACAGGGGAATGAAAACTTGTGAACAAAGTTAAAAAGCTTTAACATTCTTGCGAGATGTCCCACCTTCATTTAACTCGACAGGCAGATATCTGTTTTTCAGAATATTGGAACTTTTATTTTGGGTTTTAAACCGACATTGGTAACAGTCATAATCATTAACTTTTTTGTTGCAAAAGGAAGCTTTCACAGCACAATAAATATGTTCCAATCACAATGAAAAATGAAACCTGCTTTTATTTAAGTTTGTTGCCGACTTTCTTTGATCAAAGGTTTTATGCTTGTTTTGATGATGGTTGATGTGTTATTAAGGGCGCCTCTTTAAAGGACCAAACAAATGCCCATTTGTTGCTGCGGCAACATCAAATAATTTTAAAACATTGACAGAGACAGATTTTTTTTCATTTGCTGAGTATATATACAGAACGATCAATGCTTCAAATGTAATCAGCTTTCTTTGAAGTTTCAACAAAACTTGCTTCTGGTACATTTTTCATAAAGGACAAAAAATGCCATCATCTGATAGATTGTAGTCGTTCCTGTTCCCGCCTTCAGAGATGGTCGAATGTAGCTTGTCAGGTAGCATGACTATTTGGGTTATATTATAGCACCGAGTACTAAGGACAGACATCTGCATAATTATGATGTAACAATGCTGTGTTAGGGTGGTTTGCCAATATGAAGAAATGATTTGTTTATGTAACAATAGGTTCCAGAGCAGTTTATATTCCAAGTTGGCCGCTTCCTATCATGGTGCCTTTGTTTTTCTCAAGTGCAAACCCAAGACTGTATTTACAATTTTTTACAGCAAAAAATGTCACCAAAAAGATCACCAGATGGTATATTTGTTTGCCAATAAGTAAAACATTGCAATTTAGGATATTGGCAAAGCCCTGGGGCGAATTCTGAGTTTAACAACTGAAACAAATCTAATTAATTACGTTTGCAATGATGTGATGAGATATATTCATTTTATTAAAGAAAATGTATTATATGTGAACTGATAAGCTCCTGTGTTTAATTAAAAAAAAACCAATGCCTTCTTCTGTACAAATGTAACAGATTTTATTATCATTGTTCTTACAGCTATATAATAAAGGAAGATTGTGTCAGCTGGGCATGGAATTCTCAGAATTGGAAACATTTTCCAAGGTTTTAAAAGTCAATGACAAAAGGTAAGAGTCTTAAATCATCAATACATAAAGAAAGAGAAAAAAATCATCTAAGGCTGCATCAACTGGCCACTTCTGGAATGGTATCCAATTGGTTTCATTTGACAGTTCTGTACAACAGTTGGTTTTCTTTCAAGAATGATTTGAATGATACCTTGGGCTGTTCTTTTTGAAATTTTGCATCAGATGGAATACAATTTTAGAATTCTTCATGATAAAGAAATGCAGTGGACAATTGCTTTTAAAAGGCACCTACTCATGAAGGCAACATTTATGGACCATTTTATGCCAAGTTTAGTTCATATTCCACCTTCATGGAAAGGACACCTGTCCATGAAGAACAGAAATAATCTGTGTTTCATTTAGTTTTTATATATAAACTTTGCATTATATGCCTCAGTGTGATATTGTTATGACATATAGTATAAAAGAGTTCTGCAGGATGCCAAAATCTAAGTAAAAGTATACATTTTATTTTTGAGTGCATGAAAATTAAAACAACTGATTCCTCAGTGTTTTATTTGTATTATTCTAGTGTACAAGCTTTGAAGCTAAAGTTAAAGTGAATTCAATATCAGGTGAAGCCACTGTGGTTAAATCTTTACCAAACAAAGAGATTGAGACACCTTTGAATCGTTTGTTGGTTCCTAATTATCATTTACATTACTAATTACATGTGCATGTTTCAATTTGTTTGATAAACATTACTTGTCAGTTATAATCCATCATATAAATCCTCACATGATATTTTAAACAACTGGATTTTATCATATAATGTATTTAGAAAAAATAGCGCCGAGATATTGAGACTTGCTTTGATTGTTGGAGGAATGCAAAGTCCTAAAATCATTTTAAAATCATCACAAGTTCAGCTGGTTTTCAGTGTCGTGTACAGATGCACTTTCAGTTGATTTTGTCATATGTCTACTTTTTCTATGGCAAAACTGTATAAAATTTCTTTGGTGCCAAGTAAGGGTACAACAATACAGGATTTGTTAAAGTTGGGACCTGAGACTTTTGTCACAATATCTCGACATTTGCTTAAGCATGATTTATTTGGTGGTAACAAAAGACAATGAACCATTGCTTTTTTGTCAACATAGTCGATATCAGTATAAGTGGATAGGATGGTGCTAAATATTTCACAGTGAATGAGCATTAGCATTCTAGTAACTTATTGTTCATACAACATTGCACATGGTGTTCTGAATCATTCCATGGCAAAAAATGAAGTATCATTTTTGAGACTCCAAGTTCTGGTACCAGTTATAAACAGCTTACACACAGCCCTGCCATGGCATAATTAAGCTGGGTATCAGGATCTGTAATTTTTTTATTTTTTTTCTCAGTGAAATAGGAAAGGTCATGACCTGCCAGCATATCATGTGAATTTTAGATTTGGTGATTGATAACCATTTGTATCATATAATTTGCCACGGCTGGTTTCTGTGAATTGTCGGAAAGATCTTTGCCAAGGATATTGCCTGTTGGAGATCAAACTTAATATCGATCAGATTTCGATAAGTAAAGAAAATTAAATCTACCTGCATGCACTTTAGTGCTTAATGAGGGCAAAAAGGTACCTTCATTTCATTTAACTTGTTTGATGTATAGCAGTTGTTTGTCTGCCAGTGCTGATTGTCATGACTTCACTAGCAGTGTTGTTTAATCTTTCAAGTTTTTCTTTGTAGTCTGGGCTTGCCTTTTTGTTGAGATGTGATTAATATTATTCTTTCATTTTTAGGCATTTGCTGCACCACTGTTTTCAGGCATTGATGGACCATGGAGTGTGTATCTCGGAGATTTTGGCTGACGCCTTCTCACGTCAACTTAATCCATCCACATGCATGGATGTGTTATTCAGAGAGAAAGCTATCCATCTAGGATTTGCTTTGGGTAAAAAAAATTTCTATGTGTCTTGGCATTTGCATAAACATTTACTTTCTTTGAGTTTAATTTCATCAAAAGCCAAGAAACTTACATACTCAGGATGGTTAATGAGAAATTCACGATTTTGTATCAATTTTATAAATGGTGTCTCAACAAAATTTCACACATGTTCAGGAAAGAGGCCATTTCTCATTACTAATTTCATCTTTGATATCTTAGAATAAAAATATTCTTGCTAATGCATGTTACCACACATTTTACATATTTCCTTGTTTAAAAGCGTATTTCCTGATAGATTTTACTTTGACTGTTATGATCTTCTTGAACCTTCTTTGCGTGCCATTAGAGCTTGAATTTGTGGTTCAGTCTGTCCCCAAAACAGATCATGCTTGTCGGGCATAAAGTCATTTTTCAGGTGAGCAACTGTTTATACATCTTGGTACTTCAGCTTGACATTAGTGTTTGTAAAACTAAATTTGATTGGTACAGTGAACCCTGGAACAAGCATCCTGTATTTGTTTCAACCATTCGTCAAATGCATGTTTATAATAGACATTACCTAGAGAACTCAAAATGGCTGACACCAAATATGGATCATCTTCAGATAATATTATGTGGAAAAATACTGGCTGAAGATAGTGATGATGTCGGTGAGTTTGAAAACTTTGAAATATGAGATGATTAGAGCTGGGAAAGTGTTACAGGAAATATCAGTGGGTGAGTTTGAACCAGAAAATATTAAATATGAGTGCTGTGTACCAAAACTGACAAAATTCTGGTCAACCCCTTTTCAGTGGTATTTCAAAATGAAATGTAAAAGTTGAGACTATCAAGCATGTAGACCATCTAAGGCTATTTTTATGAGGATTTTGTGCGTATATTCATAGATCAAAATGGATTTGTGTATGCAGCGGAGCGAAATTGGGGTTAACTTGACTGACAATAGCAACTTTAGAAAATGGAAGCCTGTCAATACTCCGTGTAGTGAAACTGTTTTTTGTGATGGACATTGGTTTGGTGCACAAATCAGATTTCAGTTTTTACTGTGCAGCTGAACATGTGATATTGACCTCATACTTCTGCTAAAAGAAAACGAGTTGGGATAAATTTCCTTATATTCTAACTAAGTATCACCTAAACAGGTCATAAACTTGATAATTAACCATTATTGGATGTTAGATGACAGATATATACTAGAATAAATAAAAAGTAAACTGCAAAGCTTTGTGACCATTTATTCCAGACTTTAGACACTGTAAGCTTGTGGTGTACCTTGATTTTATGCTTAATTGAATTACAAGGTGATTTGTTTATTTACCTGTATTTGCAGCATTAAGTGCAAATATGATAGTTTCATATGGTGCCCATCTGGAAAATATCTCCATTCCTCCCAAATGGATGGCTATATCAACATTGGATTTTCACCTCATTCGATATTTAGTTGGGTCCTCAATGAAACCCTGCTCATTGTACATTCACTATGGCTTTTGAAAATGTTGCTGTCCCTACAACACCTGAATGAATTGTTATGTTTACAATGGATTTTCATCAAAAGACTTTTAATGATGTCTATTTGCCCCAAATTGAAAATGGTGCCAATCTGACATCCAATATGTCCACCACAGCATCCAATTTGAAATCTTGTTATTGCTGAAGAATAGGAGAGATGGTTTGAAATGGTAGAAATGGTCTTATATTGAATTCCAGATTAATCTTTATGGAAAATAGAACACCAGATATTTTAAGGGACTCTTGTACATAATTTGTTTGAGAGAAAACCAATGTATCATGAAAGGATAATACTAAAACAGCAGTAAAGCTAGGAGCTGAAGATGACATATTTTCTGACACATTTGCTAATTAGAAGTGTCTGTGTTCTCTTTTTTTTTGTTGCCACAATTGTTACATCTTCTTTCAATGCTTTTATATTAACTGTCACAAATACATATCCGCCACATTAATTTTGGGGGAATTATGATCCGCAGGAGTGATTAGAATATAGTATCTCGACCAAGGTAATATTGTTGGCATAATTAGATGTCGATGTGGGGACTTTAAAAAAATAATCTAATTTCAATTTGTAAGAGGTTACCTGTCAATGAGTAGTATTTGCACTGAGAGAAAAAAAGGGGGGGGGATTTTGATTAAATGACGACTAAACTAGTCTGAAATAAACTTGTATATTGACAACTTGTGTAGTCATAACTGTTATGTATTAAGTACTGTGCATGAGACAACTTCATCAGAACGTCGTTGTATTAGTCACATCCCATTTGAAAACACAAATAATAAATACATTTTGAAATTGGTAGTCCAAGTTTGATCTTTATCCCTTTGTTAACAAACACTTGTCACTGAAAAATTCACTACAATATTCATTGTCACCATCATCATGTGGCTGTATAGGTGTTTACATGCTGCATGTACGTGTACTTAAATTGGTCAGCTTGAGACAAGTATCATCTTGCAGAGGCTACCACGGGGATGAGGCTGTTCATAGGGAAATGAAAACGTGAACAAATTAAAAGACTTCCTTTCCTGATGGGTGCATTGTTTTAATTCAAGATTGTAGTCAGCTTGCTTTGATGAAGAGTGCATGTGTTATTGAAGTCACAGTGAAAGGTCAGTTTTGAGGACCAAAGAAATGCCCTTTTTTTTATTGCAACAGCAACATCAGATAATTATATAACAGAGTATTCGGAACTGACAGCTTTGATTAGAAAACAAAGGATTTGTTCAGTTTGGGACCAGCAGCTTTGGTCAAAACATACACATTTAGTTTTTATCTTGACATCAACTTAAACATGACATAGTTCGTAGTAACATTAGACCATTGGCCTGGGACTATGCATTTTCATTGTTGTTCAGTTTGTTGACTTAAGCAATATCAGTATTAGTAGGTATGGTAAGAAAAAATTAACTATATAAATTTGTAGAATGCAGATAAATGAATGCTTTCCTTTATGAACGTGTATCCCCTATAAGGTGTCCTCTACTGCTGGTTTCATGCTATTTTAAATTTGTACCTTTTTGTAATATGTGTGGCATTTAAAATGTTTCTTTTTTATTTTTAATTTACTGATTTCAGGGGGCTTTCTTTGTGATGCTGGTTGGTTTTTTGACAGTGGAAAGGTGTATAAAGCGTGTTTACTGCTGTGTGAACTTGACATCAGTTCTACTGGAATCTACAGATCCCTAGAGTGTAGTGTGAGGTGTGTATTATAGACTGTCACATAGCTGCCAAGTGTCCTGCTTTTTTTTTCTTCTTCATATTTGTCCCGTATTTTGCAATTTTCAGTTTAGAACGGGCACTCTGTTCCATTCTGATAGAAATGTATTGCATGTGTATAGGAATGCAGTTCTACAATACGATTGGTTCGTTTGAAATCGAGGCTATCATGCCTGTCTTAATCCGCCATATTGGATTTTGCAAATAGTTTCTGCTATCACTGAATCTCATCTTCTTAATATTCAACTTCTAATAATGTTGAATAGGAAAGCAGAATATTCAGAAATTTCTCCAGGAAAGACAAAAAAACAGAACTGGAAGGTTGATTGTGCTGCCTTGTTTAGATTTGTGAATCCATCAAGTAAAGTGGCTAACGTTGAGAAAGCTTGCCAGTAGCTTCTCATGGGTCGGTGGTTCTTCCTGGGGTTTTCCAGGGTTATTCCTCCACCAGTTATACTGGCCGCCATATATAGCCTATCTTGTGCTGAAAAATGGCGTTAAACCCTACAACAACAACAACAACCATCTAGTAAAGGAGAAAACGTTACGTTTTGCAAATTGTGTAATGTGATTTCGCTATTGGGCATGGAGGTTCACATAAATACAAGAGCACAGAAAGCTAATAGACATCACATTGCTGCTTCATCATACATAACTCAGCCAAAACTTACGACATATAAAAACCCTAGAGATAACTTGATGTAATTTGATTGAAATTTGGTTCATTTAGAAATGAACCTTCATCTTTCATGTTGCTGGCAATATATTTCACACACATCGGCAATATACTTCACACACGTCTTCCAGACAGTAAAATTGCAAAAGATAACTTGTGTGAAAAACAAAAACAGTTCAGTAAGAAAATCGCACAGAATTCAGATCATCAGTGAAGGATGGTACATTGGAATTGACAATGAATAAAAAAAGAAAAACAAATGAGGTATGGAAAAGGCTCATAAACAGCATGTGTCTGAGTGTGTGTTGCATTCTTGCATCTTCTAAATGGGCACCCAAATGGAACAGGGTGCCCATTTAGAAGGTGCAAGAATGCAGTGCATTTGTCATTGACATTGAATAATTAAGGAGGGTACTTTTCTACTTTATGGACAGTTGTAGATGTTGTAAAAAGTTACATATGCATTAAAAAATTTTTAAAAAATCAGTATTTGTTCCTGAAAATCCGTATTTTTGACATAAGCAGTCAGTATTTTTGTACTCCAGGGTTTGCAGCTATACTGTCATTAATATCTGGATTATGTAGCCACATCCAACAAATGCAGATAATTTTATGCAATATATAAAATGTGAAAGGATCATATAGTTTTTCTCAAATCCAACTTGAACTACATCTGGTGGGTCTGATGATGGTCATTCCGGCATCCTTGATACTTTGTAAAGGCTAGCATAACCATTGTATGGCCTTTTGTTTCAAATTTGGGGGATTTGCTCATAACTCTTTCTTTAAAGGAAACCGTGTATTTGAACGTGACCTTTTTTTAAGGCTTTATGCTCATTGGATATTGTAAGCATTTTTCCCTTTAGGAAATTTTTATTAGAAGTTATATTTCTACGAGAATACTTACCTGATCACATTTAATCCCTGCCAGCAAATGTCTCATCTTCATTGATGTAGTACCACACTCACATTGTAGCAAAGGTCAGTCCATTTTTTCTGCCTATACCGCCCTCCTAGTAGAAAAAACAAGCTAACTGAATCTCTCTTTTTGGAGCAGTTTCCGAATCTCCTGGAGAATGGAAATTCGATAGGTGGCAACCTGATTATTCTTGGAGATTTCAACTTTCACTTTGACTGTCCCAGAAACCTAAACACATCAAAACTCCTAGATTCCACTAATGTTTTCAACCTCAAACAGTCAGTTAACCAACCCACCCATAAACATGGTCACATTTTAGACTGGATTCTTCATAGACCTGATGATAACATTCTATGGTCCTCCCTGGTATCCCATGACCTTGCATCAGATCAGCTCTGAATTATATACCATCTTGACGTATCAGTCCCTAACCCTCCACCTTTATCTGCTACTAAGAGAAACCTCCGTATGATAAATAGAACCAAACTAATGCATGACATCCAAGCAAACCTAACAACTTGCTTACCTTCTACAGCAGAACAACTTGATAACTGCCTGCGTTCATTGCTCGACAAACATGCCCCAGCTACCAAGTGCAGAGTATCAATTCAAAAGTGTTCTTCATGGTATAGCAGTGTTTGGGACCAGCTTTGCACTGCTAAAAGAGACCACCGTAAAGCTTAGAGGCTTTTGCTTTCCACCAGACTCACTATTCATAAGCAAATCTATGAAGCCGGTAAGAAGAATGTCACAAATATAGTCCATGCAGCGAAATCAGCCCACTACACTACTAAGATCATGGAAAGTTCCAACTGCAAAGAGCTCTTCTAGATTACTAACAAGCTAATGTCAAGGAACAAATATACACCACTTCCAACAAACTTCTCTCCATCGACCCTCTGGACATGTTTGCTAATTTCTTCCGTGACAAAGTACAAACCATTAGAGATAAGCTTGACAACACAATTTCAATCGACTCATCATCATCATACAGTAGGGATACGGAATTTGAGCGGCAACCATTAGCAGAATTTGGACCTGTCTCTATGGATTTCGTACGTACACTCCTGATGAAGAGTGCACCAAAGTCATGTGAACTTGATCCAATTCCAACATCACTGCTGCTTGAGTGCTTAGATTCAGTATTGCCTTCACTAACTGATGTTATTAATACCTCTCTCTCTTCAGGGGAATTCCCATCATTTTTCAAAACTGCCATTGTAAAGCCTCTGCTGAAGAAACCAACACTAGACCATAACAATTTAAAGAACTACAGCCCAGTTTCTAATCTCCCATTCATATAAAAAATCTTAGGAAAGGTTGTTCTATCCCAGCTTGTATCTCATCTGAATTCAAACAATCTTTTTAGCAATGTACAATCTGCATATCGCCCTTACCACAGTACTGAAACTACTCTTCTAAAAGTAGTTAATGACATTCTCTCTGCTTTGGATAGCGGAAAGATTACAGTCCTCACCCTCCTTGATTTGTCTGCAGCATTTGACACAATAGACCATGATATATTACTTCACCATCTCCAGCATGTATTTGGCATTCATGATAAACCATACTGTGGTTCAAGTCCTACTTGGTCAACAGGACAAAAATTGCGTCTGCAAATGGAATACACTCCAGCCCTGTTGATCTATGTTGTGGTGTTCCACATGGGTCTGTTCTTGGACCTGTTCTCTTCATTCTATACACTCAGCCGCTCTCAAGTGTCATAGATCATCATCCAGTGTCTCACCAAATGTACGCTGATGACATGCAAATATACAAATCTAGCCACCCAACAGAAGTTGATGCTACCATCCAAGGTGTAGAGAGGTGCTTTTCTGATGTGAAATCATGGATGACATGTAACAAGCTGCAGATGAATGATGATAAAACTGAGGCCATTCTGATCACAACACAAAGACTTTCTCATTCACATCCTTTACCTCAAACAATAAATATCAGTAACACAACATTAAGTTCACACAATCAGTACGAAACCTAGGTGTTACTCTGGGCAGTACTCTCACATTGCACCAACATGTCATGAACATATGCAAGGCTGCATATTTTGAGCTGAGATGCATCAGCTCCATTTGCAAATATTTTTCAGTTGATGCCACTAAAACACTTGTGTGTTCATTAGTACTTTCAAGACTGGATATTGTAACTAAGTTCTGTCTGGTTCATCTCAATATCTACTCCAGAAACTTCAAAAAGTTCAAAACACAGCTGCTCGGATGATACTTAGAGTACCACAATCGGAGCACACCTTCCCGCTGCTCTGTACCCTACACTGGCTATCCATTCATTCCAGAATCAAACACAGAAATTGTTCTCTGTGCTACGTTTCATTGACGGACTCTAGTCCAACATACCTATCTGACAACCAGGAAGATACTTACGCTCCTCTTCTAACAATCATATACTCATTATTCCCACTATGAAAACAAAGTCATATGGACAGTGTTCTTTTGCATACCAGGGCAAAAGTGGAATGAATTGCCGACTGAACTTAGACAAAAAGACAGTGATCACATTCAAGAGTGCTCTCAAAACTCACTTATTTCGACTGCAAGAACAAACTTAAAGACTTAATATCGTTTCCTACTTTAAATATTCTCAGCATGTTTTTTATGTTTTCTAATTTCATGGTGTTTGTTTTTGTAATCAAATCATTATATATGTTTTTTATCTTATAGGTGTTGTCTAATGTTGTAAAGCGCTTAGAGCTTCTAAAGGTTAGGCGCTATACAAAGTCCTCATTATTATTATTATTATTATTATTATATAGGTACTCAAATAGCAGTGGAAAGGGGAGATAAATGTAACAATATATTCGAATGGTGACTTTTTTTTAGACAGGAAAGATAATGTTCTTTTTTGTTTGGTTTCAGTATTCTCAGTTAACCATAATTTGCTTTAAAAATTTACAAGCATCACCATGGAAATAATTTTTTTTTAAATGGACATAACATTACAAGATCATTATCTCAATTCATTACAAAAACTGATCATAATTAATTGTACAAAATAAATACTGCACACGCACTTGTTCAAGTCACACACTTCAAGGCATCACTTGAGCATATGGTGAAATGTTGTTTGATTCTTCCCTCCTGGCTACCATTGATTTGGGACTGACTTAATAAACTAGTTTGGCAATTTTTTCTTCTATAAAATGTTTTATGATGAATAATACAGTTTAGGCCTACAAGTGAAGATTTTATAACAGCAAACAACATTAGAGCCAGAAAGTGAGAAAGATCTACTTTTCAGACTAATTCAGTAACGTTGAAAGTTTGATTAAGCGGTCATAATTTTTTTTAATTTTAAGTCAGTAGTTTAAGTTTGACAGATTGAAGATGAAAGTCAGTTTGAAACAAGATTAATAACAATGACATTCAAAATAAGTGACTGATAGAAGTTGAGGCTAACACATGGGTGTTTTGGAAACACTACCAAACCCACCAAATGTTGCTCATTTCCTACCATTATGCGATTGACGATCCCATTGAACTTTAGACATAGCTGCCAACCCTCACGAATTTGGTTTGAATTTCACGACTTTTTCAGCAATTCACGGATTCACGTCGCAAGCCAAAAATTCATGAATTCTCCAATCCTCAATTATTTTAAATTTTTAATTAAAAAAATAACCAATTTCCTGTTAAGCGCTAGTCGTGATATTCGCAGTTGCCGAAACGGTCCGGTACTGCTGGTTGCGATATTAGTAGATCTACAGCCAATTAGTACAGTTGGCCTGGTAGCAAGCATTTTAGCCTATTTTAATCTATATGTATAAGAGAAGTTTTACAATTGCTTTTGAGTGAAACTCAGGCCTAGCCAGAATTTTACTCCGCGCATGCGTCACCAACACTGATTTTGAGTTATCGTTCAGCATCGCATGTAAGATCTTGAAAAATGTCTTCACCACCAAGGAAAAAGAAATGTATTACTCAAAACGTGAAGTTTAATTTGGAATATATCAAAAATTGGCCGTGCATTCTGTCATTAAACATTAATATTCATCATGCTTTTGCACTCAGTGTGCCATCGCAGAGACGATGTGAGGAAGCACTTCGGTTGCAAAAAACATGCAGGAGTTGGGAAAATTAAGAATTCGCAGATTTCAGCTCTGGAATATTTTAAGCCATTGGCAGAAGACCTGCAGGCTACCAATGCTGAAGCATTATTTGTGAGTTTTCCTGTCAAACACAATCTACTTTTATCAGCTGGAGACCATGATAAACATTTGTTCTGACAAATGTTCCCGGACTCGAAAATCACTTCCAAATTTTCCTGTGGAAGAACCAAAAGCGCTGCAGCTCCTGTGCATTCCTCACAGCAAACAATGACAGCAAAAAAGTGTTTTCTCTAGTGAGGATAAATAAGAGACTTTAGGGCCTCCTTAGCTGCAGAAAATTTGTCAGCAATTTTAGTCACCAAGATCAGCCAGCAGGCAAGAAGTCTGAACTGTTTAGAAAACAAATTTACGATCAAGCAGTTGAGGGAGTTCAAGTCTGCCACAGTATCATGTCTCGATAAATAAATATTTCTGCATATATGTTCAGTAATACCTTGTGCTGCATTCGCGTTTCTGGATTCGCGAAATTTTCATTGGTACCCTCTACATACATGTTTTCTTTATTTTATTGAATTGTACCTTTGTTATATGACTTCTGTGACATATGAAGTTTACCTAGTTTACCTTCCTGACAATGACAAAGAAAACGTCAGTCATTAAGTTTACAGTCCCATTTGTTACTTGGTTTTACCTTACTGTGAGTGTAAAAGAAAACGGCAGCCAATGAATTAGTATGGGGGTAATATTAGTATACATGTACCGTTCTGTAAATGCGCTAGTGTGGCAAATACCCATTAGGCGATACTGTACTCTATTTTTACGTTAACCATTTATTTATCTTTTTTAAGGGTAATGTATTAAGCTAACTTTTAAATGAAATTAAAGTGCTTTGGGAGTATGATTTGGGTCATATTTAGGGTTTAAACCCTAGAAATAAGCATTTACATGTATTAGCATTTTTAGTGACTCCTACCAAACATTCGCGATTCCTCCTGATCTGCGACTGGTTCTGGAACCTAACCTCGCAAATGTTCGAGGTATTACTGTAGTGTTTTAGTTTTACATTGCGAATTTGATATAGTGTAGTATTGATGGTCAGAGTGGATGGAATTATTGTCATGGAATTTTTCACTAATTCATGCCCAAATTCACGACTTTTTATCCCTGTTTTCACTAATTGTGAGCCTGGAAGGTTGGAAGCTATGTTTAGATTCATAAGGTAGATTTATTCAAAATTCTTTATTGGCAATAGATGAGAGAGGACATGCTATAATTTGTTTTGACATTTCTGCAAGGCTTTTATTAGGAGTAAAAGTTGAAAATTGAATTTGCATGGGAAATTTGTACCATTGTTTATGTAAACCACTTTACAGAATTTGTACACGATAAACATTGATAGAAGTCAAATCTATACACCATAGTGCATTTAAAACATTGAATTACTTCTAACCTTTCATTTACTTATTTTGATGCCATAAAATTCAAAATCAAGGTTAACTTAAGATTAGAAAGTATATCAGTTTTCTCCTTATGTACACCTTCTATTATGACTATATTTCACGACATACCCCACATCATGGATCATACTACTACATTTATTTCGAAATTGCCTATTCATGTGACCTAATCCAATCAAAGGGAAGTTACTACATTATTTGAGAACTGTCCAAACCCCATCAGCCAATGAGAAATTAACCCAAAGTTGTCATTAAGACTATTATTAGTAATTATTGACACATACATAAGCATTTATTTATACATCCTATGTAATTTTTAAGCTCTTAATCCTAAAACAGACCCAAGTTATGTAGACAGTAGCTTAACGAAAGATGATGCAGAATTACTACAATTTACAGCCGTGAATAACATTTGCAAAAATTAGATAATGATGTTTCATGAGTTACAAAAAAATAATAGATATGCGTAACAATGCTATAGATAGGATGCAAGTGTCAGGTTGATCAGATTATGCTAATCAAATTGTTGCAGTATGAATTAATTTGATGGACACAGTATTCACAATCAAGTAAAGAAATTTGTATCTTAATTTTCGGGTTTTTTAAAGGAGTTTTTCAAACATTGTAAGGAAAGCAAGTAATTGATAAGGCTGAGAGTATGATCCTCCCACTCTGGAGAATAACATGGGCATGGGTATCACTGTGGTATATCAAGAACTGTGTTATACTGAGGTTGTTTCTTTTGATCCTGCAACTCTTGAGGATTACATACATGCATGGGTATCACTGTGGTATATCAAGAACTGTGTTATACTGAGGTTGTTTCTTTTGATCCTGCAACTCTTGAGGATTACATACATGCATCAACATCACTGTGGTATATTAAGGACTGTGTTATACTGAATTTCTTTTGATCATCCCACTCTTGACAATTTCATACATGCATGGGTATCACTGTGGTATATCAAGAACTGTGTTATACTGAGGTTGTTTCTTTTAATCCTGCCACTCTTGAGGATTACAAAAATGCATCAGCATCACTGTGGTATATTAAGGACTGTGTTATACTGAATTTCTTTCTTTTGATCATCCCACTCTTGACGATTTCATACATGCATGTGCATCACTGTGGTATATCAAGAACCATGTTATGCTGAGGTTGTTTCTTTTGATCCTGCCACTCTTGAGGATTACATACATGCATCAACATTACTGTGGTATATTCAGGACTGTGTTATACTGAGTTTCTTTCTTTTGATCCTGCCACTCTTGAGGATTACATACATGCATGAGCATCACTGTGGTATATCAAGAACCATGTTATACTGAGGTTGTTTCTTTTGATCCTGCCACTCCTGAGCATTACACACATGCATGAACATCACTGGTATATCAAGGACTGTTATACTGAGTTTCTTTTGATCCTGCCCCTCCTGAGGATTACATACATGTATCAACATCACTGTGGTATATCAAGAACCATGTTATACTGGGCTTGTTTCTTTTGATCCTGCCACTCCTGAGGATTACATACATGTATCAACATCCCTGTGGTATATCAAGAACCATGTTAAAACTGAGGTTGTTTCTTTTGATCCTGCCACTCTTGAGGATTACATACATGCATCAGCATCCCTGTGGTATATCAAGGACTGTTATACTGAGTTTCCTTTGATCCTGCCACTCTTGAAGATTACATACATGTATCAACATCACTGTAGTATATCAAGAACCATGTTATACTGATGTTGTTTCTTTTGATCCTGCCACTCTTGAGGATTACATCCATGCATGGGCATCACTGGTATATCAAGAACCATGTTATACTGAGTTTCTTTTGATCCTGCCACTCTTGAGGATTACATACATGCATCAACATCACTGTGGTATATGAAGGACTGTTATACTGAATTTCCTTTGATCCTGCCACTCTTGAGGATTACATACATGTATCAGCATCACTGTGGTATATTCAGGACTGTGGTATACTGAGTTTCTTTTGATCCTGCCACTCTTGACGATTGCATACATGCATGTGCATCACTGTGGTATATCAAGAACCATGTTATACTGAGGTTGTTTCTTTTGATCCTGCCACTCTTGAGGATTACATACATGCATCAACATCACTGTGGTATGTCAAGAACCATGTTATACTGAGGTCCCTTCTGGAGGTGATTATGTTACCTCAGTTTTATTTGCAATATGGCTAGATTAAACTTTGGTATATCAAGGACTGTTATACTGAATTTCCTTTGATCCTGCCACTCGTGAGGATTGATCATATATATATATATATATATATATATATATATATATATATATAAATGAATGATTTCTGATTTCCCCTATCCACCAAATTGTTTATCTGACATTTGTGTAATTTTGAACGTTATTGTTATTTCAGGCTGTTCCATGTTCAGAATGCCAACTGTCGATACAAGGATGCAGATGTAACTCGTAAAGCAGCTTTTCAACTTCTAGAGAAACTTAGTGAATGTGGAGTAAATGTCAACAAAGCAATGTTATTTACAGAGTGCTGTGCACTGCTGTTTGCTGAGAGTCAGTATGACGAGGTAAATGACAGTGTCTGTGTCTGTTTCATTATGTTTATGCCATTACATTTTTCTGAACAAATACTTCGCCAAATTAAAAAGCACAACTGTAAGTGCTAGCAACAGTACAGCTTGGTTACTTTGAGGATGTAAATATCAATGAATGATAGTTTCAGTGATATTTATAACTGATAGCAGGCAATGGCACATATAGAAATTCCAGTACAAAACAGCCATTCATTGCCAGTCATTGTGAATCTGCAAGGAATTGTGGGTAAAATTGGTTATATTATACTTTTGCTAGTTCATCCCTAATATCATTGAAAATTTGTGCAAAAGCACAACGCAAGTCATAGCTTTAACATCTTGCAGAAAATTACCCCCATTGACTTATAAAGATGTTGCCTATTCAGGGTTGGCACTGGCTTTAACAAAGTTGTTGCAAAAAAATCGATAACCTCAATATTTTGTTACCAATTTTCAAAAAAGAATGGTGCCATTATCATTATTCATCTTGATGTCCTCAGGGCCAAGGTAATATTGTCAACATAAGTGGGTCTTTTGATAAGTAGAGGGAACTGAAAATTGAAATTTCGCATACAAGTGAAATATTTAAGAGGTGACCTGTTGTCAGTGACTAGGATTTACACAAAAAGAAAAAAAAATGATGGATATTTCGATTAAAATGAAGATAACTAGTCTGAAATTCACTTAAATGTTGACAACTTACATTATGTATTACACAATGTGTTAATGTATATGTATGTGACAAAATCCATGCATTTTAGTTTTATATCATACAATAGAAAAGTCATGTATCAGTCAAATCCCGTTAGAAAACACAGCTAACACATATATATTTATATAATGGTAGTCCTCGTTTGAGCTATAGCCCATTGTTCACAAACACGTCTCATAAAACAATTTACTCTGATATTCATTAGCCTAGTAGCCTGTGGTCGAATAGTTGTTTATTTGCTATGCTACATGTACTTAAATTGACCTAGAATTTGGTCAACCAGAGACAACTACCATCCTTCCAAGGTTACCAAGGGGATGAAGCTATTCATAGGGAAATGAAAACATGAACAAATTAAAAAGTTTAACAAACATTGTTGTGAGATGCCCCATCTTCTTTTAACTTGATGGCCAGATATATGTTGTTTCAAAAGTTGCATATTTAATTTCGGTTTTATGCCACCGTTGGTAGAAATCGTAAGCGTGAACATTTTTGTTGCAAATCAGAAACTTTCACAGCATAATAAATATTGTTCCAATCACTATGAAAAATGAAATACTGCTTTTATTTAAATTTGCTGCTGACTTCCTTCAGTCATACATCTTTGGCTTGCTTTGATGAAGGTGTATTTCTAATTGAAGGCGCCACTAAAGGCTCACTTTGAAGGAACAAGCAAATGCCTGTTTATTATTGCTGTGGCAACATCACATTTTTTTGTACCCGTTTGCTTAGTATATATGCAGAATTTCTGGTACCTTTTTCACAATAAAATATTGCTATATGGCCAAAGTCAAGTCATTCTCATTACCACCTTCACATGTGGTCAGTTGTGGCTAGAAAGGTAGGATGACTGTTTGGGTTATATTACGGCACAGAGTACTAAGGCCAGACATATGCATAAATCGATTATCATATAACAATGCACTGTTAGGTGGTTTGTCAATATGAACAAAGGATTTGTTTGTGAAATATTAGATTCCAGTGCAATTTTATGTCCAAGTTTGCGGCTTCCTGTCTTGTTGCTTTTGAATTTCTCCACTCCAAAGCCAAGGCGGTATATATAATTTTGTCGCCAATATGGGGAAAGAAATCAAAATTTGTGACATTGGTGAAGCCCAGGGCTATCCCTGCTATTTTGCATTTCCATTTCATATGATGTTGTACTAAAATTGACAGTTATTTGTTGCTCAAAATAAATGTATTGCCATATTGTACTGGTTTGTTATTGTCATTTTAACATTTAGCACTTTGTTCTAGAAAATTTGAAGGATATTCTCGCTCAGCTGTGTTGAACTAAGGTTAAGAATGTTTTGCATCATTTGCTCTTAAAGGATTTACGTTAGAACACAGACCCCTCTGTGAAGAATGCCAACTCAGAAATATGCATGCCATAGACCAGCATTTCATTGTCTGCAGACTTAGATCTGCATCATATAATAAGTGTTATGTGTATCTATTTTGTATGTTTAATTTTTGTTCATGAGTATAGATTGTAATGATTGTATTGTAAGCATGTTACTTGGCTAATTTTTGTCCACGGTTGTAGACGAAACATTAAAATATTTGTAAACAAGTTTACTTAGATTTTAGTTCAGGACATAGGTTTTGCCCTTGGAAATTCTTGGTCAGCTTGATATTTCTCATGTTCATTGCTAACATTTAAGTCAAAGACCTGAATTTGTTTACAACATAGAATGTTCTAGAAATGAACTTTTTTAAGTCCTGATCCTGGTCCTCTTATCGTGGTTTATATATATATATATATATATATATATATATATATATATATATATATATATATATATATATATAATATGTTATTTACATCAGAATTATTTATTCCTATTGTAACATCCAGTAGTATCAGTCTTTTAGTTGTGCTCAGTTATAGTTTGAAAGGATTTATTTATTTAAAATATTCACTGGAATTACTAAGTGCTTATTGTCTTTGTGACTAAAGCACTGTTTTGGAATTATTGTGAATTCATTCAGAGACATTATGGATTACATCATTGTAATGCATCTGGATTGTTGGTACATTAGCATATTGAAGGTTAAAAGCATATTAATACATTCAAGATTGGTATTCATTCAGAATTTTGTATGTGTGATAGAACTTACTGGACTATTTGGGATATAATTCACAATATTTAATGCTCCTTTTAATATTTTGCTTTGTATTCTTGGTAAATAAATAAGTTGTTGAATTTTCTGAACTGGTTGGTATTACTGTTTTTCATTTACTTAGTTTAAGATCATAGAGCTGTAACACAGGCCTGCATACTGCAGACTTGTATGTGCATCATATAATAGGCCAGCTTATCATTGTCAAAGTTCAAGGAAAATTCATTTGTGTTTTTAGCCCTGACCATGGCCAGTAGACTGTTGCTATTTGTTGTATATTTGATAAACACATACTGATCAAAATATACTGATGCAGAGGATACTGCTGATTATGTTAATCGTACTACTGTTTTCCTTGTTACATTCAGATTGGTAGAAGTGCATCAAAGAGGGGCATATCAAAATTCTGATGCTTCTTCAAAAATTCTGACCTGGTCATAATATGGGCACACCCTCCCACCCTCTACACAATTATGTTTTTAAGACCTAAAATGTACATGCATGTGAGAAAAAAAAAAGAATTCTTGGTGTACTAACATTTACTAAATTGTTATAAACTACTATGATTGCTTTTGTTATTAATTTGTATGTGCATATTTTCTGATTTCTCCAGCATGAAATTAAGTAAAGGTAAATAAAGACTTAATAATTCATGGACCAGTTCAAGTTTACCTGTGAGACCAGGCTGTAGTATAATGTATAGTACTTGCAGAGTACACATCTTGCCTAGCATCACTTTAATCCCTGTTTATTCCGAAACATATTAGATGCAGAATTTGCTCTATTCATTTTATTGACCAAATCACATTTTTCCAGATAACACTTTTCCTAATCGATAATAGCCGTTTCATTTACATTGATCCATGCGCTCATGAGTTACTCTTTTTTAATGATATAAGAGATGCTACAAATTGAGGTAATCTTTATGGAAAGGTACACACGTTCAGTTGTGCAAGGCATAGCTAGCATGACTGTAACATATTCATTAAAGAAAAGTAATAAAAAAGGCTAATATTCTGAATATAGATCAACTAAGATCATTCATCAATCTGTTTTACTTTTGTGTTTTGGCGGAACAAAATCATAATTTTACACAGAATAAAAGGTGGATGCTTCATCATCTCCTTTGTTCTTTAATTGTCAGATTTGTCTTTTGTTTTACGACAGCAATACATGTCAGTTGATCATTAAAATCCTGAAACTGGCTTCGATTAAGAGGGAATTTTGACCGACAACTATCAGAGTACTTTGATGTGTGATTGCCTTTCACTCCATAATGTTCGCACGATTACCATATTTTTGTAAAATGGGGTGTAAGGTCGCTTACATCAGAACAAACTACAACTCATTTTTTTACGGTATTAGCATAATTTTTGAAGCATTATTTCTGAAACTTCATTACTGTACTTTGGATATATTATTAAAGTTTAGTGCAGTGGTGCCCATGATTCAAATCTTAGTGGTGTACTTCTTTCACTGGAATGTATATCATTCAGGACGTGTTCAAACCTATAATCTACGTGCTGTGGCGCTATTATGTAAATACACTCACTAGCGTAATTGCGAGGATTGAATCAAACCCTATTGTTGTTCATTGTTGTCATACTAGGATAATATTTTAATGAGTTAGGTATTTACAATTTCAAGGCAAAATAAAAACATTACTACTTCACTGATATAGAATGTCTAATGCAATGACGCTTAAACAAACAATAATCGAGTCAAAAGGGGGGTAGTGTTACAGCAACCCACAAATGATCAATTCTTGTCATTGTCTGATTAAGTTATACACAAATATGAATTAGGCAATAACAAAGCAGAAAATTAAGTAAATTTCTTGACTTTTCAAACAAATTTATACCATTTCTATGTAATAATCATACATGCCAACCGCAAGAGAGCTATATGTGTACTTTTTGCTAATGTAAGTTTACCTAAATGAATGCATGTGTAACTTACCACTTGCATCGTGTGATGTTGTCTCGGACATTTGGAGGGGGCCCCGAGTGAGCAAGTGCTCCAAAGCGCTCACCGTTATGGATCACTGCCATCTCATTCTGTCTGCATTGGTTTGCGTTTCGGGCTCAGCCAATGTGGGTATGTGAGAGCTTGCCGGTAGCTTCTCATGGGTCAGTGGTTCTTTCCGGGGTTTTTTCCAGGTTCTTCCTCCATCATTAATACTGGCTGGTATGTATAGCCTATCTTGTACTGAAAAATGGCGTTCAACCCTACAACAACAATAACATCAGACTTTTGGGTCAGCTTTTACACGGGTCATGCACTTTTTAGTGTTTATGCCTATTCAGTTTGGGGGGTTGGCTTATACATGAATGGGTTTATACGTGAGTATACACGGTATACAATACATTTATTATTGAGGATTCTACTTGTGCTTAATTTTTATATATTGGTTTTGTTAGGGTTTTTTTACATCTTGCTTAGTTTCTGTGATATTTATGAGTGTAGTCATGGAACTTGATCGATGTATTTATCTTAATGGTTACTACACACCACAGTTAGAAGTAGACCACAGTAACCTATTTTTCTTGCTCTAGCAATTTGTTGTTGTTGTAGGGTTTAATGCCATTTTTCAGCACACGATAGGCTATACATGGTAGCCAGTATTAATGGTGGAGGAAAACTCTGGAAAGAACCCCTGACCCACGAGAAGCCTCGGGCAAGCTTTCACATAACCACATTGGCTGAGCCCGAAACTCAAACCCACGCAGACAGTGGTGAGATGGCAGTGATCTGTAACAGAGAACACTTTAGACCACTCAGCCACTCGTGGCCCCTCTAGCAATTTGCAGGCTTAGAAATATGCATCGTGCCATTGACCAGCATATTATTGTCTACACAGTTTTTGGTTAATGCCATGGCAGGGTATGTGCTACTTTTTCTAAATTTCTTGTGTTAATACAGTTTTTAAAATATTCTTTTTTTTTCATTCATTATTACTGAAATTGGAACATCATAATGCCACAATGGAGTAAACAGTCTTGTTGATATAGTTTGGATTTTAATTCTGATATTTTCCAATCCAAATCACTTTTTGCCTTGATGTTTGAATTTTAGTTTTTTATTTCATACATTCATTAAGTAATTAATCCATTTACTTATTTTTCAGGCTTTCAAATACTGTAGGCTTGCAATGAAGGAGCTTGCAACATCATTACCTCAGAAGGTAAGTTGCCATATAAAATTCAGTGTTCAGAGCAACTGCAGCTAATGTATTAAATTAAATTATGTCTGTCCTACTGCCTGTTATTCTTTAAATCAGCTTATCCTTTTGTCCAGTTTTCCATTAATCTTTCTATCCATCCATTAGACTATCCATCACCCATCAGTCTATCCAGTTATCCATCTGCCTGTCAATTCAGCGTCAAAACTTAGGATTTTTACTTGGTTTATATTTTATTTGTTGATGCATCATGAAGAGTCCTACCATGTTAAAACAAATCTGGTTACTATGGCATATTTTTCTCATTTGCATGTGAAAGTTACCCTTAGCTCAATTTCTCCTTTAGATGCATTCCCTGATCACATTAGTGGTAGATATACAAGTTTTCTACCTCCTGAATCCAACCCTTCATAAAAGATGAAATCATGTATTGTGTCTATATAATATGGACAAAAGGCAGGTTATATGTAGGATGCTAATGTGATCTGTTTTTGAAATAGCAAATTATCTAAGTAAATTATGTTTCTCCAAAATTACTTACCCGATCACAATACTTAACAATCTCCAAACTCCCTGCCATGCAAGCATACTCATTCACCCATCACTCAGCTTAAAACTAGTAATACTTGGTGTTGGCATTGGGTGGTACTGGTAAGGGTTATTGTCCTTTTTCTATATGATATAGGATGAAAAGACATTTTATGTCCTTTTTGAAGGGATGGATTTGGAAGGTATTAAAGATTTATCACAAGTGTTAATGTGATCCGGTAAGTATTTTTGGAGACACATACTTTGAAAATTTGCATTTTTAGACCATGCTGAGCAGTTAAGCTGCCATTCTCTTTTTCTCATCTTATACTAACATCAAAAACAAGACAGTTATTATCATCTTTATTTTTTTATTAGCCAGCAATATAAGCTCTGTACAACCTTTTCTTTTTTGACAAATTTTTTAATGGGGGAAAAAAACAATCTGGCTCTGTTTAGAACATAAAACCTTGGCAAAAAATCAAATGGTTACCAATGAAGCCACACATGAATTATTAATAATGTGAATACTTGAATGCCAAGAAGATCGAAAGATTCACCCAATTTTATATTAAGATAATTACATGATTTATGAGGGAGGTCTTTTTTATTAGCTGATATGACATCCTGCAATATGTGATACTCTATGATATTGCATTGCAGTCATACATATTGTTTTGGTACTGCAGTTGGAATGGCAAGAAAATCAGTTACCGACATTTTTTGTATTGTGAATATGAAGTCATACAAACCAGTCAGATTTTCTAATTGACCTTTGCTTTACATCAGTATGATAGATTTACTGATTCTTATATGATTTTATATTCGCTTTTGGCACTCTTCTTTTTTTCCTTTTATTATCTACTGTTATTTTTAATTATTTAATACTTCATGTATAATATTTCTTTTTTCCTTATTTTTAAAATATGTAATATTCCTCTTTATTGACAACTTTGAGTACCTCATACTTCTGATATTAAACCCTTGTCTTATATGGACAGTACTTTCTGTGTAAAGAATACAAGCCTCACCCACTATAAAAACTTACCACAAACCATATACCCCATTAAATACTTTCTGTGTAAAGAATACAAGTCACACCCACTGTAGGAACTTAACACAAACCATACTCCCCATCCAGCATATGATGCTAAGCTCTGCTTGCGGGAATATGTAAGATCCAGTTCTACCTGTAATGAAACGACATGTCCAATACTTTACTTCTCAACTGCAAACTAAGTGTACAGTACCAAAGCAAGGCAATGTTGTTTGCAATCGTGCCAGTCATCCAGAGACAACCTCGATGCATGTTCTCATTTATTTCAAGAATCTTAGCTAAATTCAAAGTTACAGTTACGGTTTTTCCTTATTTTCACAGTATCTGTGATAACATCATCAGACTTTAGCATATGATTCTTGTCTGTATTCCTCTCACAATGATTTTGTAGCCATTTGTTTTCATGGTTTTACTTCTTTGCAAAGAGGACTGATGTGTGAGCTATGCTATTTATATAACTGTGTATCATCACACTATCAGATGCAATTTATTAATGGCATTAGACATTTAGCTGTTGTTGAAATTTTTCTTTTTTTACAACAAGGATATATTTTAGGAACTGTAAGCTCTCTTGAGTTTAAAATTGATATTTTTCTGGAGTACAAAATAGCTATTGGTTTTAAACTGACAAATATTGTGAGCACTTTCTTGGTTGTATCTTGTCATCAGGGTCACACATTACTCCCTGGAACATGTTAAGAGTATTTTTAAGCATCAAACCAATAACCTATAATTAGACAACATAATTAATTTCTTTTCCTTTTACAGGCTATAGTTGATGTTCTTCGCCAATGTTCAAAGGTATGTAAAATCTAAAAATTTGACGTGAGTTTCTAAAATGCAAAATAGGTTTGAAAGATCATCACTGATGTTTGGGTGGGTGGGTGTATTTTTTAACTGTTATTGGGTTATTAGCTGATTAGAAGATAAAATATTGCAAAGTTGAAAGTTTAAAAGAAAAGCATTGTATATTGAACCATATTTAGATTATACATGTTTTCATTGACTTGGAAATCTTTATTGTTGTTTCCTATTGTTCAGAAAGATCCAAATATAGTCATTTTAAATCTTAATCAGAGATGGAAATTTTCTGGTTTTAGTCACAAATCCGTTTTTTTTCTTCATACATACCAATTTTCATTTATTGGGGTAAAATTTCTGGCAGACTTTTTTCCAGTTTTGCTTTTTTTTTAAGTCAAAATATTTGTTCCTCAATATAATTTGAGAAGGAAAGAAGGTAACAAGACACAGTATACTGGAAGTTAATTGTGCAGGCAGGAATTGTTCATAGTTTCGTTGGTTCATGATGCAGTTTTGGAGTGATGTTTCACACACTCAGATCTTTTCAAGGCTTCTATGAAAACGAAATTTGTTGTTAGGCCTAGTAATCAATCTGTTCATTAGGAGCTGTCTAGAAGAAAAAGATCACATTAATGTTTTTGGAATATATATGGAAATGGGAGGAACCTGAACATGTCTGGTGCATGAGTTGCCAAGACAAAATTAATTCTGGATCAGCTGGCAAAAAAGATCTCCCTTACTATGCTGATACAAAAAAGGTCTCCCTAACTATGTTAATACAAAAAAGGTCTCCCTAACTATGCTAATACAAAAAAGGTCTCCCTTACTATGCTAATATAAAAAAGTGCTCCCTAACTATGCTAATACAAAAAAGGTCTCCCTTACTATGCTAATATAAAAAAGTGCTCCCTAACTATGCTAATACAAAAAAGGTCTCCCTAACTATGCTAATACAAAAAAGGTCTCCCTAACTGTGCTAATACAAAAAAGTGCTCCCTGTCTATGCTAATACAAAAAAGGTCTCCCTAACTATGCTAATACAAAAAGGGTCTCCCTTACTATGCTAATACAAAAAGTGCTCCCTAACTATGCTAATACAAAAAGGGTCTCCCTTACTATGCTAATACAAAAAGTGCTCCCTAACTATGCTAATACAAAAAAGGTCTCCCTTGCTATGCTAATACAAAAAAGTGCTCCCTAACTATGCTAATACAAAAAGATCTCCCTTACTGTGCTAATACAAAAAAGTGCCCCCTAACTGTGCTAATACAAAAAATTGCTCCCTAACTGTGCTAATAGAAAAAGTGCTCCCTAACTATGCTAATACAAAAAAGTGCTCCCTAACTATGCTAATACAAAAAAGGTCTCTCTTACTATGCTAATACAAAAAAGGTCTCCCTAACTATGCTAATACAAAAAAGTGCTCCCTTCCTATGCTAATACAAAAAAAGGTCTCCCTTACTATGCCAATACAAAAAAGTGCTCCCTAACTATGCTAATACAAAAAAGCAGTCAGAGAAAATCGGGTTTAAATACACAGAAGCTCCCAATGTTTTTTCAGTCACTTTCATCTTTTGAAAATGGCAGTGACCACCTCAGACCAAAAAAAAAATGTTCAGACCAAAAAAAAATGTTTCCAGTCAGCTGATGATACCAGTTTTTCGTTGCCAACCCTAGCACCTTTATCACCCTGGGGTAATGGGGAAAAAATTTATTTAAAAAATCCAGAGATATGTGCATCTAATTGAGCTGGTTTATCCCAATTCTTGAAGTGCTTTGTACATTATATATACTAACCATTATAACTAACATTGTATCTGATGTTTTTAAAAAAAACTACCTACCCTAATTTTAAAACCAGTGCAATAGGAAACATTTTGTATTTCCTCACAGCAGATGAACCAGGTTTGGGAAACAGTTTATTACAAGAGGTATCAACAGTTCTTCACAAGTGACTTGTCTAAACGATGAAATAGTATTCAAGTTGATGAATGATAATAATCTTTTTTTGTTTTATGATTTTGAAAGAGTTGGGCATGTTTTCGGTTACTTGTGAAATTCTGCACTTTACATGTGTCCTGGAGATGCATGGAAAATTTTCATTTTTTTTGGGGGGGGAGACTGTTTTCATCCCTACTTAATAAATGATAGAACTCTTTATGCAAAATTATTTCTTCATTCTGTAATTGGAGCTTCAGTGGTTTGTGTGCTGGATTCAAGACTGAAAGGGTGCAGGTTCCATCAGAACTGCCTGGGTCAGCTTTCATGATGTGTCCTTGGGCAGGGCACTTTACTCCAGTTGCGCTAAGTAACCTACTTGTGTTTGTGTGCTGTAAAGCAAATCATTCTGTAATTATGTGTATGTAATTATATAGTACAGTTTTAATTTTGTCTGGAAGAAAAATAATTGATAACACGGATTACAATTTTTCAAAAATTGAGTGTTTTAAAATTTTAACACTGCATTCTCCATGCTAATTTGGTAAATATGCATTGTATGCAGATAAGAATAACTATATATAATCTTGTGTTTCAGGCTTGTGTTGTGAAGAGAGAGTTCCATAAAGCAGATGTTCTTATCAAGCAGGCAGTTAGTTTTGCCAGGTTAGTTTGTCATGTCAGACATGCTTCTCACCACATTATTTAACTTGACATTTTCTGGTAATATTTTTTTTCTCAAATCTATTTCTCTAAACTCAATAGCAGGACACCTGCAGTGTTTGAACTGTTTCCGTACATAGTTCATATGAGATGTGTACTCTGATATATAGCTGTACCGATTAATCGGCCATACTCATAATCGGGCCTATTATTGGAACAATTGATATAATTGGTATCGGTAGAAATAATTGGTGCTGATGTAAACAAATTTCCAAAATATAAATTTAATCATAACATTCATCTTGACATGGCTTGAATTTTAAATAAGAATTAAATATTGGAAATTAAAGAATAAACATTTGTTTTGGGGTTTAATTGAAAGACAGTATATTCTTAAAAGTAAATACTTTTTAACACCCTTGCTATAAACTACCACTGATTGTCTGCTCACAACAAATTATCATTACCATGCATGCACTCATCCCAATCACAACAGCCAGCCAGCCAAATGAGGCCTCGTATGGCTGTTGAACATCCAGCATACACATTACAGGGATGGTCCTGGCTTTTAAAAAGTTGTAGCAAAAAAAATATCGCCAATTTCAGTATTTTGTTGCCAATTGTCCAAAATGTCACCAGAACAAGTAGTGAATATTTTTCCAAGTCTATTTGTATAATAGGCAATGAAAATTGAAAAAGATGGGATAGTTATTATTTTATTGACAACAAGCAATACAGCCATAACATTACAAAATAAATCATTACATGACTGTTTTGCACTACTTCCATGGTATTTGCATTGCACATCACCATTAGTGCATAGGTATCACTGTTGTCACCTGAAATAAATGCATTATCAGATGTAAAATATCTACTTTCCTACAGTCTCTTTTTTTCAATAGAAACATGAGGTATTAAGCAAATCTATATTATATATATATTATTTTCCAAATAATAATTGTATACTTTATTTAGATAATGACATTTTAATACTAAAACCCTATGATCATACTTTGCAGTGTAAGATAAGTGATGTATAATGCGACCGTCGATTTCAGGCATTCAGGAATTAAATCCCCCACCCCTTTTTTTTATGGCTAGCTTCACAAAGTACATCTCTGTAAACTAGGAGTTAAGAAATTTATTTTTGCTGTGCTTTACATGATTCGCTTGTTAGTGAACTGCTTCCTAAATCCCAGGAATGATCACTGAATGCTGTAGATTTTTTCTCAACAAGCAAATTATGATCTCCATTCCCACCAATGAAACTTACACGAGTCAACTTGACCTGGCATTACTCTACCGTATATATAAGCATTGATTACCATCATTAAATTAAAAGAAGAAATGAAGAAACATATCACAGAGCATATGTGCCTCCCAAAAACTAATTCAGAATAAATATGTTATTTAGTAAAGAGTTATATTATTTGCATATACGAGTTAACAATAAGAAATAAAGTGGGATATAAAATGTGGGAAATAGTTATCACATGTATGGTAGCTTGAGACCACATTTGAACTGTTAACATAAATCCGCACCCATTTTAGGCATTGTTAGTTATATAAAAAAATAGGGCATGGTTTACTTGTCAATCAAATGCTAGTGCTTTCACTAACTGTAGAACAGGCGGTTTCTTGAAATAATTGGTTACATAATCGGTATCGGCAATTTTAATAATTGGCTATCTGCAGTATCGGCATAATCTGCAAAAAGTGACATCGGAGCAGCTTTACTCTGATTGGTTGAACTCAATTGATGTCAGCTAATTATAACTGCATTGTTGTTAGGGTTGTTCCATTAAAACATTCATGGGACCGGGGGTTTTGAAATTGGGTAGCAACCCTAAGATGTGATTACGGTCTTTCAGGACCCACTATATATATATATATATATATATATATATATGCACACACACACACAAGCACATGCAAACAGTAAAGATATTTTATAAATAATTAAATGAAAATGGGAATTGTTTTATAACATTACAACTGAGAAAAGATTACCAGATTAAATTAAAATTTATTGTTTATTTGACAAGTTTTTTTTACATGTCTGTGTCGTGGACGTTTTTATTTTAACCTTTTGAAACAAGAATTATAAATCATTTTATATTCTTTCAATGCACACGTTCAATAATTTTACACTCACTGCCTTAGATCAATGTGAGGCAGGTAAGGATAGAGTGAAAATGGAGAAAAAGTACAAGGTATTCAAACAGTAGTAATACTGAAAATGAAAGAAAAAATAATACAGAATAAAAGTACATGAAAATTAAATTTCAAATACTTATTCAAATTGATCCTACATTCAAATACAACTGTTCTTGAAACATTTAATTTCTTCTGAAAGCACATTTAATTGTATCCATGCATTTTTAATCCAAAAGAACAACAATCCTGTCAAATACGATAACTATTTTTTGAAACACTCTTATTAATGAAACATTATGTATATACACTAATTACAGCAGAGTATTAAAGCTCAAACTTCACATATTTTTGGACAAAGCCACTGTATCAACATCATGTCAGTCAAGTTTCCAGGTACTCAAATGCAAATCGGTACACTCCGTTCGCATCGTTAGCCACTTGCTTTACTTTGCAATTTAAGTCTGCATACATACTTTTGCCAGTCTTTGCATCTCCGTAAAATACCAGCTCCGGAAAATTGTCCTGGAATTTCCTCTCACGTATAAAAGGCAAGTTTTGTAGTATCCTTATAAAGGTAGCTCTTTGTTCCGCAAATAGCCCTCCAAACATTTCGTTCTCTGTTATTATATTCTCTCTGTCTTGGCAAATGCAGCGCATCTTCTTCGTTTCCATGTTAGCACAGTCTATAAATATGTCCAAGTCTTCTTCCGGCTTGCTCATTTCCTCTTCGCACAGTATCATGGTAAATCTTTACCAAATGCAAGTCGTCTTTAATCTTCCTTATAAAGCCCTCTTTTAAATCGTGCTTGTAAGCTGCTTTCATTAAGTTGTCTTGTGTAATCGGCAACTTCTCCGCCATCAAGTACTTTATCAAAGTCTTGTAAGTCTCGCCTGTATTTACTTCGCTGTGTATGCCGGTCTTTGGGTTAGCTTTAAAGCAGTAGCCAATTGCATTCTTCTTACTGGAAACCATAGGCTCCACATAGCTCAAAGCTCCTTGTACTTCTTCAGCTTTAAGCTTCAGTGTCTCTGCAATTAGCTTTCTTGCTCTGCTTCTTACTATTACGGCAGGCTGTACTCCCTCGCAGCATTGTAGCATTAACAGTCCATGTCTATGTACATAAGTTACTTCTGCATCGGCAATCTCTTTGTAGCCCAAGTAAATAGCAAAGTGTAGCTTTTCGTTCTCTATTTCTGTAGCCAGCAGCGGGTTGTCTTTACTTTCAAAATGTACGCCCATCGTTTCTTTAAGGCTCTCAGCATTACTTATCAGCTCTTCTACTGAAGTAAAGCACCAGTTACGGCTGCGCTTCTTTCGTTCTGTAGGCAAGTTAATCGTAAATTCCGCCATCTTGTTTTTCTCTCAAAGTCGTAGCTCTTCTCAAGGCAACAGTCAAACAGTAAATGTCGTTACTCTTTAAATTTCCCTTTATATAGTCTCAGCCGCCATCTTGTTCCCGCTTAAAAGTTTTAAATTAAAAATCAATGGGACGGGACGGGAATTAAAATTATAAAAAAACAACAGGACGGGACGGGAATAGTAAGTCACTAAAAAATGGCTTATTAGTTAACGGGAAAAGTGTTAAACTAGTGCATAAACTGTATATAAAATAGTGTCACTTAAATTAAAATTATAATTCTATTCTATTCTATTCTATAAACAAAAATTAATACAATGATATTTTGTACAGTTTAACCCTTAATGTGCTGGTCACGACATTAGTCCTGCTTATGGTCGAGGTCTCGTAGTGCTTGTCACGACTTAAGTCATTTTCCTGGTAGGCAACAATGTATGCATCCTATTACTTCAACTTACCATGACTGCTTGTAAAACTATATTTGATTGGTTTATAGAGGCCCGGAACAAGCATTCCGTTTTACCTTACTAAGCATTTAGCAAAGAAGTTTTACAAATACTCGCTTTTGAGCACATGGTACCTGGAAAAAATTTAAATGGCTGACGCTGAATATGATAGTGATTTCTTGCAACAAATACTGACTTCTGATAGTGATGATGACAATGATTTTGAAGGATTTGAGGAAGATGAAATTACTGAAGCTGGCGAAGTGTTGATGGAAATACCCATGAGTGATTTTGAGCCAGGAATCGAGTGCCTTGCCCATGTTGGCATTGATTGGTGGGGGGTTAAAGTACTTTAAACTCAAGTGTGTGTGTGTGTGTGTGTATGTGTATCAGAGATATAACAGCTCGGTGCAAGTACATATCCATTGATTAAATAAATACAGCAAGAGATTACCCATTATCAAATTTCTATCGTTAAAAATGAGGCAAAATTTCTATTCAGTTTCTTACAGTAACATCTTATACTATCTAAAATAAAATAAACTGTATAATAATTTTGTTAACAATTAATAAAACTTTCACACAGCCACTCCAATCTTAACATTAATAAAAAAAACAAAAGACAAACTATTTTGTCTTATCGTCATTGCTGGCCTAATAAGAGTTATTATTCAGTGATGTACTGCACTTATTTATAACTTCTTGATGCTTTTCATTTTTAAAATTGGTAAGCTTGTACAAATTGGAAGATGTGCAAATACTATCAGTTGTTTGTTGCTGGCTATGGCAAATAGGTTTTATTGTAACTTTAATAAAGTTTTTGTCATTAGGTGTGCATGTACTACATGGTCTTATCCACACAAACAGATACTCAAACTTCACCCTCCTCCGTCAGTGTGTTCATGTGGACAGTCCCCAACAAAAACAAAGGGGCCCTGAATGGTCTAAAGCACTCTCCTTTACAGATCACTGCCATCTCACCTCTGTCTGCATGGGTTCGAGTCTCGGATTCGGCTAATGTGGGTATGTGAGAAAGCTTGCCAGTAGCTTCTCGTGGGTCGGTGGTTCTTTCCGGGGTTTTCCCAGGTTCTTCCTCCACCATTAATACTGGCCGCTATGTATAGCCTATCATGTGCTGAAAAATGGCGTTAAACCCTACAACAACAACAAAAACAAAGTTAATCCAAAACCAACAAGATTCACACTGAAGCTAACATGAAACTGACCACTAATGCATTCATTATGAAAGTTATTCAAGTGAATAAGAATAGGCATGGAGTGTAAAGCAGCAGTTATGTTACATGCTATGTATATTTGGGAGATGATGAACTGTCCAAATGTTTAGCAACTTGACATGCATGTAGACAAAATACAAACATAATGTCAACAATGTTTAATTCAACTTGCAGTTATGGTATCATTATGCTTAAAAGTTTTTTGTAGAAAATGAGATGACTGGATACAAAGCAGATACTACCGGTACTTGTATTCAAGCCACAACTGACCACATTGTTAATAACTACTTACATGGTTAAGACAAACCACCAATGAAAATAAGAACTGTTACCTACTAAGATAAACCCTACAACAACAACAACCTACTAAGAATTTGAAGATTCAGTGGAAAAACCCCAACACATTTTTACTTAGATCACCAAAAGTTACATTTTAGTTAGGTATGGATAGTATCATTTCTATGCAGAAATAACTGGAAGATTGGGTGAATAATAAAGAAACATGTCTATGACATCAACATTTGTAAGGATTGAATAAACAAAATTTCACTAGTTTTTTAACACTTGTTTATTAGCTTGCTGAAAATTTAACAGAACATACCTCTAAGGCTGACAATTATTTCTCTAGGCTTTGCTTTCTTGACCAAATACCGACCTCTTCCCAGGTCGAAAACATCTCACCACCATTACTATCACGATACGGCTACATTCATGAGACTAAAACTAATATGGCCGCATAATTTACACTTTCATTTTGTAAGGAGATTTATTCAGAGTTTTCCTTATGATTAAGAAACTAAAGACATAGATTTTCACTTTGTGATTAGTCAGTCAAATGCAGGATTGTGTGGTATGCTTTTCCTGACCTATTTATAGCTGACCAATGACAACGTTTTATAGTCTGGGTCTGTACGAAGTGAACGAAATGGAAATGAGCTTGACGGGCAAAAATACAGTTTACATAACATAAAATACACATTTGATGACTGGATATCGAAAGTGGAAGTTTTTGATTACATTTAACTTGCACTTTTAGGGAGACCTCCCAAACCAATTCTTTCAACCACCTACAGAAGTGATTTTATTGAATAAACAGCCTGGGACAGAAGCTATTTTGAATCCAAACAACCCTGGCATATATGTTTTTAAAAGTGCCATCCCCGGGTTCCATGTATGTTTTAATGGTACAGCCCTTATCTGATGGTTGCAAATAAGTCATTCCATACACAATTCACTGAAAATGTTGTTAGCCAATTATGAATAGGAAATTTAATTTCTACAGTGTTGTGGAATAATTTTATATTTTGTTTTTTTATTAAGGCTTTATTACTCCTTTATGGGTTGAGTAGATTTGGGACAAAAGTCATGCATTCACTTGACCACCCGTCCAGGAGATAATAGCAGGTCTTTAGTGGGGTCAAAACATATCATAACACAAAGTAACCCTCTCAATTATAAAATATTATTTTTCTGTGTGACTAAGATGCAATTTAATTACTATGAATTTAATGGCAGGTTTATGGTTTTGTTTGGTTACATTTGTGTAGATATTGATTTAGTTTTCATTGTTTATGTAGGGACTGTTTCGGTTCTAAGCATCCCAAGTACTCAGATGCACTTTTAGACTATGGCTTCTATCTCCTAAATGTGGACTCCATCAGTGCAGCAGTACAAGTTTATCAGGTGAGTGGACACATTATTTTCCTGCAACAGTTTTGGTTTCTCAAGGTATAGAAAAGTTTAGACCATCATGCCATCAAGGTTTATCTGTTTTGGCCTAAGATCCAAAAATGATTATTTCATTCTTTTCATTTCTCATTGGAATATATTCCTTGATCATATTACTGTTAGGAGGAAGCTCGGCTACCTTGAATCCAAGAACCACAGAAAGCAAAGATTGTCTTTCCCATCTGTATCCCATAGAGATGAAGGCAAAAAACTCTTCCAAATCTTCCTCCTAAAGCTATGTTAGAAATCCAAATCACAATCAGACATGTAAAAGATGCTGGAAGGCATAATCCCATTCTCAAGCTAACACTCCGGTGGCCTAAGTGGTTTGAGCGTCCACCTTAGATGCGTTTGGTTACATGTTCGAACCACGGCTGAATGATACCAAAGACTTATTAAAAAAATGGTACTAGCAGTTGCCTTGCTTGGTGCTCAGCATTAAGAGGTTAGTGCTAGGACTGGTCGGCCTGGTGTCGGGATAATATGACTGGGTGGGACATGATGCTACATGGCTGTGGCATGATGCCCCAGTGCAAGACAATACTAGAACAGGGTTTATTCAGTCCTTGAAGGTCTTTGGCAGTTTCGGAAAAATGAGGGAGCATTTTCAAGTTTGGAAAAATCAATGCTAGGAGTTCATTTTACCCTCATACAGTGAAGATTCCTTCTTCCCACAAGAGTGGTTATGGTAGAGGTAGGGTGCTCATTATTACCTTTTGCTATTTCTGTTCTCATAACAATTATACGATTGCAGAATGTATTCATAGGAGAGAGCAAATGTTTCAGTAAACTATGTTTGATAGAGAATACTTATCGGATCATGTTACCATTAAACCATCCCCCCAAATATGAGTATCCCTTTTAAGGTATCCCACAAGCTAAATCTGGTAAATAACTGTACACAGCTAGTGGTGGTGAGGAGAGGTGAGGTGAATGGTTGGAAAGAGCTGCATCCTTTTTGGAATATTGCTGGATTCAAAACATAGCAGTAGCAGAACTTTTTCCTAGCACAGATGTCATAAGCTAAATATTCTTGGAGAAACATAATTTACTAATGGGGTTTGATTTGTATATGAATATTTTCTTTTAGACTATTTTTCATCGTAATCTGTTTTGAGGCTTCCAGTAAGGCAAGCGTGTCACAGTACATTTGAATTCATGAATGTAAGAAGAAAACATTGGTGCAGTTGATACTATTTTTATTTCAAAACATAGAATGATTTCATCTTTTCAATCCATCAGTGACGCTTTCAAAACAATTCAAGATATCAATGAAGCTTGTTACACATGTTTATTTTACTGTGCAGTTTTTCACTTTCAATATTTTTATTTTTATTTTCCATTTGTCCATTCATTCAGCCATCATTTGCATACAGTTTACTACACAATTAGACTAGTGTAACTGTGCCTTTGATACTTAAAATTCTGTTGGAATAGTTTCCTTCTCTTTCTTTGTGCATCCGTTCCATTCCTTGATTACATGTTAGTTTCCAGAAAACTCCAAAACCATTAAGCTGCCTCGATGAAACTTGGTACATTTATGGCCCAGAAGTGCCTTTGGCTAGTCGTAATTCTTCATTTTGAGTATTTGTAATATTTTTGGTCTTTTGTTTTTTCCTAGCCATTATCCACACTAGTTTCATGGGAAGAACTCCAAAACAGTTCAATGTCAGTGAAATTTGTTACACATAATACACTATTATGTAGATATTGACAATTCTTCACTTTTCAGTAGTGACATTTTCATCCATTTTTCTGTCCATCCATTCATGTTATCCCAACTTTCATTTCCAGAACCGAACTCCTAAATCATTTTAGATATTGCTATAAAATTTGGTACACAGATTAGACAGTGGCCCATTTTGCTTTTCACAGTGCTTCAGTTTCAGTTTTTTAAATTGTTTTTCCATTTATCTATCCATTCTTTCATACATTACCCAAGTTCAACATTAAGATGTATATGATTTGGTGTAAGTATTAATTAGACTATTGAAATAGATATTTACAGTTCTTCAGCTGCAATATTTTTAATGCATTTGCCTCTTCATTCTTCCATCCATCATTCAGACTTTATTTTCCACAGCAAAACTCATGATGTCTGTCATTTTATGATGTGACTGACATATTTGTGGTCAAAGTGATAAAGATTATTTTTTCTTGTTAATTTAATCACATTTATTTACATCAGATTTTTCTCTATGACCTGTCTCAGCTCCTGAGTTCATTTTAACAATGAGTCATTAAAGAAAATATTGTTTTGTGTGGATGTGTGTGTGTGTGTGTGTGTGTGTGTGTGTGTGTGTGGATGTGTGTGTGTGTGTGTGTGTGGGTGGGTGGGTGTGTGGATGTGTGTGTGTGTGTGTGTGTGTGTGTGGATGTGTGTGTGGATGTGTGTGTGTGTGTGTGTGTGTGTGTGGATGTGTGTGTGTGTGTGTGTGTGTGTGTGGATGTGTGTGTGTGGGTGTGGGTGTGTGTGTGTGGATGTGTGTGTGTGTATGTGTGGGTGTGTGTGTGTGGATGTGTGTGTGTGTGTGCGTGTGTGTGTGCTACTGACTTCCTTTTCATGTTAAGCAATGGTAGTTTAATGGTTAGTGTGTCAGACACTTGCAAATTGAAGGTGTGTGGGTTCAAATCCTGCTATTAGATCATCCCAATTTGGCTTTCATGGCGAGTCCATGGATAAGAGACATTACTCTGTTTGCCTCAGCATTATATAACAGCAGCATGTTGGTATATTGTAAAAATTACAAACAAATTTTTTATTTTTTTATTTCTCGCAACAGAATGCCCTGGATATTCGGCAGTCTGTATTTGGAGGAAATAACCTGCATGTTGCGATAGCACATGAAGATTTAGCGTATGCCTCTTATGTTCAAGAGTACAGTTCTGGGAGGTTTAATGATGCAAGGTATGTACACTTTTAAGTCTGTCATGTACCATAATCAGGGCTTGCTTTTTTCCCCCTCTGTTTTCTTTGAAATGCCCATTTTTTGGTAGAACATATTATGCTATGACCCAGTGTATCTATATTTCTGTTATCTTTTCTTGTTCCTCACTATAACTGTTCAGCACATACATTTGCACCAGATTTATTGGATAGGTTGCAGTTGTGTTAAGAAGAGGCCTATTGGTTCCAGGGTCAAAGGTCAAAGTTACTGACTGAAAGAAGAACAATTTCCAACACTTTTACAGTAGTTCTGCATTACACACCTAGGTAAAAGGTCAAAGTCACTAACTGGATCAGATGTGGCTTTTTACTGGACCAAACTTTGTGGATAGTTTATGCTGGGTTATGGAGCTAAAAAGGTCAGTGATCAAGATTGCTGTAAATGAAAGACCAAAAATGGTTTCAGTACAATAACTACATCGCAGACCTTTTTAGTGCATGCATCATATTGCTGAAGAATCTTGCTTGGTTCTAGCATGATTCAGTACATAGCATGATGACATTTTGTGGACCCCAATTGTGGTACTATAGCAGGGTTACACTGCATATAACATACACAAAGGGAATCAACTCATACAGGTTAACATCCCCATGTTACTCACTAAATCGCCACCCAGATGTAACGAGTTCTAATTTGGTACTGTCAACATTGACCTATTGGAATCCGTCTAAATTAATACTTAAAATTTCAACGATCCACTCTTTCTTTTCAGTGGAATAGTAAGTAAGAATGTTATAATATATTGTGCATACAACATTTATGAGAATTTTGGTGAATTGATTCACATTTTTCATCTATTCTGTTCATTATTGTCTGTGATATTTTGAGGTTATCTAGGTCATGATTGTCTTCTTTCTTTAATATTCTCTTTCATTACTTAGAGTGCTTGACATCACACATGTGTAATGCATGGGTGTCAGGGACAGAGTCCATCTGGTCTAACATTATAAAAAAAGAAGCTAAGAAATGAAAAATTGGCATCCCGCTGGGTACAAGTCATTTTCCCCGCCTATGCATGATTTTAGAAATATTTAAGCTAGTCATTCAGGTCTACTATTTGCCTTCACCAGCCAGACCACCCTGCAACTGATCTAGGCACTTGGAAAATGTATCTATTATTTTAGTAGCTATGCTTCTGTCATCTTTTCATCTATTCTGAATGAAGGCCAACCACTTCTGTCAACAGTGCTAAGTGATGGTGACTTTCTCTCAGCAGACTGCTCAAGCTGTGTGGCCAGTCATCTTCCCTGCTAAACCAGTCATATCTGTTTGAACCAATATTATATTTGGAGCCAGCAAAACAAGCCATGCCAGACGGACATTCTACAGCTGCATCATGTTCATTGCTGGACATACAACACCTGTTGATTGTAGATCAAGCAGCTACAACAGAACAGATTGAATTTTACTTAGAGACCGTGAAAAAAAAATTCAGGATTTTTCTTCAATTGGAATACCATCCTTAACCAGCAATCAGTACTGCATATAAGGTCAAGGTCAATGTGGACATAGATGATAGTGTTGATTGTCCATCATTCAGAGTCTTAGTACAGACTTCAAAATTGCGAAAATTACATGGTGTCTCTTGGATAATGTTTGTGATCCCAGTGATACTATAGCCTTTTTCTCAGTGAGTCATTAACTCCCAGGGGCCCTGAGTGGTCTAAAGCGCTCTCCATTACGGATCACTGCCCTCTCACCTCTGTCTGCGCCGGTTCGAGTCTCAAATTCAGCCAATGTGGGTTTGTAAGAAAGCTTTCCAGTAGCTTCTCGTGGGTCGGTTCTTTCCTGGGTTTTCCCGGGTTCTTCCTCCACCATTAATACTGGCCGCCATGTATAGCCTATCATGTGCTGAAAAATGGCATGATTAAACCCAACAACAACAACAACAATCATTCACTCCCAGCTTTCTCACCCTACTATACTGATATGTATTATCAGATGTACCAAGTCTAGACAAGAATATTTATGCATTTAGTATGTCTGCTGCATCATGTTATAACTGGATCAACAATTGTTTAATGCTGCTTGAAAAGTTAGTCCTGAATGTTGTGTTGACTTTTCCATACTTAATCTTGCATCTATGGAGATTTTCCATCAAGCAGAAAGAGCACTATATGACCTTGCCTGGGATTCAGTTAGCCATATCGCCAGGATAGTTAATATTGCTGCTCACCACATGATGGTGGACACTCTTAGAGGGTAATGCAACATAGATTTGATCAGACATACTACTGCATTCTCCTTTTGTGTAATCACATCATGTTGTCACCTTCTACTCTCCATTCAGACCTCCCTTCTGTTAAGTTAAGTGAGAAGGCAAGTAGCGCAAGAGATGCCTCTTTAGTTTTCTGTGCAAGCTCATCTCAGCACAACCCCATCAGTAAACTATCATAGAAGAGACGATTGTCACCACAGAGTCTACATGAGTGGCTCTCAACAACAGCAGGATATTCATGGTCAAGCAAATTAAGGTGGTCATAATTTCCTAATTTTCACAGGCAGGGAGAAAGTAAGGTTTATTTTATCTCTCTCTCTCTCTCTCTCTCTCTCTCTCTCTCTCTCTCTCTCAGACTTCTCACCAACTGACTCGCTGTCCTTCATGCCAACTTGCGACCTACCTGTGTGTGCATGACTCCTTTTTCAGCAATCTTGGATCAACCTATTCCTGGAAAATGATTGAGTGATACAGGTCATTTTGGAGGGTTTCCTGACACCCCTTCTACTACAGAATCTTACATGCTACAAAATCCAGTGAGGAAATTAAGATATGACATTTATTTACGTAGGCTGTGTCAAGTTATTTCTGTTTAAAATTCGGGTTGGAAATGGCAGGGTCTGGCCATCTTTCAGTGTGGTGCAATAAATAAGCAATCAGTCTTAACTTTTCGAAAGCATACATCTATATACCATTTCATTTGGCATCATGCAGTTACACCTTTGCTTGCATACTGTTGGGTAGTATACCAATTCTGCATCCTTCCAATCAGCCTCAGTCTAAGCCTTTGCACCTAAACATCTCTGATTGGTGTGTCTTCCTTCCAAATGCATCAGAAGTATCATTCAGAGAAAGTGTCAACCAAGACATTGATTTTGGCAAGGGAGTTTCTCCAACTCCTTGGCCTACACATTGTGGCAGTAGACCAGTTGTACTGCAATACCTGATCTTGGGTCATTTGGATCACCATGTTACAATCTTGTCTAAGACCAAACACTTCTTCAGTAGTAAGACAATGAGTGTCTAGCAGTGTGCATTCCATTATAAACCCCACAGCCAGATAAAAACAATCTGTTTAGATAACAGTTTGTCTGGTTGGGATGCACACTTGCTGCTGGTCTCTGTAATGGTCAGAGGCAAGTGGACACTGCAAGAGAAGACTTCTCTTGCCAGCCGTTTGAAAATGAAGTCAAATCTCAATGTCTCCCACACCTGGATGGAACATATGCAGAGGATGATAGTTCTGATGATGTCAGACAATCGAGGCATAGTGAGCTCTGTGCTCAAAGATTGGACCTTTGCATTAGGGTAGGAGAGTGCCATCATTGGTGTGCCCAATATAATATAAACATAAATGTTTGACACATTTGGATAGGTTTATTGTTTTGTCCGACTTGAAAGCACAGGTAAGGCCAGCTGCTTCATAGTGTGGTCTCTCCATCGATCCATCTTCCATTGAGTCTGTGTCGTGTGGGGCTGATCAATTCTAGACCTGTTCATTATGAGGTGAAACAACTGCTTGCTTTAGTATCCTAGTGTAGAGAACATGCGCATATGCCTACCTTCTAGTAGTTCTAATATCAACATTAATCCAGAAAATGAGGGGTGGGACATGCAAAGCAGTTCTGATAGTCGAATACCAATGGGAAGGATCCTGGATAGACAGTCTGCTTGATGTGACTATATGATTTGCATGGAGAATATCCATGGTGGCTGTCAAAGTCTCGTCTTACCAGTTGAGACAGGAAAGCAAGACATAACTATACAAGTGATTGCTGGTTGGCTGGCTAAAGGGTGTTAATAGATTAGCATAATCAGAATTCTCAGTGGATCAGATACAGCTCAAAGATTTCAGCTCCTGCAATACCAGTGATTTCCACAAGACAGGCTTTCAAACTTAATGTCTCAGTTTGAGACATAAAGGAGACATTTGACTCGACCACTTTGTCCAGTCTTTAAAGCTTCTATCTGTGTGATATGGTCTTGCAAAGGAGAGCTCAAATTTGTTAGGCCACTGGTAGCACCACATGGACAGATACCATCCTCCCTTTATGTTAGGCCACTGGTAACACCACTTGGACAGTTACCATCCGTCCCCAGGCATAACCATGCAACTTTAGCTAGATTCATAGAGTAGCCACATGCAGGATCTCACAGGGATTGCTCTGCACCTGTATAAGCTCATATTTATAGCTTGTGTCTACGGTCTTCAAAGGTCTTTGACAGTTTGGGAAAAATGAGGGAGCATTTTCAAGGCCTTGAAAGTTTGGGAAATCAAGCAGAGTACTCTGAAGTCTTTAAGTCTTTAAAAGTCTTTGAAAAATGAAATAAACCCGAACATTTTAATTTCTTTCCATAATCACAAGGCTGTTAGATTTAGATGTAGTTTTCTGGTTTCTTTCTTTTGAAATTAGGAAATTAATTATAATCTGAATTTCATCATTAAACAATATTGTTGTATTTTGCATTGATTGTTTTCTTATATAACATAACTTGTACACAGAATGTTAGCGTAAATAGGTCTTGGAAATCTGTTTGTGGTCTTTGAAAGTTTGGTGAAAGTCTTTGAATTTATTGTTCAGAATTCTGTATGAACCCTGATCATGCTTCTGCAGGGCATGTTGGTAGAGGTTTGTTGCACAAACACTCCACTCTTACTTAATCTCGAAATGTTAATGTGATTGGTTAATGTGTTTGACAAAGAAGGGAATATTGTTAATCTGTTAAAATACTAAACCAATCATATTACTGTCAATCCCTTCCTCCCATCCTTGTAAATGTAAGCATTCTTTTGCAGGTTTTGCTCATGGTTCAATTGGTAACTGGGGTATCGTTGGCCACAGCGTGGGAACAGGGGAGTTAATCTGCAAGAGTTACTTCTGTGTCCATTTTTATCTTTAGATGTTTGGGGGGGGGGTGTCATTCATGGTGGGCTGGATACAGAGTAGCAGATATAAATATCCTAATGTTAATTTGATCGGGTAAATGTTTTTTAGAAAATATAATTTACTTTAAAAAATTCTTTCTGCTGTTTTTTCAGAGACCATGCAGAAAAGGCAATAGAGATACTGGGTCATATCTTAGACGAGGAACATCTTCTCTTATCTTCATCCAAAAGAGTAAAAGGTCAGTAGGTTGTTGTTTTTGTGGGTTTAGTTCCGTTTTCCAGCACATGATAAGCTATGTGTGTGTGTGTGTGTGTGTGTATATATGTATATATATATATATATATATATATATATATATATATATATATATATATATATATATATATATATATAGCGGTCAGTTTAAGATTCTGTGTTAAACATTTTGATTCATGTTAAAAAGGATTTTTTTTCTGTTCAGCATTGATTCTGTGTTAGACTTTAAGGTCAGTACATATAATCTTCAAATGAATGATCCATATCCACCATACTGCACTAGCTAGCTGGATGAAAAAGCATATATCATCTTTGGTATGCTGATCATGACAACCATACAACCATTCCAACTGTACAATTGACCACAATTACTATGGTTATTAGTCTGTAATTGCCAGCTGTGCAAACATACCGCATAGCCAGCCAGCTAGCCATATCTAACATTTGCATTTGACCAATATGTTACAGACATACAATCTATAACAATACTGTATTGTCAGATCCAATAAGCTTCAGATGAATGGTCCATAACAACCAGCCTTAAATTAGCAGAAGACATACAATTTTTGGTATACTGTTTAGACTTGGTGACTAAGTCCAGGCAAATAAACAAGTTTTATTTGAAATTCATAGCAAACCTGCATAATACTTACTGAAGCTGTCTTACCAAGCAAAACCAGCCATGCCAGACCAGTATTCCATAATGCAATCACTACTGACAGCATATCCAATGAGAAAACCGGTGACTTATGCCTGTGATACTTTATCATTATTTTCCATTGATGATGGTGATTAAGTGGAAATGCCAACACATGCTAATTTGACAATGTAAAGGTTGGAATTGCATCCTCCACCTTCACTCAGTTCTGCCAACAAGGTCAGTTCCTTGGTAGATGTAGATGATGTTGACAGTTCATTATTCATAATCTTGCTGTAATTGTTAAAGTTTGAAATAAATCCGGGCTGGATTCCTATGTAGCAGAGAAAGTAATCCTAATGTAATCTGATGAGGTATTATCAGAGAAACGATTTTGCTTAAACAATTTGATTTCCTATTGGTGAGAATTCGCTTTTCCACATGAAATTCATTGGATGTATTACTTTTCTCCCATTTTTGATAAGAAAAGAATTGTGGAAAAAGAGACGGCAGGTAATTAATAAAAATGTTGCTATGGAAAGAATTAGTATTTTCTGAAATTTGTATAATCAGTTGGATAGTGCATAAAGGGTTAGTTAATTTTTGTAGACAGTTATTTCTGTTTATAAACCAGAATAAATTGTCTTGTGATAATCAAAATCATAAAAAAATTTAACATACAAGCAAACTGTCTGGCATGGACAACTGAATGGAGATGAGACCAAAGCTAGAGAAGTAATTATTGAAATTCAGAGGATTTATCTGTCAGATGAGAAAAAGTGTTTCATACAACCATTATTTTGTATTATTTAGCAGTTAGACTAAAAGAGGTATCTGAGTTTATAATCTTTTCTTTTACTCAACAGCACTGATATTGGAAGAAATTGCAATTGATAGTCTAAACAAGGAAGTGGAGGATCGGTTGCTAAATGAAGCTAAAGAACTTCATCTCCAGTCCCTTGCATTGGCCAAAAGAGCCTTTGGAGAAAACAATGTCCAGACAGCCAAACATTACGGAAACTTGGGCAGACTGTATCAGTCCATGCACTTGTTTGAGGTATTCATGACAGTGATTGTTTATTACTATTGTTTTCTAATTTAAATGAAACTATATTTTCATTCAGCTTCAGAATTCTTATTCTAAGGTTCATTTTGATATATTTTTGGAGGGAAAGTATATTTATCACTTCCTCACAGCTGAATCACTTTAAATTGTACAATATGAGTAACCTAATACAGTATATGGAAACTTTGACCGTTTATGCTAGATTGCATGGCATGGAAGTGTGATTAAATGTTGCTAGTTTGAAGTGGAAAGTCAGTGTATAACATGGAAATTCTGATGATGTGATGATAGATTGAAGTGAAAGTTACTGAGTGGAAACTTCAGCCATGTGGTGCTTGATAGTTTGTTTTTATTTTCTGGTTTGAATACAACATTTTGTTGCACATTATTGGCTGAATCATGCCTTATTGTTACTAGTCCTGATTGTGCTCTTTTAATAAAAAGACTTTCCTGTGATTTCTTCATGGACCCAAATAAAAAAGGTATTGATCTTAGAGTCAGTTTGGATGCCACAGTGGAAATCATGAAAATCTCCTCTTGAGTGGATGGACATATTGACATAGTTTTTCGCTAAAGACCCTTTTTGATGCCTACTTGGTTCTAGATGAAAATTGTGACCATCTGACATCAAGTATGTTTAGCACTTTTGTTATCTTAAATATTTTGTTATCACAACATCTCTTACACAGATGTTTGTATGGTGTTTTTAATAAATGACTTCTTCTAATCTCTAGTTGGTCCTAAATTAAAATGGTGCCAATCTGACATCCTACACGGTTACCATGGCATCCACATAGCTGCCAAGTATCCTATTTTTTCTATATTTTTCCCATATTTTGGACCCAAATATGGCTGTACATTTTTCTTGTTAAAAATCCATTTTTTAATGAGAAAAAAAATTAAACTAAAACTTTCCTTGCAATTTTCCGTTTATAATGTCCACTTGGTTCCATTCTGAGAGTAAATGTATCACATAGATATATGGATACTGAGTTCTAAAATATGACTGATTCATTCGACATCGAGGCTACCATGCCAGTCTTTAACTGCCTTATTGGATTGTGCAAACACCTACCGCTATCACTGTATCTCACGTTCATAGTATTCAACTTCCAATCATGTTGAAAAGGAAATCAGAAGATACAGAACTGGATGAACAAATGTGCCATTCTGTTTAGATTTGTGTAACCATCAAGCAGAGCAGAAAACCTTGCATTTTACAAATTGTGTAATTGTGATTTTGGCAATGACATAAAACAGCATGAAAAAGCTAATAAACATATGCTTGCTGCTTCATCATCAACACTCAGTCAGAACTTATGATGTTTATAAATGCCAGAGAGAACCTTGATGTAATTCGATCGAAGTTCAGTTTACCTAATTTCTTTTGGAAATGAACCTTCCTCAGTTACTAAACTTAAGTGTTGCTGGTGATTTATTTTGCACACTTTTTCCACACTGTGAAATCACAAATTATTTTTCATATGCTAGAGGGAAAACAGTTTGGTATATAAAAAAAAATCACACGGAATTCAGATCATCAATGAAAGGTGGTGCATTGGAATTGATAATGATTGAAGAAAAAAGGTGTGGAAAAAAGCTTCTATAAACAGCCTGTGTCCAAGTGCATGTTGCATTCTTGCACCTTCTGAATGGGCACCCAAATGGAACAAGGTGCCCATTCAGAAGGTGCAAGAGTGCAACACGTGCATATTTGACTTTTTAATCAGGTTACTTTACTGACAGTTGTAGATGTTGTAAATAGTTAAATATGCATTAACGTTTTCAAAATCAGTATTTGTGTCATCAGCAGTCAGTATTTTTGTACTCTGGGGGTTGGCATCAGTGCATTCATTTTGAAATATCTTTTTCATTACTCCTGCAAGGATAATGTCAACGTTGGGTTTTCTGTCAAATATTGGGTGGGGGCATACAATTATAGATTTGGACTTCTTCCATGCTGTAAGAGTAAGATTGGAAGCATCATAGAGGATATTCCTAAAGTAGAGAAGCTAATTTATTTGGTTTTTCATGGAAATAACGTGTAAAGTAGACTATATAAATGATATCTCATTTTATTATGATCACACCATTGACACACTTTTTTCAAATGCATGTCACCAATTTGCCTCTTTTTGTGTTAACCTGGCTGGAACACTTTATTTCTCACTTACGACATATTGTTATGGGTTGGGTTTCTTTTTCTTTCACCAAAACAGATTTTTTGGCAATATGGCCTGCATGAACAGTATACTTTTACTTTTATCATTCAATAGTGCATGAATTATTTTTAATTATTTTCATTTATGTTTGACAGGAAGCAGAAGATATGCATTTGAAAGCAATTGAAATCAAGGAACGGCTTTTAGGCCCGGAGGATTATGAAGTGGCACTATCTGTTGGTCACTTAGCTTCGCTTTACAATTATGACATGCAAAAGTTTGCAGAGGCAGAAAAATTGTACCTTAGGTCTATTGCAATAGGTAAGTTAGATAAGGAACTGGTTTAAAATCTGATTCCATCATTCAGTCGATATATACAGTTAGGATCTAAAATAGTAGAATGGGATGTCATCCCCTAATGACTGATCTATTTGTTAATAAAACTCATTGATGAAAATTCAAACAGTATTGCCTTGGAGAAGAGTCTCAGTAGTGGACAGTTCCAGATGGTTTATCAGAGCTGTTTACTGCTGTGATTTTACTGTAATTTATAAATAGATTTTTTTTAAACTACAGGCAATGGTTTAAAGTTTCAATTTTACATACAAATTCTAATCTCATGCTCCAACACAGCATAGTTCTTCCCTGTTTGCTAGTTGTTTTTGCATACACTGTGGCTATTCATTTGCTTATTTATTAGTAATTGTTGTTTCTTTATGGTGGTAACATTATTTGGGTTGAAATTTCCCAAAAATTGTTACCATTGTCTCTTAGAAAATTGACCAAGATAACGACTAAATGCACTAAATGTAAAATGCTGAAGGCCATAGTAGAGAGGCACTTCATTTGTCTTGTAATACTAAATGATCATCTGTGACTATTGTGTATGAAGCATGGTCAGAAAACATTGGGCTGTTTTATTAGGAAGTCTTGTCAATATTAAAGAGGGATGCAGCAAGCCAGGGTTTATAGCTTAAGTTTATAAGTTTAAACCTTAATATGTCATTACTAGCCAGCATTGTTGGGGACATGTTAATGGCGAGGCACATGGTAACAACAGCTACCATGACCTTGGGACACCTGCAGTTGGAAGAATAAATGGTTGTTGATTCCATCTTTGTTGGAATCAAGGGGGGTGGTGACCAAAAAGACTACAACATTGTTGTTGGCCTCTGGTGAATTCATTGTTACATCCTGCTTATATTTTCAAGACCCAAGTTGGAATTTATAAGAATTGTCCTCCATTTTCTAGACTGCCAAGCATGTGTAAGCCCCGCCACTTGTTGGAGCTGAAGTGCCTGTAAGTCTTGGTGAATGGGCTATTTTCTGGCCATATTGCCACCAGTCCTTTTATTGCCATTCCAGCTACTGTCCAGCAGCCAGGTGTTCCATACTCAACAATCATTGACTGGGAATCAATCACTAAATCAAGCCGTGCCATATGGCACATGGTTATGCAGAGCTTTTTTGCCACATGATCCAGTTTACCTTTCCAGCTGAATAACATACTGGTCGTCCACCCAAGAGCCATTCTGATTGGCCAGGCAATAATTTAGGCCATCCATTCTGATTGGCCAGGCAATAATTTTGGGCCATCCATCCAGTTGATAGCTGAACAGACTGGTAATTGTGATTACTGCATTTCTTACCAGCAAGACAAACTGATACTGCTGGTTAGTGATGCAACTGGTAAAACAAATCTATTCAGCTTGTGCTTTGGGGAGACATACATGCAAAACATTGCATTTTTGTCATAATGATGGTGCTTTTTTCACCTAATTAAATGTTAGGGTTCCTGCATGGTTCTGGAATTCTGAAAAAGGTATAAAATTTGAGAATTGCTTTTCCAGGTCATGAAAATGACTAGAAATTTTTTAAAAAATGACCAAAAAGTCTTCAAAAAGACTTAAATTTTCATTATTGCAATCATCATAGAAACCAGTAATATGAGTGCTCTTTGCATTGGGAGAATTTTTTTTTATATGGATTTTGAACTCTTCATGAGGTCTGGAAATTTATATTTTTGGGCCTGGAAAAGGTGTGGAATATGTTTTATGCTTTTTGGTAAGTAAAAAATATTAAGCAATAAAATTTTTGTTTGGCATTTTTATTATCATCTCTTGAATCCCATACATCATATTAATTTGAAAATATAAAATTATAAGACTGCTGCTTAAGAATAGTTGTTGAGTCCATTGTAGACCTACATGAATTTTCCTTATTTTCTATTTATAGCAGCCGTGTATGACACATTTCCAAAAGGACTGATGCGTTTCATCAATTTTAGAAACTTGCTTCACAGATTCATTATATTTTGATAATATATTTAGATAGCAAACCAGCCTATACTTTAGAAAACATGGAACCAGATGCAAAGTTAAACAGGTTTTATCTCTGTGACTCGTGGCCATTATATGACAGAAAAATGTTAGAGGAGATATTATTTTAAACTTCATAATATTTCAGATCAGAAAATGAACAAAACAATAATGCTTTAAAACTTTTAAAAGAAAAATGTGAGGGTGATGTAATACAGCACTCGGATTGAACACATTGCCATTGTCAAATTTGTGGATTTGTCAATCATTCACCAAGTTAGATGTGTAGACTTCTTAAAGTGGATTGCCCCATACGTGACAGAATTTTAAATAAGTGCTGATGCAGGTTGATAACAAAATTAATATAAATATACAATATTCATACAGTTTGTTGTAATTATGACATAAAATGTATAAATTGTACTTTTTATGATCAGACCATGCTTTTTTGCCACTTCTCTTTGCAATAATTATGCTTTTACCAGTCTGCCGTCTTCCCTTCCTACCAGGATGTTTTATTTTGATTCTGATAGAATACCTGACCAGATGAAGACACACCCAACAGTGATTGCAGGGATAACTCACTGTATGCATTGATTGCAGGGATAACTCACTGCATGCATTGATTGCAGGGATAACTCACTGGATGCATTGATTGCAGGGATAACTCACTGCATGCATTGATTGTGGGGATAACTCACTGTATGCATTGATTGCAGGGATAACTCACTGTATGCATGGATTGTGGGGATAACTCACTGCATGCATTGATAGCGGGGATAACTCACTGGATAACTCACTGTATACATTGATTGTGGGGATAACTCACTGTATGCATTGATTGCAGGGATAACTCACTGTATGCACTGATTGTGGGGATAACTTACTGTATGCATTGATTGCTGGGATAACTCACTATGCATTGATTGCAGGGATAACTCACTGCATGCATTGATTGCAGGGATAACTCACTGTATGCATTGATTGCAGGGATAACTCACTGCATGCATGGATTGCAGGGATAACTCACTGTATGTGGATCTTACTATGGAACATACAGAATACATCTTTAAAGCAGATGTGGAAGAAAATTGCATAGTGCTGCCAATTTCTGAGTATCCATCCTTGTCAGCTATAAGTCAGGCACAGAAGATCAATCACTGGATTTGGAAAACAAAGAAAACATCGTCTTCTTTGAAAGTCATGAAAGGTGAAAGAAATTTCAGACTGCCTGACATAAAGTATGCAACAATTTCAATTCAGAATTTTCATTGTGGAAAGCTAGCTACCAACATAGTTTGTACAATGCTGGTATTGCATGCATTCACCAACTTTCAGCTCTGAGCTGTAGTCACTGGATTAAATCATTACAGTGGTCATTATGTCTAACCTTTTGTTTTGTAAGGTGGATAAATATGCCCTGCATTCCACCTTCAAGCTTGTAAGGAATGTGATCGCTATCTCTTCTGTGCTAGATTTGGCATCTCCTCCTATCTGATGGTCCAAAAAGCCAAACAGCCATGAGCGGATTGCCAGCATAGCAAAGGAAATGAGGAGGGCATGCATAACATGGTACTGACCTCATTACAGCATTGGCTGGTCTCAGTTTTGTGAGATGAGATGCCTGCCTGCACTTGGCTGTCCCAGAACTACATCATGTTCTGTGTTTGTCATCTTTTGGCATGCCATTGCCATTTGGCAGTCAAATTGGGGATGTGTGGAAGCAGGCACGTCAACAACTGCTGCTTCATTTCACCCTGTTCCCTAGCTCATGTGTTCAGACAGAATCAGTTTCAGCTGCAGTGCAGAGATGATTGGAGGAAATGGGATAATAGGATGAATAACACTGCAAGGCAACAATTTCATTTCAGGCAGCAACAAAATCCTCAAATCATTTTCCTTCCCCATGTCTCAAAAAAAGGTGTCGTTCACTTGCCACCCTGCCTGTGGAGCCCGTATTTAGCCCAGCTTCAATGTGGACGGTGGCAAATGGGAGCAGTGTGAGTTGTCTCTTGACATCTTTTTCCTGGAAATGAAACCCATAATAAAGAAATGCTCAGAAAGGTAGTCTTCACTGTGTCTCATAATTCTGTGATGGTGACCTATCTCCACAAACAAGGAAAGACGCAAGCACCAAATCCATGCATACTAGTTGGTAATTTCTCTGCTATTGCACACAGATGAATATAAAATCAGATATATTCTGGGCAGGCTTAATGTCCTTTTCTATTTATTGTTAAGAATTGGCTAGACCCTTTACAGATTTGTCCATATAATTTAATGGTTTGTGTACTTTGACATAACCCAATGATGGATCTCTTTGCGACTAGGTGGAATCAGCAATTGCCCATTTTCATCTCATGAATATTAATGATACCACAGTATACTGACTGCCATTTATGGCCCATCTTGGAAACTGCCATATGGGCATGCTTCACATTTGAATGGAACCTAGGCTAGCTGAGATATAATAGAGATTGGCTAACCTGCACACTCAACTTTTTCAAGCTTCTGTCTGTGTTGTATAGCATGCCTCTTCCAGTTACATTCTCTCCTAATGTTAATACAAATGATGATTGTATTCAAAGAATTTTTTAAAGTAAATTTTGTTTCACCATCTATGCATTTACATTACTGATATGTCCTCCCACGCCTCTACAAATGCAAGGATGCTCATCGAGGTATCACTCGAATAAAACTAAGACATCATAGCCACCTTGGATTGGTAAGGGGAAGAATTGGGAAGAGTTTGTTTTTTCATTTATATGTAGTCTACACTGTAGATGGGAAAGACAATTTTTTTTCATCTTTCTGGGATTGCTGAATTCAAAAGTGTTTGAACATCTTTATCAATGTTTACGGGTTAGTATTCGCAGAGAGACATAATTTGTGGAGGAATAACATATGCTTTTGATTAGTTACAAAACATCTCAGTACCATATATATTCCTGCTGAAAACTGACAATAAAATCATCTAAAATCTGCAATATCCTCAGCAAATCATGGGCACTGCTATATTTGTTTAACATCAGACTGTTGGAATATATGATTAACCTACCTGGAGTCTATACAGTTAAACAGATATGAATGTGACTTCATTTGCATAGGCTCACCTGTCTTTATTAAGCTGTTGTTGGTTTATTTTGTCATGCTTACCTTAATGTCTCTACACAGGAAAGAAGCTCTTTGGTGAAGGCTACAGTGGGCTAGAATACGACTATCGAGGTTTGTTAAAACTGTATCGTCATGTCAGTAATCAAGAAAAGGCCGATCAGTATGCAGGTATTTTACAGCAGTGGAACCAAATAAGGGATAGGAACAATGCAGTACAGGTGAAACCACTGGAATTTGTGTTAGAGTATTCACTGGAAGAAACAATAGAACGGCATTTCTGACCGAAGTTGGACTTGTCAAGATGGGCACAACTCGAGCATCAATTAAACTTCCCATCATTATTTTGGTGCCCCTGTGATACTGGTGCATTTTGCTTGAATATTCATGACATACTTCTTTCATCTAGGCTGTGCAAGGTGGAATGTTCAAAGTTGATGCTCAAATGTTCACCAGCAACAAAGGATAGAAAACAATTGTTAACTAGTCTAGTAGTAGTACTTAGGACTCTATACAGGTTTAAGTCTGTGATGACAAAATTGTATGCTTCAGATTGTAGTTAACCAAAGTTGTTGCTGCTTTTTAATTTTATGCTGCTGTACATCATAAATTATTCCCCAAGATTCCTATATGTAACATGTTATAAACTATCACAGATGTTTTATTTTCCTGAGCAACTTGCATATCCTGGAAGCATATAATATATGTCCCATTTTCTAGCTATTTGAGGAAATACCTCTATAAAGCTGTTGCATTGTTGGATTTACCGATATGATTTTAAATTGTTTAAAGGTTTGGTTGTGATCATATAAATGGCTGCACATCATTGAATAATCTGTGAATTTGAGAGTATCAAAACAGTTGATTTTATCCTTGAATCTTTTAACAAAAAATACTTAAATTTTTCCAAAACTCCCTGAATTTATCTCAGGGAATAAAATCATTCAAACTGAACAAAATATGTCATGTTGTATATCAAGAATTTTTTAGTACTCACAAGATGTCCCGAAGTAATGAATAAAGGGCATTAATAAAAGTTGGTTCATCAAATGGCACAAAGCACCGTTATGGAAAAAGTTGTCTGTAAGACAAAATACTCAATTGTTTGGAAGTCTTTGATAACTTGTTAAAGAATTCTGAAGGGCTTTTGTACCATAATGTATACTGTTCATGTCTTCAACATCCCACTCAAATCTAGTATAATAGGCAAGAAGTATAGGCATTAGAGTGCTTATCTCAGATAAATGTCTTGAACCTTAGCAAATAATTTTGATCTCTTGTGATCTTTGGCATGGAGAAGATTGAAACTGTTAGCAAGTTTTGGATAAAACACAAATTTAGCATTATTTTTAATATAACCTAAGTTTTTGATTTTATTTTAGGAAACTACAGAATATTATTGTGAAATGACTTTGAATGAAATATCTTCGGATGAATCAGTATGTCATTATGTCTATTAATTATATAATGTCGCGACTTTTAGGTGAATATAGAATTTTTTTATATGGGAATATTAAGCTAAATAAAAGATCTGTCATTTGATAAAATTTAGAACTGGCATTATATCTGTAAATGTGTATTTACTCAAATGCTGTTATTTTAGAATATTACATAGTCCTTGCCAGATGTGTCTTTCCAGTTGTATTTACAGTAATTATGTCAGTGATTTATACCTGCATAAGATGTGTACCATTGTTGTACTGTTTTTATGTCACTTGTGTACAATATCCATAGTCCTTGAGAATTCCAACTTTTATAAGTTGTCTGCATTCACTGGCATGGAATTGGCTGTAAACTGTCATTTGATAGTAAGTGAATTTTTAACACATTTGTTAATTCTGGGTTCTACTTTGATTTCTAAGTTTTTCCAGTGTACTTTTGGTCAAGAATATCAACTCCATAATAACAACATTGCCCCCCACCGTCACCCCCATGACCAATTTATCCTGAATATTTCAGATAATAGCCATGGAATTTTCGGTCTTTGTATATAAAATTAAGTGTTATACAGTACTATATTAAATGGGTTTTGTTTTTTCATCGCTTCATTTGTCTTCCCAGTCTTCAATTGCCAAAGCACGATTATTCTGTGTAAAATTATTTTCATTAGTTTTCTCCATTTTTGATCTGAATATCTTTCATTTATGAGTAAATTGGCTATTAGGATTCATTTCTTGCGCTGTTGTTGAATCATGTAGATTCTTTACTGTTGATTTATTCTTTTGAAAATAACTTGCAGACATCATATATATATATATATATATATATATGTCACCATGAATGTAGCTGTTACACAGCATATCATGTGAGTACATTAAAATAAACTATAAATTATGGTTAAAATGTATGCATTATTGTGCCTGGGTAAAGGATGAATGAATATTTTATTAACATATGCTTCCATTTCTCTCTTTATTTACAAATTTCAGAACTTGTCTTGTTTTGTGACAGAATTAATGCTAGAGTTTGACGACCCCTTAACTATGTTTTTAGATATAGTGCATTCTCTCCTAGGCAGTCAGCAGTAGAATAGAATAATTGCGGATGTTAGGATCATCACTTATAAAAATTTGGAGTATTTGTCATCTTGAAAACGTTTTGTTTTTCCATAACTAATTGTCCAGGAAATTTATGTATAGCATGGGTTTGTAAGAGCACTTGAGGGCCGTAAACACTCATTTCTTTAATATAATTACAGTTCACAGGCCATATTTCTGTGTTGTTTTTATTTGCCCTGAGGGCCAGACAGAACACATTCACTGGCCAGGGGCTCGGGTTTGTGCACCCACAATGTATAGGTTGGTATGGCTTCATATGCTACTTGTAGTTCAGTATTTATCCCCTAGTAATGGTCTTCATTTACAAAAATGTTGGGAAAAATGTTCAGTCATTTTATTGTCATAAAATAGGTAAATGAGTGTTTTAAATTCAGCAAATTTAAACAGGTAATTCGTTTCTTCCATTCATTTGCTTCACAAAGAAAATTGTATTTTGGCAAGTGAACTGTTTTCAGTAAAACATGTTTATTGAGATCAGCAAAAAGTCTGAATGGACTGTTTCCATCAGGACACAAATCAGTAATGTTTTTCCATACATTTCCTTGACTTTTATCATTTTCTTCAACAGGTGTTATTCTGTTTATATACACCATATAAGCTTTTTTTTTTATTATTTAGAGAGACACACAACCACATCATTTTGTTTCCAGTCAGTTCTGTAATTTATAATGCTGCAATAGATTTAACTTGCATGATATCATTGATATCATAATTTAATGATCTTATCGTTTTGAGCCTTGCATCAATTTCAGAGAGAAAGATGCATCATCAGATCTGCCAATCCTTACGATTTTGCCACAAGTTTTATGGTCATTAAAATATGGACTTACGGAATAATTTACAGAAATACGATTGTTTGCAGTCAAATCCGGATACTGGTTTGTCTGTGTTTGATCTGGATCCAGATTTAGTAGAGTTGGTCAGGGAATCAGATTAACTCTATGGAGGTACCTCAGATGTTTTCAACTGCAAGTATTTGGTGATGCAAATTGTTTGAATGATTAAATTGCTGCTTATTACAGGGTTCCTGTGCAGGTCTAGAATTCTGGAAAAGGTCTTAAATTTGAAAAATGCTTTTCAAGGTCTTGAAAATGTCTGGAAAAATTTATAAATAACTCAAATAATTTTGAAAAGTTTTACATTTTTGTTATTACAGAAATCGATCACATGCATTTGGGAGAAAAGTTTTAGTATACGAATAAATCTTGCAGTTTTGATTATACTTTTGGATCTCTTTGCATCAGTATATACCAGTTTTTACTGGTAAAATATGTCCCAGTCCCAGAAAAAATAAGACTGTTTGGTAGTTATGTACTGACAAACTGTAACATGTGTTTAAGTCCTGAAAGTTAACTGTCTCAACATCAAAGTGTCAGAAGCCGATCTGTTCTTTTCATGCAACTGTAGTCCAATATAAATGCCAACTGTAGTCCGATATAAATGCCAATTGTAATCCGATATAAATGCCAATTGTAGTCCAATATAAATGCCAATTGTAGTCCCATATAAATGCCAACTTTGATTGAAGAGTCAGCTTATCTCTTTGATGGATTCAGATGTTGCAATGTTAGATACATGCTGTATAATTTGTAATAATCCCAAATGAGTTAAAATGGACAACTTGCAGTTAGGGCTACACTTCCCCCAGTTATCGAATTATTGAAACAGCTTTGGATTGCTGCTGCAGCTTAACAGATGGAGCCTAGAAGCCTGTCTTCTGATGCTGTCATTCAAAGCCTTTATAATTAAACACCATAACTAATTACTTAACAGATGGAGCCTAGAAGCCTGTCTTCTGATGCTGTCATTCAAAGCCTTTATAATTAAACACCATAACTAATTACTTAACAGATGGAGCCTAGAAGCCTGTCTTCTGATGCTGTCATTCAAAGCCTTTATAATTAAACACCATAACTAATTACTTCATAGTTCTTACTCATAACCAAAGTCGTTAACTGTGTGTGGATTGAGTTGGTGACTGGAAACGGATTACATTCTCCAAGTTTAATCTTAACACTTTCCACTTTTATTTATGTCGAAGAATAGGGTCAGAGGAAGTTGGCTATTCAAAAGTTGGAATTCACTGCCACCCGGTGAAAGTCAGATTCATGAAGCATTGAGCACATGTCTGCTATGTTTTGGTTGGAATCACATTAGTACTGCATGTGCTCTCTGCTGGTTTTCTCCAGGTCGCTTGCACAGGTTTCATTGTTCTCAGAATAAATATGTTGAGAATTAATTATGCTTTAGCTCATTTCACAAAACTTTAATTTAATTTCGATTTTTTTTCGTAGACCAATATCGGAAAGGGGTGTAATATTGATATTGTGTAGCTATTAGACCTCTGGTACTTACATATAAGTTACGATATTTGCTTAGTCGTATGACTAGCTATATAATTGGCAAGTACTAGGTCAAATTGCATCAGCACTACAGTTTTGTGATGCCAGTGAATTAAAGACATAACAAATGTTCTACTCACAATTTCTGAGAAAATAATTTCATGCAAGTATTACCCAGTGTAAGGACATTTAAATGTGTTAGGCCCACTTGTAAGTGGCTACCCTATGTTGTCACCATGTGGTAGTGACGAATTCCAACTTTTCATTAGGCAATTGGCTCTGATATAACATTGAAACATTAATGTCAAAATATTTAAAATAAATCAGAGAAAAGGTCAGAAAGGTCAGAAATGCATTAATTTCGTTTTCTATTAACATAATTTTCCCAAATTCGTGCAAAGGATAAACCATGCATTGATGATATTGGCCCAATAGCTTTTGTACCAATCCATGCTTGTATAGAGCACTGGTATTTGCACAAACCTAGTGGAATCTCTGCACATTTTATTTTTTTAATATTTTAGCCTCATTAGGTTAATAAACTTTTCATATTGTTTGGAGATTTGTATTTATATTTTTGGTCTGGAAAAGATCTGGAATCTTTTTTTTAAATTTATGACAGGAACCCTGTTATCAGAAATTTTGAAAAAGGCAGCCAACAAGCAATACATTACCAAAACTGAAGGACCCTTGAGCCTTTTTAAAGGTTTTAATAGTCAGTACAGAAGAATAGAAAGGTATATTCAGATTGTTTTGGGAAAGAGTATGAAAGGGCAACTGTTAGGTTTTTATTGGACATAAGGTCTTTATTTGAGTATGTCTCATGACTGGCTGGAAAGATGATTGCCATCACCACATCAGACAAATTGTTTTTAAGGATTACATCAAGCTTTGAGATAGCAAGAAGCCGCTGAGCTCATTATGGTTTGGAACTGCAGTTTGTGAAACTCTGCTGGAGGTAATTAAGGTCTGAGTATACTTTACAAAAGTTTTAGTTGAACGCAATGTTTACCATGGCTGCATCTTGAATCACACTTCTGGACATGTAAATGCATATTTTCCAGCATGACAATAAGAGGACATGATATTTTATTATACCTTACTGCAAAATGGTCTAACTTGTAGAAAAAATTGACTTCCAGAGTTGTCTGCCCTTGTATGAGAGGTAAAATTACAAAAGGAAATAGACACTGGTTGTATGAGAGAGTTGTCTGTTTAAGAAGGAAGTGACTGCTATGAGAGTATGCACTTTTTTTTCCTTTTCAGCTGTGTTAAAATATTAGAATTTTACCAGAAGAAAAGAAAATTATTTTACGCTTCTTTTCACTTTTTATGTTATAAATGTGTCCAGCAACCTATTTTGTATTGCAAAGTCTTCTCTGCATCTGTACAAATAATTTCTTTGACCATTTATCACCATAACAAAGATCATTGGTCTTTGATATAAACATCTTTTGAACATCACTTGTCAATTTAAAGCTGTACTTTTCACATAATATTGTATGTCTAGAGCAAAGGTGTCCTATCTGTTATTTCCAATAAAAGATATTGTATTTTATGGTGTTGCATTATTTTAATGGTGCACGAATAAATGTATTGCTGTAAAATTCACACTCACCAAGATCAGGACGACATGAGGTTGTACCTCGCCCCACACACAAACATTCCAACAAGAAAGAAAATGATTTAATGTGAAAAAAAGAATGATGAAAAGTCCTCTTACCATCAGTCTTTATTTATGCTAGTATTTCTCTTGTAAGCTTGATTTGCTTGCCAATAGTACTTGTGATATAGATGCTAAAAATAGTACTTATGGGAAATAACTCTTCCAGGGTATTAATATAACATTCCCCTGTTGGTCTACTATCTATTGACTGTTCCTCAGTTAAAGCTTTTACTACAGAAATACACACAATGCATCATTTACACATCCTGTAATGCAGTGCTGTCCAACCTGCGGGCTGATTTTAAAAAGGCCCACCAAAGCCCGATCAGCTATATAGTTGTTGCTTTTCAGCTTTCTGCTGTGGCCCTTGGCTTCAAGAAAAACATTTTTCAGTGGTCCATTGTGTCAAAAACGTTGGACAGCACTGCTGTAATGCATTAAATTTGTGTGAGCCATATGACTAGAAGTTAGTGGATATGGAGAGTTAGTGTTGTTACACTGTTTAGTAACATTATTATTATGTTTTATTTGGTGAAACGTTAGTTATTTGTTTTCACTTTTGATGACAAGGGATAAGTTGCACATGTTTGAATGGAGTGAGTTCAGTTTCAGTAATTGAAGAAATGTATTACAACCTTTCACGTGTTATCTGCCCCTCTAGTGCTCATACATTGAACTAGGCCTTCAAGGATAAGGCTTCATTCAGTGCCACAAAGGAAGATGAACGTCTCTCATTCTGTCTTCTCCTTCAGTCCATGAAAATCACAGATATCACCATTTGCTGACAGACAAGATTTGGGATCCTATTAATATATAAGTATTATTTTCAGTATGCCAGCTGCAAGTATTGCTGTTTCTGTCTTTTTATTGATTTTATTGAGAGACTTGTAATGGCGATATTCCAAACACGGACAAGCACAGTGGTGATTTATGTATGCCCATATTCCATCAAAAGCAGTTGACAGGTTTTTTAGTGCTACTTTGAAGCTAAAGTAAAATATTGCAATCCAACTTGGGTCTTTGGCCATTTTTCTCCAAGTGGAAAATGCTGGCAGTGACCATGAATAAGAGTCATCCAGCCATATAACTAGGGTTATAAAGAGAGCGCCACACCAAATGATAGCCTATGTCTACACCCTCATATAATATGGACTTGGTGAGATGTGACAATCTATTGCATTCATTCACACTTAAACTGCATCATATAGTGGTACTTTGCACTTGGTCTTGTGACATCCTTACTGTTCACGATGCATTGAGGAAATGGCGATGCAATTTCTTTCAACTTCTCTGTCCACCACTTACATCTTTTATATCAGAGGAGTGACGATCAGCTAAAAGACCAGAGAACATTACCATACCCAGTGACTCGGCTTACCGTATGTTCACAACTTGTATAAAGGGGAGAGGCCGTGACTTGTAGAGAGATGACAATTGGTATGGTTTATCCGGATATGTAAGCCGAACCAGAACATGCTGTTGCATAATGAGCGTGTCGGTCATTCAAAATGTCCACCACCCCATACCGCCACACGCGACTATAAAGTTAGAATGTCAGTAGTTCTCCATGAGGAGGGACAGACTTATTTCCATCAGCCTTCTTCGCCAATTGGAGGACTATAGGCAGGCTAGAGAAAAGGGAACTTTAAGTCAAACATTCAGTTCAGATCCAGAGAAATGTCGGGATGAGACAACCTAACCAGTTTATGAGGCTACCCTTGTTACGAGTCTGTGCTCTTAAAATAAATAACAGGAAACAGTGAAAGACAACAAGCTTTGTAAAATTTAACAAATAAGATTTATTTCTCTAGAGTACAAAGTGAAAATGAGAAAACAGAACTTAGGTATTGCTAATTAAATCCCAAAATAATCCGTTAATTACAGACACAACTCCTAGTAATGTAAAGTCCTAAATATAACTCTGTACAAGTCCCGAAGAAATCCACAAAACTGACGGCAATGACGTGTAGGGTATAGCTTAGAGTACTGATGAGTCAACAGCCTTTTGTTGATTCACTGTAATAGAACTCCAGACTTTAATTCAGTATAAATTCCAGTGAATGTCTTTATCCAAGAATTTTATTAAAGCACTTTTGTACTTCCAGAGAAAATAATCACTTAAATTCATTAATTTGAAGAAAAAGAATCACCCCAACTGGACACATAATACAACTTGAAAATCCTAGATGGTAAAGCACGAATGAGTAAGTCCTCACAGTTACTATATATATATATATATATATATATATATATATATATATATATATATATATATATATATATATATATTTAGTTCTCTACTTGACCTCAGGTCACAATTAGCATTTTTTTTATATAAAAAAGACATTACCCAATGGAAAATAACCTTCTAGAATAATCTGATATTTAAAAAATCGGAACCATAACCTGGATTACACTCAGAAAATTCCAAAACTTAAACCCAAATAAACATTAACTTCTTCTATTAATAATGATCTTGATATTAAGCCCATACACAGAGAGAATAATTTAGCTATGCATTAGTAGTTTACACAAAAACCTATAACAAAAGTCAAACCAGGTCAAGCAGAAATAAACTCGGTTTTGGACACGGTCAAGTACAACATACATTGTTGCATTACAATAGCAATATATATATATATATATATATATATATATATATATATATATATATATATATATATATATAACAAACAATAAAATATACATAACACCTTAAAGGGGAGCTAAGAACCTTATAAATATTCACCTGCCAACCCGCAGAATGCCTGCTGGTGGCCGCCCGATTCCTGAAATTCCTGTCTCATTCGATCGCCTTATTTCCTTAGAACGAGTGGGATATCCGTGAGATTTCGTAGGGGCCTTGAATATCATTTATCTTACTTCACCCTCATTCCTCTGCTCTCCTTATCACAAACATACCTTTAGATCGGGAGGACCATTTTCTATAGCAGGATATACGTCGCTCATTGATAAAAGGACGGTGGAGATGGTTCAGAATCTACTATCTCGAGGATTTCCATTTAAGGCGAATGGCACGTTAAGCCAACGTCGATCTGAATCGCCTTAACCAATACATTAGAACACCGAATTTCAAAATGGAGACTGAGATATATATACTTTTCTCCATCAGAAGGGAGTAATATGCAGTCAGCTTCGATGTGACAGATGCATTTTTTTATATCCGTCGCGGAAAAATTCTCCCTTTTGCTAACCGCGACACTTTTTATCAGTTTCAAGTCCAACCCTTTGGCCTGAGCACCAGCCTCTGGGCTTTTACCAAAATCGTGGATTGCATCATGATCCTGTTCCGGTCGACTTCATCTACAGCGATGTAGCGCGTGTATCTATGGTTAGGGTGCTAATCTGCTGATTGATTTTGCTACGATTAACACCACATGGGGAGCCAGGGGCCTTTCCACATCAACCTTCTCGAAATCAATGTTGTTACAAAACGATTTACAGTTCTAGAAGGATCGACTCTCAGGAAAAGCAGCTCTAATTAAATCGGACAACTCTGTAGTAGCTACCTATCAACTCAACGGAGAAACCAAATCACACGACCTGTACGTTCTGACTTGGCAGCTTTAATGGTTGCGCGACCAACTATATATTAATGTACAAATTAAGCATATTCAATGCAGACTCATTGTCCTTACCGACACTTTATCCAGAATAGATTAAATCGTTGATCAAGAATGGACTCTCCATCAATCTGTTTTTCTTCGGGTTTGCGCACTTTATGTGCGTCCGAAGATATATATATATATTTTAGGACAAGGCCGAATCACGAGTTGCCTACCATTGTCACCAGTTCCTGATGCAGAAGCTTGGGTGGTGGACACACTGTAAATAGGAGTTGAGTGGTTGTTTACCTTCTCCTTGCGTACCGCAGTCCTAGTACCAAAATTAATCCAGAGGCTGTGGGGTCAGAACTGCAAGATGATTCTGATAGCGCCTTTTAGACGGGACAAGTCTTGGGTGACCGATCTACTTGATCCAGCAACAGATCTGCCCAGGAATATTCCAAGCCGACTCTTCTGAAACGATCGATGTCGTGGGTGTTGCATCCCTGTCCGGACCATCTTCGTATTCTCGCTTTGCAACAGTCCGGAAAGTCTTGTGAGAGAAAGAATTTAAACCTTCGATTATAGGTAATCTTGCGACTAGAAAGGCTATCCACTCTGAAGGCTAATGAGGGAAAGTGGCGGGTTTTTAGGGACTGGTGCAGAGTCAATAACACCATTTGAGTGCCTCTAAAACTCAACTTGTCGACTTCTGTACGAGAAGCAGTTGGCCTGAAGTACCATCAAATACTATCGCGCCACATCAAACACGTTCCTGCATCTTGAAAGACGCGATATCAATCAAGATAAGCATTTATCAGATCTTCTGGCAAATTTTGATCTAATCGAGCAAAATTCTTACAATGTTTGCTGGCTCAGTTCAGATAAATTCGAGCCTTTAGCCCGCACTTCGCTAAATCTACTATTATATAAAACATCTTTCCCGATAACATTAGCTTGTGAATGCAGATGAGCGAGTTGCATGCCGTTTCCTTTGACCGAACTGTTTTCAGTTCAGATTGGATTGTTCGGTGGTCCTCTCGACGCAACAGGCTTTGCAGCCAAAACTTAGTTACCGTAAGCCGGTAATACCCTCTCGTCTATAGACACGTCGAGAGCAACGAGAATACAAGCCAATGTTCGCCCCCTCGAGCAGTATTGAAGAGCACAGAGGCAAGTCGTACCACATGCAGGTGACTTTCTACAGGTGACACACGGGAAGCAGGATATTACCCTCAAACTCTATCTTCATGGCTGAAGTGAATTATGCGCTCCGTATGTACTCTCAAGTCTCGAAAGATCAGAGTCGCCTCATGAAGATTTCAGCATGTGAAATCAGAGTGATAACCGCGAGTGTCGCCTTTGAACGTAATGTTTCGATTACAGACATAACAGAAGCTGTTGAATGGCATACAGAATCAACTCTCACCAGTTTTCATCTCGGGATTTAGCCTCGCAGAGACATACATTCATTTTGGTGGTAGCCCAAATGACCACCGGATCCAATTAAAAGATAACACAGCCTATTAGCTTTCCTGAATCCACCAGGATCGCCTGCTTTTCTTTGAAAATAGCAAAGAAAGACTCTGTGTGAGTGTGTGTGTGAGATTTGTATTTTAACGTAGCTTTAACGTTTCAGTCATATCGCTACGATGTCTGCAGTGATAGTCTATAGTGATGTCAAGCACTTGGGGCATCATGCCGCAGACATGTAGCATGATGTCCCACCCAGTCACATTTTCCTGACACCAGGCCAACCAGTCCTAACACTAACCTATTAATGCTGAGCGCCAAAAGAGGCAGCTGTTAGTACCATTTTTGTAAGTCTTTGGGAAACAAATACTTATCAACTAGAAATCGGAAGTGGGATTTTAGCATTACTAAGATTGTTTATTAATAAAACAACTTTAAATCTTGTTTCTGTTTTCTTGCTAAATCATTCCTCTTGCTACGAAGAGGGTGGGTTAGTCTTGGTACCCATCTTTTTATATAGATGTAAAATTAATAAGGAAATTCAGCGTTGTATAATTATTCATCTTCTGTCGATTTGTGCTGAATATTGTGAAATTTCCTTGTTAATTTTTTTTAATATAAAAATTGATTATGGTGGGAACAGTCTAGGAGGAAGCCGTTTTAAATTTGCTGGAAGTCACTTTTTGATTTGGTCAAATATATAAATAATATTAACCGAACAAATTTCCTTTTTGATTGACCTTGACTCTAGGACTTTTGGTGGAGGTAACTAGTGTTAGCTCAGGTCACTCATGCCAGCGTAAACTTCTGCCAACGCTTCTCTCAGTGGACGAAGCGACACAGAACGTCATCGTTATCTCTTGTCCTCTTCTGGTTTATTGTAGGAAAAGGTTGGTTTTTTACCACTGATGATTCAAAATTTTATCTGACTAGGAGAGAGAGAGAGAGAGAGAATTATAAATATACACCAGACAGAACGGAAAGTACAATCCCTGTATTCCTGTAAAAGAAAATGATTGATAATGGTAGGAAGAATTAACAGTTTAATGCAAATAATAGTGTTATACAGGGTAGAGAATTTGTAATTCGTACTCTACAGAGTTTCGAACCCAGGTCCGCCTGTAAACAACAACCATCGCCTTGCATGCACACACAAGTCCATATTCCCTACATACAGGAATCCTGTGATAGCACTTTCCGTTCTGTCTGGTGTATATAATTCTCTATAATTAATTATATATACCTTGATTTCTTTCATAGGAATGCCTAGATACATGAGAACTAATTACTAGATCGTCATGTGAGTGTGATCTGCACTAACCCATGTATGTCAGGCAACGTGGGAGAAGAGGCACAGCTCTCGGGTGGAGAAGAATCTATACTCAATGTTCTTTCTGGTTTTAAAAAAACCCAGTCCTTTTCAGTAAACACTGTGTCATCTGCTTCCAATATTTATAAAATAAACTGGACAAATAAAAAGGAGAAACGAGAAACTCATGTATATATGGATTCAAAGAGATGTAACTCCAAAACTTACGGAATCGCCGCGATTATTAATGACGGTAAAGTACACCAAATGTGTTGATTCAAAACATACACTCGCCAATGTAGATATGGCGACGGTGTAACAAAACAACCGTTTGATTCGAATCGCCAACAAATCGCCAACAAATTGATATTGTTTTGGTACCCTGGCGACAATCGGTTTAGATTATAAACTGATGAATAAATTGACTAAGTTTTTAGCATTTTTCATATTCGTAATGCCTTTGTTTTGATAATCGATATGGGTGATACAAACAAACAGGAGGTTGTGCGAGTACTATAGTTAGTCCAAACAGTGTCACCTAATTAACCTTTAGAAAGAAGAAAATCAATACTGGTAGGAAAAGTCAAACAAGCAAGCCTTCATTATCATTTGTAAATAAATGAATATGAGCAAATTAACCCATATCAAGTATGCGAAATTGACATTGTCTATGAAAACGTAAGGAAAATAGCACTAATCAATTAATATCGATTGTTGATCGGATATAATGAAGCAATCATGGCTCTATAATATATTTCACCTATTTTGACACTAGGATATGTGTTCTTCTTCTCAATTAATTTATGTAGCAGTAGTAGTAGTGAGTATTGAATGCATCAAATAATCAGTTGTTCATTTAAATTTTTAATGATTCTGAAATGAGGTATTATTACCAAAACGCACAGATTCAAGAGTACCAGGGACTAATGGAACGTTTAAAAGGGGCGGGGTACGTCTTACAAAATCCAGGGTCATAAAACCATCTGGCTACCTTAGTTCCGCGTGGAATAGTCGCATGTATGGACATTAATCGTGTCCATTTACATTGACTTGAATTAATATTCATGTATATGGTTTTGTTTGTTTGTTTGTTAGTTCGCCATTTCTAACTCTCTACCTCAACCAGGTATTTATTCCTGTAAATTTAGTTTGTTTTGTAGAGATTCATTTGCTTTTTCAGCTGCTGATGGTTCTTGTTTTGTTCCAGTATAGTGTTGATCTCTCCATTTAGAATATTTATCTAATACCGCTTTTGGTTTGTTATCTGACAACTGTCCCTGTCTTGTTATCGCTTTTGTTGGATCAAATTTTTAGCCTGGTTTCCATGTGTCTAGCAATGTTAATATACTGAATCACGACGATGTAGTGAAGAATTTGTGCTATCATTATGTATAATTTTTGCTTTGTGTAACTTCTTGTACATGATAGTGTCTAAGTTTTGCAAATTTTTTTTTGCATGACTATAAATTGTAGTGATCGCCTGTGGTAGGATTTCGTACATGCATTTGGTCTATTTGAAGATATTAAATAGCGGAAAATTGCATAGAATTTGTAATAGATGCTCACATATGTCTTGACAGTTACTAATGAGAGAATTATTAATAAATATGTTTACTAGATTCGACCCTTTTCCCATTGGACAGATCTGTCAGGTGGTATTAAGTTAATTCTTATTGGATGAATTGGGTCACGTGAATTGATATTTTGAAATATTAAATTGAGCATAAAGATCTCTTACGTAGGGTATATTGAGACATATAAACGTAATAGACTCTTGAAGGTGAATATAAGGAGAGAACTGAGCAATCAGATTGATTCCTATTTTTGTAATCATCCTTATTTCTTGTGTTTCTGTTGAAACATCAACTCACACGTTTTATGTTGTACTTAGATATTATCTGAGAGGGAAAACATTTGTCTGGACTGTTCAGTGGAAATAGGAAGTGCTCATTTTTGGAACTCTAATATTATTTTGGAACTACTGTGAATTATACAAAGGAGTTCTTGACAACGCCATTTTGACAACGTCACGATTCTTGGCGGACCAGTTCATTTCCGGTTCTGAGGTTTATACGGAACCTAGCTAAACCGGAAGTTACAAATGAATGCTTTGGCTGGCAACTGGATGTGAGATGTTATCAGTTGGTTTGTAGTAGATGTCTTTATGAAGTTTGTTTTCTAAGACTTTAGGAAAGAAAATGAAGCTTAAAAGCTTAAAAAGAAACGACGCCTAAGAACAATGAACCCAAGCGGCTTAAACCAAGAACACTCCAAAACGACAACCAGTCGCAAATTTTCATCAGTTTTTAAAATACATAATTAGTCATTTTACCCATTAGTCACTCACTCACCTATAATTACCACTGTTTTTGTGGGGGGTTTTGGGGGGGTTGGGGGGTTGGGCGTTCTTCCCGATGCTATTGTTGCTATGGTCATTACTCGCAATACACAAAAGGTCAAATCTGGGATATAATTTACGGTTACACCACTTTACATTCAAAACAAATGCCGATTGTAGTGGTCAATACCAAGGCCAAACGTACTTAGCTCCGCCTACTTATCCCAGACTTCATCTGGCGTTGCATGCAGGATATACAGTTTGTTAAAGTTAGTTGTAGTGTGGTTTCTGAATAAATGAGACGTAGATATGCATTCGAGTTTCACTTCTTAACCATCCCTTTAAGGTTCGCAACAATCACAGAACCCTACAATGTCGAAGAGGGATCTGATTAAACAAAATCTACATTAACAGTTAATGGACGTTCTATGTACTGGTAATTTAAATCTGGCGATCATCAGATTGTTTTTTTTTTTTTTTTTTAACGTTATTTTGGCATTGGCAGTAAGTTTTCCGGATATCACGACATTCCGAATTAAAGGAGAAAACAACCTTGGGGTTAAATGGAAACATTATATCATGAAGCTAGATAATTTGTTTTGTCGCTACGAACGTTGAAAACAAGAGACAAATAATCGCTCTTGCTCCAATGTACGTGAGATGAGGTGTTTCAGCTTTTCAATTATTTATCAACCGATGGAAGTGAGGTCTACGACGCAGCGAAAACGGACCATAATGAGTATTTCAATCCCAAAACGAATATAGAGTTTGAAACGTTTTGATTCCAGACTTTGAAACAAAATTCACTGGAAACACAGGATCAGTTTGTTACACAGTTGAAGTCAAAGGCAACGTTTTGCGAGTTTGATAATACAGAGCAAGAAATTAAGTCACAATTAATTACGGGATGCTCTTCTAGACATCAAAGGGGGGAAAGCACTAAGAGAAGAGACGTCACAATAATAGCTTTTTAAACTAGCCAGGACTGTCGAAATTTCAGATCAACAGCCTCAGAAATGGAAATATCTGATGAAGTGATCTGTGACTAATTTGAATTAGTTGAATGGTACTGCATGGAAGCAAAGGAACGGCAGAATCGTACCCGAAACAAAGTTCAAATGCAACGATTGTGATCGTGATTTGCCACACAAAGGAGAGTGTCCAGCTATAAACATGACCATGAACGGCGTTTGGGGGTGGCAAGTGGAGTGACTGCCCCAGGCCTCGCTCTTGAGAGGGCCCCGCGCTTCAGTCCTAAGGTCTTACTTATGCGTTTGTCAAGCTATAATCGCGAAAGTTGATCTAGTCTAGACATAATCAGTGTTTTCAGTAGCATACCAATCGATATACCGATACTCTGGCCCTGCGCGGTCTTAGTCGGCGTACTCCTAACGCCCCCTCTGGGCATGACTGATTTCCGTGTGCACAAATGCAAACCACAAGCTTATGCATCTGGACAGGAAAAACGACTTCCCATCAGGGGTACATTCACTGGATGCATAGAAACTGTGGCAAATTATAAAACAGCTGACTTATACGTGATAATTGGAAACGCTAACTCAGTCACGAGTTAAAATACAGCCGTGCAAATTGGAATAATACCAACTATAATTTCCGTGAAAGCGGAAACGTATTCCGAAATTTGTAACAAGTATCCTAATGTATTAAATGGGTCAGGAATGTGAGAAAACAATTAAAATTCATGTTTATGAAAATATGATTCCAACTGCCCAACTGCACATTCATCAGAAGGTCCGAAAGAAACTAGAGAGAATTGAACAACATATCTAATCGATTAGGCCGAGGGACCTAATCCATGGTTATCGCCAATAGTTGTTGAACTCACACCAAAAGCACCAAACGAAATCTGAATGTACCTGGATATGCGAAAAGTCAACAAAGCTATTAAACTGAAGCGCCGTTTGACCCCTACAGTTGATCACATCATCCTAAAACTGAATGAGTTGAAGATGTTTTCAAAGGTTGGTTTGTACAAGAGATTTCGTCAACTAATTCTAGTTGACGAATCTCACAACTTAACCTGTTTTTCAACGCACGCCGGAAATTACAGATACAAAAGCTTGAACTTCGTGGTATCTGTGGCACCCGAGATTTTTAGAATGGAATCCGACAAGTGCCGAGTTTACTTAACGGTACAGTGAACATGGCAGTCTCGAAGCAGTTCTACAAATATTACTTTCCGTAACTTAAAAGCTATTTTGTTACTTCATTAATTATTTTGTAACATAAAGTTGTTAGCAACTATTTCTACAAAAATCAATCCTTAAATTATAAATTAACACAAGTTCTAAATAAATTTAAACAATCCTTGACACACTATATTTAAAAATTAATGGTATATAATAATAACAGATTACTTTAAAATAAGTGAAATATTTTCGAAGTACGTTTCTTTTCAATGTCAATGTATTAAGGCACGTAGGAAACAACTCTCTAATTAAGACTAATTACATGTCTCATACCTGGGAAAAGAATGTCAGAATCTGAAGTCAGCAACGCGCGCGCGCTTGCGTGTGTGTGTGTGTGTGTGTGTGTGTGTGTGTGTGTGTGTTCCTATAATGACGTACATTTGCTCTGTCCGTAATAGGTCGTAGCTTATAAACCTTCGGCTTCAACTCAACTGTTCTCGGAGCGCGAAGGCTACGCATGCTTCCGAAAACAACGAAGAGCCCTCCATTTTACATTCCGCTTCCAAGAATAATTTGTCAAAACTTGCCTTCAGTGCAAAACTAAGGCTCTGCCTGTATTACTTTCTGTCATTATTCCTTTCTTTACGTCAGCGGCTGAGAATGTATGTAGTGTATTTGGTACCGCTTTCTTCTTAGAATATACAAGAATGCAATAGTACATAAGAACAATAGTAATCTCTACTGAAGATTTGTGTTACAATAATACACTTTTAACAATAATATACTTTATTAAAGGCATACAATTTAGAACTACACAATACAAGAATGCAGTAGTACATAAGAACAATAGTAATCTCTACTGAAGATTTGTGTTACAATAATACACTTTTAACAATAATATACTTTATTAAAGGCATACAATTTAGAACTACACAATACAAGAATGCAGTAGTACATAAGAACAATAGTAATCTCTACTGAAGAGTTGTGTTACAATAATACACTTTTAACAATAATATACTTTATTAAAGGCATACAATTTAGAACTACACAATACAAGAATGCAGTAGTACATAAGAACAATAGTAATCTCTACTGAAGATTTGTGTTACAATAATACAAATTTAACAATAATATACTTTATTACAATTTAGAACTACACAATACAAGAAATACTAACAATCATCATCGTTATTAAAACTTTACAAATTTCAATTACAATCCCAAAAATTGCACTTTATAAAAATCCCTAAAAAATTCCATAGTAATATATTTACATAAAGCAAGTTATTTTGAGTTCCACAATGATCTTTCTATTTCACACACTATAAAGTAGTGTGAGAATATTGATTTCACCTTTGTATATTCATTCGTTGGACCATCCAAATGCCTTCCTATTGTAAATGCATTGTGTCTATACGTAAATAAAATCTAATATATTCTACAATGTACTTTTTTCATCACAGTGCATATTCCCAAGTTTACCAAGCAATACTTGTTTAAATGAAACATTTTATGCACAGTTTTAATGTGTGTGCGTGTGTTTGTATATGTATGTATGTATGTATGTATGTATAGTTCATGCAGCCTTAAAGAAAAACAGGTTTTATGCCCTCATGGTAATACAATGTTCAAATTTTAAGCATATTATAATTAGATTTCTTCCAAATTTACAGTTCCTGTAAAACATTTTTAAATGGCATGATGTCTGTTATCCATCCATTTTGAATGTTATTGCTAATCCAGGTATAGCTGAGAGAGAGAGAGAGAGAGAGAGAGAGAGAGAGAGAGAGAGAATTGTGAACAATCACCAAACAGAATGGAAAGTACCGTCCCTAGATTATATATGTGAAAGCTTTTCATACTCTACGGAGATTCGAACCCAGGTCCGCGGATAAACGATACCCATCGCATTGCCTGCACACACCAGTCCATATTCCAACACGAATAAGCACACATCACCGAGAAAAGATGCAATTGAGTCAGTATTATATGCACTTGTGTGTACCAGACACACTCGAATGATTACCTAGTAATTAATATAATATAATATAATATAATATAATATAATATAATATAATATAATATAATATAATATAATATAATATAATATAATAAAATATAATATAATATAATATAATATAATATATTATAATATAATATAATATAATATAATGTAATGTAATGTAATGTAATATTATATAATATAATGTAATGTAATATAATATAATATAATATGATATAATATAATATAATATAATATAAAAAGAGAGAAAAAAATTAGTTAATGTAACAGAAGATCAGAAAAATAGCAGTCCCTTAATATGCATACACATGCATTGTCTCAGAGTTGTATTCGTTCTTTGTGTACAACGATACCCGAGGGTAATTCATTTATACTGTACAATATTTCGAATCAGTAAGTTCGGTTCACCCTATGCCGCACGTGCGAAGTTCATTAGATGGGAAAAACCAAATACTTCACGCGCACAGATGATGTATGGCTACATCGTCTGTGTATAAATGCCTCACTTTAAGACTAAAATCTTCACATTACAGAACGTCTTGTCGGTGAGCGGTCTATTTAAAGACTTGCTGTGTAGCTGTGTAGCTGATCGGAGTCGAAGTGGTACCAGCTGTAGAGCTAACTGTAGACGTTGACTATAGCAGCTGTAAAGCTAAACCATAGCAGCCGTAGAGCTGAGTGAACAGTATTGCTGGTCGAGTAGCAGGTGATAGGGTTTTGCTGACCGATTGGAAAGCGCTGATTGCTGGATTGACCAAGGAATTGAATGATGGTCGGTGACGATCTAGAATACTGATTGCTTGATTGACCAGTGTGACTGGTAGCCAAGTGTGCTGGTGACGGAGTGTGTAACTCCATACATGTGATCTTTTAGCCATGGGCTAAGTTTGGGGTTTGTAATACCCAGTGTTTTGGGATTGTAAAGATATGTTGTATGATATCTGTCCCTTTGTTTTCATCATTTTACTATTTTAGTAAAATACATAATTTTTCACAACTTGAGTGAATTCATTTTTTACTATTTGGGTAAAACACACCATTCTTTTCGTCGTGTGAATCATTCGCCTTTTTCTGTGTAAGGTCATTTATTTTGTATTTCCATTTGTTGCATTATTAGGTTCGTGTGGATTATGTTAATTTTTCCAATATTTGGATCTTGTACACGTACGTATTAATCATAATTCTTTTCTCATTCAAGTCATTCATCATTAAACAAAGTATTTGTATCGCCATCAAAAGTGTTATGTTGTAAATCCAGAATCCAACCCGGTTATCTTGTTACAACGGCACCCATTGCCTTGCCTGCATACACGAGCCCATATCCCCTCAAGACTAAGCACACATCATCAATAAATGATGCTACTAAATCGGTGTTATGTGCACTCGTGTGTAGCAGACACTCTCGCATGACGATCAGTAATTAATTCTCATCTCTCTACACAGTCATTCCTGATTCCAATGAAAGAAATCAAGATATATAGAAAATTCTAGAGAATTATAAATATACACCAGACAGCACGAAAGTGCTATCCATGGATTCTATAGAAGAATGCTTAATAATAGGAGGCAGAATTAATGTTAAATAGAAAAAATACGATCATAACAGTATAGAGAACACACACACACACACACACACACACACACACACATATATATATATATATATATATATATATATATATATATATATATATATATATATATATATATATATATATATATATATATATATATATATATATATATATATATATATATATATATTATTTATTTATTTATTGCACTGGATCCAGAAAGGAATCACGTGTGTCGGGGATTGATATGATTCAGATAAATGCAGTGCGAAACTAATATCTAGCTGGTGGTTTCAATGTTCTAAGGCGGCGTATCCAGTAAGATTCCTTTACTTTTCTGGTTTGGGGACTACAGTTGGGGTTGTGAGCAATCGCAATAAGTGTTATATCACTGAACGTGTGGCCAGGTGAGAAGTGTTCAGCGACCGGGCTTCTGTACAGTTTCTTTGTCATCCAATCAGATCTATGAAGGTTGATCCTTTAGTGGGGCTTCTTAGTTTTTCCAACATACTATATATATATATATATATATATATATATATATATATATATATATATATATATATATATATATATATATATTCAGGAGAATTCTTTGTTTTCTTCATGACAATGTTTCAATCACAACAGTAAATTACATTGATCTTCTTCAGTTTAATTAGTAATCCGAAATGCCAAGCACGATAAAACGCTTCACTTATATTAAAGAAAACATTTCTAACTTCCTTTCACATGATGTAAAGCTAAAGAATTTTAAGTATTTAGGAACCAGTTTATTTTGAGAACCACCGGGTGTAAATCATTATTGATTAGGTGCAATTTTTGAACACTATAATATATGCAAATATTGGTAGATAAGTTTTTCTCACACCTTTGACAAAATACAAAGGGATGATATTTACCTATAGTTTGACACATTTGTTCTACATCTAGCTTAATATACTGTGATCACATTTGCTCATTTTCAATAATCTGTAAATATTGTGTTAAAGATCCGACACAGTGGATACCCAATTCAAGTTACAGTTCTTTTAAGTAACTTTGGGATGAAAAATTTCTGGACCAGATATCTTGGATTGATTTAAAGCAATAATAACGATGAATACTTCGTCTTCAATAATGTTGATGCAAAATATAGTGGGGTACGGAAATTGATGTTCGTCTAGTTCGGCAAGTTGACATTATGCCATATTATCATTTTATTTTATATAATGAATTAAAAAATTTGATCTTAGAATTTCCTTTGATGTCGTTAGGACTTTTCTACCAATCCTTAGAATTGCCGGAATAATTTAACATTTTGTCAGCAAACAATTGATTGTTGAAATACTTAGATTCACGTATTTCACAAATAACTGTAGTTTTTGTTTGACGATATAACAATCAGTGTTGTGGGTTTCGCGTTTTTTTGTGTGTGTTTTTTTTTTCTATCGTAAAGCCGTTTGCCCCAGCTTTCTAATTTCATTGTGCATCCAATATGGGTCTTTAGCACAAACAGCAATTCGTTTTTTTTTAAATCTTATTTTGTGGGTACGTTTTTACTTACAGCATCCCTAAGTAGACTTGTGAATTTAGCAATGATATTAATAATATCGTATTTTTTCGCAAAATATTTTATTTCAAAGAACATTCTGCAGAAGTGAATTTAACAAAGTATAATCTACTTTGCCATATAACCAATATCATTCTCTTATATCACTCTAATTTTGGGATAGTAAATGTTAAAGTGGCATATACTGGGCAATGGTATATTACTCCGCTAGTGTAAAATGGATCAAGGATACCGGTACTAGACACAATTTCGGGATCCGACACCTTTATTACATCTATCCAAGTCTCAGAATACTCTGTACAATGTGTCGTTTATTGTATAATGTTATGTAAGTTACAAGAGTGACATACAGGAATTATTGTCAGGAACAAAACACTGTTTTATTCAAATCTGGGCAGTCTAATTTAGTGTTCTCGGCTCTCTCAATGCTTAATTCAATACGATCCGTTCGTTAAGCCAAATTTCAGTAAAACACAGTATATCAAATTGCATTGTATTTGCATGAATCAAGTTAATATTATGGCATAATGGTTAGAGCGTCAGCCTCGGATGCGGGAGATCGTGGGTTCGAACCCAGGCTGAGTCATACCAAAGACATAAAAATGGTACTAACAGCTGCCTTGCTAGGCGCTCAGCATTTAGAGGTTAGTGTTAGGAATGGATAATGTTACTAAGTGGGACACCATGCCACACGTATATGGTATGATGTCCCAGTGCTAGACATCACTATAAACTGCCACAGACATCGTAGCGATAGGAATTGTTAAAGCTACGTTAAAAAGCACACACACACACACATATATCTCAGACTCTGAATATTAATATGCAGTATACTGAGATTGTAGATGTATGTCAGGATTAAGTTCTGTGTCTGCCATAAGCAGAGGGAAATATAACCAGTACATAAGAATGACATAAGATTTAATTATTGCTAATGGCAAAATTTCAACTAAAGGTCGAAGCAAGAAGGAATTTAACACGTGAAACTGAATTAGGCAGATATGATTATATATCTTTTTAGAGAAAAGGAAGTGGTGATCTCCCATGAGAATTGTTAAATTAATCATTAGCAACAGACAGAGACGGTTTATAATTTCCAATATAAAACTGCATGAGCAGTGCTCGTACTACTTCAGAACAGTCTTGTACGTGAGCACATAAAACTCCGTGGAACATATCAATTATCCGTTTGTACTGATCATAAGTAATTTACTTTTAATCTGCCTACCTGTATTCTAGGATTGCACGTACTACGCGTGTATATGAAAAACACAATCAGTTTACTAAGTGTACGTAAACAAGACGTACCGGAATTGCACACATAATTTTTTGGGTGACTAAGCAGCTAAAGTAAATAAAACATACAAGTGCAAACAGAAGAGAATGTCTTTTTAAAAAATAAGGAAAAAGAAACTCGTATTATTTGCTCTCTGCTTAACTGGACTTGAAAATAATCTATTTCCGTTCTCATCGGAATGGGTCGATTTCCCGCGCGGGAGAGAGAAGGGGGTGGAGCTTCTAATACTTTCACAAGTATGTGTTTAAGGTATCATTAAAATACGCGCACGGTGTTAGGAATATGCACGTAATCTGTGAAATCATTAAAATACACGTAAGCTATTAGGAGTATGCTTGTAATCTGTGACTCGATGTTTTCATGCTGCTGTGTTGATTACATTACTATAAATGCACTTCAGTCTAAAGCCAACTGTTGTTATATGCTAAAATTAATGTATCTAAAGTTTTGAAGAGAGTACACCTTTTATTTTGCAATTATCTGAGATTCAGTTGTCTCTCACTTGCTTGAGCAGAGCAGATATTATGATTTTTAAACTAACGTTTGTTGAATTACTGAATACAAGTTTAAATTTAATGTTATGTATATTTAGTTTGCAATGTTTGTTAGTTACATTTTTTATTTTATTACATGCTATGGAAAAGTGTATGTTGGACTTGACCGTGTCCAAATTTAAGTTCGTTTTCTACTTAGGGACTATATTGTCGTATGATGCCGCATGGCAAGCTCGTGTCAAGCATATTTCTGAAAAGGCCCAGGAGAAAAGTAAATATTTTTAACAATTTGAAATATACATTAGATTGCCTGTCCCTGTAAAGGATGTAAAAATCTTATTTACTTCCCATGTTTGACTTTGCTGATTGTATCTGATATACTTGTACTATGCAAGAAACGAATCACTTGAAAAAGTAAATTTGGAGGCAATGAAAATAGTAACGGGGCTACCAAGAGTGTGGATCGAGTATTATTATATGAGGAAACTGGGTGGAATAGTTTGAATGATCGACGCTATAAGCATGAATTCAGTTGTTTAAAGTGTACAATGGTTTTCCTCCAAGTTACTTGCAAGATATAATTCAGACTCTTGTTGTCAACAATGATATCTACTACACCCAATCATCCAATACTATTTGACATCCTTTCTGCCGAACGACACTTTATCAAAAATAATATCTGCCCTCCACTATTCAACTCTGAAACATATTGCCGATAAAAAAAATAAGTAACTAATTTCATAATGTTCAAGTATTTTGTAATATATATATATATATATATATATATATATATATATATATATATATATATATATATATATATATATATATATATATGATTTATCTACTTTAAATCGGTAAGTAATTATTGATTGTTAAATTTACTCTAGAATAGGGGAGATAGTTTTCAAACAAGTTTCAAGCATTCTACTGAATCTCCATTTTGTGTGTTCATTAGTACTCTCAAGACTGGACTATTGTAACTCATTTCTGTCTGGTTCATGTCAGTATCTACTCCAGAAACTTCAAATAAATTCAAAACACAGCTGCTCGGATCATACTTAGAGTACCACGATCAGAGCACACCTCCCCGCTGCTCTGTACCCTACACTGGCTATCCATTCGATCCAGAATCAAACACAAAATTTTTTCTCTGTGCTACATTTCACTGTTGGACTCTAGTCCAACATACTTATCTGACCTCACTCATGTGTACACATCAGCAAGATACTTACGCTCCTCTTCTGACAATCGTATACTCATTATTCCAAGTATGAATACAAAGTCATATGGACAGCGTTCTTTTGCATACCAGGGCCCAGCAACGTGGAATGAATTGCCCACTGAACTTAGACACAAAGACACAGTGATCACATTCAAGAGGGTTCTCAAAACTCACGTATTTCGACAGCAAGAACAAACTTAAAGACCTAATAATGTTTCCTAACTGAAATATTCTCAGCATGTTTTTTATTTTTTTTAATGTTTTTCTGATTTCATGTTGTTTGTTTTTGTAATAATATTATTATGTTTCTTATCTTATAGGTGTTGTCTAAAGTTGTAAAGTGCTTAGAGCTTCTAAAATTAGGCGTTATACAAAGTCCTCATTATTATTATTATTATTACTATTACTATTATTATAATGTTACATATAATGCTTGAAAATATTTGTTTGGGTATGAATACTGTTCAAACTTTGAATTTAAAAAAAAAAACGACAAACCAATGATATGAACGCAAAAGTGCCGTGTTATTTTACTTTTATTTGTCGCACAACGTTTTAATTGCTACAGTTTAAATTTGAAGAAAAAAAGTGAAAGCAAATGCTATTACATTGATTTTTGTTTGTTTATTTAGATATCAAAATAGTTCACATAAGGCAATGTTTCTCTCCGTGTCTTGATGTCAGTCGGTTTCCAACTGCTCTGTCAACGTCGTCGTTACTCGCTCAGTTTATTCAGTCAGGCATCATGACACCGCTGGCACTACCGGATCAGCTGTGTCTACCATGTTCACGAGTATCCGAAGTATGTGCAGTTTCTCCTGACACTTTTAATGTTATTCATGCTTCTTAGTATGTTTAACCAGTGTTGCATTACCTAATTGTTTTTGTTGTATGCCGAAACTATTTCTGAGTCGGTCTGTCGTTCTTATCTCATCTATCAAAAACGGTCAATTATTACTCAAAGACTCAAATGCCATTATGGACATCTTTGATCCTGTTGTTAGTTATAACACCTACCAAAAAACATAGTCGGCATTTTGACGTAACTATCCAGATTTCAACAATAAGGTAATTACACCTATTATCATTAATCCGTTAATTTAGGCACGGTAAGTAGATGGTCGTTCTAAAGGTAAAAAGCTTAGGTGGAGATAAATATTAATTAGTTACTAATCTTTCAACAACTTGGAAATAAAATTCCGCATTTCGACAGCGTGATCCAAGTTCTCTAAGGCAAATTAGTTTTTTGTTGTTTTTTGTTTGTTTGATGTTTTTGGAACAAGCCTGGCGGGCACTTCACTTAAAATACAAGAGACCCCAGGCGTAAGGATATCGAATTATTTTTAATGCTTTAGAAATTTAATTAAATTAATTAATTTCTGCTAGCTCAAGCTAGTTAGGATGAGCAATTGTTAGTACAGTCTTAATCAATGATAAAACATTGAAGCGAACATTAAAATAATGTCTTAGTTTTTACATTGCTCGTTACAATTACATGTGTTCAGTGTGGCTGTGGCATTATCTCATTTTCCCGCATTATTATCATAATGTAATATGCCTAAATTCAATTCAATTTCGTGTTTACAAAAACAATTTAATAACTATCGGTAATTTATTTAAAGAAAAATCCGTGTAACTATGCCAAATGACAATGTATCTTTTACAGGCTTGTATATATCAGCTCTACTGTAAGAAATATGCCACACAGATGAACACAGTGCTTAGAGGGTTAAGGTATTATTTTATTTCACATTAAAAGAGGACATATTGTTATCTCTATATTTATGTTAATTTTTGGAGTTAGATCTCATTGAACACATTTAGACAAGAGTTCCTCCTTTACCAGTTCTTATTTTTTCTTAAAATATAAAAACTTGACATTGCAAATATTGAACGCAGATGAAACAGTTTTTACTGAAATGAACTGTTCTAGAAACCATAAAAGAACAGTAAGCACTTTCTCATCTTGTTTCAATCGAGGTCTTTCGTTCGGTTTCAAAAAGCAACTAATTGATAGTATACGATAACCCTGGCGAAATTCACTTTAGAATTATAAAATTGTGAATGAACTTAGCATGTCTACCTGTTTAATATTCTTAATGTTTTTTGTTTTTAAAATCGACAGGGGTCGGGCTTGTTACAAACGAATGTGCGAATACTATGCAAGTCGTTCTTTTTGAATGGACTGGCACATGGATTGATATGTACATACAAAGATTAGTAAAGCGCAGATGACGGCAATGTGATGTATAATTATATTAAATATATTTTTGCATTTTACTTCGATTCACTGGGTACATCCTCGTGATTTATATTACATTCTGCAAAACCGCATGCTCAATAAACTCATTGTTAAACATTAAACACTTGGTTGATTTGCCCGATATTAGTTACATCGGGAGAGGGATGTTTGTTTATTTTTTCACCAGTCACGCACAATGTATTTGGCATAAACTAGTAATCTCCTGTTTCCATGGCTTCTATTCACACATATTATTAATTATTATCACAGAATCACGATCTTGATTGCCGAGTTGTCAGCAACAGAAAAAACAGATTGTTACAAAGTGTGGTTGTCATCCGTATCATGATTCTAACGAGACGTGATCTAGCAATCAAAATCGCATTACTTAATGTAATAATGACATTTTTTTGAGATATATGCCAATAAATATTAAGATCATGATAATATTTATAATTTAAAATTCATTATGCGGGAAAATCGTTAACATTGGTAATTCTGAAATTGGGGTGTTAATTATACAGTCTCTTCTAAAGATAACGCTCTTATGTAAATACAAAGAAATATGACCGGGAACCAGTCTAGATTGTAATGTACTGCAAACGTAATTGTGGTACACGAACATGGTTTTGTTTAAGAGGAACCTTTTGGTTAATTTTTTATCTACACACACACACACACACACACACACACACACATACCTATGAATATCTATCCTTTTTTCCTTTTGTATATATAAAATCACGATCTGGATTTAAGCAACGATGTGGAAACTAATTGTCAGTTTTTCACGAGCACTTGGATAGTGGAAGAATAAAAGTTGAATCTTCGCTGAACTATGTGCTATTCAAGTGTGTGTTTGTGTGTGTGTGTGATTTTCAACGTAGCTTTAACAAGTTTTCAGTCATATCGCTATGATGTCTGCAGTATGGCAGGTTACAGTGATGTCTTGCACTTGGGCATCATGCCGCAGACATGTAGCAACATATCCCATTCAAGAGCAAAAGTCAGTAATTTGTTGCAGCATGAAAAAACGTTTCATTTTCTTTGAAATGTGAATTTGTTGTACCTTAAAATAAAATATGGATTTGCCTTTACATTAAATTGTTAAATCGCTATACTATAATATTTTGTTTCCTAACTCCAGGTCTTTCAATACTGTTGGCAGTGAATACGCTCCCCTTGGAAGTTGTTTTATTATTTTTCTTTAACTTTTCATTTCATAACAGAATATATTTCATGGTAGGAGTATTGAAGAGTCTAGATTTAGGCAGCAATATAATATAGAAACAGATTTTTTTATATAAAAAAATACATTGAAAAACAAAGTTCGGGTTTTCTTTCATGGTACAACAAATTAACATTCTGGTAAAAAGTAAGTCATGTGATATACTCTTCCTGTATGGTGCTATTAGCTTAATAATTTTCACTACCACCATGCCGTACTTAACGTTTCGTGTTTTCTTCTTTTTCCCTTTCAAAATAATGAAACGCCAAGATCGTTTAAAATTATTTGGAAATTGTTCCTGGAACTTTTGCAAGCTATATACCCATCACGAAAAGCAAGAAAAAAAAGAGAAGATAAAAATGAAATGCTTTGCGGATGATATAGTTAACATGCTCAGTAGCCAAATTATTGAAAGACACATACACATTTTTTTTAACTTTGATTTAGCAAATAATAATAATAATAATAATAATAAGAAGAAGAAGAAGAAGAAGAAGAAAAAGAAAGAAAGAAAGAAAAAGTGTTTTGCGTACTTTGGAGATTATAGTTCATCTAGCCTGGTTCCGGGCCCCTATCTAAGCACCGCTCATTTGTGTAGACACACGACAAGGGACCAATCCATTTAACAGGTAAACCAATAGCTAATAGGTATTGCTCATCCAGTTTGAACATTTTGGTGAAAGTCGTCGTCGATTGAAGACGTACAATATGGAATTAGACTGTGATTACGTGTTGGTGCCAGACTCGTTGTACAAGATAGCAGTTTTTAAACTTGCGACATTTTACTCCAGTCACAGAGGAAAACTGACAGTGAAAGACCTTCCCGAAAATGTTCTGTTCGACATATGTTATGAGGTATGTAAATGTTACATGATTAAATGTTTTGAATACAAAATATAGGTAGCCGGCTTTATATTTAGATGGACTTAGGACTAGATAAAAAAAATTAAATCATTTATTATGTGCTGACATAAATGATTGCTACCAGTAATGTCTGAAAAATGCGATCTACATGATGGTCTAGATATAATACAATACTAATAAACTAACAGCTTTTGCAACGAAAGAAATTTATTTTCAGAGGAGATTTATCAAACTAATGCAGAATTTCTTTTTGTTTGTTTTTTTGTTTTTCTTTTTAATGCTGCTTGCATAATTTTACTATTTTAAATGCAGGAGTGTTCTGGCGCGTATTTTCACCCAATTGGTCATTACATGCAAGCACCCAGAGATCCACGGTGACCCCTGCTGTGATTTCATTAATTGAGTTTAAAGTGTACATCTATTCAGAGCTTTAGGAATAAATTCCAATTACTTATAAAGTTATGACTGATTGAAGCTGGGTGGGTTAGCCTAGTCTTTTTTGTATGCACTAAACGGCCCCCCTTTTCCGTTGCGTATTTACACTCAAATATACTGAAATACACTCAGACACATCATTTCTAATACGAAAGGTGCATTTATATTGTGTTGTTGGTGCATTTAAAAAAATAGATTATATTTTGTCAAATATTATTAAAATATATTAATAATAATCTAACTTTCAGCGTTTTACTGCTCGTGAGACGATAGTTGTAATTCTTAAATGAAATATAGTATAAACCTGCAGTTGAATCCGTGTTAAATGATTTCACAATTTAGTAACTTTTTCTATTTTTCTGTATGGTAATACTTAATATATTCTTTATGTTTATCAGTATTAATTTCATTACACAATGACATTGAAATTTTGTTGTTATATGTGTGTATGCATGTTTATCAACTCCTGTCTCAATGAGGTGTTGTATAGTCTGGTTCCCTGCATAGTATGCTCTTATGTATACTATAATTTGTATAGCGGAGTGCAACGCAGGGAGCATGCTAAGCAGGGAACCAGACTTGGTGTTGTAAAAGATTCCGGGACTACTCGGCCAATAGCAGTGTCGGTTTTTCACTAAAAATGCTTCTTGATAATTATTACAAAAACTTTACAACTTCCACCATTCAAAATAAAAAGTCATAAGTAGAAATTAAGATTTCACTGAGAATACTTTACTAATCATTATAAAAATATTCTATTAAAGTTCAGAATTGGGATACAAAAAAACATCACAAACGCCGATAATTCTGTGCAACTAGTTTCGCATTTAATGTATGATTATTCAGGTATAAACTGTTTTGAAAGAAACGGATGGCGTCTTTATGTTTGAGAATAACAATTAGGTCATTACGTAACGTCATAAATGATATGCATCATCACAGCAATTATATATATTGTTACACATGAGTATTTACTTGACCGACCCTGGTTCGATTCTCGCTAGAAGACATAAGTTTACCCCAACTTTCCAAAGACTTCCATACAACTCCAGTTGTAAATTAGAAAGTCCGACGTGTCCATTCTATACCTAAATTTTACTTTAATTAATGTAAGACCACAGATAAAACAAACTGCCAAATATCTATCAACCGCACATCTGCATGTTTTATCTTCATCATGTTTCCGTACCGCCAACCGTTCACGCCTTAGAAAATATACGAGTATCCCCTAACACTGGGAATTATTTTAACTTCGACATCTTAGGCCAGTCAATGTAATCCTTCCAGGCACATTTCGCTAATATAACTGCACCACATTTGCCCCCATGGTGACATAAACGGTATCTGCCAAGTCCCTTCTTATTTATTCTCTTGTGTATTTTTCCGGTTTCATGCCGTAAATACTGCCACTGCAGTCCACCATCAATGTACACCACTAGATTTTAATATGGACTATCTTACGACAGGGACATTCATTCGGTTTTGGCCTGAATTCACTACTAGTGAACCATGGCATCATGGAAACTCACTAACACTTCACTCCGTGACGTTTGCGCCAAATAATTGGCTAATTATTTCGGGCTAGGAATATTTCCATTGCGCCGAATTCCAATAATCACACAAGTAATCACACAAATCTAATAATTCCTTAAAACTGTGCGCTATAACCAAATGCGCATACTGCATAATTATTAATATATATATATATATATATATATATATATATATATATATATATATATATATATATATATATATATATATATATATATATATATATATAGATATATGACAGGATTGAAAAGATACACGAGTCTCTAATGATACCTGAATCAGTAAAATAATAAAATAAAATAGAGACAAACAGTCATACATATAATTATATTGTTATCAATGATATACAATTTATCAATTACATGGGCCCCGAGTGGCCGAGTGGTCTAAAGCGCTCTCCGTTACGGATCACTGCCATCTCACTTCTGTCTGTACCGGTTCGAGTCTCGGATTCAGCCAATGTGGGTATGTGAGAAAGCTTGCCAGTAGCTTCTCGTGGGTCGGTGGTTCTTTCTGGGGTTTTCCCGGGTTTCTCCTCCACCATTAATACTGGCCGCCATGTATAGCCTATCTTGTGCTGAAAAATGGCGTTGAACCCCACAACAACAACAACAATTCATCAATTTAAAAAAAAGTATACACATTTATATAGTGCATTGGTATTAAGGCCAGATACAACGTATCTAACTCATGAATCCAATAAATTTATTTTATGAGTCTATTCATGTCTCCATGCACAGATTATATTGCATGAAAGAAAAAGAGTAGAGAGAGATTATTGGTATCAAAATGTGCTGAAATATTAGAGGAAAACTGAGGATCTCTATAATATTTTTCTCTTAGAAACTTATTGAAGTGTTTATCCAACATATTGCATGTTACATTCTTTACAGGCTATCAAATACATCACATCATTTGATAAGAAGTTAGTGTTATAACGTAGAGAAAATGACTCGTTTGTATTAGCGCTACTGAAACAAGTACTTTCTCTTATGTTTGCACATTGGGAGCACAGGCGTCTGTTACATTTAGATGATGAATATTGTCTTTTGTTAATTTTCTGTCTGTTTGGTTCTAATTAGAAAATCTTGCAAATTCTTGGGTCTTCTATAAGTAAGAATTGGTTTATTTTTGTAAAGTGATTTTACGCTGTTTTTATTCAATAAATTTAGGAGACTCCAATATTTATTAATTATAAAGCCTATATTTGGTAATGAAGGATTATATTATATTGTGAAAGGAATTCTATTTTTCTCTATTTTACATTCTGCTGTGTTGTGTTTAAAGCCTCACGTTGAGTAAGATTTCGGGCTTTGTTCAGCGCAGAATTATATATGTAGGATAATTTCTATTTTGGAAATACGTTTTTAATTCATTCAACGAATTTTGTTCTTGACAATCATATGAAAGTTCGGGTATTTATTCAGAAAACTTTCTCTTATTCCAATTAACTATAAAGCATGTTATTAAATGAATAATGAACAGATGACCTCAATATAATTAGGTCAATTTATTTTTTTAGATATGTACTCAGAACTAAGAACATGCCTCATTAGTGTTTTTTTTTTGTTTTAGTGTTTTTATTGTTTTATTGTTTTTATTATTTTAGTATTTTTATTGTTTTAGTGTTTTTATTGTTTTAGTATTTTTATTGTTTAGTGTTTTTATTAATTTAGTATTTTTATTGTTTTAGTGGTTTTTTTTATTTTGTGTTTTTATTTCTATGATTTTAATAATGTTATAACATCACTTGATCAAAAGAAAGTAGAAAATTCAATCGAAATGTGCGTAAGACGTCAATATTGTTCAACTAAATTAAAGATTTTATGAATTTCATTAATTTTTATAAACTAATGTGTTTATGCTTCCAAAAAAAGGAAAAAAGAAGTAAAGCTTCGTGGAACAAACATTGTATCTTACGTATACTAAATTTTTAATAGAGTGGATGCAAATCACGTAAACAGACAATAACAGAGAAAGCGGAAGCTTAAAGTGTTTACATTCATTAATTAACGGTTAAAAACTGGTCTATGTATACAAATATACTAACAAAGATATATTTAATGGGCAAAAGACGTGCCGCCCGTTTTTAAATGCTACTAACTTTTACTGTAGTAAATTTAGAGTATGTGCACTTGGTTGTAGTGCCCCGTTTAAAGCAATTCTTAGATTTGTGTGATTACTTGTTCGATTATTGGAATTCGGCGCCATGGAAATATTCCTGGCCCGAACTAATGAGCTAATTAATAGGAGCAAACGTCACGGAGTGTAGTGTTAGTGTGTTTCCATGATGTCCTGGTTCACTAGTAGTGAATTCCGACCAAAACCGAATGAATGTCCCTGTCGTAAAATAGTCCATATTAAAATCTAGTGGTATACATTGGTAGTGTGACTGCAAGGACAGTACTTACGGTATTAAACCTGTAAATTACACAAGGGAATAAATATAAAGGGACTTGGCAGACACCGTTTATGTCGCCATGTGGGCGAATATGGTGCAGTTATATCGGCGAAATGTGCCTGGAAAGCATACATCGACTGGCCTAAGGTGGCGGAGTTAAAATAGTTCCCATTGTTAGGGAGTACTCATATATGTTCTAAGGCGTGAACGGTTGGTGGTACGGAAACATAATGAAGCCAAAACACGCAGATGTACGGTTGATAGATAGTTGGCAGTTTGGTTTATCTGTGGTCTTGCATTAATTAAAGGAAAATTTGGGTATAGAATGGACACGTCGGGCTTTCTGATTTACAACTGAGGTTGTATGGAAGTCTTTGGAAAGTCGGGGTAAACTTATGACTTCTAGCGAGAATCGCGCCCGGGTTTGACAACCGCTCGGTCAAGTAAATACCCGTGTGCGTGTAACATTATTATAAAGATACGAGGCTAAAATTTACAATACTATACATTTGCGACTGGGCATACTGAATCTGAACTCAAAATATTTCTTTATCTCAGATATTTGAAGAGATATACGGGTAACTGGAAACATCGGAATACGTTCAAAAACCGAAATACACATTTTTACCATGCTACTTATTACGTTAGACGGATGCAATATGACTTGAAGGTAATTGGATAATGAGAAAGAAAGTGAAATACAATTTGATTCAAGGGAATTTTATATTGAATTTTTGACACTTGTTCTATTTATAACACGATTCATGCCATGAAGTCACTCGGTCATTCTTGTTTAGACAGCTGTGATAGAAAGCGAATCGTAATATATACACAGGATGAAAGTGTAAGGTATGAAAGAATAAAATTATTTGCCAACATTGTATAATCAGTTTAACTTTTAGCGTAATAGGTTTTGACAACTAAAATCTTTTTTCTTAGTAGACCCTCTCCATGTGAACCTCATTCCGTACATGTGGTCGTCTTTAACTGAGGGTATATAGTAGACACAAGAAAGGGTCCTTACAAATAACATACAAGTGAAAAGGCACGAACTGTCTTCTTTAGCTGTTAATAAAAATGGCAAAGAAATACACTTACAGTTTTACATCCTGAATTTCCTCAAAATATACTTTCTTAGTTCTGCAAATCCGAATTACATGAAACATGTCATAGGTTCTCAGTCTTGATTACACATTTCGAAATTGTACTGTAATTTCGAATATAAGTGCAATTACATCAACCTTACTGCACACAAAATCAAATAAGCATTAAATTCCATAGCGTCTTTTTGACAATTGCAATTGAAAGACTTCATATTTTCCCCACATCATGATTTAAAACATTCAATGACAGAAACAGAAAGACATTTGCAGATGTCAACACGCTTCTCCCTCGCTTCTTCAATCCATGTATTTCATATGGAATTGTCACATACAAATCCAGTCCATAATCACGAAATTTCGTAGAATCGAAAACAAAAATACCAAAATCTATTCATTCCAGATCAAAGAAAGGTTGTTGCAATTCATTCACAATATGAATCCAAATTTAAATTTTAACTAGACACGCCATTTTCTTTCGAAAGTTATGTCGAGCGCGACTAAGTTCAAATTTATCTGGGCAGAATTATGTGCGCAGTAATAATGTTGTTGTGTAATGATGAATCTGCGCTTGTGTATTTAGTTTGGAATAAGGCATACATTCAGTTACTTTATTTCTTGTAGTGCATTTTGTTAATATAATTAAGCATTAGGTAGAATAAGAAAATGAGCATATAATAAAAAGGTTACTGCATTTGTATGGGAAAATATGAACTCGTTTTTTCGGATGGATATACTTCACTCCCAAGGTCGTGCAGTATTTACATCCGAAAAACTCGTTCATATTTTCCCATACAAATGCAGTAACCTGTAAGGACTGACTGGGAACAGCACTACATTGTGACGTCAAACTGCAAATCATCTAGCGTAAATCCAAACACACACAGGGACGGCGCTGTTATCCATGATGTATGGAGTCAGCACGCCAAAATATATAATGCAGAGAAGCATGTCATTGGCTTCCCTTCCCAAAGAAATCTGTTGTTTTGAACCAATCACTTGACGCCTTGCAACCATTATGTATGACTATGATGAATTTTCGCTGGAATCATCTGGATAGATCGTGTTCTTATAAACCTTTTCCGCATGGTGAAAAGTTGAATGAAAAGTCAAACAGAATGGGCTGAAACTAAACTGAACTATATCATGGAGTACAGTTGAAAAAGAAAACATCAGAGATTTTTCGCTGCAGAAGTTTCTTTGGCTCGAGTCGATGGCAAAGAAGAGCAAATAAAATCGCATCTTACAAGAACACGGAAGTCTGACGATTCAGCAATAAAATACGACAGTCATTGACAACAAAAATAACGTTACCTGTACTATAATATATTTACGATGAAATCTGAAAATGCAAAATAACCGTATATGTACTTTAAATAGGGTACATATAAGGTTATTCGTGTTCTTATGGCTTTTCTCTTATTTCATTGAATCTGGCTTTATTGATAAAACGCCAGACTCTTGTGGCAAGAGATGCATGGGCCCACCACTCAGCTACAGACAAAACTAATGGATTGTTTGCAGCACTGGTTATCACAAGGAAGACACTGTTAACACGCCAGAAATGTGCAAAGCACTATATATGTCAATTAAAATTTGGTAATGAAAAGGTCAAATCTGAGAAAAGAGCCAAACCAAGGTTTTTAACACAGCATATACCATAGCAGAGCTGCAAAATGTTTTTCTTGAAACTGATCACATCAACAAAACTGCATCTAGACCAACAAGTAGATCTCTCGCCTTTTTTTAATTACTGATAGTGGATCGAATTTGCATTCTGCCAGATGTTTCTATGTTTCATTTTTTTTTACCTCATTCTGTGTCAGTTTCATCTTTATTTACTTGAAAACGCATAAGTATATGATCTCTGTACCAAACATGTTTAGATACACATGTTGACATCTCACAATCTTGTTTTTATCATGACATCTCACAGTCATAATCATATTTTATCATATCTGACTAGTGTAGTAAAATCACATACACACACTCACAGATACATATAATAATATATATCCCCAAAATATGTAATTACTTGTATTTTATTTTTTTGTGTATTCAGTGTTTCTAGTAACTAGTGATATTTACCCCTAAAGCTGGCCTTTTATTCATTACAGATGTTATCCTTCAGATTTAGATTCTATACTCACAATGATGCCCTTTTCCTTACTGACGCATATTCAGGGTAATGCAGTACTCACACTGATGCCCTTTTCCTTGCTGACATGTATTCAGGGTAATGCAGCTGTTGCAATTTTCAGAAACTGTGTCCACCATGTTAATTTCAGTTGGTTCAAGAGCAGCACTAGCTGAGAAATGCCAGTTTAAGCTTAAACTAATTGAATCAAATTTAAGTTTAAATTTCTGAAATGAAACATATGGCTAATCACATTTGGCATGATGTGATGAGATGTATTCATTATGTTAAAGAAAACATACTATATCTGAACTGTTTAGCTACTATGGGAAAAAATTGCCAGTGCCTTTATTAACATGTATTAGATTTGATTATTACTGTCATTTTCTTTTGCAGTTATATCATACAGGAATGTTGTCTCAGCTGGGCATGGAATTTTCTAGGTTGGAAATATTTTCCAAGGTTCTCAGAGTCAAAGACAAAAGGTAAGAGACTTAAATCATAATTGCAAAGAGAGAAGAACACTAATGAAAGAACACCATAAATAACTGTCTATGGTTGACTATCAGTTGGTGACTTTGGGAATTTTACCAAAATTGGTTTCCTACAACAGTTCTTTTCAGTATTCACCGTAGTCCATGGTTTTCTTTCAAGAGTGATTTTCATTGATGACTTGGGCCGTTGTTTCTTTTCTTGTTGAAAATTTCATTATCAAATAGAAATAAAATGTTGAGTTTCTGCATGATAAAGAAATGCATTGAGATCTGCCTTTAGTGGACATTTGCAAAGGGCACCTGCTCATGAAAGGCAGCATTTGTGTGCCCTTTCCCTGCATTTTCTATCTTCATAGCAAGGAAACCTGTCCATGTAGAAAGGAAGTAATGTTTCTTGTAATATTTTTCATGGACACCTTTAATTGTATTTATTTGCCTGACCACGATGTTGGTAGGGCATAAATTATATCATGGTTCTGCAGGATACCAAAACCCATGTTAAAGTACACATCATTTCTGAATGCATTAAAATTGAGACAGCGGAGTCCTTGGTATACAAGGTTTTGTTGATAAAATCCTTTTTTTTATTATATTTCAACAAAGTGGGTATCACAGTTTGAGATTTAAATGTGATTGAGTGAAGTGGCATAGGGTAGATCTGGGCAGACAAGGAGAGTAAGACACATGTGAATCGATTATTGGTTCCTAATGATCATAATTACATGTGTGTGTGATTTGATAACTTTCTTGGATATAACATTATTCATCATTTGCAATTTATCACATTTCCAAATCTTACACAATGTTTGAAACGCTTTCATTTTATTGTATTTAGAAAAAATAGTTCCAAGGTCATGGGTTCAAACCTAGACCGAGTCATACCAAAGACTTATAAAAATGGTACTAACAGCTGCCATGCTAGGCGCTCAACATTAAGAGGTTAGTGTTAGGACTGGTTGGCCTGGTATCAGGATAATGTGACTGGATGCAACATCATGCTCCATTAAAAATTCAAAATCGCCCACATACACAAACAAGTTTTGATACATGTACTTGTTTTGTTTCTTAAAGGAATAAAAAATCTTGTGTTGATCATCAAATTGGCATAAAATTGCTGTTTTTTGGTTTCATGTAAGCTTATTCTTTGAAGTGAATTTATCATATGCATACTTTTTCGATGGCAATTTTACATAGTTTCTTTGATGGCAGGTAGGGGGTGAAATGATACATCTGTGCCATATATCAATATGATGAAATGCTTATATGATACATTATTGATAAACATAACCTTTTTCATGGTTCTTTCATATTTAGGTCTGTCAGTGGTAGTGTTGTATTGTTCAAACATGCTGACATCTTGGTTGTAATTCTAGTGTGTAGATTACAGATAGATTTAGCATCTATACATATGTCATTTTCATTCTTGACATGATGACACGTAATCAGTGATTTTTATTCAACGTTTTAGGCTATTTAAGCATGTTCCTCTTGACTGGTACCTGGACTTGTCTTGGTAACCACACCCTTTATTTTGTATAAATCTTGACTGGTACCTGGACTTGTCTTGGTAACCACACCCTTTATTTTGTATAAATCTTGACTGGTACCTGGACTTGTCTTGGTAACCACACCCTTTATTTTGTATAAATCTTGACTGGTACCTGGACTTGTCTTGGTAACCACACCCTTTATTTTGTATAAATCTTGACTGGTACCTGGACTTGTCTTGGTAACCACACCCTTTATTTTGTATAAATCTTGACTGGTACCTGGACTTGTCTTGGTAACCACACCCTTTATTTTGTATAAATCTTGACTGGTACCTGGACTTGTCTTGGTAACCACACCCTTTATTTTGTATAAATCTTGACTGGTACCTGGACTTGTCTTGGTAACCACACCCTTTATTTTGTATAAATCTTGATTGGTACCTGGACTTGTCTTGGTAACCACACCCTTTATTTTGTATAAATCTTGACTGGTACCTGGACTTGTCTTGGTAACCACACCCTTTATTTTGTATAAATGCTTTAAAAATATAAAATTTATGTCATTGCATAAATTTGAAAGACATGATGGTTTCATCTTCAGCATAGAAGAAATAGTGAAGTTTAATCATGAAAGGAAAATCTTATCTAGAACAAGTCCAGGTGTGGGAGTGGAGAAAACTTACCGTGAGGGTGGGTGGTAGGGAAAAAGCACATTTTCTCTTGTATTGATGATTCAAATGTTATGGGGTGACCTGTCATCTGTGAGTGGAATTTACACTTTGAGAAATTTAACAATAGAACTTTTGGATTAAATGAAGACAAAGCAAGACATACACTTGCATTTTGACAACTTAAATTTGTAATGTCTGTGTAATAAAATCAATAACATGTGTTACACGTATTTGAAAAATCCATGAATTACAGTATAGTCTCATGTTAGAAGACTCATGCATCAGTCACATCCTGCTAGAAAACATGTATAAAAAATGGTAGTCCTCATTGGATCTTAGTTATCCCATTAAAACCAACATGTGTAATTGTTTTCATTGCAGCCATTAGCATGTACCTGTATAGCTATTTACATGCTAATTGGCCTAGATTTTGGTATGACAGCACACATACTTGTATTACTGTTACGTCAGACATGAGGCTATTCACTGGAAATGAAAATCAGTCAGCAATTTATGAATTTTCTTGAAATAGCTATAAAACAAGACAAATGTAGAAACAAAACTTTCATAGCAAAATTAATATATTCTAATCACTGATCACTTTTCAAAATGCAAGAATATATCAGATTCCATTTCAATTATTGAAGACTGTAGCCTGCTTGCTATGATGGGTAGATGCATTTTTATTGAAGTTGCTATAAAATGCCAAGAATGGAGGACTAAACATAATGGCTGTTTATTAATGCAATGACAACATGGCAGCCACATCTGATAATAGTAGAACAAGATATGGGTTGGAACATGCAGATTGTTGACATAAATGATTAGAAACAGGATTTACTAATTTAAGTTGCATCCTCTGGCTTCTATCGACTTCTGCATTTACTTCTTATTTTGATGCTGACATATTTGGTAGCAATAACAAACTGCTGCACCAGGACATTGCTTTTTGCTGACATTGTGTCGATAAAATGTGTGTGGGAGTGTACTCAATATTTCACAATCAGTGACCACTAGCAATCTGTTGCAATACTCTAGGTATACAGCAATACACACACAATGTTCTGGGGAAAAAATGAAGTATCATTTTTGGGAGCTGTGGCTCTAGAGCTTGGACTGCAACTTTTTCCAAAGGGGTCTTTGACTGCAGCTTAAAAAATCCTAATAAGGACCCTGCTTTATAATGGGCACCACTTATAAACAGCTTACTTTCAGATCTGTCATGGGTTAATAAGGTTGGGTATTAGGATCTATACTATTTAGTTTTTTTTTTAATTCAAGCAAATTGGACAGGCTGCCATCTGCCATCAGAGCATATATATGATGTTAAATCTATGATGCTTGGTGATTGGTCCATTTGGAATCTATGATTCTTGGTGATTGGTCCATTTCGAATCTATGATGCTTGGTGATTGGTCAATTTGGATCATTTAATTTGGCATGGTAAGATCTTTACCAATGATATTACCTCTTGTTGGAGATCAACTCTGATATCTAACCAAATTTTAATAAGTAAAAAAAATGAAAATTGTTGTTAAAGCAGGGCAAACAAGTGCCAATATTTTGTTTAACTCACTTGAGGTGTGGGAGTTCAATTGTTTTTCTACCAGAGACTGCCAGAAGCAGAGTTTTTATTTTTTTAAGTTTTGTTTCAAGTTGTTGTTTTTTTAGTCTGGGCTTGACATGTAGGCCCTAGCCTTTTTGTTGAGATGTGATTAATATTATTCTTTCATTTTTAGGCATTTGCTGCACCACTGTTTTCAGGCATTGATGGACCATGGAGTGTGTATCTCAAAGACTTTGGCCGATGCCTTCTCAAAACAACATAAACCATCCACATGCTTGGATACAATCTGCAGAGAAAGTACTATTAATGTAGGATTTGCTCTGGGTAAATTTTTTTCTTACTGTCCTAGCATTTGTACAAACATTTACTTAGTGTAATTTCATCAAAGGCTGAGAACCTTGCATAATTAGGATGGTTAAGATAAGCATTAATTGATTTAATTTTCATTCTCTTTTCTAAGACAAAGATGAGATCATGTGCAACAGTAGTGTAGCACACAATGTTAATCTGCATGACCATTCACCAAATATGAGAGAATGCACCTCCAGAGTGGAGAACTTCCCATTGTAGGCAGTGGATGCTTACTTCTCTAGTTAAAATGGAATGTACATTATGTCGCACATGATGTTGACATTGCTTTTAACATCAGCCTATAAGAACTCATTTTTGCAGTGTTTTTGTATCATGTGAAATATAGTAATTCAGTTACTAAAGTATAATCTCTCTATGATGGGGACATCCAAATATTTTTCCCTACATGTTAGCATTGCCACAATTGCCATCGGAAAAATCTTGTTACCACTGCTCTTAAATGGATGGTCATATCAGAATGGGGTTTTCACAAAGAGATTACTAATGATGTGTTGTTGGTTCTAATTGAAAATGTTGGTGACCTGGTGTCCAATATGGCAGCAACAGGTTTTATGCTAATTGAAATTTGTGCCTTTTTGTGATATTTGTTGCATTTAAAAATGTAATTTAAACAAAAACTTATTTCCTGATTTCAGGAGGCTTTCTTTGTGAAGCGGGCTGGTTTTTTGACAGTGGAAAGGTGTATAAAGCATGTTTACTATTATGTGAACTGGACATCAGTTCTGCTGGTATCCACAGAGCCCTAGAGTGTTGTGTAAGGTGGGTATGATATAATGTCTATAATATAAGAGTGTTGTGTAAAGTGGGTATGATATATTATCTATAATATTAGAGTGTTGTGTAAGGTGGGTATGATATATTATCTATAATATTAGAGTGTTGTGTAAGGTGGGTATGATATATTATCTATAATATTAGAGTGTTGTGTAAGGTGGGTATGATATATTATCTATAATATTAGAGTGTTGTGTAAGGTGGGTATGATATATTATCTATAATATTAGAGTGTTGTGTAAGGTGGATATGATATATTATCTATAATATAAGAGTGTTGTGGGTATGATATATTGTCTATAATATTAGTGTTGTGTAAGGTGGGTATGATATATTATCTATAATATTAGAGTGTTGTGTAAAGTGGGTATGATATATTATCTATAATATTAGAGTGTTGTGTAAGGTGGGTATGATATATTATCTATAATATTAGAGTGTTGTGTAAGGTGGGTATGATATATTATCTATAATATTAGAGTGTTGTGTAAGGTGGGTATGATATATTATCTATAATATAAGAGTGTTGTGTAAGGTGGGCATGATATATTATCTGTAATATTAGAGTGTTGTGTAAGTTGGGTATGATATGTTATCTGTAATATTAGAGTGTTGTGTAAGGTGAGTATGATATATTATCTATAATATAAGAGTGTTGTGGAAGGTGGGTATGATATATTGTCTATAATGTTAGAGTGTTGTGTAAGGTGGGTATGATATATTGTCTATTATATAAGAGTGTTGTGTAAGGTGAGTATGATATATTATCTATAATATAAGAGTGTTGTGTAAGGTGGGTATGATAAATATATTGTCTATAATGTTAGAGTAATGTGTAAGGTGGGTATGATATATTATCTATAATATTAGAGTAATGTGTAAGGTGGGTATGATATATTATCTATAATATTAGAGTGTTGTGTAAGGTGGGTATGATATATTGTCTATAATATTAGTGTTGTGTAAGGTGGGTATGATATATTATCTATAATATTAGAGTGTTGTGTAAGGTGGGTATGATATATCGTCTATAATATTAGAGTGTTGTGTAAGGTGGGTATGATATATCGTCTATAATATAAATGTGTTGTGTAAGGTGGGTATGATATATCGTCTGTAATATAAATGTGTTGTGTAAGGTGGGTATGATATATGATCTATCATATAAGTGTGTTGTGCAAGGTGGGTATGATATATTATCTATGATATTAGAGTGTTGTGTAAGGTGGGTATGATATATTATCTATAATATTAGAGTAATGTGTAAGGTGGGTATGATATATTGTCTATAATATTAGTGTTGTGTAAGGTGGGTATGATATATTATCTATAATATTAGAGTGTTGTGTAAGGTGGGTATGATATATCGTCTATAATATTAGAGTGTTGTGTAAGGTGGGTATGATATATCGTCTATAATATAAATGTGTTGTGTAAGGTGGGTATGATATATCGTCTGTAATATAAATGTGTTGTGTAAGGTGGGTATGATATATGATCTATCATATAAGTGTGTTGTGTAAGGTGGGTATGATATATTATCTATGATATTAGAGTGTTGTGTAAGGTGGGTATGATATATTATCTATAATATTAGAGTAATGTGTAAGGTGGGTATGATATATTGTCTATAATATTAGTGTTGTGTAAGGTGGGTATGATATATTATCTATAATATTAGAGTGTTGTGTAAGGTGGGTATGATATATCGTCTATAATATTAGAGTGTTGTGTAAGGTGGGTATGATATATCGTCTATAATATAAATGTGTTGTGTAAGGTGGGTATGATATATCGTCTGTAATATAAATGTGTTGTGTAAGGTGGGTATGATATATGATCTATCATATAAGTGTGTTGTGTAAGGTGGGTATGATATATTATCTATGATATTAGAGTGTTGTGTAAGGTGGGTATGATATATTATCTATAATATTAGAGTAATGTGTAAGGTGGGTATGATATATTGTCTATAAAATTAGTGTTGTGTAAGGTGGGTATGATATATTATCTATAATATTAGAGTGTTGTGTAAGGTGGGAATGATATATCGTCTATAATATTAGAGTGTTGTGTAAGGTGGTATGATATATCGTCTATAATATTAGAGTGTTGTGTAAGGTGGGTATGATATATCGTCTATAATATAAATGTGTTGTGTAAGGTGGGTATGATATATCGTCTATAATATAAATGTGTTGTGTAAGGTGGGTATGATATATGATCTATCATATAAGTGTGTTGTGTAAGGTGGGTATGATATATTATCTATGATATTAGAGTGTTGTGTAAGGTGGGTATGATATATTATCTATAATATTAGAGTAATGTGTAAGGTGGGTATGATATATGATCTATCATATAAGTGTGTTGTGTAAGGTGGGTATGATATATTATCTATGATATTAGAGTGTTGTGTAAGGTGGGTATGATATATTATCTATGATATTAGAGTGTTGTGTAAGGTGGGTATGATATATTGTCTATAATATTAGTGTTGTGTAAGGTGGGTATGATATATTGTCTATAATATTAGAGTGTTGTGTAAGGTGGGTATGATATATCATCTATAATATAAATGTGTTGTGTAAGGTGGGTATGATATATCGTCTATAATATAAATGTGTTGTGTAAGGTGGGTATGATATATTATCTATAATATTAGAGTGTTGTGTAAGGTGGGTATGATATATTATCTATAATATTAGAGTGTTGTGTATGGTGGGTATGATATATCGTCTATAATATTAGAGTGTTGTGTAAGGTGGGTATGATATATTGTCTATAATATTAGAGTGTTGTGTAAGGTGGGTATGATATATCGTCTATAATATAAATGTGTTGTGTAAGGTGGGTATGATATATCGTCTATAATATAAATGTGTTGTGTAAGGTGGGTATGATATATGATCTATCATATAAGTGTGTTGTGTAAGGTGGGTATGATATATTATCTATGATATTAGAGTGTTGTGTAAGGTGGGTATGGTATATTATCTATAATATTAGAGTGTTGTGTAAGGTGGGTATGATATATTATCTATAATATAAGAGTGTTGTGGGTATGATATATTATCTATAATATAAGAGTGTTGTGTAAGGTGGGTATGATATATTATCTATAATATTAGAGTGTTGTGTAAGGTGGGTATGATATATTATCTATAATATAAGAGTGTTGTGGGTATGATATATTATCTATAATATAAGAGTGTTGTGTAAGGTGGGTATGATATATTATCTATAATATTAGAGTGTTGTGTAAGGTGGGTATGATATATTATCTATAATATAAGAGTGTTGTGTAAGGTGGGTATGATATATTATCTATAATATTAGAGTGTTGTGTAAGGTGGGTATGATATATTATCTATGATATTAGAGTGTTGTGTAAGGTGGGTATGATATATTATCTATAATATAAGAGTGTTGTGTAAGGTGGGTATGATATATTATCTATAATATTAGAGTGTTGTGTAAGGTGGGTATGATATATTATCTATAATATAAGAGTGTTGTGGGTATGATATCTTATCTATAATATTAGAGTGTTGTGTAAGGTGGGTATGATATATCGTCTATAATATAAATGTGTTGTGTAAGGTGGGTATGATATATCGTCTATAATATAAATGTGTTGTGTAAGGTGGGTATGATATATGATCTATCATATAAGTGTGTTGTGTAAGGTGGGTATGATATATTATCTATGATATTAGAGTGTTGTGTAAGGTGGGTATGATATATTATCTATAATATTAGAGTAATGTGTAAGGTGGGTATGATATATGATCTATCATATAAGTGTGTTGTGTAAGGTGGGTATGATATATTATCTATGATATTAGAGTGTTGTGTAAGGTGGGTATGATATATTGTCTATAATATTAGTGTTGTGTAAGGTGGGTATGATATATTGTCTATAATATTAGAGTGTTGTGTAAGGTGGGTATGATATATCGTCTATAATATAAATGTGTTGTGTAAGGTGGGTATGATATATCGTCTATAATATAAATGTGTTGTGTAAGGTGGGTATGATATATTATCTATAATATTAGAGTGTTGTGTAAGGTGGGTATGATATATTATCTATAATATTAGAGTGTTGTGTAAGGTGGGTATGATATATCGTCTATAATATTAGAGTGTTGTGTAAGGTGGGTATGATATATTGTCTATAATATTAGAGTGTTGTGTAAGGTGGGTATGATATATCGTCTATAATATAAATGTGTTGTGTAAGGTGGGTATGATATATTATCTATGATATTAGAGTGTTGTGTAAGGTGGGTATGATATATGATCTATCATATAAGAGTGTTGTGTAAGGTGGGTATGATATATTATCTATAATATAAGAGTGTTGTGTAAGGTGGGTATGATATATTATCTATAATATTAGAGTGTTGTGGGTATGATATATTATCTATAATATAAGAGTGTTGTGTAAGGTGGGTATGATATATTATCTATAATATTAGAGTGTTGTGTAAGGTGGGTATGATATATTATCTATAATATAAGAGTGTTGTGGGTATGATATATTATCTATAATATAAGAGTGTTGTGTAAGGTGGGTATGATATATTATCTATAATATTAGAGTGTTGTGTAAGGTGGGTATGATATATTATCTATAATATTAGAGTGTTGTGTAAGGTGGGTATGATATATTATCTATAATATAAGAGTGTTGTGTAAGGTGGGTATGATATATTATCTATAATATTAGAGTGTTGTGTAAGGTGGATATGATATATTATCTATAATATAAGAGTGTTGTGTAAGGTGGGTATGATATATTATCTATAATATTAGAGTGTTGTGTAAGGTGGGTATGATATATTATCTATAATATAAGAGTGTTGTGGGTATGATATATTATCTATAATATTAGAGTGTTGTGTAAGGTGGGTATGATATATTATCTATAATATAAATGTGTTGTGTAAGGTGGGTATGATATATGATCTATCATATAAGTGTGTTGTGTAAGGTGGGTATGATATATTATCTATGATATTAGAGTGTTGTGTAAGGTGGGTATGATATATGATCTATCATATAAGAGTGTTGTGTAAGGTGGGTATGATATATTATCTATAATATAAGAGTGTTGTGTAAGGTGGGTATGATATATTATCTATAATATTAGAGTGTTGTGTAAGGTGGGTATGATATATTATCTATAATATAAGAGTGTTGTGGGTATGATATATTATCTATAATATAAGAGTGTTGTGTAAGGTGGGTATGATATATTATCTATAATATTAGAGTGTTGTGTAAAGTGGGTATGATATATTATCTATAATATTAGAGTGTTGTGTAAGGTGGATATGATATATTATCTATAATATTAGAGTGTTGTGTAAGGTGGGTATGATATATTATCTATAATATTAGAGTGTTGTGTAAGGTGGGTATGATATATTATCTATAATATTAGAGTGTTGTGTAAGGTGGATATGATATATTATCTATAATATAAGAGTGTTGTGTAAGGTGGGTATGATATATTATCTGTAATATTAGAGTGTTGTGTAAGGTGGGTATGATATATTATCTATAATATAAGAGTGTTGTGGGTATGATATATTATCTATAATATTAGAGTGTTGTGTAAGGTGGGTATGATATATTATCTATAATATAAATGTGTTGTGTAAGGTGGGTATGATATATGATCTATCATATAAGTGTGTTGTGTAAGGTGGGTATGATATATTATCTATGATATTAGAGTGTTGTGTAAGGTGGGTATGATATATGATCTATAATATTAGAGTGTTGTGTAAGGTGGGTATGATATATTATCTATAATATTAGAGTGTTGTGTAAGGTGGGTATGATATATTATCTATAATATTACAATATATGCTGCAATGCTACAAACACAAATCATTTTTATGTCATATCAAAAATTTGAAAGTGTTGTATTGTGTTGCTCCAGTCCAAATAGTACTGCATCTGGTGGGTCTGATGGTGGTGGCACATCATCATTAAGCTATATACTTGTATGTATATGGCAAGTGTCTCTTTGATTTGAATTAGCAGATCAATAAAGTGCAATGAATGAATTTCATCATTATGCTATATACATGTAGGTATATGGCAAGTGTCTCTTTGATTTGAATTCGCAGCTCACTAAAATGCATCATGAATGAATTTCAAGCAAAGACATTTGTATCATTTATTCCTTTTTGAAATGGAGTTTTTGAACATTGATTGGAAGTAATGTGAGTAATTGATCCTCCCACTCTGAAACATAACATACATGCATGAGTTTCACTGTGGTATATCAAGGACTGTGTTATACTGAGGATCTTTCTGGAAACAGAGATTATGTTGTTCCAGTTTTGCTTGGAATATGACATGATACAAATTTGAATGATTTTTAAATTCCTCTCACCATCAAATTGTTTATCTGACACTTGTGTAATTTTGTACATTATTGTTATTTCAGGCTGTTCCATGTTCAGAATGCAAACTGTCAATACAAGGATGCAGATGTAACACGTAAAGCAGCTTTTCAACTCCTAGAGAAACTTAGTGAATGTGGAGTAAATGTCAACAAAGCAATGTTATTTACAGAGTGCTGTGCACTGCTGTTTGCTGAGAGTCAGTATGATGAGGTAAATAACAGTGTCGGTGTCTGTTTGAAGAAAGTCAATAGTTATGTCATTTCATTTTTCTGAAGAAAAAAATACTTTGTACAGGAATGTTATTTTGAGTTATAGTCACAACTGATAGCGGATAATAGCACACATGGAAATTCCTGTATAAAAAAGCTATTTTCCCTCTGTCATTTTGGGTTCTTATCTGCAAGGCATTGTGGGTAAACTGAACAATACTGCACACCATAATTAACGTTTATGGATTAAATGCCATGGCAGAATATGGGATACTTACCTTTGTAAAACTGTTATTAAAAATTATTGCTTTATATGGTTCATTATCAATGAACTGTGTGACATGCCACAATGAGTAAACATTCCTGATGATATAGTTTGGAATTTGATTCTGATGTTTCACAATTCAAAAATGCATTTTACCTTGCATTTAGTAATTCATCCATTGACTTCTTTTTCAGGCTTTCAAATACTGTAGGCTTGCCATGAGGGAGCTTTCAACATCGTTACCACAGAAGGTATGTTCCTGGAGAATTTATTACACTCAGAGCAACTGTATGTAATGTATTGATGATGTCTGTCCATTTACTAATTAGTACTGCCAATTAGTATGTCCAACTACCCATCAATCCACTATTCAGTCTGTCCAGTTTCCCATTTTCTGTCCATCCATCACTATGTCCAACTACCCATCAATCCACCATTCATTCTGTCTAGTTTCTCATTTTCTGTCCATCCATCAGTTATATCAAACTACTACACATCAGTCTGCCATTTATTTTTTCCAATTTCCCATTGGCCTGTACAGCCATTATTAAGACAAAGGGCAGGTTATATGTGAGATGCTCTGCATTCTCTACTTCTATTTCTCTTCAGACGTTAACATGATTAGGGAACATATAAGAAGGATAAAACAAATTTTCTAAGTAAATTATGTTTCTCAAAAAATACTTACTTATCACATCTCTACCATGTAAGCATACTACTTGCTCAGCTTAAAACTAGTGACACTTGGGTTATTTTCCTTTATCTATATGTTATAGATGGGAAAAAACTTTTTTGTCCTTTTTGATGGGCTGGGTTCGGAAAGAGGTAAAGGCAAATTTTAATGTGATCAGGTAAGTATTTTGGAGAAACAACTTAGAAAATTTGCTTTTTCAGACCATGCTGAACAATCAAGTTTCCAGTTGCTGTTTTCTTATCTTATACTAGCAGTAAAAAAGAATGTGTTTATCATCTTTATTTTTATTAACTTTTGTCACTGCTTATAACATAAAATTCTAAATTAAAAAAATAGTTATCAATGAGGCATCATTGAATATTACAAAAGTGAATAGTTGAATATCAAGAATATAAAAAATTTAACACAATTTTTGTAAAATTTATTACATGATTTCTGAGAGAGATGTTCAGCGTTTCCCGTCACCCTTATTTGAGCATTACAGACCCACACCTCTGAATTTCATTTGGACCCACTGTTTTTACTGCTTGTTTCTTACTCTATCTTTCTTAGTTCTGACACCAATGTGATAGTTTGCTCAGTTTTGCATCCCTAAGGGATGCACTGGATGGTTTTTTATTGGTGGACATGACAACCTGTGATTTGCAATAGTCTATGATATTGCATTGAATTGATGTAATGATGACTTGTTTTCATGTTGTACAGTTGGAATGGCCTTTTTTCCATAAAGAAACAAGTTTAATTTAAATGATGCAAAGAAGACCAAATTACTGATATTGATTTTAGTGAATATGAATTCCTACCAACCTATAAAGTTTCTAATCGCACAAACAAAAATAAATTGTTCTAATTGGCCTTTGCTTTACATCAATATAACAGATTTACTGATTCCTAAAACTTCCTATTTATCTCTACAAAGAAAAGTAAATCAAATGTACATGTAGTTAATTATGTAATTATCCACCTGTGTAAACATAGTGAGATTTGGGCATAACTTCTGGCAGTGGCCAAGTTTTGATTCTTAGTTAAATTATTATGTTAAAATATTTTCAAGTAAAATAGAGATGGGGTGGGGGTGCCTGGTAATTAGTGGTGATTAGTTAGCTCATCACTCAAAGGTAAATCTCATTTTTTATTAGCTTTCATCACTTTTTTTGTTGTTGTTATTATGCATTGTGTATCATTAAATATATTTTACTCCCTAATTAGTCCTTTTTCCATAATATTCAAAATGTGCAATATTCTGCAAAAATGATAACTTTCAGTATCACTTTTGATATTAACACTTCCCTTAGAAGGAAAGCACTTTCTGTATAAAGAATACCAGCCTTACCCATGAAGGAACTATAGGTACTTACTATAAACTACAATCTTCTGACTCAAAGCTTTCCTTACAGGAGCATAAAAGATTGAGTTATGACTTTGGTGGAATGACAAATGTGCAATACTTGCTCTCTCATCTGTGAACTGAGTGTATATTACCAAAGCAAAACTTAAGGATTGTCTACCATCTCACGAGTTACCTGAAACCAACCTCAGTGTATATTCTCATTTAATCTCAAACTGAATTTGAACCAAAAATGAATATTAGTGCCTTTTTCTTGTGTTTTTTCTGTATTTTCACAGTATCTGTGATAAATTCTAGATTTTGCAAAGTGAGTTTCTGTCTCACTGATGCTGTTAGTGATGTATTTAGATGTGAGGAGTCCTGATATGTGTGGTTTAGCTATTGGTGTATTTAGATGTGAGGAGTCCTGATATGTATGGTTTAGCTATTGGGGTATTTAGATGTGAGGAGTCCTGATATGTGTGGTTTAGCTATTGGTGTATTTAGATGTGAGGAGTCCTGATGTATGTGGTTTACCTATTGGTGTATTTAGATTTGAGGAGTCCTGATATGTGTGGTTTAGCTATTGGGGTATTTAGATGTGAGGAGTCCTGATATGTGTGGTTTAGCTATTGGTGTATTTAGATGTGAGGAGTCCTGGTGTGTGTAGTTTATCTATTGGTGTATTTAGATGTGAGGAGTTCTGGTGTGTGTGGTTTAGCTATTAGTGTATTTCAATGTGAGGAGTCCTGATATGTCTGGTTTGGCTGTTGGTGTATTTAGATATGAGGAGTCCTGATGTTTGTGGTTTAGCTATTGGTGTATTTAGATGTGAGGAGTCCCAATATGTGTGGTTTATCTATTGGTGTATTTAGATGTGAGGAGTCCTGATATGTGTGGTTTATCTATTGGTGTATTTAGATGTGAGGAGTCCTGATATGTGTGTTTTAACTATTGGTGTATTTAGATGTGAGGGGTCCTGGTGTGTGATGATGATGCCAAGGTCACACATTACTCCCAAATACAATAACCTATAATTAAAAAATATCATTAATTTCTTTTCTTTTGACAGGACTTGGTTGATGTTCTTTGCCAGTGTTCAAAGGTATGTAAAATCAAAAAATTAGACAGGAGTTTGCAAAATGCAAAATAAGTTAATTCCTAATGTTTTATTTTTAAATTGTGTACGTGTTAATATTTGAGTAGAAGGTTAGAAGATAAACTATTGTGAAGTACAAAGGTTAAAAGAAATGCTGTTTATATTGAACTGTGTCCAGGAGTTTTCTTTCTCCTGGAAATAATAATTACCATTTCCATTTGTTCAGAAAAGTCCAAATATAGTCAGTTTAAATCTTAATGATAGAACCTTTGGCAGGAAAGTAATTTTTCTTTGTGTAATTTGTATGTATTTAATTATACAGTACTGTTATCATCATGTTTGGAGGAAAACATATTTGCTGCAAGTTTGCTTTGTTTGCAGATTCTAAATTTGTGTCTGTCTGAATATGTACTGGTTGTTAAATTCCACAGAGCCGCTGTTATATTAATAATATTAAAAAAAGAAATTGAGGGTTTTATGATTTTGACACTGCATTCCCCATACTAATTTCAGAATATGTATTGTAAGCAAATATGAAGTACAGTATACAGTTTTGTATTTCAGGCTTGTGTTGTGAAGAGAGAGTTCCATAAAGCAGATGTCCTTATCAAGCAGGCTGTTTCTTTTGCCAGGTTAGTTTGTCATGCTTTTCACATTATTTATCCAGTCTTTGATCATGAAATTTAAACAGATTTTCATAACCAGTTTTGTTTTCCATCTTGTCCTTAATGAATTCAGAAAATAAAGCAAGATTGGGAATAAAAGCTTAAGTAAATACAAGTTTTGTTAAATAGGAAATTGAATTTTATTTCTTCATTGTCATGTAATTGTAATGTAGAATAATTTTATATTTTGAAAGTCTTGTAGTTTATACTTCACTTGACCACCATCCAGGAGATAATGGCTGGTATTTAGTGGAGCCAATACACATCATAACACAAAATAAATATTAATATCACTTGTCTGTATGACTAAGGTGCAATTGAATTGTTATGCATTTAATGACAGGATTATGGGTTATTATATTTGTATAATTTACTGACAGTGATTCAGTTTTCATCATTTATGTAGGAACTGTTTTGGATCTAAGCACCCCAAGTACGCAGATGCGCTGTTAGACTATGGCTTCTACCTTGTAAATGTGGACTCTGTCAATGCAGCCATACAAGTTTATCAGGTGAGTAGACATTATTTTCCTGCCCAAGTTTTAATCCTTGCTATTTGACATGCAAAGTTACCATGCAACTACTTTGGTTTCTCAATGTACAGAGAAGCTGGTGCGATCATTCCTTCAGGGTTTGTCAGTTTTGGCCTGAGATGTCCTATGATCATTAAGACTGTTAGTGTAGATGTGCCTTTTGCTACTTGAAATTCTGTTGGAATATTTAATGTTTTCATCCCTTTCTGTTCATCCATCCATCCATCAGTCCCACTTTAGTTTCCAGGAAACTCCAAAAGCCATTAAGTTGTTTCAGAAACTTGGTACACTTATTAGACATGTGGTCAAGATGTGCCTTAACTCTTCAATTGAATATTTTTAATGTTTATACCCAACATCAACATTAGTTAATTTTTTACACAGATTAGGCAAGTAGATTTTACTGTTTACAGTTAGACTAGTGAAAAAGTATGTGCTAATTACAGTTCTTTGGTGTCATTATTTTAATGCTTTTGTTGATTTGTCTCTTCATTTTTCCATCCGTCAATCAGACTTTCATTTCAAGAGCAAAACTTGTGATGTCTGTCATTTTTATGAAGTCATCAACATATACCTCCTCAGTGTAACTGACATATTTGCAGTGGAAGTGATATAGATAACCTTGTCTCTTTAGTTTGATCACATTTATTTGCAATGTTCTCTATGACCTCTCTTAGCTAATAAGTTTGTTTTATGACTGAGTCAATAATTAAAATTCTGTTTGTGTGTGTGTGCACTACTGACTTCCTTTTCTGTTGTCAGCTATGGTGGCTTAGTGGTTAGTCTGCCAAACACATAGGGATTAAAAGGATGTGGGTTCAAGTCTTATCATCAGCCCAAGCTGGTTGTCCTGTTGTGTCCAAGGATAAAAAACATTACTGTTTGGCTCAGCATTGTATAACAGTAATATGTTGCTACACTGTAAAAATAACAATCAAAACTTTAATTTTTTTCTTTGTTACAGAATGCCCTGGACATTCGGAAGTCAGTATTTGGTGGCTATAACTTGCATGTTGCAGTTGCTTATGAGGGTTTAGCATATGCCTCTTATGTTCAGCAGCACAGTTCTTGGGGGTTTTATGATGCAAGGTACGTACATTTTTTAGTCTGTTACTTACCATAATCTGGGCTGAATGTTCTGCTTGTTTTCTTTACATTTTTTCCTCCTTTTAAACACCCATCTTTTGGTGGAAGATCTTATGCTATGACTCTGTGCGTCTGTAAATCTGTCTTAACTTTTCTTGTTCACCAGACTTCAGGGAAAGCATGCATTTGGTAAAGAAGCCTCTTGGTTTCTGGGTTAAAGGTCAAGGTCACTGAGTGAAAGAAGAACAATTCCCCTTGTAATTGTACCATTTCTGCATCACATACCTGAACCAATATCTTTGACTCTGATCTCAAGACGTTAAAGGTCAATGTCACGAACAGGAAGAAGTATGGCTTCTGACCTGGAACAAACTTTGGACAGCATTGATTGAATTACATAAGACAGCTATTGATTTGGAGGTCAAAAGGTCAATGATCAAGGTTACTGTGACAAAAATGGTTTCTCTACAGTAACTACGTGACAGGCTTGGACCAAACTTTGTGAATAGCTTGCACATGGGTTAAGCAGAAGCTAATGTGAGGGTCAGAGGTCACTGTAATTACTTCAGTTCTAGACTGCTTGGCTGGACTAAAGTTTGTGGATGGCTTGCACTTCTGGTATGGTGGAGGCATTTTAATTTGGGATGCAATGGTCAAAGTTGTTGAATCTGGTCCCAAAAGATATGGGTTATGCAGAACTACTTATTTATAAGCAAGTTCCTTCACAAAACATGGATTTCTTTTACTCAGGTTCATAAAGAAAGCAGTAGATTCCAGGATCTACGGGTCAGTAAGTCTGATAAGAAAATCATGCGTTCTGCACAATATTCTGAGTTCAAATTCATACACTTGAATCAATGGTCCAGTTTATTTGTTGATAATTTTGAGAGTCAACCATGCCTTAATGTACATGACTATTAAACATGGGCATATAATGTGCCATTCTGGGTTCTCTTGGTTTAGTGACTTATTTTTAGCGTGTTTTATGGTTCAGATTAAAAGGTAAATTCTACAAAAGTTGATGAAGAATTACAAAAGAACTTTAATGGAAAAAAAACAATGAAATGTTAACATGTATCAAAGAAGATGAAATGTAAAGATTTTAAAACTCTTGTAGCTGATTGGTATCACATAAGTATCGTTCTCAGTTTGAAGCATAATTTTTTATTACACACTTTTCATCATACACTACAAGACTGTATTTTTTTTGTTCCAAGTCAGTGGGAAAGTGGTTGTTTGGAATGGCATATAAATATGTTTTGGTTTTGTGAGTCCAACTGGGGGACAGGTTGGATGTTTAAGCATTAGTTTCCTTCTTACATTCTCTCCAAAACTTATTGCAACTGGTTAATGTATTTTTTTATATTGTTTCTTCATTAACTAATCACAATAATATCAATACTACAAATGCTAGCAACTGGCAACATTGAATATGGCTGGCCACCTACTGGGAGCAGGGAGGTAATATGTGTAACTTACTTCTCTTTCTGTATATTTTTATTTATAGATGGATAAATGTTTTTATGTCATTCAAGGAGAGCCAGATATGAAGTAGCAGATATTAATTTTCCTAATGTTAATGTGATTGGGTGTGTATTTTTGAAGAAGTTTAATTCTTAAGAAAAATTCCTTTCTGCTCTTTTATTCCAGAGACCTTGCAGAAAAGGCAATAAAGATATTGGGACACATCTTAGATGATGAACATCTTCTCTTATGTTCATCCAAAAGGTTAAAAGGTCAGTAGTGTTTGCCTGCATTGTTGTTGTGGGTTGAATGCCAATTTTCAATTTTCAGCACATGATAGGCAATTATGGCTATTATATCTGGTGGAGGGAGAACCCTGGGAAGCTATTTGCAAGCTTTGTAACATATTCATGTTGGCAAAGCCAGAGACATAAATCCACATGGAGGTGTAATATCAGTGATCTGTAAAATCTAGTGCCTTAGAGCAGTCATCTACCCAAATATTTAGCTAGATTCCATGTTAAACATTCACATTTTATGTCAATGTTGATGTTAGGATTAATGGTATGTATTAAACAACAAGATTCTATGTTGGTCATTCAAATTTCTTTGTGGAACATTAAAATTGTGTTGCAGGCCATACCACACCATCCAGCTTTAGTTTTCTCCCATTGATAATATATATATAAAAAAAATCGTGAAAAGAAGATGGTTGATCGATAATAGGGATGTAGCCATAAAACTTGTCTGCAACCTACAGCATGTGTGCCACAAGGTGGCACATCAAGATGTTTTGTGTGGCATGCAAAGGACATCCCAAAATCTCGATTTTAACAGTGTTATTCTCTTACTGGTGGCACATGCTTGTTCATTTTGTAATTATTCCAGAAAAAAGTGGCATGCTATGTAAAATAGGTTGCCGAACCCTGCCATAGAAGGAATGAGTACACAATTGGATTAGAGCATAAAAGGTTAATTTCCTTTCTGTAAACAAGAATTTCTGTTTCTAAAGAAGAACAATTTGTCTTTTGATAATTAAAATTATTAAAATCATCGACATTATCAGCATAATAACATCATCAGTATTTTGATTGTGTATTCAAATGAGGAAGGCATTATAGAATATATGTTGAGGTTACCACACCAGGAGAAGAAAATTCAAGTCAAGGGGGTCCAATATAAGATTGCTTTATTTTTTCAACTCTTTGAGGTGAGAAGAAATTATTTTTTGATTCCATCATGGCATTTTTTGAAGTAATTTCAGAGAAGGAATTCATGTTATTAAAGTATGTAATACTTTAGCAAACTGTCTTGCATGGATCAAAACAACTAAATGGAGTCCATGAGACAAAACCATGAAAAATAATGATTGAAATCATTAAGGTTTATTAGTAAGATTTGAAAAGGTAGCAAAGTTGATAATCCTTTCTTTCTCATTTACAGCATTAGTAATAGAAGAAATTGCCATTGATATTCTGAGGAAACCGCTTGAGGATCTGATGTTGAATGAAGCTAAAGAACTTCATCTCCAGTCCCTTGCATCGACCAAAAGAGTCCTTGGAGAAAACAATGTCCTGATAGCCAAACATTATGGAAACTTAGGCAGACTGTATCAGTCCATGCACCAGTTTGAGGTATTCATGAGTGTTTGTTTTCTTCCTCTTGTTTACTTATTTAAATGAGGCTAATTTTTCCTTCAGCTTGGTTGCAAGGACATCTAGTTTTTATATACTTTTTATTCACAGCTAAATTACATTATATTGTACATGAGTAACTTAATGCAGTATACGGTAATCTTGAACATTTGCTAGATTAAAGTGGAAGTTAATGCTTGGCATGAAAATTTTGATCCTGTGATACTTGATTGAAGTGAGAGTTAATGTGAAGCATGGGAACTTTTGATACTAGATTGAAGTGAGAGTTAATGCATAGCATGGGAACTTTTGATACTAGATTGAAGTGAGAGTTAATGTGAAGCATGGGAACTTTTGATACTAGATTGAAGTGAGAGTTAATGCATAGCATGGGAACTTTTGATACTAGATTGAAGTGAGAGTTAATGTGAAGCATGGGAACTTTTGATACTAGATTGAAGTGAGAGTTAATGCATAGCATGGGAACTTTTGATACTAGATTGAAGTGAGAGTTAATGTGAAGCATGGGAACTTTTGATACTAGATTGAAGTGAGAGTTAATGCATAGCATGGGAACTTTTGATACTAGATTGAAGTGAGAGTTAATGTGAAGCATGGGAACTTTTGATACTAGATTGAAGTGAGAGTTAATGTGAAGCATGGGAACATTTGATACTAGACTGAAGTGAGAGTTAATGTGAAGCATGGGAACTTTTGATACTAGACTGAAGTGAGAGTTAATGCATAGCATGGGAACTTTTGATACTAGATTGAAGTGAGAGTTAATGTGAAGCATGGGAACTTTTGATACTAGACTGAAGTGAGAGTTAATGCATAGCATGGGAACTTTTGATACTAGACTGGAGTGAGAGTTAATGTGAAGCATGGGAACTTTTGATACTAGATTGAAGTGAGAGTTAATGTGAAGCATGGGAACTTTTGATACTAGATTGAAGTGAGAGTTAATGTGAAGCATGGGAACTTTTGATACTAGACTGAAGTGAGAGTTAATGTGAAGCATGGGAACGTTTGATACTAGATTGAAGTGAGAGTTAATGCATAGCATGGGAACTTTTGATACTAGATTGAAGTGAGAGTTAATGCATAGCATGGGAACTTTTGATACTAGATTGAAGTGAGAGTTAATGCATAGCATGGGAACTTTTGATACTAGATTGAAGTGGAAGTTAATGCATATCATGGGAACTTTTGATACTAGATTGAAGTGAGAGTTAATGCATAGCATGGGAACTTTTGATACTAGACTGAAGTGAGAGTTAATAAATAGCATGGGAACGTTTGATACTAGATTGAAGTGAGAGTTAATGCATAGCATGGGAACTTTTGATACTAGATTGAAGTGGATGTTAATGCATAGCATGGAAACTTTTGATACTAGATTGAAGTGAGAGTTAATGCATAGCCAGACCTGCAAACCCTTATGATTTTTCCTTAAGTCATATAAAATGACCCTTAAAATATGGACTTAAGAATTAAAGCAAAAACATGGAAAAATGATTATTGCCAAAACAGTGTGTAATTGGTTTATCTGTGTTTGATTTGGATCTGGGTTTCATATCAGAATTTGTGGAATTTGTCAGGGAATCAGACTAACTTTAGAGCAGTAACTCAGACACTTTAAACTGCTCATTTTTTCATGTTGCATGATCAAACTGTTGAGTATAGATTTTTATTAAATGGCATCGATTAAGCGATGCATGTTGAAGACGAGATGAAAATAAGTTCTTAAAAATGTTATTATGTAGCACAGAAGAATAAAAAAGACTATTCAGATTAATGCGAATAAAAGGCAGAAAGGGATACAATTGGATTTATTGGATATTGTGTTAATGAGCATGTCTCGTTGTGGAAGATTGCCATCTTCATGTGAAATGGAAAATTATTCCAAGAATTACAAGTTGAGAGACAGCAACAAGCTGTTGAGCTGCACCAGGTTGTAACTGAAGTTACTGTACTAGTGGTAAATAAGGTCTACGTGTACTTTACCAACTTCTCTATTGATCATAATGTTTACCATCACTGCATGTTTCAAATACAGAACTTTTGAATATGTTTTCCAGCTTTACAATAGCAGTTTATGATCTTTTGTTACACTTTACTGCAACTGGTCAAACATATGGATAGAAATGCAACTGCCTTGTCAGGGTTGGTAGGTCTGCATATCTTGGAAACTTTGATCCTGTGATGATAGATTGAAGTGGAAGTTAATGCACAACATGAAAAATTTGATCCTGCAATGATACATAGAAGTGAGAGTTAATGCACAACATTAAAAAATTGATTATGTGATAGATAGAAGTGAGAGCTAATGCACTGCATTAAAAATTGATCATGTGATAGATAGAAGTGAGAGCTAATGCACTGCATTCAAAATTGATCATGTGATAGATAGAAGTGAGAGCTAATGCACTGCATTAAAAATTGATCATGTGATAGATAGAAGTGAGAGTTAATGTGTGGAAACTTAAATCATTGTTTTGTTGGTTTGAAAGGAACTTGTCATATCATGCCATAGAAATGGCAGCCATTACTGAGTGTTGCTTTTGATTGCTATGCCCATATTACTGGGAAAGTAAAATTTAAAAGTTACTGTTTTTTGTGACAGTAACTTTGGTATCACCAATTTTTTAAGGTTGTCTTTAAAATGTTACATTGCATATTTCTGAACCCTTCATCATGCTGGGCCTTAGCCATTATCATGCTTAGATAGTTTGTTCTGCGAATTACCTGCTTTCCACTTTTTAGCATAAGGGTTATGAATATGGTCTTTAAAAGTTTGCATTAAGGGTTTTGTTTAAAGTTTTTTTGTTTGCTCATATTTAACCTCTTAACTCATTTGGCCCTGGAGGTTTTTGTAGTTTTTGCCTGAAATGTGAGTAGGAAAGACGTTTTGGGGGCTTATAATTTCTGAATACATCCTAATACATTGACTTTCAACAAATTATCCATGAGAATAATGCCTAGTTGTATTAGAAACATCATTTTCCATTGGTTATTTTGCTTGTGCATGAGCAGAAGGCTAAAATTTGTAGTTTTTTTTTTTTTTTTGCTTAATGGACCCAGCATTTTTTTATGGAGACCACTCTTATTCCAAATGCCCACCTTGTTCTAGTTTTTGCAAAGGTTCACCTGTCTGTGCAGTTCAGACCAGTCTGCCTTAGATCTGAGTTCAAAAGGTCTAAAATCCTGACAAAATCAGATTCCAACCACGAGCAAATTTTGGGTGAGAAAAAAAACTGGTCCAAAAAATTAGGTTTTTCCCTCTGTATTTCGTAGTAAAACTAGAATGTCCAGATTATGTCCAGATTATTTGGTATCAGTGTAAGAGCTATATCTGTCTGCTTTTTTGTAGTACCACCCACTGTCGTGTATCTTAAATGACCTTGATGCTGCTGAATGAGTTAATAGATTTTCATCTAGGAATGAATCTTTATGAAGTAGGACCTCTGATGCTGCAAAATGTTTGTACTCTCTAAGATGGTTTTCTTGATATTTAGCATAAAACTTTAAGTAGGTACAGAGATTTACATCAAGGATTTGGTCATACAAATTTTTTATAGACTTTGTGTTTCTTTAACCCTTTGAGATATTTTGTTATCTCCTTTGGTTTGTGACAAGTGGAGCTAAAGAAATTCATATTGGACAAGGTGTGCATAAGCTACAGCCTTTCATTCAGTTAGCTAAGGTTTGTTATTGCTAATTTCAGCATCTGGCATGTTAGCTAAGGTTTGTTATTGCTAATTTCAGCAACTGGCATGTTAGCTAAAGTTTGTTATTGCTAATTTCAGCATCTGGCATGTTAGCTACGGTTGGTTTTTGCAAATTTCAGCATCTAGCATGTTTAAACTAAGGTTTGTTATTGCTACTCATAAACTAGTGCTACTGGAGGGACATTATACAGTTATAGACTTCCATGCCATAGGAGTATGATTAGAAGCATTAAGAGGAGATTCCTAAGTAGAGATGGTTACTTATTTGGCTTTTCATGGAAATAACATCGTGGGTGGGGTGGGGTTACATGAACAGTGCAATATGATTATTTAAAATTGGCTTCAGAATTTTATGTGTCCAGTATTACCATTTTACTGCATTTTATTCCTGCATGAACAGTATTTTTTACCTTTATCATTCAATAGTGCATGATTTATTTTTAAATATTTTTATTTATGTTTGACAGGAAGCAGAAGAAATGCACTTGAAAGCAATTGAAATCAAGGAACGGCTTTTAGGCTTGGACGATTATGAAGTGGCACTATCTGTTGGTCACTTAGCTTCACTTTACAATTATGACATGCAAAAGTTTGTGGAGGCAGAAAAATTGTACCTTAGGTCTATTGCAGTAGGTAAGTTAGATAAGGAACTGGTTTAAAATCTGATTCCATCACTTTCGATCTCTACTGTTTAGATCTAATATGACATGGAATGTCATACCTGAATGACCACTTGAGTTGAAACTGAAATTCATCCGTGAAAATTCAAATAGTTTTGCCTATTGTATTATAACTGAATATCAGTTGGTTGAGCAAACCAATAAGCTAATCTATTGTGAAACTCCATAATTGATTGTGTGTAAAGGGAGACTACTTCTTTTTAGGTGCATGCAATACACAAAGGTAAGTAAAACTCCTGTATAAATAGGGCTTTCAATCAATTGAATTATTTATTCCCTTCACAACTTACAAATATAAACCATACCATATTCCGTTTTTTCAGACTTTCACAATTAGGAACATAGAGTCAAATTTATTACATGATTAAGTTAATGTTAAATTTAAACACATTTTCGTGGTTTGTTTCAGTTTAAATGTAAAAAACCTTTGTAGTATTTGTAAACAATGACAAACAAGAAAACCATGACCTTCTATACTTTAAATTACAGAAACATCACATATGAACAAAAGGATAAAGGGGGTCTGAAACAGTATGTAAGACTGATCATCCATAAAATGTTGCTTTTTTTAACAAAGTTGTAGAAAAAAAAATAACATGACACAATAGAAAAAATGTGTAATGTTTTTATCAAGTTCAAGTAAACATGTTGTTAAAAGAGATTATTCCTGCACATTTTTTTAACATTTTAAACTCTTGAGCGAAGGTATAACCGTAAAATAAACAAAAATTAAAATTTACTCTTAGTAACCAATTAGAATTGATTATCAGTTGGTTTAGTGGAACCGATTATCGATTATGAAATTCTGACCGATTACCATCTCTAGCCTTAGAGAAGAAGTCTCGATACTGGACAGATCAAAATGGTATATCATAGCTATTCACGGGTGTGATTTTATTGTTGTTTTCAAAACAGTTTTAAAAACACACAGATTATGGTTTAAAGTATCAATTTTTCAGACTTTATCTGCAACAGTATGGCATGCCCAAATTCTGTTCATTTATTAGGTTTTTGTAACACTTAAACTGAAATGATTGACAATGCTGTATTGCACAAAATTGTGTGTGAGATTAAGCCAACAAGTTTGACTTTGTTATGAATTGTTGACAAATAATGCATTAAATATCAGTCTGGATAACATGATATGTACCAATAATTTTGACCTTGCATTAGCTAATGGTTGGTATAGAAAGGGCAAGATAATCAACTAGGGTAAATGTAGTCGCATGCATTCATAGTAAGGTGGTAGAAACTGTTTATGTTGGTTTCTCCAGCTGTCCATGTTAGAATGACAAGTGAATTACAACTAGGTGGCTAAAATTACAGGCCTTTAGTAAATTATTGATATGCATTTGTGAGGCATAGAACAGCACTTTCGTAGACTTGCCACTTATCCCAATTTACCTGGGATCATCCTGAAAATTTGTTTAAATATCTAAATATTACAATTATCCAAAAATTGATTTTCCAAATTTTTACCCAAAATTTAGATTCATGCTACATGTCTGTGGCATGATGACCCAGTGCTAGACATCACTTTAAACTGTCACACTGTAGACATCGTAGCGATATGACTGAAAAATTGTTAAAGTTACGTTAAAAATCGAAATCACGCACACACAGATTTTTTCAGTGATCAGGAAAAACATTTTGATTCATGATAGCTGTGTTTCCTTCAAAGAGAGCAAAAGTAATGCAAAAATTCCACAATAAATACACCACAATCATCTATAATTTTCCATGTTAATCTTTTACACTTATACGTAATTATCGGTGAATATCCGCATAAAATTGAAACGTGAAAATGGAAAAATTAGATTGTCACCATATAGCTGTAGCATACACTTTTCACGCTAAGTAAATAGCATAAGGCAATGGAGATTTCAATTCTTTTGTAAATTTTTAAAAATATTTGGTCATAAACACTGATCCTTTTGTTTTTCTCCTGATTTTTTTAACTTTGGCATCCCAGTTTTCATTTCACTCAAGATGGCAGGTCTGCTTTCATTGGATTTGCCCAGGGATTTCCAGGATAAGAATGTCATTGTTTTCCTTTTTCTTATGTGGGTAATGGAGTCACTGAATAGCAACTGCCAATGATTCAGTTCTCTTATTAGGAGTGCAGTTTACCTTCTTACAGGGAAAAATCCTTATTCCTTCCAGGGCAATCATGGTACACATAGGATGGTTGGCATTGCCTCATCCTATTACCTATTCTCCTATTATTACATGTATGACTTCAATGTAACTGTATTGTATCTTTGCAGAATAGAATGGCGTAGTCTGTATCTTCGCATAATAGAATGGCATAGTCTGTATCTTCACATAATAGAATGGCATAGTCTGTATCTTTGCATAATATAATGGCATAGTCTGTATCTTTGCAGAATAGAATGGCATAGTCTGTATCTTTGCACAATAGAATGGCCTAGTCTTAAGGTCTAATTTTGATCAAATTGATTATATGATCAGCTTAAAATTTAACCTGAAAGTTTATTTTAGCTCTTTGTGTAAAATTGAATATAAGGAAACAATATATAATGGAAGATGACTGTCTAAATCCTGAGCATTAATAATCTTGGTCACTGCTATATTTGTTTAATCTCACAGACTACTGGAATATATGATTAACCTACCTGCAGCTTGTACAGATAAACAAACATGACTGTCTATCATTTGCTTAGACTTTCCTGTCTATACATAAATTTTGCAGGTTTTTCTTTTTGTTTTGTTGTGGATTACTGTAATATTTTTTCTATACAGGAAAGAAGCTCTTTGGTGATGGCTTCAGTGCTTTAGGAGTTAATTATCATGGTTTGTTAAACCTGTATCAACGTGTCAATAATCAAGAAAAGGCCAACAAATATGCAAGAATTTTACAGCAATGGAACCAGATAAGAGACAGAAACAATGACATGCAGGTGAACCCACTGAAATTTGTGTTGGAGTGTTCACTGGAAGAAACAATCAAACGGTATTTCTGACCCACGTTTGACACCTAAAGTTGAACAGCTGATCTCAAGCAAGGCTTACACTTCCCATCTTAATGTTGGTGCCCTGTCATACTAGTGCATTCTGCTTGAATGTTCATGACATGTGAGTTTCATGTTATCTTTGGAAAGTGAAATGTCCAGAAGCGATGCTCAAATGATACCAACAACAAAGGAGTTAGCTAGTCTAGTAGTAGTACTTGTTGTGCATAGGACTGCATAGAGGTTTAAGTCTGTGATGATAAAATTGTATGCCCCAGACTGTAGTCAACAAACATTTTTGCTGCCTTTTAACTGGATGCTGCTGTACATAATAAATTATTCCCCAAGATTAGCATAAATATGTTATTTGTTATAAAACATCTGTTTGTTTTATTTTCATGGGCATCTGACAGATCCTGAAAACATCAAAAATATGCCCCCTTTTGGAGCTATATAAAAAAAGAATTCTAAAGCTTTTGTATTGTTGGATCTACCTGTATGTGGGTATCTCAACTTGGTTATCAAGAAAATATCCTGCATGTGTAGTTAAATTGTGTATAGGTTTGGTTGTAATCATATACATTGTTGTAATCATTTATATGGTTGCGATCATATACATGGTTGTAATCATTTACATGGTTGTGGTCATTTACATTGTTGTGATCATTTACATGTTTGTGATCATTTACATGGTTGTAATCATTTACATGGTTGTGATCATTTACAATTGGTTGTGATCATATACATGGTTGTAATCTTGTTTATGGTTGTGATCATATACATGGTTGTAATCATTTATATGGTTGTGATCATATACATGGTTGTAATCATTTACATGGTTGTGGTCATTTACATTGTTGTGATTATTTACATGTTTGTGATCATTTACATGGTTGTAATCATTTACATGGTTGTGATCATTTACATGGTTGTGATCATTTACACGGCTGTGGTCATTTACATTGCTGTGATCATTTACATGGTTGTGATTATGTACATTGCTGTGATCATTTACATGGTTGTGGTCATTTACATGGCTGTGATCATTTACATGTTTTGTATATTGATGAATAATCTGAATTTGTGGCATCATTGCCTTGAAAACCCCTTGGATTTCATGGCAGTTGGTTTTAGTCTTAAATCTGGTTTTTTTTTAAATGTTTAAAAATTCCTTGAATTTATCTGAATGAATACAATTCAGACAAAATACCACTTTTTGTATGACAAATTTTTGAGTATTCACATATTTTCTCAAACCAATGAATAAATGATATTTCATAAAAGTTGGTTGATCAAATGCCATAAAGAAAGCACTGTAAGTTAACAAAGTAACATCTGGAGAACATTATGGTCTGAAAGACAAAATGCACCCTGAAAACTTTTGGAAGTCTTTGAAAACTCTTAGAAAAATTCTGAAGGGCTGTGAGGACCCTGATGTATACTGTTTCTGTCTTGGGCATCTAAAATCTAGGATAATAGACAAGATGTAGAGGCTCAGGTAAATGTTTTGAACCTTAGCAAATAATTTTGATCTCTAGTGATCCTGGGCGAGGAGAAGGTTGAAACTGCTTCTTTTGGATAGAGCAGAAATTTAAGATTATTTATAGCACGATATAAAATCTTAATTTTATTTTACAAAACTACGGAATATTATTTCGAGTGCTCATGTATGTGTGTGTGATTTGGATTTTTAACGTAGCTTTAACAATTTTTCAGTCATACCATATCGATGTCTGCTGTGTGACAGTTTATAGTGATGTCTAGCACTGGGGCATCATGCCACAGACATGTAGCATGATGTCCCACCCAGTCACATTATCCTGACACCAGGCCAACCAGTCCTAACACAAACCTCTTAATGCCAAGTACCAAGTGAGGCAGCTGTTAGTACCATTTTTGTAAGACTTTGGTATGACTCAGCCAGGGATCAAACCCACAACCTTCTGCATCAAAAACAGATGCTCTAACCACTAGGCCACCAGAGTGGCAATATTATTGTGAAATGATTTTCAAATTTTATTGGATGCCTCAATATGTCATTATGTATATTAATTATATAATGAGTTGTTAAAAGTTTCAGGTGAATAAAATATATAGGTATGATAATATGGGTGCTCTAAACTAAATAAAGTAGCTCAGTCATTTGATAAAATTTAGAACTGACATATTTATAAATGACGTGGAAAGCTTCCAGTGCCATCATTTTACAGTATTAACATATACCTTGCCAGATATGTCTTTGGAATTGTTCCAGTTGTATTTACAGTAATTATGGCAGTGATTATTGGCAGTACAAGATGCATACTGTTGTTGCACTGTTTTTGTGTCACTGTGTACAATAACCATAGACTTTGAGAATTCCAATTTTTATATATTATGTGCATTCACCAGCATGTGGTTGGCTGTAAACTGTCATTGATAGTAATTATATTTTTAACATATTGGTAAATTCTGGGATCTACTTTGCTTTCTCAAACCATTTTGCCAGTGTAATTTTGGTGAAGCATATGAACTCTATAACAAGAACAACACTGCCGCAGACCCTCCCCCCCCCAGCAACTGACAATAGAAGTCACTGAAGCCTGAATTTTTTTTTTTTATGGTCTCATTAATATGCATCCAGATACAGATTTTCATCAAGCGTCCATCCAAAAATATTGAGGGTGTAACAAATGAACATGTGAATTAATGGGCATGGGATGAGAACTCTTAGTGTCAGTGGTGAGAGAATATTTTTTTTAAAAACAGGCCCCCCACCTACAAAAATTTGAAATACCAGTCCCTTGGGTATTTTTTAATGCAGTCACATGATTTTATGCTATTACATTTCTTGAGCTGATTGTACTTGTATATTTGTTTTTTCATAAAATCAGATTTGTAAGTATTATATTTTGTAAATAGTTTCCGATCATGAAATTCTAAAATAAAATAACTTTGCTGCAGGTTGTCAAACAAGATTTTCAGTACATGGTTTTGACAGTGATGTTGTAAACCTCTATATTTAAAAAAACCATTTATATGGCCATTATGTCCAGAATATGTCAGATCGTAGCCATGGAATGTTCGGTCTTTGTATATAAAATTATGTCTTGTGCTGTAATGTAACAAAAGGGGTTTTGGTGTTCTTTAATATATCCATTATATCATTTGTCTTCCAGTCTTCAATTATCAAAGTATGATTTTTTTGTTCATTTTTGCTGTATATTTCTTTCATATTTGAAAATAACTTGCAAAGAATAGAAATATGTGTATATATTGCTATATTTTGTTTTCATTGCTTTTGCCCATTCTTTGTTTTTTTTAGTCACCAGTTAATTGTTCGATAGTAACATTAAATCATGTATATTCTTTACTATTGATTTATTCTTTTGAAAATAACTTACAAATAACAGAAATATGTGTGTATATTGTCACAGAGTATTAGCTGGTCAGACAGAAGCATATCATACAGGTAATTCAAAATAAACTGTCAATTATTCTTTATAACATGTGCATTATTGTACCTGGGTAAAGAATTAAGGAAAAAAAATTCAACATGTGCTTCTGTTTTTATGTTTGTCTATACATATTTCGATACTTGTCTTCATTTGTGACGAAATAAAAAGCTAGACTTTGAAGAACCTTTAAGACTATTTGCAAATATAGTGCATTCTCTTCTAATGGATTCAGCAGTGGAATAGAATAATTGTGGCCGTGTCATCACTTTTCAGAAGTATTTATCTTGTTGGAATTTTTTTTATTTTATGTAACTAATGTCCCAGGAGATCCAAAATCACTGAAATATATATATGTGGGTGTGCCATTCATGTGCTACTTGGCAGCTGAATATTTGTCACAAGGTAAGGGTCATTATACAGAAGTAAAAGTTCATCTAAGGGTCACTATACACAAGTAAAAATTCATGTAATGGTCACTATACAAAAGTAAAAGCTGATGTAAGGGTCACTATACACAAGTAAAAATTCATGTAAGGGTCACTCTACACAAGTAAAAACTCATGTGATGGTCATTATACACATGTAACAACTCATGTAAGGGTCATTATACAGTAGTAAAAGTTCATGTATTGGTCACTATACACAAGTAAATGTTCATGTAAGGGTCACTATACACAAGTAAAGCTCACGTATGGGTCACTATACACTAGTAACAGTTCATGTAAGGGTCACCATATACAAGTAAAGGTTCAGGTAAGGGTCACCATACACAAGTAAAAGTTCATGTAAGGGTCACCGTATAAAAGTAAAAGCTGATGTAAGGGTCATTATACACAAGTAAAAATTCATGTAAGGGTCACTATGCACAAATAAACATTCATGTGAGGGTCACTATACACAAGTAAAAGTTCATGTAAGGGTTACTATACATAAGTAAACGTTCATGTAAGGGTCACTATACACAAGTAAAATTCATGTAAGGGTCACTATGCACAAATAAACACTCATGTAAGAGTCACTATACACAACTGAAAGTCCATGTAAGGGTCACTATACACAAGTAAATGCTCATGTAAGGGTCACTATACACCAGTAAAAGCACATGTAAGGGTCACTATACACCAGCAAAAGCACATGTAAGGGTCACTATACACCAGTAAAAGCACATGTAAGGGTCACTGCAGTGGTCCCCCTCTTATACAGCCACCCTTCTGCCCAGGGAAAGTGGCTTTAGTAGAGGGGCACTTTATTTGTGATATGTATATGTATATAGTAAGAAAGTTACATTTAACTTAAAGCAGTTAATATCTTCATTTACAAGTAGCAATAATTATTAAAATGTTCTTCTTGTCTTAAAAACATAGTTATTTCAAGCTAACATAAATTAATCCGTATTCTTAGGTGTGAAATTTAAGTGGGGTATTGTTGGCATGTGCATTGCAAAATCATTCAAAAATATTATTTGCATCTTGGTACATAAATTGTTTTATATTTTAAATAATTCTTTCAATTTACTCCATTTTCCCAATGCTACAGAATATTCTTATCTGCTACGGCCTTGTTTATTTGAGTATTCCCAACATAAAATTTTCTCATTGTTGTCAAATCGAATAAATTTACTTTTTCTTCCAAAATATTATTTCTTTGTTTATGTGATGACATGTTAAAGTTTTGTAATGATTTATTCCTATATTGCTAATTGTACATTACTACAATTTAATTATACAGATGAAACCTTTGAAGAGTAAATGAAATGTCTTGTTTATACAGGAAGCAATACATGTACTGTCACATGATTTTTGGGTCTTTGTCTGGTACCCAGTTTTCTTCAAGGTTACTTTCAGTGTGTGTTAATCCACACAGTTTTTATTTAGCCTATGCTGACTATGCTGTGATCTTGACAATAACGTCAGGTTGTAATCATAAAAAAAAAATGTACATTTTTTTTATGCCCCCCCCAAAAAAAACCTGCTGTATGAAACCCAAAGCTGTCAAAACATTGCTGACCCCATTTCCTGTGAGCTTCAGCTTTAATGGTATAATAGTAACCTTTGTGGTACATATAATTTAGTTGACACTTCTTTTCTGTACAAATAATTCCATTTACCAATTGTCACCAATAACAAAGATCATTGGCCTTTAATATATACATTCTTTTTTGAACAACACTTGTCAATTTAAAGCAGTACTTCTCACATAATATTGTTTCACTAGAGCAAAGGTGTCTTATCTGATAATGGTATTTCCAATAAAGCATTGTATGGTATTGTATGCTCATCTTTTAATGGCACATGAAACACTGTTTCTTGCTGTAAAATTCAAACCCAACTTGAACACAAGTACATGGGGGATGTACCTTCCACCAACAAAAATGCCTCCATGACGTTAAGAAAATGATTTTACATTGTTGATTAAAAGACCTATTGTTTGTAAACTTTACTTACTAACAGTACTTATTTATTTATGCTAGTATCAGTCGACAGGTTTTCAGTGCCACTTTGAAGCTAAAGAAGAATTTTATTGCAGAGTTGTTTCAATTCAATCATTTGAAATCCTCTATATACAGATGCAGAAGAGTTTTTAACCAGAGTTACTAGCATCTGTTGCATGCATATATGTTATTATCTTCTCATCTCACCTAGCAGATTGGATTGCTGTGAGTTACCAGCATCTGTTGCATGCATGTATGTTATTATCTTCTCATCTCACCTAGCAGATCAGATTGCTGTGAGTTACCAGCATCTGTTGCATGCATATATGTTATTATTTTCTCATCTCACCTAGCAGATTGGATTGCTGTGAGTTACCAGTATCTGTTGCATGCATGTATGTTATTATCTTCTCATCTCACCTAGCAGATCAGATTGCTGTGAGTTACCAGCATCTGTTGCATGCATATATGTTATTATCTTCTCATCTCACCTAGCAGATTGGATTGCTGTGAGTTACCAGTATCTGTTGAATGCATGTATGTTATTATCTTCTCATCTCACCTAGCAGATTGGATTGCTGTGAGTTACCAGCATCTGTTGCATGCATATATGTTATTATCTTCTCATCTCACCTAGCAGATTGGATTGCTGTGAGTTACCAGCATCTGTTGCATGCATATATGTTATTTTCTTCTCATCTCATCTAGCAGATTTGATTGCTGTGAGTTACCAGTATCTGTTGCATGCATATGTTATTTTCTTCTCATCTCACCTAGCAGATTGGATTGCTGTGAGTTACCAGTATCTGTTGCATGCATGTATGTTATTATCTTCTCATCTCACCTAGCAGATCAGATTGCTGTGAGTTACCAGCATCTGTTGCATGCATATATGTTATTATCTTCTCATCTCACCTAGCAGATTGGATTGCTGTGAGTTACCAGTATCTGTTGAATGCATGTATGTTATTATCTTCTCATCTCACCTAGCAGATTGGATTGCTGTGAGTTACCAGCATCTGTTGCATGTATATATGTTATTATCTTCTCATCTCACCTAGCAGATTGGATTGCTGTGAGTTACCAGCATCTGTTGCATGCATATATGTTATTTTCTTCTCATCTCATCTAGCAGATTGGATTGCTGTGAGTTACCAGCATCTGTTGCATGCATATGTTATTTTCTTCTCATCTCACCTAGCAGATTGGATTGCTGTGAGTTACCAGCATCTGTTGCATGCATATATGTTATTTTCTTCTCATCTCATCTAGCAGATTGGATTGCTGTGAGTTACCAGCATCTGTTGCATGCATGTATGTTATTATCTTCTCATCTCACCTAGCAGATTGGATTGCTGTGAGTTACCAGCATCTGTTGCATGCATATGTTATTTTCTTCTCATCTCACCTAGCAGATTGGATTGCTGTGAGTTACCAGTATCTGTTGCATGCATGTATGTTATTATCTTCTCATCTCACCTAGCAGATCAGATTGCTTTGAGTTACCAGCATCTGTTGCATGCATATATGTTATTATTTTCTCATCTCACCTAGCAGATTGGATTGCTGTGAGTTACCAGTATCTGTTGCATGCATGTATGTTATTATCTTCTCATCTCACCTAGCAGATCAGATTGCTGTGAGTTACCAGCATCTGTTGCATGCATATATGTTATTATCTTCTCATATCACCTAGCAGATTGGATTGCTGTGAGTTACCAGCATCTGTTTAATGCATGTATGTTATTATCTTCTCATCTCACCTAGCAGATTGGATTGCTGTGATTTACCAGCATCTGTTGCATGTATATATGTTATTATCTTCTCATCTCACCTAGCAGATTGGATTGCTGTGAGTTACCAGCATCTGTTGCATGCATGTTATTTTCTTCTCATCTCATCTAGCAGATTGGATTGCTGTGAGTTACCAGCATCTGTTGCATGCATGTATGTTATTATCTTCTCATCTCACCTAGCAGATTGGATTGCTGTGAGTTACCAGCATCTGTTGCATGCATATGTTATTTTCTTCTCATCTCACCTAGCAGATTGGATTGCTGTGAGTTACCAGTATCTGTTGCATGCATGTGTGTTATTATCTTCTCATCTCACCTAGCAGATCAGATTGCTGTGAGTTACCAGCATCTGTTGCATGTATATATATTATCTTCTCATCTCACCTATCAGATCAGATTGCTGCGAGTTACCAGCATCTGTTGCATGCATATATGTTATTATCTTCTCATCTCACCTAGCAGATTGGATTGCTGTGAGCTACCAGCATCTGTTGCATGCATATATGTTATTATCTTCTCATCTCACCTAGCAGATTGGATTGCTGTGAGTTACCAGCATCTGTTGCATGCATGTATGTTATTATCTTCTCATCTCACCTAGCAGATTGGATTGCTGTGAGTTACCAGCATCTGTTGCATGTATATATGTTATTATCTTCTCATCTCACCTAGCAGATTGGATTGCTGTGAGTTACCAGCATCTGTTGCATGCATATGTTATTTTCTTCTCATCTCACCTAGCAGATTAGATTGCTGTGAGTTACCAGCATCTGTTGCATGCATGTATGTTATTATCTTCTCATCTCACCTAGCAGATCAGATTGCTTTGAGTTACCAGCATCTGTTGCATGCATATATGTTATTATTTTCTCATCTCACCTAGCAGATTGGATTGCTGTGAGTTACCAGTATCTGTTGCATGCATGTATGTTATTATCTTCTCATCTCACCTAGCAGATCAGATTGCTGTGAGTTACCAGCATCTGTTGCATGCATATATGTTATTATCTTCTCATCTCACCTAGCAGATTGGATTGCTGTGAGTTACCAGTATCTGTTGAATGCATGTATGTTATTATCTTCTCATCTCACCTAGCAGATTGGATTGCTGTGAGTTACCAGCATCTGTTGCATGCATATGTTATTTTCTTCTCATCTCACCTAGCAGATTGGATTGCTGTGAGTTACCAGCATCTGTTGCATGCATATATGTTATTTTCTTCTCATCTCATCTAGCAGATTGGATTGCTGTGAGTTACCAGTATCTGTTGCATGCATGTATGTTATTATCTTCTCATCTCACCTAGCAGATCAGATTGCTGTGAGTTACCAGCATCTGTTGCATGCATATATGTTATTATCTTCTCATCTCACCTAGCAGATTGGATTGCTGTGAGTTACCAGTATCTGTTGAATGCATGTATGTTATTATCTTCTCATCTCACCTAGCAGATTGGATTGCTGTGATTTACCAGCATCTGTTGCATGTATATATGTTATTATCTTCTCATCTCACCTAGCAGATTGGATTGCTGTGAGTTACCAGCATCTGTTGCATGCATATGTTATTTTCTTCTCATCTCACCTAGCAGATTGGATTGCTGTGAGTTACCAGTATCTGTTGAATGCATGTATGTTATTATCTTCTCATCTCACCTAGCAGATTGGATTGCTGTGAGTTACCAGCATCTGTTGCATGCATGTATGTTATTATCTTCTCATCTCACCTAGCAGATCAGATTGCTGTGAGTTACCAGCATCTGTTGCATGTATATATATTATCTTCTCATCTCACCTATCAGATCAGATTGCTGTGAGTTACCAGCATCTGTTGCATGCATATATGTTATTATCTTCTCATCTCACCTAGCAGATTGGATTGCTGTGAGCTACCAGCATCTGTTGCATGCATATATGTTATTATCTTCTCATCTCACCTAGCAGATTGGATTGCTGTGAGTTACCAGCATCTGTTGCATGCATGTATGTTATTATCTTCTCATCTCACCTAGCAGATTGGATTGCTGTGATTTACCAGCATCTGTTGCATGTATATATGTTATTATCTTCTCATCTCACCTAGCAGATTGGATTGCTGTGAGTTACCAGCATCTGTTGCATGCATATGTTATTTTCTTCTCATCTCACCTAGCAGATTGGATTGCTGTGAGTTACCAGCATCTGTTGCATGCATGTATGTTATTATCTTCTCATCTCACCTAGCAGATTGGATTGCTGTGAGTTACCAGCATCTGTTGCATGCATATATGTTATTATCTTCTCATCTCACCTAGCAGATCAGATTGCTGTGAGTTACCAGCATCTGTTGCATGTATATATATTATCTTCTCATCTCACCTATCAGATCAGATTGCTGCGAGTTACCAGCATCTGTTGTATGCATATATGTTATTATCTTCTCATCTCACCTAGCAGATTGGATTGCTGTGAGCTACCAGCATCTGTTGCATGCATATATGTTATTATCTTCTCATCTCACCTAGCAGATCAGATTGCTGTGAGTTACCAGCATCTGTTGCATGCATATATGTTATTATCTTCTCATCTCACCTAGCAGATCAGATTGGTGTAAGTTACTGGCATCTGTTGCATGCATATATGTTATTATTTTCTCATCTCACCTAGCAGATCGGATTGCTGTGCTCCAGATTTGTCAGTGATCATCAGTAACAAGTTACCATTATTTCTCACTTGGTTTCCATTACTTCTTTTAATGCGATAAAATATACAATTTGTCGATAAAATTTAATAGATATACCTAAATATCTAACTGGCCAGGTGGAATGGCAATGTATTTATCATGCCAGTCCACCATGAAATTAGCTGGCATTGGACTGGTGGGCTGGCAGCAGTTTTGTATGTTGAAGACCAGACTCTTTACTTTTATTAAGCTGCATGATTGAAAGGTGTGCAGTATGAATATGAAATATAAAATATACAGGATATTTAAACTTTTTTGGACTTTCATGGTCAGGGTCTACAAATCTAACAAGAATGTGATCTTGCTGAATTAGTACCAGCATCTGAGCCTATGAATATAAATTTAGCTCTGGATAATTTATCCTCGCCATTTTTCAGTAGTATGTCAGATATACTGTTGATGAAGTCTATGATAGAGTTCTGTTGATGTGATCAGTTCCAAGTTCAACTCCATTTCTGATTTGAACCTTACAACACAATTCAGTCTGAAAAAAATTATCTGCTTTGTTATGGCATATGCTGTATTAAACAGCATCTTGTGATGCTTTGTTTGGCTCACATTGTATTTATTGATCACTCTGTCTAAAACACATTCAACATTTTTTTCTCAGATTTGACCTTTTCATTATCAGAATTGAATTGACAGGTATTGTGCTTTGCACTTTTTTGGTATGTTAACTTAACAGTGTCTTTCCTTGTGATAACATGTCCTGCAAACAATCCACTGGTCTTGTCTGTAGTTGAAGGGTATCTCTTACCACAGGCATCTGACATTTTATCAATAAAATATGACAAAATATGTGACAACATGAAATAACCTTGTCTGTACTATAAGTTTACTTTTAGACCTCTTTGTTGACTTTTCACCATTCATTCGAAGCTTTTTAAGAAAATGATCCATCCAGGTGCATTCCCTAGGAAAATTCATTGTAGTCATGTATGATGGTTTGAGTACAGAGTTCAAAATAATGTTCCACGGGGAAGCCATATCCTTCAGCCAATGAAATTTGTTTTAATGCAACCATCATCAGATCTTGCCAAAACCAGTCCTGTCTGCTTCCATTGGTCATATCCATTAAAGCTGACTGGTTTCAGTCCTAATCAATAAATTTCAGCATACATTATGTAAATATACAACACAGCCGTATGGTACTTGCTGGTATTAGTATGAATGGAGCTTGTGTAAACTTTGCTCACATAAAACGGGACTATTGCCTTTTCAGGTCACAATTTATTTCTCCATGAACAAGTAGCCTTGCAAAAGTTGCTCATCCGTAAGAAAAATTTCCAACTCGATGGATTTCTGCATCCCTGCAGGTTAGCTAGTTTGACGTATCCATTTGTCCTTTCAGTTCTGTATTCATCTGGGCCGTGTCCATTTGCCAAATATATATTAGTATAATGCATCAAGTTTGCATGGCCAAGATAAATATTTTCATGTGCATCCAGCAAGAGCAACTGATGAGTGATGCATATTCCCTTACCGTATTCCCAAGTGGATCATGTTATGACAACTATTCAAATGAAAAATCAAGCGGACAGGTCACACTGATGCATGCATGCTAAAACCTCAAGATAGAAATATCATTGAACTAAAATCTCCTTGAAACCAAATAACATTTCTGGTCTTGATGTTTCTTTCTTGTATCTCAGTAAATTATAACTCAGTAACATAAATTCCTCTACTCTTATACTGAATTTAATTTTTTGTCCCAAATTCAGATTTTACACACAAACCAAGACTTTTTCAAAGCACATGACACCCAGTGATTTTAAAAACAGCTTAATACAATGAAGAATAAAATAAAGTCAGATGTAGAGAGACAGATACAATGAAATCCTGTCATATCTGTTTTAAAAATTGACTGGTTGTTTATATATTGTCAAAATAAATGTTTACTTGTACAGGAGAGTTGAGCAGATCACATCACATTTAGTGAAGCAGGAGTCGTCCAATCTCATTAAAATCATATCTTCACAGTCCTATGTGAAAATCTGATTCACAGTCCTATGTTAAGATCTGATTCACAGTCCTATGTGAAGATCCAATTCAGTCCTATGTGAAGATCTGATTCAAAGTCCCAGGTGAAGATCTGATTCAGTCCTATGTGAAGATCCGATTCACAGTCCTGTGTGAAGATCTGATTCACAGTTCTGTGTGAAGATCTGATTCAGTCCTATGTGAAGATCCAATTCATAGTCTTATGTGAAGATCTGATTCAAAGTCCTATGTGAAGATCTGATTCAGTCCTATGTGAAGATCTGATTCACAGTCCTATGTGAAGATCTGATTCACAGTCCTATATGAAGATCCGATTCACAGTCCTATGTGATGATCCGATTCACAGTCCTATGTGAAGATCTGATTCACAGTCCTAGGTGATGATCTGATTCACAGTCCTATGTGAAGATCTGATTTACAGTCCTAAGTGAAGATCTGATTTTACAGTCCTATGTGAATTTCTGATTCAGTCCTATGTGAAGATCTGGTTTACAGTCCTTTGTGAAGATCTGATTCACAGTCCTATGTGAAGATCTGATTCACAGTCCTATGTGAAGATCTGATGGTTACCATTAAGATACCATGTTCTGTTGACCTTGTGGTTTACCAAACAAGTCAAACTTTCAAAGTTTTAAAAGTGACATCAATCAGAACATAATGTTACTAATGATAACTCTCCTTAACATGAATTTGTCATGCTTTATTGGAAAGACAACTAAAATCAATCGACTGAGAATTTCAAAGGTTAGCAAAACATGAAATTTTATTGGTGTCTGTCAGATCTCCATGTTGGACTGTAGAGATCTCATTTTAATCGGACTGAAGAATACAGTAGATGTGATTACATCACATATACTTGTGAAAGAGAATACACGTGATGACATCACATTTACTTGTACACCTCATCAAATAGCTTTTATGTATGACTGGAGTTACTGTAATATTATATAGCAATCTAGTCTTTTGTTTATGACTGTTAATAATAGATTTATGTCAATTTTACAAGACACAAGTACTTTTTTCTGTCTTAAACAAACATTTAGTAAACATTATGGTGTCTATTTTCAGACTCAATCCTTGAAATGGTGATTCATTGACTAGGACCAAAAGCACAAGTTTTAAAAGTAGAAGCCGTTATGAAAACAAAACTTTCACAAGACCCCAATTATTATATCCTGGGTGGTGGTGGTGGTGTTAGTGGTGGATTCCTGCCCCATTGCTCCAAATAATTATGATTGCCATGTCTGTCTACATTTACAAGAGAGTATTTGATGAACTCATTTCTGTTTTCCATTTGGAAAAGTTAACATCTATATCGAAAAGATGTCTTTCTCGAAAGATAAAATGGTTGGTATTTAAATCTTGTAATTCTGTCTAAATTTGTTAATGTATTTATTATCACATTGTTAATTTGCCATGATCCATGCTGACACTCATTGTTATATTAAATCATTTTTATTACATGTACTTTCCTTACAACATATCAGGGGATGTAATATATACTTGGTACAGTGTATATATTAAAAATGTGAAATTGTATAATTTGTGAATAATTAAACAACTGAAACATAGAAGTTTGTGGATCATTTTCCAATTTTATTTTCTTTGTAAACTTTAAAGCATATATAATCCAGAATGTAGTAAACAATTACATGGCTAGCCTCTCTGATAGTTGTTTCCAGCTGCCATCATGTACAAGTCAAAATTCACACTAAAGTGATCTTGGCCTATGTAATGCTGGCAAATGTGGCTGCATTAAATATAGGACAGAGGTGTCATTTTGTAAAAAAGCACATAGTACCTGTCAAGTTGCATACCCTCACCAGATTTCAAAATTCTTGGTAGGATAGTATACATGTAGCATTCAAAAAAAAATAGTGATAATGAGCTTAACATAAAAACTTGTGCACATTCCCAATTGTAAAATTTCTGTCAGACTACTGTGCGAAAAACATAATGTACATTGATGTTTGATGGCTGAACGCTAGGCCAAATTTTGGTGTAGTCCATTCTATACTTCACATTTTGTGGAATAAAAATCTTTCTCCTTCGAGGTGAAAACATTTTAAGTGTATTGTAGCTCAATTACGAAATGGTATTAATCCAGAAGATAAAACATCAAACGGTGAACTCAAGCAAATTATCATATATATGCTAATCTTTCAATCAAAAACATTCCAACACTATAAAAATCTGTCTTCATGTAGTTTCCGAACCTCTATGTGCTTTTCGCTACTAATGTGCTTCCTCACATCGTCTCTGCCACCATGCCCAATGCTGAAATTTGTGGCACACTATGTGCAAAAAGCATGATGCATATTGGTATTTGATGGCTGAATGCACGGCAAATGTTTGATATATTCCAAATAAAACTTCATTTTTTGTACAATACATTTATTTTCCTTGGTGGGGTAGACGTTTTCAAGATGCAATACTGAACGGTAATTCAAATTAGTGTTGGTGACGCATGTGCTGAGAAAAATTCCAGTTAGGCCCCAGTTTCTTTCAAAAACATTTTTAAAACTACTCTTATAAATATAGATTAAAATATGTTAAAATGCTTGCTACCTGGTCAACTGTACCAATTGACTATAGTTCTACTAATAAAGCAACTAGCAGTACCAGACTGTTTTGGCAAGGGCTGATATCACAACTAGCACTTAACAGGAAAAAGTAAAATATCTGAGAATTGGGGAATTCATAATTTTTTACATGCGGTGTGAATCCGTGAATTGCTGTAGAAAGTTGTGAAATTCATGCCAAAATCGTGAGGGTTGGTGGCTATGAATGGGCCACAATAACCTACTTTTAAATGAACTTTAAGTCAGAGACTTTTTTTTTTAGGGAGGGTGAATTTTCATTACAATTCTTCTTTCCACCAAATTCCATAATTTTAGATAGGATAGTTCTTACATAGCATGTGACAACTATGCAATCATGACACACACCAGCTCAACCTAAGCTAGTGAAATGTAGGTCAGTCACCTTTTGTTGTACAGGTGGAATACTAATAAAGATCCATATAATAATCCTGTGATTCTAGCATGAAAAATAAACTACAAAGACAGAATATAACAAAATACAGTAAAGTGTGGCATGTGTAGCAGTGACCTACTTTTGTTATTTTTTTTAGCACTAATTGATCCCATCAAGAAGTTTAATGACTGCAGGTGTAATATTATGTACATAGGCTGCAAAAAAACAAGCAACCACAGGCTGAATGCAAAAAAGAAGGTACATGTAATGCTGTCCGCTTACCAGGAACATAGGTGCTATGAAACCCACCAAAACTGTTGCTTTGGGCATAGAAGCAAAGACTTGTTGAGGTGCAATGAGGCTTCACATATGTATATTCTTTTAAAGGTGTGGATGCCAACAGACAGGGGTGGTGTGGCGTGGGTGCAGTACAATAATAGCTTTTGTCTACTGTGCTGAGTGAAATTGTTAGAACTTGTGCATATTTAAATTTAGGACTACAATGCAACAATTGGAGTAACACTGAAAATCTTGTATTTGGTAGAAACTGTTACACCTTGCCTGCTTGATAAGTAATGCAAGTGTTGGTGTTTAATGACACAGCTGCACAAATAAGTTTTTTAGCAATTGAAGTAATGTGCCCTGCACAAGGACACACAACAGCTACTGGCCGGAACAGAGAGAAAGAGAACAAGTGCTATTTAGGGGCAAAGAAATTTTAAATTATTTTGCCATATTTCTGTTGCATTGTTCGTGTTGGTTCTATTTTTATCACAGCAAAACTGCATCCTCCAACAGTAACTAACATCTGTTACATGATTTACACCTGACCCCGGCTGGCCAGACAAGTCCTGAATCAGCAACCCTTGGATTATGAATGCAATACTCAACCAACTGCACTACCACAGTTCCCCCCCCCCCATCATGCAGAAAGTCACTATATCAAACACACAAACAAGCACCATCTAAAACAAAAACAATCACATTATTTTGTGTCGACATTCATGTTTTAAAAAAAACACACAAGGTTATAAACCAATGAGAAAGCTTGACCAAAAATTCCTAACTGAAATATTTTCTTACAAAAGAAATGTATTCCAGTCAATAAGGCACATTTTCCCATTAATATACAGTGATGCCAGTCGATACATGTACATGAATAAAATATAAATCATTAAAACCAAGAAACTGGGATACATAATGTCCAAAAGGTGAATCCAAATCTATGCAAGAGATCTGATTCTAAAACACTTTAAATTTCTATGATTATATGCATCATAAATTTGCAAGTGCTAACAAATTTCTTCTGAAATATTTTACTTGATAACATAGATATGTCCCAACCTTTAATGATCCAAATGTTGATATTCTAGCAACTGTATTTTATATCATGTAGAATCCTCTAGCTGATTAAGCAACATTTACTTGTGCATACAACTTACTAAAATAAATAAATTAATTAATTTACTCTTCCCCATCTAAAACTTACATTATTAATAAATTTACATATTCAAGTTCCACCATGGAAATGAGAGATTCTGTATGTCGAATTATAATTGTAATGTTTTTCAAATACAGAGTATAGTAACCTACTTTTCATTTATGGAAGTCTGCAACCAGTCAAACATTAATTTTCCAAGCAAAAAATTGCTGTATATACTCATTTGTATGCTGGGTCAAACTGAAACATTTAGACACCGATCACATAACGCACTCGCAGATCAAGGTCTGTTTTGTTGTTCATCTGAACTGGTCCTTACAAAAAGACACAAACCCAGATCTGCCAATGTATAATGCAATGGCATACCTGTATCTATATAGTTTGCAGTTGGATTTAACCTGTACACCATTGTATCATCCAACCTCATCCAACCTGTACACCATTTTATCATCCAACCTGTACACTATTATATCATCCAACCTGTACACCATTATATCATCCAACCTGTACACCATTATATCATCCTACAGATACATGACAAAAATTAAGTGGGTATTTGTGGATGGGCACAGTTGTATAAAGTTGAAAGTACTCTGTGCTGGAATGTTTTTCTGTCAAATATTATTTCCTATTTTAAGTAATGACGGCCATATTTTATGTCAAATCAGGCTCTTTTCAACAAATATCAAAGCTCTCATTTACCTGAATGTATCTGCTGAATTTAGTCCGATTATATTAGAAGTCATTAAAGATTTTATTATTTTTAATAATGGTGGCTATATTTGATGTTAGCTCAGCATCATTTGAAGTCATTTTCAAGACTTTTATGCCAGGACGCATTTTTGACAAATTTGGTCATATTCTGAAGAGCGGTTTTTAAGAACTTTTTGTTAAAAGGTTGTTATGTTTTTGTAATAGTGGCAATACTGAACAAGGCTGGCATCTACTGAACAAATTTGAAGGGCCTTTTGCATTATTATTTGCAACTTTTTTTTTTTTTTCTGTTAAGCTGCAATGCACAATGGATGAAAGACCATACCACAAGGTTGCTTAGCAGTACAACATCACTAGGTAATAAAGCATCAAAGTTAAATCACAGTTAATTTTGCATAGGAGATCTGATGCATTGTTTGAGCAAGTTATAATTCACAACCTGAATAAAATGTTAATAACAAACACATATGACTAGTAAGTTAATACTGTATTATGACAAAATTCTACAAATTATGTACTATCTATCAAAACTACATTACTACTGTATAACATAACACAACAAACAATTAACATAATACAAAATACCATCTCTAGTATGATGAACTACACTTCTATAATTGAACTTGTGTGGTATCACTTTCTTCAATTCTGCATAAAAAACAGTGAATTTACTTTCTTTCATTGTTACGGGTCACAAATTTAAATTTAATATTATTCATCTCTGAAGTGAACTTCTCATCACTACAAATCCAGCCATATGACCACTCAATAACCATTCAGCACTGAGAGTCACTATATATCCAGCAGTACGTCCACTCAGTTAATAAACTTGATGAATAATTATTCATCAATGAAAGTAACTATATACCTAGCAGTTTCAGTAAAGAGGAAAATGTAATTATTGCAAAATAATAAAAATGGATACTTCTTAAAATAAAGCTGTGCTGTTTAAATGTACATGGTACCAAGAGAACGCATTTAAAAAAAATTACATGCCAGGGTTATTCAAAAAATTCTAAATTGCATCTTTGGGTGATTACTCCACAATGAAAATGCCTTCCCTAGGTTCCCAGTGAATTTCACTGGAATATCTCATAATGGTTTCACAGCAGTCCAATTGATTTAGTTTTTCTCTGATAAGCCAGTCTCATTATGGAACAAAAATCACAAGATTGAGGTAGTGTGTATGCAAGATAATTTAAGCAAATCTTACTTTTATAACAAACAAGAGTCCATCAAAGGGGCTGAACTCTTTGCTGGCCAGAAAGATTTTCCAGGAATTCAAGATAAGACCATTTTGTCCTTTTAACTGCAGAGTACTGAAACCAACTATGACATTCTTCAATGATATCAAGATTTTTCAAATTAGCTGCTGTGGTGGACATGCTGATGTCAAACTATCACCATTTTCAAGTATAAAACAGCAGACATCAATATAAGTCTGTTGGTGAAAACACCTTGTCAATAAGACCATCCATTCTGGGGGATCAGCAACAAAGATTTTCACGACAGCCATCATGGCAGACATATTCAATTATCATCAGTACCATTTTCATTAAGGTCTGCTTCAGAGGCTATATCTGGTGGAGGAAAAACCTGGAAAAAATCACTGACCCATCGGAAGAAACTGGCAAGCTTTCTCCCATACCCAAATTGGCCAAGCCAGAAACTCAAACCCACACAAATACAGTTGAAATGCCAGTTATTGGTAAAGGCCAGCATTTCAGACCACTCAGTTTTTCAGGGCCTCTTTTCATTATGAAAAACTAGGTATCACTAAGAAGTCCACAGCATGTTGATACAGCTGTCTTTGTATGAAAGGTAGAGATTCCATTTAACATTAAAGATAACAATTTTCAAGATCGACTTCACAGCGGCCATAGATCAGTACAATTTTAATTCAGGACCAACAAGACATTATCAGCCTTCTGGTCAAAACCACATGCTGATAGGACTTTCCATTCTGGAAGGATACCATAAGAAATCTTCTGGTTAAAACCCCATATAAACATGACTTGTTTAATCAGGTTTAGTATCGATAACAAGATTTTCAACTATACATCATAAGCCTTCTAGAAAGAAAACCCAGGTCAATAGGACTTTTTTGTTCCAGGTGTACAGATACCAAATTTTCAAGATGGCTGTTGTAGTGGCCATATTAGACGTTAGATTAGCACCATTTTCATTAACAATAATGTAGATATCATAAAAAGTCTTTTAGTGAAAATCCCATGTTGACTATCCATATAGGAAGAGCAGCTGTAGCAAGATATTTAGATGGGCAGCATGCTGGCCACATTTTGTCATGAGATCAGAACTATTTTCACCAAGGGTCAACTAGACATGACAAGAAATCAGTGAAAACAAACTCCATATCAATCTGACTTACTAAACCTCCTAAGATGTCTTAGTGACAATGCCATGTTGATATGACCATCCAATCAGGCCGATACAGATAACAAGATTTTCAAGATGGCTGCTGAGGTGGTCATACTGGATGTCTGAGCCACACTATTTTCATTTTGGGTCAACTAGATCATGTGATCAATGTGTGGAACATTCTGGCAATCCTCCAAGTAGTTTAGGAGGAGAAGCAATAACATATGGATGGATGACACATGGACAGACAACGGACCATGGACCATCCCACATGGACAGAAAATGGACCATCCCACATGGACAGACAATGGACCATCCCACATGGACAGAAAATGGACCATCCCACATGGACAGACAATGGACCATCCCACATGGACAGAAAATGGACCATCCCACATGGACAGACAATGGACCATCCCACATGGACAGACAACGGACCATGGACCATCCCACATGGACAGAAAATGGACCATGGATCATCCCATAAGCTCTTCTAATTCATGACCATCAGAGGTAAAAGCAGATATAAAATATCTATAAACATCTCTATATGGTTAAAGCTGCCACATTTCACCTATATACGTCAGAAACGTGACATGCACAGTCATGTGAAATATCTGTAAATTCCAAAAACAAGTAAAATATATCCTTTTGTGACTTGAGAAAAACATGTACTAGTAATACATATTTACCAGCTATCAACTGCATAACAACAAATTATATATTTTCCTGAGGAACTCTATATTTTACGTTATTTTTATGTTTATTTAACATACATGTACATGGAAACCAGTACATGTTTCACATATGGGTTAGATATGTTTTTAATATCCATTTCCAAAACAGTTTTACATAATTATGTCATAACTTTGGCAGTCAAATGTACTACTGTTTCCATGATTTGATTCTGGCAATAATACTTTGCACAAAAAAAAAATCTTTATCAAACAGACAGATCTCAATTTTCTGACTAATCTGATAATGACAAGGACAAATTAGATGATCTAATATTCTGATTATTGCAAAATGATAGAAGTGAAGTTCTATCTATGAAAAGGCAGTAATAGGTATCCTAGTATAAGAAAGAAAGACTACTGTAATAGTAACTGATACAAAATATTTATAAAACTAATCATCACTAGTGTCATGTACTACATTTTGCATGACTGCATCTTGGTGATACCATTTTCGAAAAGTCTGTTCCATAAAATAGTCCACAGATCTGTCAATTGGCTTTATGATGAAAGGAATACATCCCAAGCCAACAGCAGTGGTTGTCCATTTCTTTGCTGGCTCTGGGATGCTGGAAACTCGACGCAAAATGAAGAGAGAGAAAGCACAGATCCTGTTGATCGTGAATCCTGGTATGGCAACTGAGGCAAGTCCCTGCCAGATTAAAGTATCTAATACTGTCCTTCTGATATTGGTCTTTCGTACATCCTCATTAGGACTTGGTTTCTGTAAAAGACAAATTTTACGATATAATGCAGAAGTTGGTAGTTGTTAGAAATCATGTTATGCAATGCCTGTTGCAATTATCAGCAAATAAGTCCATTACAAAAAAAAGTGTCGTTCTTATATACTCTGGTTTTTCACTATTTTCCAAGTACATCTATCTTTGTGGAATTTATGGTTTCCTTGAATGACAATGGCCAAACAAAAAAAGGATCTGTCATGAAGAAGGCCTTTGTTTTCTTAATGATAAAGTACAGCTCAAGCAATTTTTAGAACCCCAAGCTTCATGGTGAGGGTGAAGAGCATCAAGAAGAAAAATAACCTACACCATTTCTCTGCATATCCTGATGGAGTTGTTGTGGCATCTTGTGGACAATAGCTTTGCTAACCACAATTTCTCATGGATTTACATCTGTTAACAACAATGATGGTCTGAATATATGCATGATTTACTGTTTATGACCCTTGTAAGCAATCTCCCTTGTAAGCAATCTCCCTTGTAAGCAATCTCTACAGAGGACAGGGAGAGAGAGAGACAGAAATATCTTTTTAATCTATATAAACATGACAACAAAACAATTCTTTACGTGTTTTTATTACATTTCAAAGCACAAGAATAATTATTAATAAATATAACAAACCATTATATATAGGTGAAGTTCAATGTATAGCATATGAATGGCAAGAATGAATAAAAGTGTTTCCTTATAACTGATAATACAAAATACTGCTTAGTCTTTATGAACAATGACACTGACACTTCATCAATATCTGCCTCATTTTTCCCCCAGACCATTTCTTAAATGCCTTCCTGAACTCAAAATTCTAAACAACACTCAAGTGATCAATAGAAATAGGGGCAACAAGTAACCTGGTAATTGCCTCAGATGCAGCTGAATATAAAGCTTTGTTTTCTGAGCTAGATTAGCCATATTCCTTGTGCTTGATACAGACTTGTTTTATAAAGTAAATTTTTTATTTTTCATTGATATAAGCGACTTGGGTCCTTTAGGTCAACAACTTGCATCCTTGTAGCAGCATCCTGTGTTACTCAGTTAAGTTCAGACCACAAAAACATGTTACCTAAGTAAATAATCCCTAAAACGCTAAGCAGTCCCAAGTGTGTCTCACACTCACATTTTGCAATAAATATAAATTAACAATAGAGTATCTTCCCCAGTAATTCCTTATTTCCTACTAATAGCATTTAATTGCTTCCCAAAACCGACTGACAGCTTGCAGTTAGTTGCAGTCATGTTCAAAGAATTTCTTATTCATCTACCGACATGATCCACTGACTGCTGCAGACATCAAAAACAGGCATTAAGTGGACAGAGTTGCTTATTAAAATTAAAATTTATGTTATAAAAATCTGTTGCCAGCAACTTTCACCGATCAGATAAAATTAGCAGCAATTTCAAAATTCTTTCACATCTGGCGACAAATGTGAAGCCTAGCAGAGACCCTGACATCAGTTTTCCACCTGGAAATTCCTCAACTTGCTGACAACAATGAATGCTGTATAAAGGAATCTTACCTACATTTATCCTGGCTCTATTATTGTGCCATAACTTTTTATATCAATGCTATTTACTTGAAAAATTACTAATTCTTGCCTTAACATCTGAAGCAGAATCAGTCTTTTTGTTGTTTTCAGTTCTTAATTTGGGTTGATTTATTTATTCAAATTATGATTCACTGGAATTATAAAGTATTCAATAATATTCTTGGACAAAAACATTAACTTGTAATTATAGTGAATTCAGACAAGGGCATTTTGGATTATATTACTGTGCTACTTCAAAAGACTTATCACGTCGCCACACCTGAGGTCATTGGCACATTCAATACTACAGGCACATCAACACATTCAATACTGGATTCTAACTGGAACACCACTGAAATTAAATTGGAACTTTACATATTTGGACTTGTGATAAAACTTTTAGAACTATTTGGGATTTAATTCAGAATATTGTACGTTCTTTTTAAATTTTCACTTTTGTATTCTAGGAAACTAACTTATTTCTTGAATATTACAAAACTTGTTAGTTTTCGCTCTTTTATCTTACTTAGTTTCAGACCACAGAGTTGTAATACAATGTACTCGGGGGTTGGAGAATCATACTGTATGACTATAGGCTATGTGTAATACAATGTACTCGGGGATAGAAGAATCATACTGTATGACTAGGCTATGTGTAATTCAATGTACTTGGGGATAGGAGAATCATACTGTATGACTGTAGGCTATGTGTAATACAATGTACTCGGGGATAGGAGAATCATACTGTATGACTGTAGGCTATGTGTAATACAATGTACTCGGGGATAGGAGAATCATACTGTATGACTGTAGGCTATGTGTAATACAATGTACTTGGGGATAGCAGAATCATACTGTATGACTAGGCTATGTGTAATACAATGTACTCGGGGATAGGAGAATCATACTGTATGACTAGGCTATGTGTAATACAATGTACTTGGGGATAGGAGAATCATACTGTATGACTAGGCTATGTGTAATACAATGTACTTGGGGATAGGAGAATCATACTGTATGACTAGGCTATGTGTAATACAATGTACTTGGCCATAGAAGAATCATACTGTATGACTGTAGGCTATGTGTAATACAATGTACTTGGGGATAGGAGAATCATACTGTATGACTAGGCTATGTGTAATACAATGTACTCAGGGATAGGAGAATCATACTGTATGACTGTAGGCTACGTGCATAAAAGAAATATTTGAGACAGAAAGAAAAACTTGTGAACAAATCAATACAACCAGTATCAAGTTTTTAAATATTATATGGTGTCTTCCATTCCTTGCATTAATTAGAATAGTTGTTAAAACAGACAATGGTCTTACATAGATGTAATTTGACCTGTCATTGCTAATAATGAGACCTACAGCTGTTCCACTCCCATTCTGCAGAACTACACTGTAACAAAATTAGTTAGAGCGTCCACCTCGGATGTGGAAGGTCGCTGGGTTCGAACTTGGCTAAGTCATACCAAAGACTTATAAAAATGGTACACGCAGCTGCCTCACTTGGTACTCAGCATTAAGATGTTAGTGTTAGGACTGGTCGGCCTGGTGTCAGAATAATGTGAATGGGTGGGACATGCAGCTACATGTCTACGGCATGATGCCCCAGACCTAGACATCACTATAAACTGCCACACTGCATCATCATAGTGATATGACTGGAAAATTGTTAAAACTATGTTAAAAATCCAAATCACACACACAATTTACCATCAGAGAAAAAAGAGAAGAAATGAGTAATTTCTAGACCATTAACAGTTTTTTGTAAAGTTCCTCTCTCTCTCTCATAGAAAAATGGTCTGGGAAAAAAATGAGGCAGATATACCTGAAATTATAACATCATGCAAGCAAAAGAAAGAAAATTTCCCACCAGTATGTGCGAACTACCACATGCTCACATGTGTTTGTCTGAATTGTCTAAGTCACACACTAAATCCATTCAGCCACAGTAACTGTAGCTGTAAAGCAATACACCACGTATAGAAACATGCCATACACTATTCAAAGAAATCAGTTTACTGGGGTCCTGATAACCAAACTCTCCAAAAGCCACAAACAGGAAACTGCATACTTTAATATCTGCATCAAAATAACTCTAAAAAAATATATCAATATTACATTAACATTATTGAAACATCATTTCCATGTGATTTACTATTTTTTTCTATAATGATAAAAAAATTGAGCTTTTCCATTCAACATCACCACAATACAGGCATACACCCAACATCAGACTATGATGACACGAATGTGGAAGACTTCTATGACCAGCTACAAGAAATTGTAGATAAAACACCATAAAGACATTCTGGTAGTGCAAGGTGATTGGAATGCCAAGATAGACGAGGACGCTTACATGAACTGGGCGCTGCTGCAATGCACAGACAAATGAGAGAGGACTGAGGCTCCTGGAATTTGCTAGTTACCTCCTGATCATAGTGAAAAAATGGAAACTGCAGTGGTATGGGCATGTCTCACGATAATTAGGACTTGCCAAGCCAATCCTACAAGGCACTGTACAAGGAAGAAGAAAGAGAGGCAGGCAAAGAAAGAGGTGGCAAGAAAACATTCGAGAGAGGACAGGTTTGACACTGAGCGACTCACTAAGATGGAAAATCAAGAGGAATGGAGGAAGCTGGTTGTTAGGTCTTGTGGGGTGCCCCAATCGTCTTTCAGACTACAGGACTGATGATGATGATGAGATAACGAATGGTTTTAAGTTTTCTTAACAAACTACCAAAGAGGGAAAGCAAGTATGAACCAGTCTGAACATAGGAATATGTTAAGTTCAACCAGTGTTAACATGAAAAGCTATGTAATTTAAGAGAAAATAGGCAATGTCTGGGAGAAGCTTCAGTCATATATACAGACTGATGAAATGTAAATACTGAATGGGTGGGGATGCTGAACATGAAAGGCAAGTCAGGGACATCAACAGGAGCTTAAAGTTTTTTTTCTGCATGCATTGGGTCAGACCCTAAATCACACAGCAAATACTATCAAAAGGGCATTATGTAAACTATGTGGCTCAGAAACTTACAGTTCATTCCACAATAAACATATAGGAAATAATAATTATGATCCAGAACTTACTAAAATTGTCTTTGATGTTCTTTTATTTTTGTTATCCTTTTCTGACGTTTGAAACCATCAAGATAAGGTTATGTTGCTTCTGAATCAGCTAGAATTTCCACAAATGGATCGAATTTTCAGACTAAAAATGGATGCCAGTCCCAAGTCCCAAATTAGCAAGTTGCATAAAACAAGAGGCCAAAGAAGTCCCCCTAAAACAGCTCAGCTGGATAACTACGGAAACATTGTGTACATTCACTCATGATTCATGACAATAAGACGTTTCCACTTCATTTCATACTACCACGTTTGACATTTCTGAGCAATAACAAGATTTTAAAACTAGCCACATTGGTTTTATGACTGGCATGATTTTCATTCGGTAGCAAGACATCATTTGAAGTCCTTTGGTGAAAACCCATTAAAATAATCTAATAATTTAGATAACAGGGACATAGTGGCTGTGCATAGGATTCCAGGTCGACAGGGACAACCAAGGCCAGTGATTGTCAAATTTTGGAGTCTGGATTGTAAACTTCCAATTATCAAGAAGAGGAAGGATTTTCTGCAGTACAAAGGAATTAGACTGGTAGAGGATGTAACCAGGCTGAATACTGAACTTATCAATAAATTATCTAGGCATCACGAAATTGACAGTGCATGGTATTTTAATGGATCTGTGTATGGTAAAACCAAATCAGGAAAAAGGATAAAATTTGACATCTATGATGAAATTGATGAGAAAATTAGATTATAAGTGTAATATGCAATTCTATGAACTTATGAAATTGGCCGAATAGGTATGTGAACTTTCGTCTTTATACTCCTTTTTCTACTCTAATTTGTTTTAATATTTTGTTTATAAGACATTTCTTTCCCTCACCAATTTTATCCTTAATTAATAGGTTTGTTTATTCGCTGGTCCACTGTTATATCTCTCCCTAATAAATTCCCTCACTAGTTTATAAATCATCTTTCACTCTTATACTCTCATATACACATTTACTCAGTTGTTTACTCACTTTTCTCAACATTACTCCTCCACGATAAATCTCTCAGTCTCACTTTTTTTGCTCATACATTCAATCACCCACCACTCCCATGTATGCGCTCTTTCACCCTTTCTTTTTCTTCCCTTTTACCCCTTTTTTCATTCATTAAGTTGTAATTTATATTCTTTTTAATCTGTGCTGTTTGGTTTACAAAACTGTCTTAGCTCCGGAAAGGTCTGTCAGAGGTGCATAAGAGTTATCGCAAATGGAGTTGTTTCACTTGTTGTCCATAGTATACTGTATCAATGTTAAACGCAGCCAAAGCTACAGCATTTACTGTAACACCATGGATGATTTTATTATGGATGTTTGTATTCTGTGTGAGTGTGAGTGTGAAAGCCATGCATATGATAAACTCAAGGTGATAATTACTTCATACATTCCTGTACAAGAATATGTATGTGTAAAATTTCTGCTGTTTTCATGGATAATAACATAAAAATTATATCTATTAATGTTAGAGGCCTGCAAGGTTCAGTCTTAAAACGAAGGGATATTTTCCACTGGGTAAAACAAAAGAATGTATCTATAATATGCTTGCAAGAAACTCATAGTACAAAGAACGATGAAATATATTGGGCAGCTGAATGGGGATACAAATGTATATTTAGCCACTGCTCTAGTAAGAGTGCTGGGGTTGCAATATTTTTTAGAAATACTTTTGAATTTATAATCCATAGAGAAAGATGTGACAGTCAAGGGAGATTTATTATTTTAGATATTACAATTAATGGCAACAGAATAACCCTCGTGAATTTGTATGGTTATAATGATGATAATCCTAGCTTCTTTAGAAAGTTAAAGGAGGAGACTTTATTTTTTGAGAACTCATCAATTATAATGTGCGGAGACTGGAATACTGTTCAAGACTTAGATTTGGATACTTATAATATTTTACATGACAAACACCAACAGTCTAGGGCAGCGATTCAAGACCTGAAAAACGAATTGGAATTAATTGATCCCTGGCGAAATTCCAACCAAGACTTAAAGATGTATACCTGGAGGCAAAAATCTCCCTTGAAACAAAGTAGACTAGATTACTTTCTTGTATCGGATGACATTCATACGAATACAGCTGATGCATGTATCTTACCAGGGTACAAGACTGATCATTCAGCTATTGTTTTGAGTGTGGCGTTTTCAACGTTTCCAAGGGGAAAAGGATATTGGAAATTTAATAACCAACTGTTGAGGAACACTGAGTATACTGATTTGGTCAAAAAGTGTATAACTGACACTGTAAATGAATATTATGTAGGGGGAAATAAAGATGACTCTCTCCATGTTTCTCTTTCCTGTAACGACCAAATGTTCTTTGAAATTTTGAAAATGAAAATAAGATCTGAAACTATATGTTATTCTATTAGGAAATCAAAAGAGAAACGGGAAAAATTAAAGAAAATTGAGCAGGAAATAATAGAAATTCAGGGGGGACTGTCGAATAACATAAATGAGGAAATTCTGGAAAATTTAGAGAGAAAAAAAGCAGAATTAGAGGAATCTAGGAAAAAATACATAGAAGGTGTTATATTAAGATCTAAAGCTAGATGGTATGAATTTGGGGAAAAAAGCACAAAGTACTTTTTAAATCTTGAAAAAAGAAACTATGTTAATAAGACAATAAAGGAAATTATTTTACATGATGGGACAAATATATCTGACCAAATAGATATTTTAGAAGCACAAAAACAGTTTTATATGGAATTGTTCAAAAGCAGAATAGCTCAGCTTGATGATGAGGCTACTCAAGAAACTCGAAATAGATTTTTTTATCACAATATTAAACTTAGTCGAGAGGAAAGAGAATCATGCGAGGGTCTGCTTACAATTAATGAATTCGGTATGTCTCTAAAACGGATGGAAAATGGAAAAAGTCCTGGCTCGGATGGATTCACTGTAGAGTTCTATAAATTCTTTTGGAAGTCTCTGGGGGGATTTATATGTAGATCAATAAATTACGGATATACTGTAGGAAAACTTTCAGATTTTCAGACTCAAGGAGTCATCACATGTCTACCAAAGGAGGAAAAAGACAGAAGATATTTTAAAAACTGGAGACCTAAATCACTTTTAAATACTGATTATAAGATTGCTTCGGGAGCAATTGCAGCTAGGATTAAAAAGGTTCTTCCATCAATAATCAGCGATACTCAGACAGGATATATGAAGGGTAGATTCATTGGAGAAAACACCAGACTATTATATGATATCATGGACCAACTTGAGAATGAAAACAGATATGGTTTATTATTGTTAATGGATTTCGAAAATGCCTTTGACTCAATTAACTGGATCTTTGTGGAAGAAGCTCTACAATCTTTTAATTTTGGTGATTCCGTTTGTAAGTGGTTTAAACTGTTTTGTAATGACTCTAATAGTTGTGTTATAAATAATGGACATATGTCATCTTTTTTTAGACTTGAAAGAGGATGTCGTCAAGGAGATCCCCTTGCACCTTATTTGTTTATCATTGGGGTTGAGATTTTAGCTATAACTTTAAAGCAAAACGTGGATGTACGGGGAGTAATCTTTGACGCCAGTGAATATAAATTGGGTCAGTATGCCGATGACGCTTTTATTCTTCTTGATGGATCTAGTTTTTCTCTTGAAGCAACTATGAATATCTTGCAAGGTTTCTCTCTATTATCGGGACTTAAATGTAACATAACAAAAACAAAAGCTATTTGGATTGGAAACAGGAAATTTTCTAATGAAAGAATATGTCCCGAAATGGGCCTAATTTGGTCCTCTTCAAACTTTACACTCCTTGGCATAGAATTTTCTCCAGATTTACAACAGATGGTGGAAATTAATTATATGAAGAAACTAACAAAGGCAAAACGAATACTGGCAAGCTGGAGTCAAAGACATCTGTCAATAGTTGGTAAAGTAATTGTTGTAAAGACTCTTGTTCTGCCCATATTCATACATCTTTTTTCAGCACTTCCTAACCCATCAGCAAAAGTTGAAGCAGAACAAAATCGCATGTTATTTAAATTTGTATGGGGTGGAAAAGTAGAGAGAATAAAACGTGATATACTAGTTTCCCCAGAAAACGAGGGAGGACTAAATATGATACACATATTTTCATTCATTAGGTATATTAAGATAAGATGGGTTAAAAGATTGCTGGAAAAGGAAGATGGAACGTGGCAGAACTTAGTCAATACAACTATACTCAGAAATAAAAAGGATATTTGGAATTTAGGGAGAAGGAAATTAGAAGAATTTAGTAAGTTCATTAAAAACAGTTTTTGGAGAGATGTAATTTTGGCAGTATCTAAATGGAAAGAAGAACCGCAAAGTCCTAACGAGTATCTATCCATGAGTATTTTAAATTTTGTCCCCCCTAAAATGATTTATCAATACAAATCCTGGACAGAAGCTGGTTTTGAAATTCTGAACGATCTAGTAGATGACCACGGTAATTTAATACCTTTTGAGATAATAAAACAAAAAACTGGAAGCGATGATTTCTTGAAATACTTCTCCTTAATATCCAGAATTCCTAAAGCATGGAAAGATGCCATAAAAAGCCATCTAGTACATAATAATTTTGATAAGCAGGAGGATAAAATAACGAACTTGCGAAAACAAGATTCACTCAAGTATGTTTACAAAGATCTTTTACAGGAAACTAAAAGGCAACACACTGCGAAGCAAGAAGCTTGGATGCAAGTATTTAATAAAAATATAAGTAGTGAGGAGTGGTCTGATATATACAGCCGGGCAAAACGCTGTACCAAGGATACCAAGTTGATCTCTTTTAACTTTAAATTAATCCATAGAATAATCGCTACTAATGATTTTCTTAAAAGAATTAACATATTTGATGACAACAAATGTACTTTCTGTAAGAGTGAAACTGAAAGTATTCAGCATCTCTTTTATGACTGCAGTATTACTTCACAGTTTTGGTACCGTTTTATTGAAGATTTTGCACCTTTTTGCCCAAATATTGTACATCTGTCCAAAAAAGAAACATTTTTAGGAAGTGAACAACTGGACAGTTTGGGTAATTTTCTGCTTATTTTGGCAAAATATTATATTTATACTTGCAGATTCAATATGAAAAATCCTTCTATTTTTGCCTTCAAGCAAATAGTTGCAATGCATAAGAACATTGAAAAATACAATGCTAAGGTAAATAAAAAAGAGGACCAATTTCTTCAAAAATGGACCTCAACAATGAACATTTAACTTGTCTCTGTCTTGATGGTAAACAGGAACAAAATATTGTAATATCACAAAGGCCATGTCACCTAGATTGTGTGCCATATGCATGTGTATATGCGTGTGTGTGTGTGTGTGTGTGTTTTCTTTTTTACTTTCTCTGTAGATTATATTTATTATCCCTAGATTATCTGATAACCAGAAATGTTTGATTGTAAGGTGACCCTGGGATGGTTCCCCGACCCATTGGTCAACCTATTACGGGGTTAATAAAAAAAAAAAAAAAAAAAAAAAAATTAAAATAAGACTAGCCATTCACATCGTTCCTGCAACCTTTAAAAATATAATTACATGGCTTTTCCAAAACTTTTCCAAGACCTATTTACCAATTTCAAGGGTAACAAATACATAAATTTACGACCCCGAATACTTACCTAACATAAATTTATAAGACAAATGGCAGTAAGAAGTACTCTGACTGAAGTTTCAGGGGAACCTAATCTAACAAATGTATTATAAATGTTAGGTAGGTCGGTAAAACTTTTACCAACTAATAAGCATCACTAAAATTAAATAAGGCGTCTTCTGGCAGAAACCATAAGATAACATCACTTTCCATTGTGAAGTACACCACATGCATCACATTTTCTGGTTTGTTTTTTTTGTTTGTTGGTCTTTTGTTTTTTTTTTGTACAGAAATTACACATTCCCACGGTGGATCTTGATCCTTTCATGCTGCATGGACAAAGTGAACTTCGTGGAACTATGTTATGGCTCTTATTCCATGAATTATGATTTACTGGCCCAATCAGAAAGTCGCAGCAATATAATCATGTAAGGGTAGATGTCCTCTACAATGTGTGTAATTTACTGGTAGGCTCAACTATAGTACAAAGTGCAGAATGCTCCAAACTGTACTCATGCATATTCAAACACTCACCCACTACAATGCATTCACATGGATATTCAAGCACTCGCCCACTACATATGGATTCACATGCATATTCAAACACTCGCCCACTACATATGGATTCACATGCATATTCAAACACTCGCCCACTACAATGGATTCACATGCATATATTGCAAGAGATGAAAGATACATTTCTAGCAAAGAATACTGAGATTATTTAGGTGCTTCATAAAACAAACAAAATTTAATTAAATTAATTTTATTGAAACAAAGAGAGAGAGATTATGTTTTTAAGCATATAAAAGGCAAAAGAAATCACACACAAGTATTAGCTAGTTTAATTCCATTAATAAAATTTTAAAAAATGTGAGAAATGTACAGCATTATTTTAATTTCTTCCAGTCTCTTCAAAATTATTGCTTAAAAAGTTTCCACACAATGAAACCAACACAGTGCTATCCAGTATTCAATTCTACTAGTCCACCCTTTATAATATTTAGGTCCCATTCAATGAATTTCTCAGGAACTAGATGGGTGCTTACTTTTACCACTGACCTATTGTTTTTAGGCAGACTCTGCAAGGCATGTAAAAAAAAATCTTTAACAAACACCTTAACAAACATACTTAGAATTGTTGATTTGGTTTTTTGATGAATTTAACCATAAGTTATGGAACAGGAAACAAAAATTTATTTTATCTATCCCAAGATATACAATAAATAAGGTATTCAAGTTATATTTCCTTATCATACCAACACATAAAGTTCCTTTAAATAATGTCTGATAAAGAGACCTCACACACAGAAATGTCCTAGAAAGCTCAACTTAGCAAAATAAAGTCATTATTTACCACTGAGGCTTCCAACCCTTTAGATACTGCATCTGCTACTACATACCCACTGGCCACAACATAAGAAAATCTCACCACATTAACGTGCACCTGGGATCGAAAGGATTCACCCACTTCATTTGCATACCCTGAAAATTTAAAATAATGACATCACGGTCAATTATAGTATCATCAATAAATATCTAAAACTTCAATTTATTCTTGTAAGAATTTACTTTTATTAAGTAGTGATTGTTATAGATTTTCTGGTTGCTACAAAACAAGAATTAAAAATCCCAACAATGATCTGCGATAACAACAGAATCCACTTCACATCCCAATGAAAATGTAGTTTGTTATATTTTGAATTTCTGAAAGGTGGGTGGGGTTGGTAAACTAATTTAAATTTTATATGTAACTGCTACAACTGCATTGCCTTCCTGTTCTGGGACTCAAGTCCCTCATCCTAGCTACATTATAGCTTTTGGAATGTTCTAAAACTTAAAAGAACAAGTTCCAATCCAACGCCAGCTTCAAAGCCTTTACTTCGACCTATATCACAGTTCATCTCCAGTCCTCCAAGGTAATGGGAAGCAGCTTCTAGTCCAGCTCAAATTTAGACTCCATATACCAGAGAGCAGCATATGAATGGAAATTTTTTGCATCATGCAAATCAAGCTTGTCAAGAAAATACCTTCCAGGGAAGCTACAGTATGACCTGGGAATGTAATGTGTTGTGCCATGGCCATGGACTCCACCAGCCTAGCCAATCTGGTGATGATGAAGATCTCTGAGGCAGATGCAAGAGAAAGGGAACTTATTCACTAATTTTACATACGATGTTTTGTCTTCAAAAATATGTACTGATTTATTGAATGTAGGTGGTTGCTAGTGGCAAAACTGCTGGGGTAAATCCATGGACGCTGGCACCTAATGACACCTTTGTCCAATGGCTCATAATGTCAGCTACAGAACAGGCTTGCTTAAATGCAACTGTTGTTGTGACTGCCATAAATTCATAAACCAAAATTATTATTAATTTCATCTGATCGTTAATTCCCCATATGCACAGTAGATAAACCATTTTATCCAAGATGAAGAATCTGTGCTAATGTCATCGTTTTACTCTTTCTGGAGCAAGAAGAGACAAAATCTACCTCAACAAAATTAAGAAAGTGTCCAGAGAATATGGGGTTTTACCACAAAAGTCTGATTTCCCATGAATAGGAGCCTGTTCTTAGCAATGAAAGCAGGGACCATTATGAGTGACACTGACCTAGCATGTTGGAACTGCAAGATCAATGATATTTACAGTTAATTTCAACACAATAACAGTATTCAACAATGCCACCCTCCCCTACTTTCTCCTTGCTCTAGACTGCCGATGGAGACACGGGTACTCGAGTACCCACCTATTGATAATAAGCCACCGGGTACACTTTTACTATATACTAGCTTTCTCCCAGTGCATAATAAACCTTTGGCTTTGTAAAGGCAACTCAGCTTCTGTTCAATTTCATAAGTCTTATGTTCATTAATACATTTACTTATTCAGTGGGGCCCCCGTGTGGCTGAGTGGTCTAAAGTGCTATCCGTTACGGATCACTGCCATCTCACCTTTGTCTGCGAGGGTTCAAGTCTTGGATTCGGCCAATGTGGGTATGTGAGAAAGCTTGCCAGTAGCTTCTTGTGGGTCGGTGGTTCTTTCCGGGGTATTCCCGGGTTCTTCCTCCACCATTAATACTGGCCACCATGTATAGCCTATTTTGTGCTGAAGAATGGCATTAAACCCTACAACAGCTACAACTTATTCAGTGCCAAGCAGAGTTTTGCCTCTTCCAGTAAATGTTTGACCTTAATTCCTTAGCTTCTTTTCACATGTGACAACCCTCAGATTGAGGCACAAGTGTGAAACTTGCTCAGTGGCAATAACAGAGGGTCATTATTTGATCTTGCTGCACAATCAATACATGTTCAGTTGCAACTTTTAACAGATTTCACAAACTGTATAATTAAAGTCTTACTTACAGAGCCCAAGCTTGGTTTCTACATCAGCACCGACATGAATGTCAGCCAAGGAAAGGGAGTTTGACGATATTTATGATGACTAGACCACAACAATTTACTAGATGACAGTTTTATCACCATTTGTTCATTTTATTTACGAAATATTTCGATATGACTAAATACACAGAAAGCGGTTCTTTTATTTTCACTCTGACCAATCAAAATTCCACATCTGGTGATCTGCATGCTGTTCATGCCATGTCAACAAATAACAAAGCAGTTCAGGTTTGTACTCATTTAACACACTTCCCTTTGATAGGGTATCCAGGTGTCCAATCAGGATTGATGGGTACCCTATAGATGTTTACTAAAACCTGGGCAGTCCTACCTCCCGCTGTTGATTTCCGTCCCTCTATTAGATTTGCAAAGGTCTATCAGTAACTCGTGTCCTCACTTCTATTATACACGAGCTATCAAGGGACCTATGTAATGTGATCTGCCTCAAATTAATTCAGTTTCATATTTCAACAAACTTTTAATTGGACACTGATGAGTAATTTCTAACAAATCTGTGCAAATGCCAAACACTTGTAAGGTATTTTACCATCCCTACTTTAAAAAACGTTTCATAAATTAAACCTAGTGGGAGGCAGTGGCTAAGCATGGCCATGATTATTCCCACTTAATATGCAAGTGCAATGCACTGAATGGAATACTACTGAATATCAGCTTGTCGTTAGGCATAAGCAATAACATGGGAAAATGGTCTGGCAAGTCAAGCTTTTTGTAATCGTATAAAGTTGAATGCCTGAGCTCAACAAAGGTGCCAAATACATTAATATATGCTAAGTGTTGCTTGAAATATCAAATGTTCATTCTTAAATAGGTTGTGCAAGAAAAGACAGAAGTATCCTCCCTTGTAGGATTAAATAGTAGACCTAATTTGTACGTAAATTGTAAGCAATGATACAAGCCCCTGTGCTTCTCTAGTTATTATGATTAACAAATAAACTTTTCAACATTATCACACAATTATTATAATTTGTATCTGTATAAATTTAAAAGCTGATAACTACCAGCAGTGTGAAAAATAACATATATCCCACCCAATGAGATACCCTGCAGAGTGGGTGCGGGGTATGTAAAATCTATATCCCAAATTTTCTCCAAGTTTACTCTTTCCGATTATTTGATAAAAACTTTTCCAAAACCAAATATTAACATTAATAATGCTAAATTAAATTTCTTTATGTAATTTTGTCCAGTAAATTTGTGGGACATTATATTCTGTTTATGTTGCTCTGCAATATATGTTTTTTTATCTGAAACATGTTTACATTGGTGTTGCAGGATCCTGTCTGGCCGTGTCTGTGATGTCAATGCTATATATCATATTTGGGTTACTAGAAACACTGAAATACACATGTATTTACATTTTCTCTCTGTATATATCAGTTTCCACACACAAATTATTATCTGTTTTTGTTTGAATAATAATATAAAGCAAATTAAAATATGATTTATGAGATTTTGATACAAATTATTTACTTTTTTCCTATTTATAACTCAATTTATGCAATGATTTCACTCAGTTGTACTTGATTCGACAGTATATGACAAATCATAGTAATACATACACAGAGTGAAAGGGAAATGTATTGAAGTATCAAAAGTATTTGCCGACATTATATGATATATTTACTATAACCTTTAATAATATAGTTTTTGACAAATAAATAACATTTAATTTAATTTTTGTTTAAAAGGTTTCCAAATATTTGGCATATACATACTGGTTATGATGATATGACATTTGATTGTAAGGGTGTTAAGAAAGTCTTCTTCGAAATATGTGAACGGGGAATAGTCATAAATGTTTGAATAATAATAAAAAGCAAAATAATTTTAATTTATATGAATTATTTATTCTTTACTTGATTTGACATATATATATGATAAACAGCGAATTGAAATACATACACAAAGTTAAAGTGAAATGTAACAAAGTACCAAAAGTGTATACGATAGTATATATGCAAAAGTGAGATTAATATTGTAATTGTAGCAAGCCATGATATATGACAGACAAAGACAACTCAGGTAAGCATTTCTGTAAAAAAAACGTGTTATTCAACATTTTGCTTTAACTTGAGTAAGAAATAGGTACAAAGGGATGACAATAAAGTGTGTGCAGTAAATTCGAAAATGAATTATGCGACTTAAAAGATGAAGCCGACTTTAACTGTCCATTCCGAATTAAGCAACTTACAAAAATAGATTTTCTTAACTTGAATAAGAAATAAGATCAAACGGAGAATAATAAATGTGTGTGTGCAGTGCAGTCAATTAGAACATTAATTAAGCGACTTGAAACAATAGGAATTAAGCCGAATTACACCGTCCGTGCCGGAGATTAAATTCGTTCCGTTTTGGAACGATCAACCTGTCCAATAAAGTACGACCAACTGACGCGTGCTATAGGTGGCAGGGTCCAGTTTCGTAATTTGGCCCCTGGCAAATTTCTTAACTTAAGGCTATGGTGTGACTTTTTCAGCTATTATTGTTTACTATTTATAGATATGGATATATTTGTGAACTAGGTGTTTTGGGCTTGTGTTGTTCTTGAAATTGATGTCAGTCATGTACACCTTCCATAGTTGCTCTGCAGTATGTTGATAGTGAAATACCAATAGTTGGCTAGGAAGAAGAGCTAGCCTCCCATAGCAGTAGACACGTGGGTTCAAGGCAAGCCGAGTATCTCAAAAACGGCTTGGATGACAACTATTCTGAATTGCATCAAACTATTTAGTAGACAATGTTTTTCAAAAGTTTCATCCAGGGAAAGGGCTTGCGTTTGCACTGTGAGTACTACATGCTGTCAAAAATGGCATTTGGATGTGAAAAATGCAGGTATAAAATAGGGGTTGGGGTGCATAAACCTCTTCTGCTATGAACTGCCATTGACTTCTCTGGTCAAGTGAATACTATTCTTATGCTCTGTTTTAATATAGGTATCTAAAAATATGGACCTTTTTGACCTCACTTGTGTATTTGATTTTTTATGATTTTTTATACTAGGTCACTGATTGCGGCATTAAATTTGTACATAAAAACTGGACCCTGCCCCCATAACTAGGAAAAAGTAAATAATACGTATCAAAATCACATAAATTATATTTTATGTTGCTTTATGTTATTATTCAAATAAAAATAATTAATAATTTGTGTGTGGAAACCGATATATACAGAAAGAACATGTAAATACATGTATATTTCGGTTTTTCAGTGTATTTCGGTTTTTCTAGTAACCGATCATATTTCATAAATGGGACCCTAAAACTCGCTCGAGTATTAGCATTTATACGCACCAAGATATCTAACCGGTGTTTCCCTATACAGATCTCTGTGATCCTTTTCGGTCTTCGACATTTCTCTCTCGAAGTGGAAGAATCCAGTCAACTGCTTTCAGAACCCGCCAATAAGCACGTGGCTGCAGAAGCTTCGTAGTACTATATATGTGTTGTATCGACGAATATCCACGTAATTCAACATCTCCGGATATTAAATACCAACCAGTGAATGGAACCTGCCGCGGGCAAAAAACACATCTGGTAGATTAAGGCCCTTGCTTAGTATTGCTTAGGAAACGATGTACTGTTTGTTAATGGGAGTAGAGATGGAGTTTGTTTTGTTGTTGTTGTTTGATTTTTTAATCTGAAAAGCATTCAGTTACCGTGTTTATTTAAATGGTAATTTTTAATTTTTTTTTATAAGTCGGATAATTGTTATTATTATTTAAGATGTCCTTGTGCCCGATCTCACTAAACACCCCAGGACACACCATGACCAGTGTTGGATTAATCCCTGTGCAGGCCCTTAGGCAGTCGGAATCTTGACACACACACACCCGCAAATTATCTCCATATACGTTTTTAATTTTACCAACTAAATTCGATAACTTAAACGATAAAATCAATATTTTTAAAGATGACAAATAGGCAACTAAAACAGACCACACACACACACACACACGAAAAGCACATTGCACATAAAAGACACCGCACCAGTAGGAACTAACCACTAAACTTTCAAGGGGGTAGGTGGGAGCGGGGCAGGGGCTGTGATTTTAAAAAAAAATACATAAAAATAATATAAAGTTTAGAAAATTGTTGAGATTACTGTATTAAATAAGTCATTAATTTATCCCAAAACCAATACCTTGCACCATTTGTTGATTATTGAGTTGGTAACATACGTACACGAAACTGCTTTGATCGCTGATGTCTTGAACGTTTGGTTTTCAGCAACATGCAGCTATTATTCGTGTACAAATATCTGCACGGCTTTGGTCCATTATTTATGATTAAGAAATTAATATATTGCTATGTTATGGCGATTCAGCCAGGATTTGGAAACGCAGGTCACTCCTAAATATAAATATAAATTTTCAATGAAAACGAAAATATACTTAAGAAATAAACCGTACTTAAAGGGTGTTTAAGTTGTAGTTGATTGTGAACGAACATAGACATATACATACACCAACATACAAACATAAAACACATACTGACAATGATTTGTGTAGTTTCTCTCTTTTCAAACAGACATGGGTGGCCCTGAAAAGGGCCGTTGAGTGCTGTCCTGGATCATCGGTTTTTATCTGTATCCAGGACAATACACCTCCAGGGCATTTTTTCTAAGCAAAGGTATTGTAATAAATTTGGAGTATGCGCATTTGGTTATAGCGCCCCGTTTTCAGGAATTCTTAGATTTGTGTGATAACTTGTGTGATTATTGGAATTCGGCGCAATGGAAATATCCTTAGCCTGAAATAATTAGCCAATTACTAGGAGCAAACGTCATCACGGAGTGAAATGTTAGTGAGTTTCCATGATGCCATGGTTCACTAGCAGTGAATTCAGGCCAAAACCGAATGAATGTCTAAGATAGTCCATATTAAAATCTAGTGGTGTACATTGGTGGTGTGACTTCAGTGGCAGTATTTACGGTAGGAAACCGGTAAATTACACAAAGGAATAAATAAAAAGGGACTCGGCAGATACCGTTTTTGTAGCTAAGGGGGGCAAATGTGGTGCAGTTATATTGGCGATAGTTTCTACGTCGTGAACGGCTGGCTGGCGGTACGGAAACCTGATGAAGATAAACCATACAGAAGTGCGGTTGATAGATATTTGGCAGGTTGTTTTATCTGTAGTCTTGCATTAATTAGAATAAAATTTAGGTATAGAAGGGACACGTCGGGCTTTCTAATTTACAACTGAAGTTGTATGGAAGTCTTTGGAAAGTTGGGGTAAACTTATGACTTCTAGCGAGAATCGCGCCAGGGTTTGACAACCGCTCGGTCAAGTATGGACCCCTGGCTTGTAACAGTATATTCAAATGGTTTGGTAAACAATACCCGTGCATCTCGGGTGACTTCCATCTTGGACACATTTAAGTGATGTGAACTCGAAATGATTTTGACCGATAACTCCGTTGAGGATCGCATTGCGTGCGACGACGATGAGTTAACGTTTTGGCAGGTGTCCATGGAAAACATGATCTTCGATTTTGGACAGTTTTCCAGAGGCAGGAAATGGTGAAGATTTTGACATTCTCTCTTCGTAGAGGATATTTGGCTTTGGTTCTACTCAAAGTCTGCCCGATGTTGTTTCCGCTTTAGACAAGACATCAACACATCTAAAGAACCTTTGCCGGTTGTACCACCTTCACCTCCTTTTCCATCATATCCAGTTTATGTTGATTTTATTGGCAAAAACAGAGAGCGGAGCGGGAGTGTCCTTTATTGACGCCTGACTTAAAGGTGTAAATTGCTATCCTTTCCCTTCTATTTTAAGTGTTTTATACGGACATTTTGGGAAACTAGAATATCAAATAATCACTCGCTTTAGGAGAGCTAAGTTTTGTAATTGCTTTTCACTTTTCCATCTAGAGAGTGTACATTATTGTAGCAGAAATCATTTGGCTACACAACCTATAATCTAGTCTTGTCGGGTCCTTTGGGGTTAGTATTTACGTTGGAGTGAAATCCCGCTGTATCTGTCTTACGTCTGGCGCTTCAGAATGTGACAGTTTCCTTCCCCAGAGCGATTTGTCATATTTCCGGCTTTAGCTCGACACCTGATCGCAAACTTTGGAACTGTGATAAAAAATCGAAACTTTCTCACCAAGAAGACAATTTATTAGACTTTATTTAAAGAAGACAATCGATTAGACTTTATTTAAAGAAGACAATCGATTAGACTCTATTTCTTTGATAGTTGTAACGGTGGCACAAAATCTAGGAGTTTTTGGCATTAAACCTTTCTATCAAACAAAGATAAAATTTCGGACTGTAATACATGTATCATTCAAAAACAGGATGTGTACCTGTCCTTTGAAAATGTAGGATTTGCTTCATGTCACGTCGGTTAAATAACTATTCAAAAACTAATGTTTCATATTACCGGGACTACTGACGTGAAAATTTCCCGCATCTTGTATCTTGATATCTTATTAGCCGTTTCGTAACAAGGTCAGCTGATGGACTCTAATAAAAAATAAACAATCAGCATATAAAAATATAAATCAATTCATAGACTCAGCAGGACTTAGGAACAAAATATAATTACTATCCCCACAAAACCAAAAGACCCAGTAACTAGCTAAATAAATTTAGAAGCCACCACATAAAAAAACATAACATATCATTCAATTTTATAAAAGTATTAATAAATAATTCACTTACGAAGCACCTATAAAAAAACTAAGGAAACCGCAAAATCGGATGTCCTATATGTCCTTAACGAACCGAATAATCAGCTAGGATTCCTCTCCTAGATGTCCTTAACGAACCGTGTAATCGGCTAGGACTCCGGTCTCTTGCTAAATAAAGTATAAATAACATTCAATCTCTAAAAACATCAATTAATAAATAACTTAAAGAGGTAATATCTAAAAACTTATAAATAACATAACGTAGGAAACACGCCCTAAACACCTCGACTAGTAATCCCATAATAACCTTGAAAATCTCTCTTCATACATGATATCTACTAAGAACCTCTATAAACAGCATAGAACATCCCCCCTCCTTTTAGAACATTTTGAAGAGAAAAACAAAAAAAAAAAAAAAAACAAAAAAAAAAACATCAGGCAAATGCAACAAGAAACCAGCGATGTAAAGCAAGCAGGACCGTTCCCGAGCTCTCCTTCCCACTAATGACAGCCACCCATTCAACTGTAGGGACCTTTATGGACCCACAGATTGAGGCCAAACTATCAGGGTTCCTTGAATCCATAAAAGCCTGGGGGAGGTGGCACCGTCCCCTTCCCCAGGAACAACTGGCAGGCCGCGGTGCAGTCAGAAAAAAGTGGCACATGCACAATTGTGCGAACGCTACTATAATTAAACTCAACAACAACAGGTCACCTGACTCCTCGTTCGGATTTGACATAGGTGTAAGGACTACACGGTATGCGAAACACATTTTGAAGAATTAGGAAAATTTTGAAATGAAGATTTAAACGTTTTAAAGTTCATGATTTTACTGATTCATTAACTTAGAAAATCAGAAACTATAAATAATCAATGCTTTATTTCTCATGGCAACTTTCCAGCTTCCTACACAAATCAATATACAGCAGGATTGAAAGTGATGGCTATTTGCTTTTTACTTAAGCAACTAGCTAAACAATTGTTTGCATTAAGTTTTAGATAAAGCAGCATTACATAGCAGGAATAATTATTTATGTATAATTTACAACACTATATTGCATGACGATTTCCAATATTGCGGGAAAAAAATTACAGGAAAAGGTACATTTTTCAATATCTAATATTTTTTATATTTTAAAATTAACTATGCAATATTTTTTTTATGTGAAAGTTTTTCTTTTCTAAACTTAAAGAGAGTTGTTATGATAACATTTCGAGTACGAATCATTTATATTTCACACAAAAGTCTTCTGATCTATATATAATGGGATGAATGATCACAGTATTTTAAATATTTTCTTTTCAAAATAATAATTGAGAGCATTGTTTGTTTTATGATATCATTTCGCAAACCAGTACTCATTTTTCATGGGCATGATTCCATTTTTTATCCCTCAAATCCATTTCGCATTAGGAATTTACATTGTTAACAATTAGGAAAAAACATGAAGTAAAATATTTATACCGTAAACAAATAATTCATATAAAAAAGTGTCATGGTTTTACGGATAGAGTAAGGTAAGAATTAGCAACTGTTAATTGTCAATGCTTCATACCGCATGCCAATTTTCCAGTTTGCAGTTTGCAATATCATTTAAAGTGATGACTGATTTTATTATAACAATTAAATAAACTATAGCTTGCATGAAGTTTGAAGTAAAACAATAAGTAAAATAGTATTAAATAGTTGAACAAATTAAGAAAAAAGGTATAGTGTACAATGACTCCATTCCGCATTTATATTTACGTAATGAGTTGTTTCCGTATAATGAATGCCTTTTCGCCAAAAATAACCGTATTTCCATTTGAAACAATATAATTCCTCTTTGTTTCATTTCGCAAAAAAACTCCATTGCGCACTTATTATCTCCCCCCAGATTACATAGGTTCGAAGTGGACTAGAGTTATTATTGTTTCAGTTTATCAAAATCAATAAAATGACCAGCCATTAGGTATGTTTATTTTAACACTGCATGTACTTTAACAGAGAGTAGAATCTTTGCACGTAATATAATTTTCCTGCATAGATAATTAAATGTAAATTATAATTGGGGGATGGGTATGCATTTATACCGCCCCCCCCCCCATCATCATCATCATCATTGGCGACTCAGTCTCGAAAGACCATGCGAATAGCGCCCTTGGGGTGTTGTCTGTCTCTGTTGGCATCGTCTGCTGTGACTGTGCAGACCTATACGTGAGTGACAGTCCCTATTGCAATTGATGCAGTTATACTGGGAAGTCTGTGTTACTGTGGTTGCTGCCGCGTTCTTCTCTCTCTTACGTTTCACCGCCGCCAATTGGCCTCTCCTCGCATCAGCGACTGATATGCTATTGTTTACCGTCAGTCTCCAGGTGCCTCGGTCCTCGGCCAGCTCTTCCTAGCCATCGGGTGAAATGTTGCATGCCTTCATGTCCCTTTTGCATACATCCTTGAAACGGAGTGAGGGGCGGCCGACTCTTCTCATGCCAGTGGCCAGCTGTCCATATAGGATATCCTTTGGCCGCCTTCCATTCTCCATGCGTTTGCTCAACAGGAGTACATGCTGGGGGTACTTGTACGCTGCAGGATCTCGCTGTGTGGAACACGGTCTTGCCAGCTGATTTTCAGGATGCGTTTTAGGCACCGTATATGGAAGGAGTTGAGCCGGCGTTCTTGCCTCATGTAGGTACTCCAGGTCTCACTTCCATATAGAAGGGTGCTGAGAACTCAGGCCTTGTAGACTCGGACCTTGGTGTGCTCTGTCAGCGCGTTGTTTTCCCACATCCTCTTCGTTAATTTTGCCATGATGGTGTTTGCCTTTCGAAGCCTTCTGTCCAGCTCCATATCAATCGAGAGAGTGTTGCTGATGGTTGACCCCAGGTAGGTAAAGTTGTTGACTGCTTCCAGGGTGACACCGTTGATTTTGATGGAAGGGGCAATGGTGGTATCTTGCATGCTGACATTTATTTTTTCCAAGCTGATGGTGAGACCAAACTGCATGCAGGCATCAGCAAAACGGTCTCCCAGTCTCTGGAGGGCTTCCTCGGTGTGGGTCACAAGAGCTGCGTCATCTGCAAAAAGCATCTCCCTGATAAGCACAGCTCTCACTTTGGTCTTTGAGCGCAGTCGTGCCAGGTTGAACAGCCTCCCGTCGGACCTGGTGTGTAGTTCAAAAAGGCCCTTCCTGCTGACCAAGTCAAAGGCGTTAGTGAGGTCGATGAACATCCTGTAGAGTGGTTGACCTTGCTCTCTGCTCTTCTCTTGGAGTTATCGTAGGGAGAAGATCATGTCTGCCGTCGACCTGCCTGCTCTGAAGCCGCACTGAGATTCCGGGTACACACGGTCCGCCAGCAACTGCAGCCTGTTGAGTAAGATGCGGGCGTACACTTTACCAACGATACTCAAGAGCGAGATCCCTCTGTAATTATTACAGTCACTGCGGTCGCCCTTGTTTTTGTAAAGGGTCACAATTGTGGCATCGCGCATGTCTTGGGGGACTACTCCTTCCTCCTAGCAGAGGCAAAGTAGCTCATGAAGTGGTTTAATCAATGTTGGTTTTCCACGTTTGATAGCTTCAGGCGGGATGCTGTCACTACCTGGTGCTTTGTCGTTTGGAAAGCAGTCGATTGCTTTGCTGAGCTCCTCTAAGTTTGGCACTTTGTCGAGCTCTTCCATGATGGGCAGATTCTTTATGCTGCTGAGGGCTGCATCGGTGACTGACGTTTCTCGGGAGTATAGCTCTGAGTAGTGCTCCACCCATCTGGTCATCTGTTGCCCACGGTCTGTGATCTTCTCTCCCATCAGAGATTTCAGGGGAGCGACCCCTTTCACTGTAGGGCCTAGAGCCTTCTTGATGCCACTGTACATACCTTGGATGTGTCCGGACTCGGCACTGCGCTGGATCCCTTCACACAGTTGTTGCCAGTACTCGTTCGCACACTGTCTAGCGATGCGTTGGGTGTTACTTCGGGCATTTCTGAGAGCAGCAAGTGTCCGTTCATTAGGGCATTTTTTGTAAGCTATGAAGGCTTTTCGTTTCTCCTCGATTTGTGGTTCCATCCTTGATAGGTGTGCGTTGAACCAGTCCTGGCTGGGTCGTTCCTTCTTGCCAAACGTTGACATAGCTGTACTGTAGATGGCACCCTTCATGGCATTCCACTTAGCTGTAGCGTCGTGCTCAGGCAGGTCCTGGAGAACCTTGTCCAGGGCGGACACATACTCCTCCACTTTGGCGGGGACTGACATCTGCGCGGTGTTTATGCGAGGACGTCCTTTTGGTTTTGAGTGGTGTAGTGTGTGTGGCTGTAGTCGTACTCTGCTGCTCACGAGGGCATGGTCGGAGTCGCAGTCTGCACTGTGGTAGGTTCTGGTGGAGAGGACACTGTTAAGGGCAGAGCGCCTGGTGATGACCAAGTCGAGTTGGTGCCAGTGATGAGATCTTGGGTGTTTCCATGACACTTTGTGTTGTGGCTTACACTTGAAGAAGGTGTTTGTGATGCACAGGCCATGGTAGGTGCATAGATCCAGCAGTCTCTGACCGTTTTCGTTGGTCTTTCCAGTGCCATGATATCCGAGGCAGGCAGGCCAGGACTCGTGGTCCGCACCTACTCTGGCATTAAAGTCGCCGAGGAGGAATAGTGGTTCATTTTTGGGGCATCCTTTGATCTGTTCGTCCAGCTGCCCATAGAACTGATCCTTTGCATCTTCTGACGACGTGAGGGTTTGGGCGTAGACACTGATGATGTTGACAGGACCTGAAACAGTGGTGAGACGGATGGACAAGAGACGCTCAGTGCCCCCTGTGGGAGGTTCAACCGAGGCCAGGAGATTGTTTTTGATGGCGAAGCCCACTCCGTGCTGGCGGGGCTCCTCAGGTTCTCGACCCTTCCAGAAGAAGGTGTAGTTTTCCTCTCTGAGGGAGCCACCAGAGGCGAGCCTGGTTTCCTGGAGGGGAGCTATGCTGATATTTAGTCTGGTGAGTTCTCTATCGATGATGGCCGTCTTTCTGGTGTCGTCCACTTCTCTGAGGTCGTCGGAGATGCCTGTACACATGGTGCGCACATTCCAGCTTGCAAATCGAAGAGCTGAAGTCTTCTTTATTGGTTTCTTGTTTCTTTTGTCTGGTGTGGAATTACCGTCTGCTTGTCATGCTGAACAACACACTGAGCTCCAGACACCCACTGGAGCAGGCAGACGATGGCGGGTCAACACCTTATTGACCGGGGGCTGCCCGGCTTGAGGCGGGCGATAGTTGGCCAGTGGGACACGGTGATCCCTCCCACCGTCAAAGCTGACCGGTGGCGCCCCTTCCCTACGCCAATCGGGTGGGACTTATAACCCGTAAACTGTCAGCTTCTGTGTTGTTTCCTCACTCTGTAGCGAGACTGGAGTGTCCTCTCCAGGGCGCAAGCCTGGGCGTGGAGTATGGAGATCCTGGGCTGCCAAGACGTCAGGATCTCCCTCTCGTCCTTGCTGGTGGGGTCCAAAGGAATGCTGAGCATGACATTTGGCACCAGTTTGGATGCAGGAGCTGCCGGAAGGAAGTCGTAGTCGACCCCCAGCCGCCTTAGGGGCTCCACTCCGGATTTTCTGTCTGGGTTTACTCCCGTAGCCTTTCCTTCTTCCGAAGAAACCCACAAGGCAGTGGAGCCAGAATCCAATGGATGGGACTTGGTAGGTTTTGAATCAGAGTTTCCTTCTCCTAGATGAACTGCCTGACAAGGCTAACGAGCTTCATCTGCCCGGGTTTGGAGTCAGAGTTTCCCTTCTCTTAGACTGGTTGCCTGCCAAGGCTAACGAGCCCAATCTGCCCACCCAGTTATACCACCGAGCACTCGGTCGCGCCACACATCAGGCTCTGTTAAAACAGGGGGCCCAGCGTGAAGGTGCTGCTGTGGACACAATAGTGTAGGAGAGGCCATAAGCAAGTAACCTCCTGCCCCACAAAGCGAGACAGTGGTCCTGCGGCGATCACTACACCTGAGAAGGAGAGGCTATGAGAGACGCTTCACTTTCCTTTGGCAAGCGGGACATCAGGCCCCGGCCTCGCACACCCCCCCCCAGCATAAAATATAATTATAATTGTATGTAGTATATGACTGATTGTTGAATTAAACTATTTATTGTTTACAGTGGGTAAAATAGCTCCAACGAGTTAATTTGTCTTATTATGTAATGCAATGTGTTATACCGAGGATATAATTTTAAGAGGATTCTATTACCTTCGGCACCAATAGAGCCAAAAATCACGTGACTGTTGTCACACTGTAAGATTGTAAACATCCGGTTTCTGAAAGATTTTTGAAAAGTGAGCACTACGGGCATCAGAAACCTAAAAATGAGAATTAACAATAATTCTTTATTTCACATATACGAATTTGTCCGATATGTAATATTTTTCTTTTAAATATATGTTTTATTTCACATATATGACACATGAAATATTATTGCATGTACGTAAAATTTCTTAAAAAGATACAATATAAAACTATTTTTCTGCAAGTTGAATACTTCCTAATTAATTGCCAAACATGTATGACTTCACTTTGGTGTGTCATTTTTCTTCTTTGGTTTTATATTTTCTTTATAGGGGCCATTTATGTATTTTTTTTGACAGAAGAATGAATAGAAAATTACCTATCTTTCTATACATCATATAGTTGTTGGTTTTGAGTTGCCATAATTATACAACTGTAAAGTGCACTGCTGTAAATGTTACAGCACTTGCCTTCTACTCACTGAATAGACGATACAAGTCCAGTATTTGTTCATTATTGGGTTTATTGTGCATTGAGGTTGATAAGTGGAGATTGATACATTTCTCCTGCTTTGTTACACCCTTATCATATGGGACAAAGGCCAATTCACATTTTCCTTCAAGCAAAAGAATCATCAGGCACTTTTCTTAAAGCATTACCATAACCAGCACCCTTCAGAAGCTCCAATGGACTGACCACCACTAATATGTTGTTCATACAGACAAGTTGCAAACTAACCAACCAGAAAGTAACTTACCACTTTTGTCATACAGTAGAACAACCCAGCATGAACAGTAATCAGGTTAGCGTCATTGCTCAGTGAACAAAACTTGAACAGCTAATCCTGGTTCAAAGTTACCTAAGTGGCTAAATATGTATAAAATGAGAATAAACACAATAATTGCAACTGATGACTTTATTTCACTCACTAATAAACATTAACTACATAAAATAAAATACCTACTTCTGCCTAATTACAACATGAATATATAAAATTATAATATATATGCTCCTGCTACATAAACTTTGTAGTGCCTAGATATTATGACTTTTGCCAAATATAAATGTTTCTTTGTGCATATTTGCCTATTATTGAGAAGCATATGAATTTTATAACCTAGAAAATATAAATTTTGATGGATATAGAACCATTTGCATACAAAATATATTCTTCAAGCTAATTTCTATCATTGGTGGTGAAGATAACACTTATGATGTGCTCTATACAGGTAAAGTCTGCTTAACGCAATTCTCTTCAGGGTAGCATATTGGTCATTTTTGCTTCTTTTGAGTGCCTCACCAGGAGCAAAATACACATGTATCAACATTTACATTTGCTTAAAGCTTAGATAGATATAGGATACTCATTGTCAGAACTAGTAAATTCTTCCATCTTGTCAAGTCCACAATCCTTGCAATGATGCATGTTACAGTTGTATAGTTAATAATAAGTTCATAATGTTATTGGAACTATTTAAAGATAAATTGTTATTTTGTGAATTTTTAAAGTAAAAGCCATTAAAAAATAGTCCATTCCAGTCATATGCACATCAGTGTGCTTAATATGTATATGTGATGTGATTTTTATTTTTAACGTAGCTTTAACAATTTTTCAGTCATATCGCTACGATGTCTGCAATGTGGCAGTTTATAGTGATGTCTAGCACTGGGGCATCATGTCGCAGACATGTAGCATGATGTCCCACCCAGTCACATTATCCTGACACCAGGCCAACCAATCCTAACACTAACCTCTTAATGCTGAACGCCAAGCGAGGCAGCTGTTAGTACCATTTTTTAAGTCTCTGGTATGACTCTGCCGGGGATTGCTTAATATGTATAAATGTTGAAACTAACACAGAACTGTATCACAATATCTTGCATTATCGGTAAGAGCATGTAAATATTGTGCATGTGACCATCACTGATTTAAAAAAAATAATCATACTATATTATATATATATATATATATATATATATATATATATATATATATATATATATATATATATATATAAAATTGTTATCCAGATTTTACAGTCTCAAAAACCGTTTATAAGTGAAGTAAAATTTTATTTTATATATGTAAAGAGATGTTATATAAAGTGGTCTTGTTGCAATAATTAACAATTTACAGTCCATATGAAGCTTGTATGGTAACAAAAGTATTTGCATTATGAAGTTGACTAAACCTCAGCTTGTATCGAGTTTGATATTCATTATGAGAAATTTTATAATTGTGATGTTCTTATGATGAAGGACAACTTGTTTTTCATTGACTTTCTTTTAATAATTCTTAAATATCTTAAACTTCTTGGCCATAAAATCTTTTCATCCATTCATTCCTGTCTAACTGATTTTCATGTTTGTGCCAGTAGAATGTCATCAGACTAAGTAACAGGAGACAATTTATGTTGTTCAGAAGGTCAAAGGTCAGTATTTTAAACTTAGAAAAAAAAAAACCCAACTAATTTTAAAGATTTAACTAAAATGCAGTATACCAACAGTTGCTATCATGCTAGACTTGTAAACAAATTGGTGCAGCTTTCAGATCCTAAAATGGGTGCAGGTTTCAGATCCTATTATGGAATCAGTCTGGGTTGGCTACATGGACATTCCATGGGCAAAGCACTTTGCTCCAATATCCCAGAACTAAAAACATACTTGTTACACTGTAGTATAGAAAACCCCAAAATAAAACTATTTCCATATATAAACGTAGATGAATTTGACATTAAAGAACCAGGGACATTTATAGTTTAAAAAGCCATGGGCAAGGTTTAGGGGTAATTTGTTCTAGATAACACTACAGCTTTTAAAATATGAACTGGTATTTGAAATACAGTATACTGTCAGTATGCATTTTTTTTTTATTCAGATGACAGAAGAAAACAAAGACAAAGCCTTTCCAAAAGTGTCCCAAATTTCCACATCCTTCACTGTGGACTTTGGTCACCAAAATGGAGGCAAAGTTCCTAAACGGTTTCAAAACCAACAATGCAAAGCAAAAATAACAACTATGGAGGACATTGAGAAGAAACAGAGACAGGCTGAAGCTAGAAGAAAGGTAAATGAAGAAATGTTTTGTAAGTTTTAAGAAATTCATATCGAATTAGCCTTGTACATGTTGTATTGAAAGACCAAGTTAGATTTTCAAGACATGCAAGACGGATTTTCTTCATAATCGTAAATAGTAAAACTTCCATTAACCAGATGCTGTTGGAACCAGCAATTTTGGATGTTTTATAGAGATGGCTACTGTAAAGAAATTTGATTAGTTTCAAAATGGCCTTATTGGGACCAATATATGATGTGAGCATCTTTATTCATGACTTAGTATATCTGATTGGCTGACAGTATAATATAATGTAAATCTGATACTAAAACCTGTGTGTTAAATCTGAGTTTGAGTGTGTATTTATTATTATTATTTTTATTATTACTACTACAATGAATATTCAGCTTCCTTAGCACACAAATAGTTTGGTTCCAAAAATTATCATGCCTCTAAATGGTGGCCACCTCTATAAAATGGTCTACATTTTTTATGCCAACATTGTCCAGTTTATGTAATGGTTATTATCATTAATACTGAGGACTCTTATTGATATAAATAACAACATGTGGAAAACTCATGTGTTACAATAATACTGATATGGTTTAATTATAACCCATGTATTATAATAATACAGATAGGGTTTTATAAATCATGTATTACAATAATACTTATAGGGTTTTATAAATCATGTATTACAATAATACTTATAGGGTTTTATAACCCATGTATTACAATAATACTTATAGGGTTTTATAAATCATGTATTACAATAATACTTGTAGGGTTTTATAAATCATGTATTACAATAATACTTATAGGGTTTTATAAATCATGTATTACAATAATACTTATAGGGTTTTATAAATCATGTATTATAATGATACTTATAGGGTTTTATAAATCATGTATTACAATAATACTTGTAGGGTTTTATAAATCATGTATTACAATAATACTTGTAGGGTTTTATAAATCATGTATTACAATAATACTTATAGGGTTTTATAAGTCATGTATTACAATAATACTTATAGGGTTTTATAAATCATGTATTACAATAATACTTATAGGGTTTTATAACCCATGTATTACAATAATACTTATAGGGTTTTATAAATCATGTATTATAATGATACTATTGGGTTGTGTAACTCATGTATTATAATAATACTGATACTTAATATTTAATCAAACAGAATCATGAAGAGATGAAAGCAGAGACAGCCAGGGTTGTGCGTGAGGAGTGTGCTAAAATAAATGACAAGGCCATGAAATTGTTTGAACAGGATGCCAAACGACAAGGGCTGCCTGGGACTGAACATATTAAGCCAATGACAAGAAAACAAGCTTCAGTAGCAATAAGAGAAATGTCACATGACATGAACAAACTTGCATCAGGCATGAATTCTAGCATTAGTTTGCCCTTAAAATGATGCCCGAGTGGCAAAATAATGAGTGCAGTGTTTCAAAGGTCATCATTTCAAGTCCAATATGCATCAGATCATCCAAGTTCATATCACAGAAACATGAGGACCATGTACATATATAAAGGGCAAAAATAAGTTATTGTATTGTAATATTGAGTTGACTGTCTTTATGTAAACCTTTCTGCTTTATAAATACCTAGTTTCTGTTTATATTTATATAACAAACTGCCTGCACTTGTTACATTCTTTTTTACGTTAGTGATAATCTTCTGAGGTCTACTTGCTTCCATTTTTCTAGCCAAGGCTCTGATATGCTAACCCCATATACACCTTGGTGGATCGAGCAGATATTTTAGTGCTTTGTCCTAGCGACATCTATTGGATTTCTTGAGTTGACTCCCATAGTATGTAATGCCAGCTAATCAGTAGAGTGCATAGGTGTCAACTTGTATGGTTTACCCGTAATTTGTACGTTTTTCTTTTTCGTCAGTGTACGGCCGTGCAACCATTTTGTACGTTTTTTTATTATTATAGCCTTTTTGTTTTGTGTGAATTCAGTGAGACAAGGGTGGCCCGAAACAACCAATCCAGTCATACTGAAAACCGTGCTTTTCCTTTGATAATGAAGTGAGTTTCATTCCTGGTTCAACTCCTGTGTGTGAAGATCTTGTTGTTTATTGCTCTGACATTTGACGCTCACTCGGATTTCTAATATTGACTAACTATCTGTGTAGTAAGTATGTTTTCTTATTTTATACATTATTATTTTATTATTTATACTTATTGCTATCAAATGCATAAAGTTTACATCAATTTTCATACTTTACATAGTGTGGCAATCATGTTGGTGTAACCGTAATTCATCCAACTTTTCTGAAAGAGATAAAGTCGATTTATTAAAATTTTAACAACATACTAATTTAAAATAAATACTCGACTGATTTTAGCACCGGCATTTTATCATGCTGTTATAGTTTTGAGTTTGTCAGATGCGTAATGCAAACCACAGGGGCTCATATCATTGCTTACAATTGACCTGTCATACATGTATTATATAATAACTAGTTATTAATAATAATTGACCTGTCATAAATGTACTATATAATGACTAGTTATTATATAGTACATGACAGGTCAATTGTAAGCAACGATACGAGCCCCTGTGATGCAAACAGGAAGATGCATTGCCATAATGACGGACGTAGTACAGATACTGAGTGATGTCGTTCTCGTGGCTGGAAAATATGTCACACAACACTGCCAATTTATATCAAGTTTGTGACCAAAATCGGCACACCATATAGCAAATTTATAACTTTTCAAACACCAGATACGCAATTTTAATAGAAACGATCAACAGCTTACGATGTATAAACTTCTGGACTGCTACTGTGTCAATTTTTTATTTCTAGATTTTAATTTTTGGAGAGTTCCTGGCATAATATCTTGGGGTTTATGGGGAAAAATATAAATTCATAACACATTTGTAATTGGGAGATCTTCCTATATCACATATCAAATTTAAAGTTTTAAATTTTTTAATTTTTTATTTCTCTTATCTAGTTGAAATATTCCATCTATCAAATGGCCGAGTCTAACTCAAGAAACACAAGCTTGAAGACACTGACCAAGGTGGTGGCAAGTTTCAGGCTGATTGGATTTAAGACTTCCCTGGCATTGTAGATGTATCCAAGTTAGGATCTTCACATGCTTTTTGTAAAATATGCAGTAAAGACATTAAAGTGGTGGTGTTGAGCATATTTGTATGATCTGGAGGAACAATTCAGGACAAAACTGCATGACAGAAATTTTGAAATGAAGAAGGGAGCATCCACCAAAAGCTTCTTTGCTTAGTCCCAGCAGGAAGATGATAGTGGTATAAGTTAAAAGAATGAAATAGTTTCAGAAATGTAAATAATTATGTAAATATTTGTTAAAAAAAACTTTGTGTATAGCATTTGCTGTTTTAAAACTGTTGATCTGATATAATATTAGTATGAATACATTTTTTCGTGTAAGGTTTTATTGGTCTTTGTAATGTTTTTATTGGTCTGGCATACAGGTTTTCATCACAAGGAGTTGACACCTATGAGAGTGTAACAGTGGTACATTGTACATCAGCCAAAAATGGTGGCAGCAATTGATTTCAGTAGGATACTTAGTAAGTTTAACATCGAATGTATGACTACACACCAAAGAGAAGCCATTACAGGTGTATTTGAGTGAAAGGTATTTGTACAAACATGGACTGGCAGTGGAAAAGTGCTTATTTACAAGTCCATTCAGTTTGTTTGCTCCCTTGTCTGGATCATGTAGGAACAGTGTTCAGATCTGAACTACTTAATTTTGATTGGATGCAGTGGCTTGCATCCAATGAAATTTACAGACCTGAAGCATAGAACTGTCTGCTTGATCCACCAAGGAGTAGATAGGGTTAACATATCAGAACCTTGGTTAGCAAAGATGACTTCTGTCCAGATGAAAATATTGCCCATCTGACATCCAGTATGGCCAATCTTGAAATTGTTCTTTTTGGAACTACTCCTGAGTGGATAGTGATACTGACATGGGGTTTTACTACGATATTTCTTAAAAATATAATTAGTTGGTCCTAAATGGAAATGATGTTGATCTGACATATCTCATTTGAAAGGCTTTAGATGTATTGGTAGATACAGAGCTAAAATTTATTTTCGGAATAAATGAAATCAACAACAGATGTATCCTGCCTTGACAAATCAAGCAGCAGCACTCTGCCTTATGATGGAGATTGAACATCACCCTCAAAGTAAAAAACACTGAAACAGAACAAAGCTACAATGAAAAACAGGAAACTCCCTCCTTGCTACCACCAGAGATGACTGAATGAAAAATAAAATATAATGTTAAAGTTTTTTTGTCAGTCAGAAATATAATGGACTGTAAACAGCTGTCCAAAAACCATAAAGCTACCTATAACATGTACAGACATAAGAGGAAAGTATAGCAAAATGAGTAAATTCCAGTGGACTGACAAACTTCTGAAACTGAAAGTACATTATACTGCAGTATGGTTGGATCTAGCATGTACACTGTTTGAAACATTTTATCCCAAAAGTTAGTATATCATGGGTGATAATTTATTCTGATAGAGAAGGTCCATGTGTTTTTTTTAAAGCTAAACTGGTTATAGCCACAGTAACTAATGTGATGGTCTGTTATCCATTGTTCAGATTTAACATGTCAGTTAGCACAACTATTTTTTGTTTAATAATAATTCTGAATTATTTTTCAGATTTAAGGTGGGTGGGTCTGATAATCAAGGGGAATAACTCTGCTAAACTTTGCAGAATGCAGATAACCAAGCTCAGTCATGGTCGCATGAAAATCAAGCTGCAATCCAAATTTCGTTGAAATCTAATTAAGGAAGCTATTGTGTGGAAGCAACTACAGCCAGTGTGTTATGCAAATCAAGCTGCAATCTGAATTTGTTTGAATTGTCAAATTTAATTAAGGAGTTATTGAGAAAATCAAAGTGCGTGGGTCTGACAAGCAAGGGTTATGACAGTTAAGTCCCTCACATTGTTTGCCATAAATAATATTCCTTAACAAAAGAATGTTCAGAATTGCAGTCAATTGGTTTGTGCTCCCTGTAACTTTGCTATAAAAGTGGAATAACTACCTTGGGGACCTCAACAATACTGGTGATAATTCAAAACATGCCATTTCATTACAAGTTCAACGTTTGAAATAGTTAAATTCAGTACAGAGACTATTGGGATACACTATGTGACAAGTGATATTTCTTTATAAGAGATTTTTTTATTAAGTGAGATTGCTCTATATATCAGTAACTGGGATGATCAATGGTGACTGATGATAAAGACACTGGGTGGTAAATGTAGGTCACAGTGGTCTTTCTTGGACAAGATGTTTAATACTTCTCAGGATGCATGCATATTTCCAGGGAATTTCATAAAATTGGAAGTAGTAAGTAATGACACTGAAGCAACTGGGAGATTTATGGATGATAATTTTCAGTCCGTTGATATCAGTCTCATAATTGTACACTCAGTGTCACTGAAACTAACCTAAGCATGAAAGGTTGACATACTGACATTTAAAAAATAGGTCTTATTAACCTACTTATAGTACATTAGTTTTTCTGATATAGTACAGCTATATCAAGTTTCATGTATAGTCATGCAATAAGCTAGCAGACAACACTAAATCATGTCTGTCAGTACAATGGACAAAAGTTGATATTGACACATGCCCAAGAGTAAATGAGTACGTCAGTGACCTTTTTTGGGGTATTATGGGGAAATATTTTAAGATGTTATTACATACTACCATGAAGTATCACAACTTTACAAGTACAACTGTGGAATATGTGTTGATATTATTTGACAACAAATCTTTATAGCAGACTGAATGCATAACTTTCTTCCATTCAGTTCACACAGCGTACATTTGTTAATGACAGTGGAAGTATAGTGACTATGAAGCTGGAGGTGTTACATGGATATAGATGATATAGATGAATGGAAACCAGATATCCTCTTCACTGAATTTTCTTTTCATGGAAATGTGTGGTATATACTTTATTTCACAAGTTCTATGTGTCCTTAAAGTTTACACTTTTATTTTATATGTGGTGGGTATTGGAAGCCAGAGAACACTATAAAAACTTGTGAATAATGAGTGCACCACAAAACTCAGTAATTTGCACAACAGGGCCTTGTATGGAGGAACTTGTACTGGTAAACAAATGTTAGTAAATAGGACTTTGTCTGGATCCATAACCTCTCTAAATACTAATGTGAAGTGCAGGAATTGGAATGTATGGAGGAATTTACATTGGGAAACCAATTTGAGTAAATAATGTGACAATAAAGGGCAAAGGCAATAAAGGAAAATTAAATACAACAGAAGCAGAGCAAGTAATGTGCTACTTAATCAAACTAATGGCAGGAACCATAACTCCTCTAAATACTGAAATGAAGGAAATCCAGCTCATTTATCAGTATAAAGTTGCATGTTATATTTGGTGTAAATCTTACATTCCTTTGTAAAGTTAAGCATCAGAAACCAAAGCTGAGGGATATGTGGTTGGGGGCCATAGGTTTCCATGTTTATTAATGGAAGGTTTGATGAGTAACATTTCTTTATATAAAAAACCCCACCCACCCACCCCGAAAAAAACCCCACTTGAAATTTGTCGCCTACTGCACAGTAGATCCTAAACACATGTCCAGGTTATACATGATAGCCATTATATATTTTGGACAAAAAATCTGGGAAGAAACACCAACCCCCAGACACTACTGGCAAGCTCTCTCCACATCCATACTGCCAAGCCAAAGATTGAACTTGATTTGACACGTAAAGGATGCAAGTGAGTCGTAAAGTTGAATTCCTTAAGCCACTCTGGGAACCCCCTCAACAAATACAATCTGAATCCTGTGACAATAAGGGGCAAAGGCAATACAGGAAAATTAAATACAACAGAAGCAGAGTGAGTTTACATTTGAATTGGTTTGATTAAGTAGCACATTGCCAATCAAGGGAAAGGTTACATCTGAATTGGTTTGATTAAGTAGCACATTGCCAATCAAGGGAAAGGTTACATTTGAATTGGTTTGATTAAGTAGCACATTGCCAATCAAGGGAAAGGTTACATTTGAATTGGTTTGATAAAGTAGCACATTGCCAATCAGGGGAAAGGTTACATTTGAATTGGTTTGATAAAGTAGCACATTGCCAATCAAGAGAAAGGTTACATTTGAATTGGTTTGATAAAGTAGCACATTGACAATCAGGGGAAAGGTTACATTTGAATTGGTTTGATAAAGTAGCACATTGCCAATCAGGGGAAAGGTTACATTTGAATTGGTTTGATTAAGTAGCACATTGCCAATCAGGGGAAAGGTTACATTTGAATTGGTTTGATAAAGTAGCACATTGCCAATCAAGAGAAAGGTTACATTTGAATTGGTTTGATAAAGTAGCACATTGCCAATCAGGGGAAAGGTTACATTTGAATTGGTTTGATAAAGTAGCACATTGCCAATCAGAGGAAAGGTTACATTTGAATTGGTTTGATTAAGTAGCACATTGCCAATCAGGAGAAAGGTTACATTTGAATTGGTTTGATAAAGTAGCACATTGCCAATCAGGGGAAAGGTTACATTTGAATTGGTTTAAGTAGCACATTGACATTTGAATTGGTTTGATTAAGTAGCACATTGCCAATCAGGGGAAAGGTTACATTTGAATTGGTTTGATAAAGTAGCACATTGCCAATCAAGAGAAAGGTTACATTTGAATTGGTTTGATAAAGTAGCACATTGCCAATCAGGAGAAAGGTTACATTTGAATTGGTTTGATAAAGTAGCACATTGCCAATCAGGGGAAAGGTTACATTTGAATTGGTTTGATGAAAAGCACAGTGGCAGTTACCATATACCATGTGTTTAGAATTTGGCACAGCGGCAGCCATACAACTATACTCAGCTGAGATCTTGATGATTTACCATAACAACGGTAACATTGTCTGTGTCCCAACAATTCTAGATACAAAAATGTCAAGACAAAATTAAGATGACCATACATCACACAGCAGTGACCAGTTCTGGCTCAGTTACAATCTCAATAAACTGATTGTTTTTAAGTTATTTTTTTGGGTATGTGCATATTTTCTATTTTCTCAAACTTGACATAAAATAAAGGTAAATAAAGACTTCATAATAATAGCCATTTATTTGGACGCTCAGAAACAATGTTAACAGAAAATTGGGGTGAAAATTTCTTGTATATCAATGGCGATGACAAACCTTATCGAAAGGATAGGAAAGGAGGTGGTGGTGGGCTTGTTTATGTTAGAACTGGTACTACTTGTAAAAGACGGGAATACCTAGAAATACAGGAAATAGAATCCATTTCACTACAGATCACTCCAGAAAAAGCTAAGCCCTATTTAGTAGGTTTTGTATAAAGACACCCATCATCACATACTGATTGGTGTGAATATTCTGAACTTCAAGTAGATAAAATTTCAACTGAAGATAATTTTACATTCTAAGCGATATAAACAGAGACCTTCTCAATTATCAAATAAAAGGGAATTGGATGAATTTTATTGCTTTATTAGGTATGTAGCAGCTAGTAAATGAACCCACCAGAGTAACATCTACCTCTATTTAGATCATATTTATACCAATACAAAAGAAAATGTTTTGGAAGTAATGGTTCCAAAGATTGGTATAAGTAACCACTTTGCAATATTTCTAACACATAAAGTCAATGGCAAATCAATGAAAAATAATATCCATAAATCCATTACTTATAGATCTTTTCAAAACTTTGATACTGTTAAATTCCTGGAAGATCTGAAACAGATTTCATGGAATACAGTCCAAAGCTTTGAAGATATTGATGATGTTTTCGATACTTGGACAGATCTGTTCATCAGTATGGTAAACAAACATGCCTCTTTAAAAATACACAGGATAAAGAAAGATCACCAGCCAGGCTGGATCTCCTCAGAAATTTTAGAAGCAATAAAGCAAAGAGACCAACTAAAATCAGTAGGAAATCAAACTGAATATAGAGTTTGGAGAAATAAAGTTAATAAAATGATATGTCAAGCCAAACAAGTGCACTACAAAAAAGTGCTGGATGAAAACCAAAATAACCCGAAAGCTATCTGGAAAGTGTTTACAGGGTTTGGTGCAGGCAAATGTAAGAGTAAAACTGAAATTTTATCCCTCAATGAAAGCATTTATACTGATAATCCAACTGACATCTCAAATATTTTTAACAACTTTTTTGTTCAAATTGCTGAAAAACTTGAAGAACCCAGAACTTCATCTGATCATCTGGAACTCAAACATATTTGTGCTAAAAAAACTACCAAGTATCAAACAATATAGTTAGAAATTCCTGATATGAGTCCAGAATTTATGTTGAAATATATTAAAAAAATGGATGACTGTAAAGCTATAGGACTTGATATGCCTGGACCAAGGCTACTAAAGGTAGCTGCACCTGCAATTGTAAAGAGCATAGCTTTCATTTGCAATGAAAGTATTAGGTCAAATAAATTTCCATAAACATGGAAAACTGCCAAGGTTATACCATTGCATAAAGCAGGAACAAAAGATGACGTTAATAACTACAGACCATTCTCTATCCTTCCTTGTCTCTCCAAATTACTAGGAAAACATGTACATGATTCTTTCCTCAACTATTTTAACACTTATGATCTTATTCATGATAATCAGTCTGGCTTTTGACAGAATCACTCCTGTGAAAATGTACCTGTATCTTTGATAAATGGCTGAAAGCAATAGATCAAGGAGAAATGGTAGGCACTATTATGGTTGATTTTTGTAAAGCTTTTGATCTTGTAGACCATGAAATTTTGCTTGAAAAACTAAAAATCTATCAATGCAGTGAAAACTCTCTAAACTGGTTTACTTCTATCTTAACCGATAGAGTGCAAAAAGTATCTTTAAATGGTCAACTTTCTGAAATTAAAAATATTAACTGTGGAGTACCACAGGGCTCTATCCTTGGACTGCTGTTATTCATTCTATTTATCAACGATTTGCCTCTTAAGACTGAAACTTCAATTTGATGATACTACACTGTCTGAGATGAGTAAAACCAAAACATTACTTGAAAATAAGATGCTCTCAACATACTTAAAGTATGGTGCAAGGAAAACAGTATGTTCTTAAATACAGAAGAAATGAAAGCCTTACTAGTTACAACACAACAAAAACGAGCAAGGCTAGATAGCGACAAACTCCAGGTTTTATTCGACAATTTTTCGCCTTAACATGACCTCTCAAGATATCATTATTGGTGTATTTGTAGATAACAATCTTACTTGGTCTATTCACATTAAACATGTTCAAAAAAAAAGGTTAATTCTTATCTTTGGCTACTGAGGAAAATCAAATTATACATTCGTTTTCAGTATAGGGCTATCTTTTATTAAAGTTATATTCAGACATATCTAGACTACTGTAATGTAATTTGGGGTAATACCCTCTAATTCAAACATAGCAAACCTTTTAAGACTCCAAAAGAGGGCATACTCATATAATTTTAGATCAGTGTGTTGATAGTTTCCAGGATGCAATGAAAAATATAAAGATTTTAACAATACATGAAAGAATATTTCTTAGAAAGGCCAAATTGATGTATAAAGCACCCAGAAAAGCCATTCCTGTCTATCTAAGCAATATCTTTCACCAAAGAGATGCTGATGGTACTCCAAATTTAAGGTCCATAAGAAGTAAAAATTACATTATACCAAGGCCAAATAAGGAATTGTTTTTAAAAAAGTTTTCAATATACATGTACTGGTCCACTGGTATGGACCAACATTCCCAGTGACATAAGGCAGGCTCCTAGCTTTTCTTCTATTCATAATCAATGTCTTAAATGGATAAAATCTTTAGAAATTTGAACAGTTCTAGTTTCAAAAAATACCATCTGCTTTTCTGAAATTTTGAATCATTTCCATTGTTGAATTTTTTAATGCAGGATGATATTTTATGTTTTTTATATGTTAATGTGTTCACAGATGCCTGTGCATGTGTTCCTGGCTTGATACTTTGAATTTTAAAATTACTTAATTATTTAGGGTCAAGCCAGATTCTTCACATCATGTTGTATATACTGTATATATTGTACATAACAGATAGAAGGCCTCAAGGTAGATTCGATCTGTAACTAATTGAGTTACCTTCTCTAAATAAAGTCTTTCTTATTATTATTATTATAAGTTCCAAGGAATATGGCGTTTACCAAGACATGTACTATAAACAGTGGAAATTATGCTGAGCATCACTTAATATATCCTTGTTTATTCCTAAAACTATTAGATGCATATTTTGCTTTTATTAAATTTACCAGATCTCATTCTTCAAGATCACATTTTAACTATATGTTCATTGCTGTTTCATATACTTTATTTCACATGCACATTTTCCATTTTTCAGTGACATAAATAATAGCATACATCCACATAACTATCATATATTTCCTTAAGAATGATCATAATATAGGTTAAAATTCTGAATATAGATTGAATAGATCATCATAATCCATTTTAGTTTAATGTTACAAGTGAACATAAAGTAACAATATTCCACACCCACATTATTCATTCCAATTTTGATTTTGGCAACCTGGTGTTTCAGCGGCTCCTTCTGATTATAATTGGTGGATTTGTCTTTTGTTTGCCGACAGATACATAGGCCAGCTAATTGTTTAATCTCTGAAATTAGCTTGTGTAAAGAGATCATTTTTGTCCGAAGGCAATGCAAATACCGCTTTGTTTCACAATATTAATTTTTGTATGGCCTTTTACTACATAATATCAACATGATATTAGCCGAGTAAACAAGTACTTAATTAAACAATTAATTAAACATGTACTTACAACAACTACCACTGCATTATTATTGCAATTATTTTCAAAGAATTATTTCTAAGATTTTTTTTCTGAATTTTAGAGACATTTTAGAAGTTTAGTGTAGTGGTGCCTATGATTCAAAACAGATGTACCGGTATTCCATTCATCGCAAGTTAAAATCTTCAATGGACATGTGGTGATGCCATGTGGTAAACAATGTCACTAAATGTGAGTGATGGACCAAACACTATTTTGTTTTAATACTGGTGCCACATTTTAATAAATTAGATATTTAAATTTTTCAAGGCATAAAATGTAATTACTGGTAACTTTTGAAAATTTTAATGCAAATGCATAAACTAACAATAAACTAGAGCAAAAGTGGGAGCTATGGTTACAACATTGTGCTAATGCACAAAGCTTGTATCATCTGAAGGAATCACACATATTTAAACATATAGAAATGATAAGACAACAGGAAAATTAAATATATTTATTGATTTTTCAAGTAAATTTTATTAGTTTGTATTTTACCATCTAATAATTCATAATGATAGTCGCTTAACAACAACAGTCTTTTCATTAAAAAAATAATTAAAATTCATAATTATGCTGAGAGATCAGTAGGGAAAAAGTGTCTAAGGCAGTGGTGGGCAAAATATGGCATACACCTCCCCCCGAAGAATATGCATAATTATTTCTATTGTAAGTGGCAAAAAAAGCATAAAAACTGTAATCTATAAATTACATTCCAGAATTACAGCACATATGAAAAAGATACATATTTACTACTAATCTGGTTCTGCAGCTTGTCAAAATTCTTCTCACAAAGGGAAAAATCCATATGGATTAGAACCAGAATACAAACACAAACTGTACTGAAAAATTATTGAAATTCAGCACTCACTTCAACTAGCCTACATGTTTAACTCTTGTTGAATGATCGTGAACCGGAATTCTGCAATGATCATGCCAGGTGCTCAGAGTGCTGTATTACAGTCCAATATTCTTTTAAAGTTGTAAAGTGGTATTTGTCCCTTTTTCTGATCTGACACATTTTGAAGTTTGAAAAGATCCATCTGCTCTAACATTTTCCGTCATATAACATCCACAACTCACACCATAAAGCGTTTTACTTAGCATCCGGCACCATTTTCTTTTAAAAAAATAGACTGGTTCATTACCTAACTAGCTCATTAATAAAATGAATCTCTTAGGCAAAGCTCATCTTGTTCTTGGAAATGGGTCAGGGCTGTTCCGTTTAAACATACATGGTACCCAGGGAAGACAGTTTTAAAAAAAATATATGCCAGAGTACTTTGATTTCACAGAGTTCATATTAAAATGATCAGAAATATGCTATGGGTGAGTTCCCCACTTTAAAAGTGCCTTCCCTGGGTCCCATGTATGTTTATATGGAACAGCCCTCATATAAAGTTGCTATAAATAGCAAATAAGGAAATGACTATTGCGCTATTATTACACAGCAGTTGTCATTTTAAGAATATTCTCAAATTTATGAGTGAATTAAAGAGACAATAAAAATGACAAAAAGAACCTTTTATTGCTTTTTTAAGTTTTATTTTTAAATGTAGCAAAAAAGCATAATCCATATACAGTCTAGCGGAAAATGTAATTTGTTGAAAACATAATGATTATGCCAAAAGCGTAATGGTTGGCATGTATGATATGGCCCACAGGCTCGATCCATCCCATGACCTGGTTTTATCCTTTAATTTACACCATAGGGTATGCTTTAAAAATGACATACCTGGCCCATGCCTGGTTAAAATGTCTGAAGGTTTATAGCACATTAAAACATTGCTATAATTGTGTCCCAACTATTATCAGTCTTTAAAAATTATTTTTGAAAATAATTAATAGTGTCCCCATACCCAGTGTTCCAAGACTTGCTGCTGTTTTAACACATTAACCCCTGGAGGTTTTTGTAATTTCGCCTGAAATTCAAGTAGGAAACACATTTTGAAAGCTATTTCTGAATAGATCTGAAAACACCAAATCCCAGGTGATCTTTCAATAACATACTGCCTAGTTGTGTTAGAAACATCATTTTTCATTGGCTATTTGGCTTGCGCATGAGCAGAAAGGTAAAATTTGGAGTTCTTTTTTTTGTTGTTGCTAAATGGAGTCATTGTTTTTGTATTGAGACCATTCTTTATTCCAAATGGCCACCTTATCCTATTTTTTGCAAAGGTTCATCTATCTGTTTGCAGTTCATACCGGTTTGCCTTAGATGTGAGACCAAAAAGTCTAAAATTCGGACATATAGAGTGATTCTGACCATGGGCAAATTTTGGGTTAAAAAATCGGGTCCAAAATATGATGTTTTTCCCTCTGTATTTTGTAGTGCAACTAGAAATTCCAGATTATTTGGTATCATTGTAGAGCTACTTCTGTCTACATTTCTATAATACCACCCACTTTAGTGTATCATGCATGACCATGACACTACAGAGCTCGGCAGTAGGCTACTACCTCTTGCCATGTTAACTCGTCGCTAGGGGTTAATGTGTTTTCATCAGTATTTTTCAAGTGTTAAAATCAAAGGCCCAGTCAATATTAATCATCTACAGGAAGCAAAGACGGTCAGGTGGAGCTGACTGTGCATGTGACAATGTCAAAGTTATCCAGGCTACATAACAGCAAAATTAAGTTAGTTTAATTACATAGCTTGACTTGTTAGTTTATTCAGTTGCTAAAAGGCAATAAATAAATACAAAATCTTGACATCTTAATATAAAAAAAAAAATAAAATATGGTTGGAGAACAGAACTTTGAAGTTACTTTGTGGTATATCCTATTTTAAACTTTATGTGATATTGGAAACATCCAGAACTGAATTAATACTAAAACATTTAATTTTTCAGCTTATGTCAATGGTGTTGTTGAGATTCTGAGCTAAGTTTGGTCTGAAGTTTTAGCAAGTCCGATGGGATATATTATAGGATTGGTTTACAAGGGACACACTGTCTCAAACAGATCCCTTAGTTTAATTCAAAAGCATCTTGTGTTATTTAAGAATGTATATGTTATATAGCCCAGACTGTACCACTTGCTTAAAGTTTTCAGTTAGATTGGTAAGATTAGTCAAAGTTAATTTGCATCTAAATAAAACTGCTTTTGTTACCCAGAATTAGAGCAAAATAATTCAAAATTCAAAATTGCATTACTGATGATTACTCCATATTGAAAAGGATTTTCCTGGGTCCCAGGTATGTTTTACTGGAACCACACTTAAACATAATTAGTTAACATTTTATGGCTGAATTGTCGAAAGGTGTGAAAAATAATATGGACTGTCATAACTGACACATGCAGTCATGCATAGTTTATATTTCAAAAGTGTACTAAAATATTTTGAAACTAATGTTTCATTCTCATAACTGTTTACCAACTTTGCATGAAATGAGAATGCACGTAGACTGGTGCTAGCATATGTAATGTAAGGCAACAACTTTTATGATGACATAACACTATCACTATCAGTGTGATGAATGATGACGATATCAGGGCTATGGAAGAACTTTCCTAAGCACTCATTCATGTCCTTTTTATACCCAGGTCACTTCTTCACCATACTTAAACTTTTGGTAAAGAAACATGGGTACCTGATGCAAACTTGATACTAAAATGGGTCAAAACCATGAAAATATGCTTTAATGCAGGACTCCATTTAACATACAATAAGAAACAAAGTTTGTAAATCAAGAATCCGCAGTTGCACACATAGCTTTTGATTTTATAGTGGTAATCACATTCAGTAATCAAGGCATAACAACTTTCCTTTTCAGTGAGCTATGATGCATCTTGATGAGTTGGACATTGGATTAGTTAAGAAAACAGAATTTCAAAATAATATGATTTTCATATGGTCAGACATTGCTATGCTAACCCCAGATCACCTGTATTTTCAAGTCTGTGTAACTTTATTAATACACTGTGAAGGCAAAGTAAAGGCATCAGCAGATATTTCGATAAGGGTTATTCTATTAAAAGGGGACAAACATGCAAAACTGAAATTCGCACAAACTTCATATATAATTTGCTATATGTATAAGGTTCATTCATTTTCTGACAATTTGTACCTTTTATTCTTACTTGTTACAAAGAAATTTATGAAAAACCGATCGTCTCTCCCGATCCGTCCTGAATAGAACAATGCGCTTCCCTCTCACTGTAAAAAAAGCGGGTGCGACGTCATTTGAGACACTGTACACACTGGCATTGTTGATAATGAATTATGGAGAACTCGCCCTGGGAGAACTCATCCCAGGTGTTAGGAAAAGTCACCATATAGTGGTCGGAGAAGTTACCCCACTGTACCTGGAGAAGTCGCACCAAGGATTGTTTTACGGCTTTATTTATTGTTGTTTTTCTTCAACTTAATAACTTATTAAATCTACAAAATTTGCAACTTGTCAACTTTTCCATTTCTGTACTTAACGAAAAAGAAGTGGTATCTATCCCTTTTGCTCTGCTCTTCAAATCATTAAATGCATTTTAATTGGAAAAATAGAGCAGGTATAAGCATGATGTGACATCTGCAGTTTTATACATGAAAGGGCTCCAACCTAATAACTAAAGTCATCCTGAGACAACTTTATGGCATGGACCTCTATAACCCGAAATCGACTGAGTTCTTGCTGACCGTCAATAATCCAAAGGGTTATAGTATCATCTCTCTAATTGAACAATTTAATCTGATTTTTCATTGAGATTTGCTAACCACTGACAAATGATACTTGAACTCGATAAAAAGCATCATTGACACCTACTCAGGAAATCTGGTCGCTATTGATTTAGACATGACTAATGCACAGAATTCAGACGATTTCTGAAAGCTCACATGTACTACGCCCATCATTTAGTTTATTTCTTCTTTTCTGTCAGTGTTCGTAATTTTATTATTTCTCAATAAAACAAACTATTTAAAGTTTAAAAAAGAATTTGAAAAATTATTTCTCTACTAAATTGCTGATGTACAATAAACATGATTGTGTTATTTTATTATATATAATACCATGATCACACGTACTAACAGGATTTTGTTACTTTAAATGCATATTTGAACTGCTCATCGTACTTGGGACATAATGAGAAGATCATCTTTAAAAACAAATTTAAATGTCACATTTACATCCTGGACTAGGAGGGGTTTATTATGCGAGTGAAAAACAGTCTTGAATATAAGTGTGGAAGAAAAATGCATATTCATCCGATGCAGTTGCATACAAAATCAAACGTGCATAATAAATTGATGTTGGAAACATTGAATGAAAAAGCACAAACATTTCTTTAATGTTATTTCATTTGGTAGATAATTTCTTACTTTTGAAAGATGGAGAAAAAAGAAAAGAGTAAAATAATTGAGGATTGTTCCAGAACTGCTATTTTTCACACAATTTAGAGCTGTGCATTGAACCATCTTGTTTCTACTTGACACTTCGCTGCACAAATTGAATACAACTCTTATACGTTAATTGTCTCAAATGATGTCACATCCTGTTTGTATGGAAGGGAGCTAACAAATTCGGGGCAGGTTCTTTCCGTTTGATCTCTGAATACAGGACAATATTTTGCATGAAATGTTTGTGCAAATACAAAAGATGCAAAGAAAAAATAGTCAGGATAGATTATATACACAAACTACTAAATATCCTTCTATTTACAATAAAACTGTGCAGGTCAGGGTTTTTGTCCCCTTTAAATATACGAGGGACTCGGGTAAGGCACATTTAAAATGGGGTACTCACCCACAAATGCAATTTAGAAATTTCTTATTATTTTAATATGAACTCTTTGAAATCAAAGTACACTGGCATACATTTTTAAAACAAACTGCCTTCCCTGGGTACCATGTATGTTTAAACGGAACAGCCCTTTGTAATTACTTTTCACAAAAATGATTGTCAGTAATTTGCATTTGGAAGAATTTCACTGTCTCAGTTTCTACCAACTTTCATACTAAATGATCCTTTTTGGTCAAACCTCCATTTTAAAGTTCTACACATGGATGCTTGTATGTGTATGTGATTTGGATTTTTAATGTAGCTTTAACAATTTTTCAGTCATATTGCTATGATGTCTGCAGTGTGGCAGTTTATAGTGATGTCTATCACTGGGGCATCATGCCGCAGACATGCAGCATGATGTCCCACCCAGTCACATTATCCTGACACCAGGTTGAGCATTCCCAACACTATCCTCTTAATGCTGAGTGACAAGCAAGGCAGCTGTTAGTACCATTTTTTTAAAGTCTTTGTAAACACACATGGATGCCATGAAAAAGAAGAATTCTGATTGTCCTAAAGAATTTTAACATTTCTTATATTACCTCAACTAGATTTCTACAAATTAGCTGCTATCTCCAAATTATCTGCTTTATAAGTATATTACAACAGCATGTATTGCACAAAAGTTGATTGGAACTGGATGAGAGATTGAAAATACTCATTTCAGAATTTCAGAGGCATGTTGGTAGCATAATGTTACCAGACTAAACGGTACCAGCTTCTGAAAGTGCAATGAATGATTTACAAAATATATAACATGTAAACAAAATCATCCACTCTTTTTTTCATGCAATTACCTCTGAAGTCCAGGAAGTGAAATCGCCCATGCAGAGCTAGCAGTTTTTTTACAGGTGCACATCTGGAGTAAGGCCAAACTGTATAATCTATAACCCAAATTACACCCGTTAATCATACACCAAAATAAAGGAATTAAAAGTTCTTTTACTAATAACTAAGACATACAGGTCTTATTTAAATAGCCAGTATAACCAGTGAGGAAAACCTAAGAAATTCTTTTTCTTTAAAAATCTAACCCTTTGCCAAAAAGGAAACTATTGCACGCCACCTTAAGTAACAGCTTGATCATGCAGATGTTTTGCATTAGAAAATATGTGCAGCTTAAAGCATCTGACGTACTCCTTAAAGTTAGTCTGGTTCCCTGGCCAAATCCAGATTTTACTGTAACAAACATTTCTCTAATTTTTACTATTATTCCCTAAGTCTGTATTTTAATGTTCATTTCTCTAAAACTTGAGAGCAAATCATCAGGTGTGACAGGTCTTCTCCTCTGATGTATAATACTTATATACAGTTTTAATTAGTATAAATTTTTCACCAAGAGCTTGTAAGTTGTACAAATTCATCCACTATATTTTCTGAAGATACATTCCAATTTCATTTCCATGTCAACAATTTACGGATTCATGTCTACCATCATTTTCTCTTCAACTGTATTTGGATATCAAGAACACAAGTCCACTTCATGTCACCATAAGTGACTGATGTACAAAGTCTTTTATCCTGTGAATGGAAAAAAATAATTCAAATAAAAAGGAAAAGTTATGCCTTTTACATGCAACTTTTATATATGGAGATTGCAGCTCAAATTTTAAAAATATTTTGTCATTAGAAAATTTACTTGGGCTTTCAAAGCGCTGCAGGTTCCAATGTATTTTATAGTTTTATTCCAGTTTTGGTTGCTCCATATATTGATGTTGCAACTTATTTCTGAGTTATCAAATGTTTGATGTTATCGAAAAATTTATACTCAAGAATTGCTGCTAATTTATTATGTCATGGAGTACCAATATTTGGATTTCATGGTTGCTACAAACCAATGAATTTAAAGACCCAATAATTCATGACAGTTAAATTACTGTTTTGCAATTGCTAAAGAAAGTGATTTTCATAATGATTAGGAAGTAAAGTCTTACAGAATCATTGCTACATTTTCTCTTACATTTCATCAGATGCTATGTAAATAAACTTGTCGAGGTACCTTTCCAGAGGGATCACAACACACTAACTTAAAAATTGCTCAGTGAATATAGATATCTTTTTATTGTAACTGTATTTAATTACCAAATTATAAGAATGATTTGACCAATAAATCATTTTTCTTTTGTTACAACTGGAGAAAAAAATCTGTTAAATAGAATGACTTGATGTCACAATTTCTCATGATGTAAAGTCATATTTTGCTGAATATGCATTTTTCAGTTGCATGCATATTGGTATCACATGTGATCTGATTTCGTAGTGAATAGTGACCTAGTCTTTTGCATAGATGGCTGTAATAATATTCCTGATAAAGCATCATGTGATTCTGCATGAAATACCATCTTGGAAAATGACAAGAAGGCAAACCGTAACCTCAGCCTTGACAACAGATGGACAGAAGCATGGACATCATCAATCCATATACCAGAATTGTTTTGCAGTCTGGCTAAAAATTGATAAGTTTAATCACATTATTTGATTTTTAAAACATGATATGTGACAAGATAATCTGGGAACAAATTCACCTCTCCCCACACCTGGCAGGGTCCCTAAGCTTTGATTAAACAAAAATTAACAACAAATTTGGTCAGATGTCAAATCTTGCAAGATAAGCCAGATATTCTTTCAATCTATTCCATCCATGTAACCACCATAGCAAAAAGTTTTCTAAGAATTTAGCAAGTGTTCTGACAGTAAAGCTCCATAAAAATCAGATGACTTTGATTGAAATAGTACATTCTACACATTGCCAATGACAACTTAATAAAATACAATCATCTTCTAACTAATATTAGATATGAAAAACAACTTGTACAACTATTTCTAGTTATATAAAAAGTATATTTACTATTCTTGAATTATATTTTCTCAAATTCAATTTGACGTCCTTCTCTTTCAAACCAACCGCGTAAAAGATCAGCTTTTTCACGACTGTCAGCTGGGTTAACCAGTAGTTTGCTGTTGGGCATCATCTTTAAGTACACATGACCTGCTTGACAAAAAAAATGAAATTAATATTATAACAATAATGAAAAGATCTGTTAAATGATTCCATATTAAACTGTATCCATAATGCACAAGTTAGAGAGTATTTGACTTATCATATTTAGACCCTAAAATTTATAGGTTTGGTTATTACCTTAAGTGTAAACCATTCAGTAAATTTCATCAAGATAATTACTCTACAGCAAAACTTCAAGTAATGATGACACTGACCTTTCACCCCTAAATCAAAAGACCACTAGCATACCTGAAGTGCAAGCCCTCCAGAACACTGGTCAAGGTATGCCATCAAGAACTGAAGTTCTTATACAAAAGTATTTTTCTTCTTTCAGTGATCATATTATGTACCCCAAATCAACAGACTTCTTCTTTCTTACCTCAAGTATAAGACATCCAAAAACATATGAAGATGCATAGACGAAAACTTCAATTTTTGTCACAAACCATCTTTTTTTTTCATTTTTCAGCCACAGTAACAATGACTACCTTACCTGAAGTGCAAGTTTTCCAAAAAGTTTTGTCCCGGTCTGTAATGGAGAAGATTTTTTTTTTCTTCAGCCAGTTACCTTGATCTTTGAACACCTGAGCTCTTTAGTAATGACTAATCCAACCTTAATCCATTAACATATATAATCCTTTCTGAATTCTTACTGCTGAGCATGCACAATTCAATTTTATCCAGGTTATTATCTGTGGAATTAGCATTTAAAGTGTCATGCTTAAGTAAAGAGGGTTCACAATCATGTGATCACTGGAAGTCCTAACAGTAAATATACTACATCAGAAACAAAATATGAAGACACCCACCCCACACAATGCACAAAAAACATAGAAAGATTTTTGTTTTAGATTTTTCTCAATTTTTAGTCAGCAGCAGATTCCAGTGAGTGACAAAAGACACCAAGGCCAAAGAAGGAATTGTTTAAAGGAAGTTTTCAGTATACTGGTCCACTGGTATGGAACACCATTCCCAGTGACACAAGGCAGGCTCCTAGCATTTCATCTTTTCACAATCAATGTCTTAAATGGATGAAAAATACCGCCTGCTTTTCTGTAATTTTACATCATTTTCATAGTTGAATTTGTCAATGCAGGATTATATTTTATATTTTATATATGTTTATGTTTTCAGTGATGCCTGTGCATGTGTTCCAGGCTTGATACTTTGAATTTTAAAATTACTTAATTATTTAGTTTCAAGCCAGACTCTTCACATCATGTTGTATATACTGTATATATTGTACATAACAGATAAAAGGCCTCAAGATAGATTAGTTCTGTAACAAATTGAGTTACCTTCCCTAAATAAAGTCGTTATTATTATTATTATTATTATTCCAATCAGGACCCAAAGCTTGGGTATGTGAGTGGTTTTTGTCCATTTGTATGAGAACTCTTCTTCAATTTCCGAGTATGGTAACATTATTTTTTACTTAAATTTTGGCAAACAGTGTCTTGGTATGTATATCATTATCCACTTTTGAAGCAGATTATATGAACATAGAGTTGCCATGTTTAACATGGTTTAATATGCTGCATGACAAGTAATGTCATTCTAGCAGATGTTAAAATCAGCTTTGCCGGAGGGTTACAATGCAACTTCATGTCCTTTTAACTTGATTCCATCCAATGAAATTCCCATTTCCATCAGCATTAAATTTTGTGTTAGATTTTGGTTGCTTAGTGTTCAGAGAAAATGCATGCTTAGACATCTTGGCAAACTTTAAACAAACAAGCCTAACCTACGCAGTTTTATTCTGATTGGGCTAATCAACTAATCTATAATCCTTGTCAACCAGCTTCAAACTGTGAAACCAAAAGACCGTGCCAAAACAATCAATGAGATGTTAACTGTTTTATACGGCTTGAAATCAAAGTAGATTAGTTCTAGTAACTTGAAATCAGTAACTAAATTATCTTGCCCTGCTTAAGCAGGTTCAGTCATATGATTGTACTATCAGTTCTTACAGTGTATGCATGGACATCAGTTCTTACAGTGCATGCATGGCCATCAGTTCTTACAGTGTATGCACGGCCATCAGTTCTTAACAGTGTATGCATGGCTATCAGTTCTTACAGTGTATGCACGGCCATCAGTTCTTACAGTGTATGCATGGCTATCAGTTCTTACAGTGTATGCACGGCCATCAGTTCTTACAGTGTATGCACGGCCATCAGTTCTTACAGTGTATGCATGGCTATCAGTTCTTACAGTGTATGCACGGCCATCAGTTCTTACAGTGTATGCATGGCTATCAGTTCTTACAGTGTATGCATGGCTATCAGTTCTTAGTGTATGAATGGCTATCAGTTCTTACAGTGTATGCATGGCTATCAGTTCTTACAGTGTATGCATGGACATCAGTTCTTACAGTGTATGCATGGCCATCAGTTCTTACAGTGTATGCATGGCTATCAGTTCTTACAGTGTATGCATGGCCATCAGTTCTTACAGAGTATGCATGGCCATCAGTTCTTACTGCACCTGAGCTGTCCACACAGCTCTTGCCATCTGCCGTCACAGCTCAGGGTAGACCAACAAGTAGATTTCCGATTTTTTCCTTTTTTTCCATCTGACATTCCTGTTAGCAGAGACAAACTGTAACGGGCACAATCCTGGATGAAGCTTTCATTCTCCTATCAGTTTGGACTATTAACTAGTAAATAATAAATTTATTCCAACTGACCTCACTATGCAGGTGGCAAGTAAAACCCACTTCTTTTGACCAAAGGCACTGAATTCTTCAGAATACTAACTTATTTATTATTAACAGCTGTGTTCATGTCTCAGGTTTGGCCAATGTGGGTATGTGAAAAAGCTTGCCAGTAGCTTCTCGTGGGTCGGTGGTTCTTTCCGAGTTTTCCCGGGTTCTTCCTCCACCATTTATACTGGCCGCCATGTATAACCTATTTTGTGCTGAAAAATGGCATTAAACCCTACAACTAATAATGAAAATTATATACAAATCACAGTTCTTGGAATCAAACTTTAATTAAAATACAATCAAGTATCTCCTAATGACAGGGTTGCATATCTAGGATTTGATAAATGTGGGTACTTGCCTCCACTGAATCTGAAAAAAGGGGAGGAGGGTGCAATGTAGCCATAATGGGGGCCTTCCAGCATGGTGTAAAAGAGCAACAGCAAGTATAATAAATGCATTAAATGCATCTCATGTCTTCTGTATATTATAGTATAACACTTAAAACTGAAATCAAAGTCTTATGTTTTCCAATAACAATATTCTATCTACACACTAACCATTAAAGAATCAAACCACAGACTGCAAATAGTGTCAATCCTCTGGCAAATCTCAAAAAACAGTGTCATGTACTTCCTGTGTGTCACATGCTCAATTATGATTGGTTACAAATCCATACTAAGAAAGATCAGAAGAATACATATTTTCCTTTCACGGATGAAATTTTTTTTTTTTAAATTTTAAGTCCAAAGCTCAAAATGAATTAGGGAAAGTATATATACAGTTTCTATAACAGTTAACTCTTAACCCTTTTTATCCTGTTTACCAATTTTAACTGCAGTGCCTGATTCCTGAGAAGCAATTCTAAATACATTGTAGTAAAACGGAGCATCATACAGCAGCAGCTGCTGAAATTGTGACTACCTTCACCATTTTTACTAAAAATGTTGTAACAATGTTATTTCTTTTATAAAGTATATTAAACTATATATCTCTGAAAAGGTAATAAAATTTGCAACACAGTGTTATATGTTTTGTTATCATTTACCAGTGTACATGTTCACAACTGTATTTTGAAATAAGACTTGAAAGAAAAAAAAAACAAATTAAAAAACTTACCAAGATGTTCAGTGAATCTTTTGTCCATCAAAATTAATGAATGCTCCTAATATTATGCAAATAAAATAAAGATAATTCAATTTCTAGTATTTTGGTCCAAATTTGAAGTTTTTAGCACTGTTAGTTCAAAAGTTATAATAATTTTACAAAAATTGGACAACATGACACAAGGAACAACTTGTTTACTTCACATTCTGGAACATGTACTTCAGCGTGCAGTTTCTCCTGAAAACTTGTCACAAATAAATCCTAGAAATCTTTCAACGTAATGATTTGTTTCATCAACAAGTTTTTTCCAGGTTAAATCATCCCAAAGTAACTCAAAATAATGTTCTGCATCACCTTCTCCTGGGTGTTGCTCCTTCTATCAATTTAAATCTTGGCTGCAACCAAAGTGAAAAATCATCCCGGACCCATTTTTCTTGAAAGCTTTCGAAGTCAGCTTCATTCTCCGAATCGCTGTCAAAAAGTGCATGAAGCCATGCATCATCTCTTTCATCAACTTTATTAAATTCTAACCCATCATTTAAGTAAATATTATCATCAGAATCATCCAAATCGTCAACTTCAATGTCGCTACCCTCGCTATCAACATCCATGTTTACATCAGAGTTGTCGTCCATCATTTTATCGATTGATTTTCAAGTCAACAATTTCTTTTCCAACCGCGTTTTTTTAAAAATTTCACTGCGCATGCGTGCTTTAACCATTTCCTGTGTAGGTGAAGAAGTACACATATATATGTGATGTATAACACATGTTTCTAGAGACGCTACACACATACGTAGTAGAGTACGACCGTAGTCGTATTCAGGATAAAATGGGATACTACGACTGCTGGCGTATTCAGGATAGAATGAGGTATTACGACCGCAGTCGTATTCAGGATAAAATGGGTTAACTGAAACATTATACATCTGCATCCTGACTGACTGTAACTGTGACTGCATTATTTTGCAAAAATGATCACTGTTTCCTAAATAGCCTCCTGTCCTTCCTTATCCTCCCTTTACCAATGCCTTGTTAAAGTTGAAGCCTCTCAGAGGAGGTCCTTCAATTGAAATTATCATGAGTGTTGAGAATCCTTTCTTTTGGATGGCTTCTTCTTGCAGTTTTGGGTTGATTTTGATTGCTGAATCCTCTCTCACAGTCAGCGGTTTGGTATGGCATAATCATGCCAATTGAAGAAGAATGTGTCTGCATGATCTTGAGGTACAATCTGCCAGAGTTTGCATATTTTGTCTCTAGGGTACATTTTTCTCTTAATGACAGTCTTAGCAAGAGACCACTCTGTCAAAACATGTTTTGGGTCACACAAAGGGGGACTGATATCTACTTTTAATTTCTTCTTGTCATAACCATATATTTCTTGTTCTTCAGAAGATAGAAATGTTAGATTACGTAGACCAAGAACCTCAAATGCTGTTTCCACCTGTGTGCTGCTCTTTGTTTTGAAATCCTGCAGCCATATCCACCTGCAAATTTTTAATAAACTTATGGCAAATATTAGACACATCATCTGAAACTTTTTTCAATGTGCTCCTGTGTAACTTAAGATTAACCCAATTGTAAGTGATTTTAATTTTGTCTCCATCCTTAGAAGATTTCAATTTTTCAGACATACAGGTCACTGGTGATAGGATTTTCCCGTGTCTGCTTTCTGTAAGGTAGAATTCGAAATATCAAGTGCTGGTGACACAGCTGCTATATCCAAGTCAGATTTCTGTAAAAGCATATTTAGCTGTGCTAAGTGAGGTATGATATCCATCATAATAATCATGCATGCCACAAATCTGTAGTCTTTCAATTTATTCAACAAGTCTTGACACTCTTTTGTCTTGTTATTCTTTTTGAAATAATTCATGAGAGCCCCCCAGCTGTGAAAAACTGCATATAGTGCATCATAAAATGCCAGCCTTCTTATTTCATGCACCTCTCTGACTTTCAGTTGAGGACTGTCCAGAATGTTCTGGATTTCCTTAATTCAGCTGTCCTGTTGGCAGATTTATTAAAAAAAAAAATAGTACAGGTCTTTAACTGTGCCTTCAAAAGTTTCCTTGAGGTATGGAATGTTTTTCGATGCATGAGACGTACACAAATTAAATCTATGAGCCATACAATGAATGCTGATCAAGTGAGGGCTTTTTTCCTTGAACCATATTGCTACACCACTTTTGTGACCTTTCATCACTGACACCCCATTACTGCCAAAACCAACAACTTTTTCAAGAGGAATCTCCTTCTTTTCCAAGAACTGGACAACTTCTTTGAAAAGAACTTCAGCAGTGTGCGATTGGCCTTCCACTGACACATTACCTAGAAAATGAGTTGTAGAAACAAACACGGTTGGTTCAATGATTCTGGCATAAATGACCAGCTTCTTGGTATTTGAAATGTCTGTACTCTCATCAGTTAAGATGCTAATGAATGGACTACATCATACTTTCTGCATTAACTCAAGATTCTATCACTGCTGCTATGCAATCCTGGAAAAAAATAAAGCTCAATGATAAATCAAAGTATAAAAGTATTTTATTATCATTATTATTATTACTGTATTATTATTATTATTATTATTATTATTATTATTAAAGTATTTGAGAAATATAAAACAAATATATTTTTAAAATACCCAAAGTAAAATGACCAAAATCATATGCATATTCTGCAAGATCCTTAACCTAAGACCATGGAGTGTGTAAGGATGTTGCCTAGTTATAAGTTGGCCTTTGTTTTAAGATATCCCATCAAGGTGTTTAAATGCTAAAATAATATGGCACTACAGTCTCTCTCTCTCTCTGTTAATTGAAGTCATTCAATTATAGTAATGCAGGAAGTGATTATGCCTGTCTGTATACAACAATTTTAAAAACAAAAAAAAACATAGGTATTATAGACATCATTGATAGGTCCCTACATATGCACAGTTGTGATATAAGCAGATCAGGGTCAATGTCCTTTGCTGCAACGATCATTAGAGTAAATAATAATAATAACGTATTTGCTAAAGTATTTGATAAGTTTCAAGCAGTGGGATTTGTCTGACTACTGTACGGTATCATGATGTGGACAGCAACTCCTTACATGCTCAGGAAATTATTCAAACAACAGACACCGTATCATCATTTCAAACACATGAAAACCTGTTACATGATAATGAAATGTGACCTGTCTAGACAGGAAAGAATTTCACGACGAAAGATACAGGTGCCAATAATCCAGATTGATTAAAAAAGAAAAACGTTATCCACCATTAAATGTTGACAGGAAGTTATGAAGACGAGCTACGAATGCAATTTCATTGGTTGATCATGATGCTTGGTGCTATTTTTAGTAACACAGGGATTCCTCAAGATAAGCACTGATTGGAACTTAACTGATCATGTTTTGGATGCTTGTTAGTATATACCATTTTTCCATCTAAATTTCAATAGAAAAAATGTAAATGAAATAAAAGAACTTACCTGAAATTCCTCTACAGAACCCCTTGATGAATATGTTGTATTTCTTTCTACTCTCATACTGCCAACACCAACACCCAGAAAGACAACATATTGGGTGCAGAACTCCGGAACGCAAAAACCAATTATACTGTATATACCTTAGTGTATATTGGTTGTGTTGTATAATAAATTAATATGTACTTTCTTTTCTGTAAGTGATGCAATATCAAATAAAAAAAAATGGAAAGTGCTCATTTTGACAACAGTTTGGAAAGTTAAAAAATTTAATATTAACAGCGTGTATTGCAATTTATACATGAGTTTAATGCTTCAGCTATTAATAATAAACACATATTAATATTTATTTATTAAGTTGATTATTATATTGTGGTTATTAATAATTTACATTTTTTTTATTATCTTAAGTTTCGGGAAGTGTGAGGGTTGCGCAAAACAGCAGGTGAAATAGCTGTATAGTTTAAGTGTAACTATCATGAATTATGCATGATAATGGTCTACATGCAAAGAAACATGCAAGAAAAGCGTGTAAATCATTTCGGTCTTTTGTTGACCGTTTTTTAAACCTATTCTGCTATTGGAAGATGAGCATGGGATACTGGATAGTGGCAGAAATGGGTTTAATATACAAAGACAATTTCTGGAACATATTTCAAAATTTTTTTTTTGTTTCATATAACACATAAATGTTTAAAAATTATAATACAAATACGGCAAGTCTGACATACAGCAATATAATATAGCAACAACAGGAATAAACACATCCCAACTTATATCAATTAAACTGATAAGACTTTGGCCTCAGTATACAACATCACGAACATCTCTCTCTCTCTCTCTCTCTCTCTCTATATATATATATATATATATATATATATATATATAAATGCAATAAACTGATAACAAACAGTGTGAAACTAGTATCTAGCTAGTATGAACGCTTTCAATTCTTTAATGAGTCTTTTTCAACCTCTTAACCTTTAGACACATAACAGAGTTAAAAGGTTGAATTCCTGTAGAAACAGCCATGTAAAGTTTCACAAACATAACCGTTTTTCTGTTTTATTTGTTTGTCTTGTCTGTTTTGTATTTGCCTCTGAAAAACATAACCGTTTTTCTGTTTTATTTGTTTGTCTTGTCTATATTTCGTATTTACCTTTGAAAAACTCCTTTTTTATTTTAGAGAAGAAATAGTCTCCTTCAAAAAGTAATAGGCAACTGACATAGCATGAATAATTGATTCAGATTTCTTGCTGATAGCTGCCATGCATGTAGTTTTAAGATTTTCACTTAATTTCAAATCCTGAATCGCCTGTTTGTGAGCAGTTAATTCAAAATGTGTATCAAGGGTTGATGTCCTGAAATTAGCATTTCCAAGTGTGAAAGAATTTTTTTTGCCAGTGTTTAGACACTATCTGCAAAGCATCTAATTTTTTTCCATTCATTTCCAGCCATGGTTAGTTTTGTTTCCAGTCTGAACTGAAAGAGTACTTTTTTTCTTGGCCTTAGATAGACCCTTAGTTTCATTACCGACATCTTTAAGCATATCATCACTAGCATCATCCAATATGGGATTAGCCTGAGGACGTGTATGTTAGCTGTTATTGCACCTATGGACAGAAACTTCTGCACCCTGACTGCTATTTTAAGTGTTACTGCTAAAACAGTGAAAAAAGGGTCAGAGTTTTAACTGATTTTGCCATTTAACATGTTGTCCTGCCAAGCCAGCCTCTGTATCAAATGTGCTCTTCTGACCTTTCTTATTAACCAATCAGAATTCTCTTCTGACCTTTCTTATTAACCAATCAGAATTGCGCACATGACACACAGAAATATGTGATGTATTTACAAGTATACCAGTACAACATTTTCGGCGAGAGTGACAACCAGTAATTTTACTGCAAAAAAAAAAACATAATAAAATAATGCATTCTTCACAAAAAAATGTGCACAGTTCTTATTTTTTTGTGCAATTTTTCCTGCATAGGATTAAAAATCTTGTGGGAAATCTTAAATTTGGGGGGATTTGCATGTCCGCGCATCCTAGATGCAACCCTAAAAATGGTCACCTTTATCCAGCTGTCATCTATTCACAACAGCTATGACCCCCCCCCACTGCAATTTTTTTATATATATATAAATGCTATGTATGGAACAGTCATCTGCTTCATACAATCGGCAACCAGGTGTTTACTAACCAAAAAATTGTTTTTCACTGCTTTAAGTGGTCAATGGCACTCCATCCTGCAAACTAAATTTTTGCTTCATGAGAAAGGCACCGTTTAAATAAATTAACGTTATGTTGATAATGATGTTGATCATCAAATTCATCAGAGATCTTGAGGGATAAAGTGTCATCAAATCTAATCTGAAATAAGGGAACCTGTACTAGCAACAAGCTCAGCCAACCAGATGCCAGATGACTTCAATAATATGCATTGTATTCAAATTATCTAACATTATAATATTAGGATAAATACCAGATTTAATCAAAATATGATCACTTTCAGAGTGGTGCAATTCCCAGCCAGCCAGATGCAAGATTACCTCATTAATATACATGGATGTGCCTTATGACTCAGGCGTGGTGTAATTCCCAGCCAACCAGATGCAAGACCAATTCATTAATAAGCAGGGTTATTCCTTATAACTGAACACCTCTGAGGTGATTTACATAACAAATGTAATAAAAATCTGATTAGAAAATAAGGTCTCCAGAATGGTGAAAAGATTTGCTTTGTTGCTGTTGTATATTTTCTAATTTTTCATTTAGACTGAGTAGCAACATAAAGATTTTCAAGTGGCTAGGGTATGATTGGCACTATTTTCATTTAATAGGAACTTGACAATATAAAACATTTTCTTTTCAAAACCTGATGTTCTCATGACTTTCCCTCTACAAAATGTTGCAATAACAAGGTTTTCAAGACATCTGACGTGTCAGTCTTTCAGGCTGTCCAAGCAGCACTAGTTTTATTTAGGAGCAACAAGACATTATAAGAGGTCTTTGGGGAAAACCCAGTATTAATGTGACTTTCCATTCAGAAAGAGTAGTGATATGAGTCTCCAGATGGCTGCTGTGGTGGCCTTGTTGGATATTAGAGCAGACCAACTAGACATCACAATCCATTCAGCATTAGCAGCAACAAGATTTTCAAGATGGCCACTATGCTAGCCATATCTGACCAAATATACATCATAAGAAGTCTTGTAGTGAAAACCCCTAGTTGATATGGCTTTCTGTTCAGTAGTAGTGAAACAAGATTTTTAAGATGACTGTTGTAGTGGTTATACTGGATGTTAGATCGGTATTATTATGATTTAGGACTAACCAGACAGCACAAGTAGGCTTTTTGTGAAAACCCTATGTTAATATGACCACCCATTCAGTAGGAGTAGCAATAACATTTTCAAGATGGCTGCCATGGTGGCCATACTGGATGTCTGAGTAGCAACATTTTCCACTAGGATGAGTTATACCTTGGAAGAATGTGTTTGCAAAGTTTCATAGTAATACTCCAATTAGTTTAGGAGGAGTAGTGATAACAAATTTATGCTAAAAGACAGAAGTATAACAGACGGCAAATGGGACAACAGCCATATTCCATAAGTTCTTCTTATCTTCTGGACTATAAGAGCCAAAAAGCATAGAGATAATGATACCTACCATGAGAATGTTGTAACCAAGCTCCTTTGACTGTTACAACTGGATTTCCACGTAAATCAAGATTTTCAACCTGTTAATCAAAAGAAGAAAAAAAATGAAAACTGAAAATCTGCCCCAGAATGGTCGAAACGTACATGTAAGTACATATATCTCCCCCATCATAGTCACAGGTGTGTAAATTTGCCAGCCCTGTTCAATCAAAGGGTTCTAACTTCACTTTTTTCCCTGCTTTTTGGTTTTATATTAAGTCTTGAATTTTATCCTATGTTCCATTTGGAATAGTTGTATTAATCTACTTTAGCTTCCCTCATCCATATATAAGTCGTTACTGAGTATAAGACGAGGCCAGATCAATACCTTATATTGTGTTTTGCACTTCGTTCCACACAGCATGACGAATTTTATCCTATCTGTAACTCAGTAACCTTTCCAGTCAGGATCATTAAATGTAACTAATTTGTTTCACATGAAGTATTTTAAATGTATTATGTGCTTTTTGCTACATATAGTAATGCTGACCCAACATTTATTGAGTTACAGATTGGATAAAACTCGCAATGCTGTGTGGAATTATATTACAATAACTTTGGTTTCATAAATATTAAAAGTATCACTGTATGCTATTTCAGAATACCAGCAATAGGGAAATTGCATCATTAATATTAAAATACTTTTTCCGTTGTTTATTGGGGTGGTGTTGAAGAGAGATACAGAGAGAAGGATGCATATGTATTCCATCGCATATTTATTCTTGCACCTTGTGATCAAAATAAAATAAGGTTGGTTATGTGAGAGAGAGAGGGAGAGAGAGAGAGAGAGTTCAGCTCTTCATTGTTTGTTTTTTTTTAAAACCGTATTGCCCGTGTTGCTGAAGCTTTTGTCAAAGAGATAAAACAATAATAAATGAAACAGTAAATGTAAACTCTAAAATACATACCATACTCCTTCATGGTTTAAATATTCACAATAGCTATATCCATTTAGTCTCCATTCGGTTAAATCCCAAGACTGACCATTTTGCATGATGTATAATTTTCTTTGCAAGTATAACAACATCTCCATTCCCAACAAATAAGATTTTGTCTAAAGTGCATGTACTCTTCCTGTACAGCAATTTGTTTTTGATCTTTGCTCAGGCTAGATGTACTTTAAATTGTTGTCAGTTCCAATGGCAAGTTCAAAAATGTCAATGGCTGAGAAATTTACTGTAACCACCTGGCATGTCCTTTCATTATATGGTACAGTATTCATAATACCCATGGGAAACCTCATTTCGTATTGGCAGCCTCGCTAATCTGATCTGGTCTGCAGAATCTTGACCTCAAACAGGTGTTAGCTTGGAATGACTGAATACAGCCGTAGCATATTTAATTAGCATGTAAATAACACTACAAAGCCCTGTGATTCTTTTAATAATGGAAACTAGAAGGAATCGCTTACCTAGTGGTATTAATTGATAATGGAATATGGTACTGCACTTGTACATGAGTAAGATGAATCAGGTAAGTGAACAATACAGATTTACAATCTGTCTGTCTCTCTCAATGGGGCATACATTTTATTTGATCTTTAGGTGCAAGAAGAAAATTGTGATGGAATATGTCTTTGTCATGGTTCTTCATCTTTTAACTTGTAAGTTCTAACGCACATATATGTAATTAAATTTAAACAATGTAGATCACAAACACTATACGTGCTGCTTTGATGCAATTACATCTGATCTATGTTAATTTGTTAATACTGACGATCATGTACAGTAATACCTCGAACATTTGCGAGGTTAGGTTCCAGAACCAGTCGCGGATCAGAAGGAATCGCGAATGTCTGGTACGAGTCACTAAAAATGATAATAAATGCTTATTTCTAGGGTTTAAACCTTAAATATGACCCAAATCATGCTCCCAAAGCACTTTAATTTCATTTAAAAGTTAGCTTAATACATTACCCTTAAAATGATAAATAAATGGTTGACGTAAAAATAGAGTACAGTATCGCTTAATGGGTATTTGCCACACTAGCGCATTTACAATAAGGTACATGTGTACTAATATTACCCCTATACTAATTCATTGGCTGCCTTTTTCTTTTGCACTCACAGTAAGGTAAAACCAAGTAACGAATGGGACTGTAAACTTAATGACTGATGTTTTCTTTGTCATTGTCAGGAAGGTAAACTAGGTAAACTACATATGTCACAGAAGTCATATAACGAAGGTACAATTCAATAAAATAAAGAAAGCATGTACGTAGAGGGTACCAATGAAAATTTCGCGAATCCGTGAATTCGCGAATCCAGAAACGCGAATGCACGAGGTTGTTGTTGTTGTTGTTGTTGTGGGGTTTAACGCCATTTTTCAGCACACGATAGGCCATACATGGCAGCCAGTATTAATGGTGGAGGAAGAACCCGGGAAAACCTCGGAAAGAACCACTGACCCATGAGAAGCTACTGGCAAGCTCTCTCACATACCCACATTGGCTGAATCTGAGACTCGAACCTGCGCGGACAGAGGTGAGATGGCAGTGATCCGTAACGGAAAGCGCTTTAGACCACTCGGCCACTTGGGGCCCCCGAATGCACGAGGTATTACTGTAATTGTTTAAAATACTCAATGTGGGATCCTATATTTTTTCATACACAAGCTCTTCCCGAAATTGAAATATTTTTACACATTATTTGTCGTACTCTTGGAGAATTATTTTCCATACAAAAAAATATGATAAAGCAATCTGGATGACATAATCCATATATAAGTCGATTTGGAGTATAAGACGAAGCTATGATTTTCTGGTAAAAAAGTATCGTCTTATAGGCCGGCAAATATGGTACCAAACAAAGCGTAATTTGGTGAAAAAAGCTTACTGATTACATCAAAAGTGTAATGGTTGGCATGTATGCAAATGATGGCTTAGAATGCTAATATTCAAACTTACTAAGGACCTCATCTCTCATTTCTGCTCTTGGCTTTGTATAGGACTTGTAAAGATGAGTCACTGTATGATAACAAGTGTGACAGATGCAATTTTCCTTTAAAGGCTTGAAGTTCTACAAACCACAAAGAATTTGCAAGAATTCAAGACAAGACCACAAACCATCTCTAGTATCCCCAAGTGATTTTGAAAGTAGTCACTGTAGCGGTCTAACTGGATGAATGAATGGCACCATTTACATGTAAGACAAACAAGACATCATTTTAAGATTTTTGGTGTTAACCCCAATGCCAGTATGGCCATATCTATTATAAAATTGGCACCATTTGCATTTAGAACCAACTAAATATCTAATCTAAATATCTAACCAACTAAAGTCAAACCCGATGTTGATATGACCATCAATTCTGGAGTAGTGATGCAAAGATTTTCATGGTGGCCTGACACAGGATGTCAGATCAGAGTCATTTTCATTCAGGACCAGTTAGATACCATAAGAAGTCTTCGGATGAGAACCCTATGTTGACATGACTTTCCATTTAGAAGTAGCCATTATGAGACAATCCAGATGGCATCAATGGCAGCTATATTTAAAGTCAGATTGTCACCATTTTCATGTAGGACACCAACTTGACACTGAGGTTCCTAATCTTTTTATAAACAAAAATTTTCAGATCTTTTCCATTTTTTTTCTTCTTGATGAAACTGATGTTTTTCAAAGGTTCAGTTATGACCCTTAATGAACAGAATTATAAAAAACATTGTGCCTTGTGCCTTAGAATAAACACATTTTTTTTATCAGAAACTGTTTGTATTTGCTTACTTTCCCATACCAACTGAATCAGACACATAACCTTATACAAAACCACATGACATATCACTAGAAACAAGTTACTAAAGAATCAAACTTCATATAAATCTGCATACAACACATTTCAATATACAGAATAAAATAGCAACTTTTTCTGCTTAACTAAACAAGCTGATATAAAGAATTTTTAATATATAGAAAACATCATATTTCACTTAGAGAAAAAAAACCTATGATAATATGACCATTCATTCAGGAGTTGTGAAAAACAATATTTCAAGTTGGTCACTCTGGTGGCCATACTGGATGTCCGAACAACATAATTTGCATTAATGACCCAGCATATATGTGACAGAAAAGACAGGTTAGATCAGGACAGGATAAATCGGGACTGATTTCTCAAAACTTGTCAGGAGTTTTGGCTTCAAAAGAAGGATGATTCTCATCGACTTGATTTTAGGCATGCAGATGGACAAAAAAATTACAACTACTGAACAATTTTTTAAAATACATATTTTATGCATACCATATCAAATCAGTCATTTCACAGCAACTTATATCAACCACAAGTATCTGTATAAATAACTGCATATGAGAATGAAGCGAAGGAAATGGAGTCAGATGATATTTATGATGACTGGAGGACAATTTACAATTACTAGAGAATGAAGGAAGATTTCAGAACTTTACAAGACAATGAAGATGAATTCTTGGACTTTGATCAGATGACATTAGATAGTGACATTTATAGGATACTATGAATCACAAAAATGTAGACTTAACTTTCACTCATAGAATTAACATATTAAGGGAAAATGTGAATCGGAACATTTTGAACTATTTTTATACTGCTATAAATGAATTCATGGATTTAAGATGTTGAGTATTATGGGTTTTCATGCATTTAATCATGACAAATTGCAAGTTGTCAATTTAACTGTTACATATTCCACTCAATAATATAACTGGATTTTGCACCGAGTCTGTCAATATTTTTCTTATCGACCTTTCTAACCATCCAGTTGGGCTTATTTATTTTTTCAAAGTGCAACTCTGACTCACTGATGTTGTCACCCCTTCAGGCAAATCTGACTTGCAAAATACATACCAACGTACAGAAGAGTAAAAAAATTGGTAGTTGACTTGTGAGTATATACAGTATCAAAAACATGCAATAATATTTTCTAACTTCAAGAAAATCTAATTACTAAAGTCATAAGCAATACAATGATGCCTATAAAATTTCAGTTGTTTAAGTGTTTTTGTATAATTGTGCTATCAAGTTTGACAGATGGAAAAACAGAATTAAAAAAATGTCTTTGCTGCTACCAGTGGGGATATGACAAAAATTACTTACATCTTTCTTACTTAAATTCAGTGGAACCATCTTTTTGGATTGATCAACAATCTGAAGTTCTATTCCATTCCATCTTTTAACTGTCTTTTCTCGGTGGTCCTTGACAACACCAATAACATCTAAAATGGAAGCATAATTTTATTATTAGTTACCATAGGCAATGTGCCAAGTTAGCATATAAAATCGATGACCTTGCAGAAGCCATATTTCTGAAGTTAATTCTGGCTAATAGCTAATAATAATAATAAAAATAATATTAATAATAACAATAAAGACTTTATTTAGAGAAGGTAACTCAATTAGTTACAGAACTAATCTACCTTGAGGCCTTCTATCTGTTATGTACAATATATACAGTATATACAACATGATGTGAGGAATCTGGATTGACACTAAATAATTAATTTTAAAATTCAAATTATCGAGCCTGGAACACATGCACAGGCATCTGTGAAAACATAAACATACATAAAACATAAAATACTATCCTGCATTGAAAAATTCAAGTATGAAAATGATGCAAAATTACAGAAAAGCAGGCAGTATTTTCTGTACTAGAACTGTTCAATTTTCTAAAGATTTCATCCATTTAAGTCATTATGAAAAGAAGAAATGCTAGGAGCCTACCTTATGTCACTGGGAATGTTGTTCCATACCTGTGGACCAGTATATTGAAAACTTTTTTTTATAAAATTCCTTCTTTGGCCTTGGTAAAATGTAATTTTTTATACTTTTTATGGACCTTAAATTTGGAGTACCATCAGCATCTCTTTGGTGAAAGATATTGCTTAGATAGACAGGAATGGCTTTTCTGGATACTTTATACATCAATTTGGCCTTTCTTAGAAATATTCTTTCATGTATTGTTAAAACCTTTATATTATTCATTGCATCCTGGAAATTGTCTATACATTGATCTAGAATTAAATGGCAAGCCCTCTTTTGGAGTCTTAAAAGTGTTGTTATGTTTGAATTATATTTATAATCCAAATTACATTACAGTAGTCCAGATATGGCTGAATATAACTTTTATAAAAGATGACTTTATACTGAAGAGGAATGTATGTTTTGATTTTCCTCAGTAGCCAAATATGAGAATTAACCTTTTTTGAAACATGTTTAATGTGAATAGACCGAGTAAGATTGTTATTTACGAATACACCAAGAATTCTATGTTGAGAGGTCATATTTAACATATTAACCCCTAGCGATGACTTAACTGGGCAGGAGGTAGTAGCCTACTGCCGAGCTCTGTAGCGTCATGGTCATGCATGATACACTAAAGTGGGTGGTATTATAGAAAGGTAGTCAGATGTAGCTCTACAATGATACCAAATAATCTGGAATATCCAGTTGCACTACAAAATACAGATGAAAAAACTCATTTTTTGGACCAGACTTTTTCTATCCAAAATTCACCCGTGGTCGAAATCCGATTTTGTTTCCGGACTTTAGACTTTTTGGTCTCAGATCTAAGGCAAACCAGTATGAACTGCAAACAGACAGATGAGCCTTTGCAAAAAGTAGGATAAGATGGGCGTTTGGAATAAAGAGTGGTTTCTATAAAAAAATAATGAACTTGTACCCTTCTGCTCATGCGCAAGTCAAATAGCCAATGAAAAACGATGTTCCTAATACAACTAGGCAGTATGTTATTGAAAGATCACCGGGGATTTGGTGTTTTTGGATCTGTTCAGAAATAGCTTTCAAAATGTGTTTCCTACTCGATTTTCAGGCAAAAATGACCAAAACCTCCACAGGTTAATGTATTAAGGCTCACAGCTGCACAGGATTTAAAATTTGCATATCTATGAGCCAACTTGTTGAAGCTGACTTATAGTTTCCTGCTTAGATTCCTTTCCTCCCACTCTTCCCATCAAATCATAATATTCTACGATTGTAAACAAGTCCAGATCAGCAGAGGATAGCGCATGAAGGTAACTACATGATTTGTAGCAAAATGTGACAGTTGTCTAATAGCTTTCTTAATTGTTTTTTAAATCTACAAGAATCAAGTCATAATTCAATCAATAAATCAATAATAAATACTATCCATTATAAATATATTGTGAATTCACCATTTGTATTGGGTGTGTGTGTGAGTGTTTGTGAGGTACCAAATTGCTGGGATTTTCAAGTTGCTACAATGAAAAAAATTAAAAACCAATGAGCAAGGATCCACTGGCAAATACAAACCTGGTCATTACTTCTGAAAAAATCCCTTTGCCATGAAGAGTGCAACTGTAATCGACAATATAGACTGGTGAAGGGGACTGATGCTCAAGTCATCAAAAAATCTGTTAGTAAATACCGTATCTATATGATCAGCTCAGATTATCTCATTTATATGCACATAATTTACTTGACTTGTATCAGATCATGTTTATACAAGGCCTCATGAAAAATTTAATCACAAATATAGCCTCATGATAAAGTGTTCCTACAATAACAGCCAATTAAAAACCAGATCACTTTATTAATATGTGTGAGTTTTGTTGCTAGTGAGCTTGTCTGAGATCCCATTTATATTAAGCAGGATACAGAAATACAATTAAATAAATCTGTTTATAAAGCCTGTAATGGATTGAAATCGTAAGCCAATCAAAGCACAGATTTGCTGGTTATTATTCATTCCAGGTCTTGTTGATACTTGCATGCTTCATCAAAATCTATTCATAAACTAGAGGAATGGTCAGCAATCTGCTCACATAAATATATCTCGGCCTCTCCAATCAGCTTTAAAGCCAAAAAGGGCAATAGCTCATACACAAATCAAGGAAGCATAAAGATTTGTTGATATGAACAACTTCAGGAGGTGACCATAATATTTTTTTTTTATGTACATGTATATTTAATTTGTATTGTGTGCTTGACCTTTTTCTGTGATAGAGGGTATAGTTTTGACCTACCTGACTTTTGTCCAATTTTTTTATAGATATTTATTAAAAATTTAGTTCAAGCCTAATCTTGTTTATGAATATGGTATGTTCTAAAATGCAAACTTGTTGACAATATTCTGAAATTTCCATTAGTTTGTGGACATAAGTCAAGTGGGAATATATATCAAGGACAAGGTATACAAATATTCATTTTTTTAAAAGTTCTGTCTGTGGAATCATTTACTGTTGTGTTCATTTATTCAAAGACATTCTTGATATCATTGCTATAATTTTCATGACTATTGGTACATCAGCACATTCAAAACTACTGGCACATCAAAACAGTCAAGACTTTTAAATTTGTGATAAGACATTTAGGATTATTTGGAATTTAATTCACAACACTAAGTTGTTTGTCATAGCTATACATCTAAAACTAGAACTGGATGACTAGATTGTGTCATACACTGTTACAAGGTAAACAAAAACTGCAGGAGCAAGGTGATTAGCTGATAGCTTCAGATGATGACTTTAAATTTGACAGTTTCGTGGCAATCCATCAATAACTGCAGGACTAGCTGCATTCACAAGGTCATGAGTAATACTATATTATTTCACCTCCAGAGGGTATAACAATATCTTTTTTGAATCCATAAGGTCAGTCACTGAAGTACAAATCACCTAACACTCACACCTTTCATCAATTATGAAACTCATCTAAAATCTGGTTTATAATAAGCTATTTAGCAAGTTCAATCAAAATCTAATAATATATAAAGCCTCTTGAGCATAGAAAAGGTCAGCCAATCAGAGCCCAGTTCACAGCATTTATATGCAGGATTTTGTTGGTTATTTAACATGTCTGAGATCTCATGGTCATAAAGTTACATGGCAAGTTTCATAAAAAAAAATTTAACAAGTCTCAAAATGGTATTCAATCTGATCCCAGATAATCTTATTAAAATATGTGGACTTCACTATTTAAAAAACTCATAAGTGATCTTGATATAGACATGCCTGGCATGTTCAGTCAAAATCGGATCATAAATAAAGTCTCTTACCTATTCAGAGAGTAAATCAAAGCAACAGATAGCCTTAGCTAAATTGATGTTATTGGTTATTAGGCTGCATTGCAAGTTTCATCATCATCAAGGAAATTCATGGAATATATGGCCCCCACCAGCTGCTGTGATCCATATGACAGAGCCGTAGGCAGGTATCTAAAGAAACTGTCCTCAAAATGAGCTAGACTAATGGTGTAGAAAAGGGTGAGAAATTAATCAGTGACATTACCCTGAAGATGAAACCTTGACTTTGATACCCAAGGTACCATCAAATAAAGAAACATAATATACAGTAGTTCATCTCAGAACCTCAAACACCTTTAAGGATATAAAGCAGAAACAAAAGCAACAAAGAATTATGTACCTTTGACTCTGACTCTGAAAACCAATTTTTTCACGTAAAGAATTTTTAAAAAAAATAATACTTATCTAATCATAATACCTTAGGAGAACTACTACTATCTCACAAGTCCATCCCTAAAAGTGGCATAAGGCACATATGGATGTAACTGAGGAGGAATATGGGAGTATGTATGTGTATTATTATTGGGTAAGCATACAAGCCTACACAGAGAGGTATAGGCATAGTAATCACTAATATATGTGGCAAAAATCATAATTTTCCTTTTTAACTAATAAATACAAGTACCTCTGGCCACGGCAGTCTTTACAGGAAGTACTATGTCATAGAATTTCTTGGTACTCCCCATGCCCAGATTTGTTCTAAATGAGATTTTCTTTCCACGAGGAAATTGCTTTTTTCTTCTGTTTTGAAGGTAACATCGTAATGTCTTCCAAGTTTAAGTGAGACATGAAATTGGTACTAAGATGTTTTCAAAGCATTCATGCTGTGCAAAACTAAGGGCCTGGTGGCTAAAGTGAGTTAAATGGAGCCACTATTAAATGGCCTAAAAAGATTAATAAAACTCACTGACAATCAGAAAGGTAGTCTGTTTGAAAGTATTTTTGTTTTCTTGTCATCAATGAGAATTGCATATAAATATATGACAACAATATCCCTATCTATAATCTGCATACTGCAAATACATCCAGTATGTTAACATGCATAAAAGGGCACCATCTACCTTCCAAAGATGGAAAGACCATCAAGTTCATATGTGTATCGTATTGCAGGCTGTGTATATCGTGAATCATACGTGGCACAGTTGTATTGTTTCACACCGAACGGAAAGCGTCTGATGTTCTAGAGCAGTAGCCCTTAACTGGGGCCCCCTTTTTCTCCTGGAACATCCAGAGAAAAAAATTAGCTACCTGAGGGATCAAGGCACTCAAAGGAAAGATGTTACTGACTTTGCACCTGTTGCTGATGACATGCAACTTTCCCTAAGGCTTTAGAATGGAGGGTCTATTTGCTCATTTCCACAACCACAGGGTTAAATTGTTTATGCTGAAGGACTCTCTTGACAAGAGCCAGGTGTGAAGGAAAAGGTTAGTCTGGGCAAAGATGGAACATTTGGGCCTAAGCTATTTGAGAGAAATTTGGCTTGGCATGGATCTTCCTGGGTAGATCTATTGCTAGACTGAAAAGATCGTTGATTCATGACTTGCCATAGCAGAGAGAGGAAATCAGAATAACTTGCACTTCTGGCCCTTCAATTCCTGTGTAATTTTTGTAAAACTAAGTAGCAAAGGCCCTCAAACCATCCCAACTGATAAAAAGGGCAACAATGGCCCAAGCCTCAGGATCATGTACTGGAGTGATGAAGGTAGACAGTTTGTGATGCCACCTTGTCATAAACAAATCAACTAACAGATGTCTCCACAGCAGGCAAATCTGAGAGATTGATGGATGGAGGGACATATCTTTCTGGAGAATCTGGCCCTTCCTGGACAGACATAGAGATTCCTGGGAATATGTCTGGTCTGTATGTTGATGTTGTGATGTGCACATCAATTATGGAACTCACAGACCAGAATAAAGAGTTGGTGTGATTCATACCACCTTGTTTAAGGACTTACATCACTTGTACTGATTTGTTGGACATGATGATCACGACCTTGCCCCAAAGAGAGTCTCTAGAAAAATGAAAGGCCTTGATAATATTTTCATCTCCAAAAGACTGTTGTGTCTTCTAGATCCCTCTGACTGCCAAGAGTGCCAAAGCTTGGTAACAGATGGACTCCCCGACCATGGGTACTTGCATCCATACAAATGGTCACTTCCAGTTGGGGTTGTTCCAGGAGTATTCCTGTTGTGAGCTTACTCTGGCTTTGCCACTATCCAGGAATGAAACTATCTCGCACTTAATGCTGATCCTGTAATTAAGGGGCACTGAAAAGGGATGCCACTAAAACAACTAGGCAATCTGCACAGGATGCATGAAGAATGACCCAGTGGAATGAGATCCACTGCTGCATTTAACAAACCAAAGAGTTCCAGAATCTCCATGGCTGTAACCCATTTCTTGTTGGAAATGCTCTCTATGAGCTACAAGATCTGGAAGGTGAGGAAGACGAACAAGGCTGAGGTTGGTGGGAAATTACTTGCTCAGATGAACAGGGATCAGACTTTTCCAAATTGATCACCAGGCCATCTTGATTTAAAAGGAATTTGATATTGTTCCTTCCCCTGACTAGAATCAAACCTACCATACACTTCAGAAGGATATCATTCAAGCATGCCACCATGGAAGCAGATGAAGTTCTATGAAGCAGAGAGACAACACTGTTGATTAGATCTGTAATGGTCCAAGGACTTGTATACCAGCTGAAAGTGAAAGAGCAAAACTGATAACAATTCTCTTGGTATGCAATCCGAAGGAATTTCTATGAAAAGAAATGAATGGGAATGTGCAAATATGCATCTATCCGATTGAGACTGGTGGCAAATTTCTTCATATGGATGGAGGGGAGACTGATCTTGCAGTCTCCCTTTTGAATTTCTGTGGGAGTATGAATTGATTTAGTCAACTTCACTCAATTATCAGGAAAAGACCAGAGTAAAACCCTGGTCATCGTGGACTCCAAACAATCACCACAATTCACTTCTCGATCTTTTGTTGCAAGTGTCCTTTATGGAGTCTGATGGTACTTCCATCAGAAATGGAGAGGATGAAAGCAGAAGGGGTTGGTAAAACAAAATCAGAAGCACAACATAGATGATTTGGATCGCCCACTTGCTTTGCAAAAGACCATTCCAACACTCTTTAAACCGTGTCCAGTGTCTGCCATTATGATATCAGTGGGAGGTCAGGGACATAAATCAATTGTGAGTGCGTGAAGGTTGGTGGTAGAGAAACTTTGCCTCCTACCCCATCTATAAGACTGACTCTGAGACTGATTAGCAAGTCATCTGCGTACATAGGGTTGGGACCGAGACTTTTGGAAGTGTGCCATGAATGATCCTGTATCCATTTCTTGGGTTGTTTTTGCTTCCACATATCCTCTATCTTGCCACCAAATAACAAAGATAAACTGAAGGGAGGTTCCACAGGATCAAAGCACTGTGTGGCTGGAGTGATGTCATGAGTAAGCATACATCCTGTCGCAAAAGGTCATGTTGGCAGAAGCAGTCAAAGTATTCACCAATGAATGGTCGGCACCCTGTTAATCACCTCTGCTATCCTAACCACTGACTCCCAGGTATGCTCATTTGCAGATATCATTGGAAGCTGAAGAGACTCCAAATCCAACAGTGTAGACATGGTTACTATATTGTGCATGAGCTTCAAACACTTTAATCCACCCTGTAGTAAATGGGCCAAGTTACATTGATCACAGCATAGTTCTTGTCTATCACCAGGAGATCTGTAAAGAAATTGCCAGAATGGGTCTTATACCAGCAAGATGCAAAGGATGATAGTCACAAAGTTGGCTTTCAGGAAAAATGGCTTCAAAGTTACATGGATTACTGATTTTTGGCAGATAAACACTAAGCCATTTCTTTGATTTTCCTAGAATGGGAGAAGACGGAAGGATTTGGGCAGACTTCCTCATCATCAAGATCAATTGAGGCATTGAAACTGGAAGCTAGCATAGAAGAAGGTTGTGGCAGACATTCCAAGTTCAACAGCACCCGATATATTTTCTCTATTGTAGCCTGAACCTAGCTGAGTCTGAATAGGAAACATCATCAGTTTTATCCCTACACTCAGTGTGTGGGTTGTCTTGATCTGAATCAATATCAACATCTGGATCATGCATTGTCCGAGGCATAGACGAGGCATGATTGTCGTCTCAAAGACTGTCACTGTACCATCCAAGAGGTAAGCCATTAGGGACAACTTGTCATAATCAAAATCAGCCAGTATAGGTGTTGGGTGTACGAAAGGCGGCTCTACTACCAAAGAATTGGTAACATTAGGTGGGCAGTTTTATCTATCACTAAGATCCCTTACAATGTTAGCATTCCATGACTCTGCTTGAGGAACAGGATGCTATGGAAGTCATATGGTCACTGAATAGTATGGATCTAGAACCAGACGGAACAGATGGCAGCCTATACGGCATCAAACTGTATCAGAAAGTCACTTCTCCAAACATTTCAGACTCTAATAATTATTTTTTCACCTAAACTTACCATATGATCTTCCAGTTTTAAGTTTATCTATCATTACAAAATTAAATGGAATCTGTGAGGGAAGGGCCAGGCTGTCTTCTCTGACTTCACACAGTTGTATGTTTGTGTCATCGTTCAATATCATATCATAGGCATTTCCTCCAGAAAACTTCCTTTTGGCTGGCTGAATTGTAGCATTGCTCACATAATATACCTACAAAAATAATACAAAGTGTTCAGTAAATAAAGAATTTTTATTAAAAAGTCTGCATCTATAAATAGTAGTTTTTCTAATGTGTCCATCACCACTGTTCATTTAGTGAGATATGAAATACTTGAACTTTCAAGCAGGAGTAATACATTCTTACTAATTCAAATGATAAAAACATAGCAAAGCTGGCACATCTTCAAAAAAGAGCATTTGGGCTAATATCAATCCAGAAAGAAAGCAAGGAAAGTTTAGCTGGTAGGTTAAAAATATTACCTATTAAAGACCAAATCTGTTTGAGAAAAGCCAAATTAATGTACAGGATATCTCAGAATAGTGCTCCTGAATATTTACAATCACTATTCCAGTATAGGCTACCTGCGATCCATGTCAACCAAACAGTATAAAATTCCCAAACCAAATAAGGAGTTATTTAAAAAAAGTTTCCAATACTCTGGAACTCTGCTCTGGAATAGTATTCCAGCTGAGATTGGAAATGCCCACTCTATTTCCTTCTTCCAAACCCAATATATCCAGTGGCTTCAGAGATGCAGCTTAAATAAATGAATTCCTTTGTATGAGGGCCTCAAGGTAGATTAGTTTTTAGCTAATTGTGTTACCCTCTTTAAATAAGGTCATTATTATTATTATTATTATTATTATTATTATTATACTATTGACGGTCAAATTTAACCTTTTGAAAATCTTCGGAATGTAAAAAATGAAGAATGTTTATGTTAAATCATTCATACAAATGAAAATAAGATGTGTGCAGTCAGTTCTTCTGGGCCACAATAAGAGATGTAAATTAAACATGTTTTAGACCAAAGGTTATCACTATCAGAATTGAAAACAAAAAGCTCATAGTAGCACATCAAAATCTCTTCTAATTTTATATACGAAACCTTGTCATACAATTATATTAAAATAAATTATATTTCTTCAACAATAACACAATTATATTAACATTAGGATTGCTCACTACTACTGTACCTCCAAATCCAGCCCTAACTGAAAGATGAAACAAATGTAAAAATGTCTGCAAAATAGACAAAGGGAAGCATTACTCTTACAGGCGAATTCCCTTTCTATCCACTAGGTGGCTATATTTATACATGAATGTAACCAATTTTCACTGGAGTGAAAGCTGTAACAATGCTTGCACTGAGTGGAAGGGTGCAAGGGATTTTCATTAATTTGATAATATAAATATTATCAGAGAAACATAATCCTCCCCTCCAAATTGCATTCTCCATCAAATAAATTATCTCATCATCACATTAATATTATGAGCACAGGTAGGATTGGAAACGCTGAGCATCCTACCTCTACCTGCATCACCCATTATGAACATGATTGCTCTACTAAAAAAGGTGTGAACTTCTAGTGTTAGACAATTTGTTAATACGTGTGTGAGCTCTGGTTGTCATATGGTCAAAAGTTTTCCAGGTAAATCTAGTGAAAGTGGCATATTCCTGCCTGGGTTTAGGGTATGTGGTACTCACTGTCTGGGCAGATACTAATGAGATTCAGTTCCCTCAACTGCAAGGCCATGTCACAAAGACAGAAGATGGCAAAAGTAGTCTCTGCATGTTATCCAAAAGACGTAACATTCATAGGCAAGGCTCCTAGAAATGGCTTGTATTTGATAAGCCGACATTTTCATTAGACATACTTGATTCTAAGAGAGTTCAGAGAATGCTGATTTGATAACCCCCTTTAACCAGGCAGCAAGCACTTGCCGGGTTAATAGTTGTTTTCTGTCTTCTGTCTTCAGCAGTAGGAATAGTCTTTTACTTGACTGTTGCAGATGCTCTGTTCTGAAGGATGAACCACTGCCATTATCTACATCTACCTTCTGGGTAGAAATGATTGCAGGTGGGGGGGGGGGGGGCATTTCAATGAACTGGCAAAATCTTGTAGATTTCCTCTATTGCTGCCTTGAAGCTAAATTCCGTCGCATCCATTGTAGGATCTGAATGTTCAGGTATTTCTGTTTCATTTCATGTTCATCAACTTGGGTGCTATCCTCCTCCTGTATATATGAGTCCAGGGAATGATTATGAAGTATTATCGGCATATTGCCCATTAGGTAAAAAAACGTGTTTCTGGGATGGCCAATTGTCCCTGTTTCTCATTGCCAACCCTAGCACTTTTTTCCTCCATGGTAAAAAAAAAAAAAGTCATAAAAAACAACAACAACAACAAAAATCACATTTAATATATATATATAATGTTACATTTTTTTAACCTGACTAACCTAATTTTAAAACCAGTGCAATAAGAAACAAGTATTAGTAGGGGCTTACATATGCTGTCAGTGATTGCATTATAGAACACCAGACTGGTCTGGTTAATTTTATTTGGCTGGATGGCCCTGTAAGTAACTGTGTATTTTCACAGAAATGGTTAGTCTGGGCATCAGGCTAGTTGTGTGGTCTGTATGGCGTAAGACAGTGTTGCTCTCAGATAATGTGGATGGATGGCTATCTTTTCAATCAGAGAAACATATTTTTGATCAATGTAATCATACATGGATTGCTGATATTACTGAACCTGTTGGTCAGCATCGGGACAGCATATTAAAGACAATATCTGCCTTGCTGGCCAGCTGTATAGGTCCAAATGAAAGCTTTCCAGTATGGCTTGTGGTTCAGCAAGTCCAACTGCAGTTCAGTCCGTCAAATGACCATCCATACAAGTCAACATTTAAACCTTCACATCCAACAAGAACATTTTCATACATGGACAGGGTACAGGATACTTGTAAATGCTCATGCCTTATGGGTGGAGACAGGCTGGCTCTAAAACTCATGCCTTATGGGTAAGACAGGCTGGCTCTAAAACTCATGCCTTATGGGTAAGACAGGCTGGCTCTAAAACCTCACGCCTCATAAGCGGGATGATATATGAATGCAAACCCTCACACCTCTTGGGCAAAATCACAAGCCCCCCACCGCATGGCATTCAAATACACATTGTCATTTCCACTCGTCCCAACGACAAATCCTTATTAATTGGTGAAATCATATTTAATATTTCTACTGTAATTCTGATAAAGTATGTACTGGTGCTGCTTTCTGTATCTTCATCAAAGCTGGTGGGGGGGGGGGGCATCTTGACATCTCTCATGAGATTCATCAGCAATTCAGATATGGGTTATTGGCTAAGAATTTATTGCTGTGATGAAATGGAGAGGCTTGTTTTATGAATCCCTTAAACTTGTTTCTTCAAAATATCAGACAAAACAGTTTCCTACCAAAGAGAATGCACGCTGCCATGTGTGTGCTGATGAAAACTTAGTACACAGGACTCTGAAGCACTTAAACTTCTTACCCTTTCTTATCTCTTTAATGAAGATTTAAAAAACAAAAAACAAGTGCATGCAACAAATACACATAAATTATTGAAATATATGTCAACTTGCAATTAACAAAAACTTTGAAGTATAATTGTTGAAAAGTACAGCAACAAAAATGTTTTAAGTTCAATGGTGAAAATTTATGTGACCAATTGAAATCACATGGGACAAGAAAAAACGGTACAACCAATGCAATGCCAATAAATTCAACAGAATTTCATGAAAATATCACATGCACCATATAAGCAACATTTCATTTACTGCTGAAATGAAGTGGATGGATTCCTGGCTGTCCATGTACCTGCTTGATGTGAAAGTTGAAAACCGGTCACATATGGACATAATGGAAGTCACCTAGCAGGTAGAAAGGGGAGTTAACCTGCAAGGGTTGCTTCCTATTGTTTATATGATATGGGCTGGATTCAGAGATAAAAGAGAGTAATTCTAATGTTAATATGATCAGGTACTGTATCTGAAGAGAAACACTATCTTCAAATAAATAAATATCAATGAAAACTATCACTTTACTGCTGAATCCCAGGGCCAACATGATCTCATATCAGAGTTTGTCAGATCTTCATTATATCAGAGATCTTGATTTTAACTAGACCGCCACAAAATTAGGTACAAACAAATATGTATTTTCTAAGCATACCATGAAATTTGATATCCTGCAGATTTAAAGTGATTCATATCAATCAAGTCAATGAAATTGACAAGGACTGATGCTTTGATATAAATGCAATTACTATTTTTCTCAATGTTAGAGGAAATCAATAAATTAAACTAAACAAGATGACAAAGGGAGCATTTTCTCAGCATTGATATTAGTTCTGAGTGTCACATTGGCTTAACAAACATAAATAATCACAAGAAAATGAAATAATGATCCTATTAATAATTATTATAAAAAAGGCTGTCGGACTTGAAAAATATTTTATTATTGCCATGCAGCAATTCGAATCACCCCACCCTACTTTCAAACCACCCAAGAGGGAGTTTTGTGTAGGCAATATGCATTTCCATCCACTCTTACCTATATAAATACTTACACTGGATAGGAACTTGCAAAAATATTTTAACTTTAAACTGGAAATAATAGTAAGAAATCAAAGTTGTAATTTAAAGAAATTTAATGTAAATATTTATAATTGTGATGATGTAATAAGCAAATAATATATCAATAATAAATGGCAGAATACTATTAACATGCAAGGTTCCCTGAAAAAGAAGACATTTCTCAGTATTTGGAAACTATACAGTTATCAAAAACAAGATGGCTGCCATGTATATGAAAAAACAAGATGGCTGCCATGTATATATGGTCTTAACACAGCTCCACTCCACACCATGAACTTGGTGTAAAAACTGGTGTTAAATATGCTAATACCTGTAGCCATCATTTATACTGTGGATTTATGACAATATTAAGTTAGTGTAAGTGAAATGTTACGTGCACATGTTCATGTATTCAAGTGAATTTGGAAACCTGTTCAGAACAAAGGATTTTTGGCTATCCATGATGGCTACCGAAGTGGATATACTTGAAACTGAACTACACCTACCATATCTGAACTTCAGTTGATACCAACTCAAACACAAGTTTCATTCAAAAGTTTATGGATATGTGCTAGTCATAAATAAGGATCTGATATATTTTTGCTATCACTGCTATGAACAAGCTGAAAATATCAGAATCATGGAAATATATTTAAATACCAGCCTTGTAGGTTCCTTACTCAACACACTCAGCTCAGCCTTTTCTGCATCATTCTCTGGCTTTAGATTGTCTGATATACCTGAAGATCAGAGCCACACAAATAATCCCATGCAGGAAAGTCATGTTCAGATGATGATTTGGAGTTATCCATTATGGCTGACACTCCAGAATTCTTGAGGGTCAAACATAATAAATACAGTATCACTGTGAATATAGATCCACAAAAGTTTGAGTTTGTAAAACAGATATTGGATTCAGAACCTTGCATGACTTCATGCAGTTCAAGTGTACAAAATGGTATTATCTACAGAACACAAGAGAAAAACACTGTGACAGCTACATTGTATAAAACAACATGTGTCTTATATACAGGGGTTGAACAGTCTCACATGGTTAGATCATATTATCTGTAAATGTAGACAGGATGAGAATACCGATGCTAAAGGCATTTATATGCTGACATCTACACCACTAACTAGATGTAGTACCAAACATGAAACAGTTCCTAAAGTCTTTGACCTAAATGACTCCGGCAATAAAATTAACACCCCTCCAGAGTGTCAGGCAATTACACGCTCCATAAATCATGACCACAGCAGTAATGGCTTAAGCCTTAATGATTTCTTCATGTGTGTACATCAAAAAACAATTAGGAAATTGGAGACCCAAATCGAAGAATTAAAACTACAGTTACATGATATTAAATCAGCACAGGGAAAGGTTAATGAGCAAGTAACCTCATGTGAAACAGCAATTCAGACAGACTCCCAAATATCAACAGTATCAGATGCTCAGACACAGACAATCCCAGTACCAGCCAAAAGAAAATGTAAAATGACCATGCAAATAAAAACTGATGCCCAAAGTAATCCTGCATTGCAGACAACAGTATCCCCCTCTCAGTCATGTGACACACCTGCAACAGCAATAAGTGTACATCCATGGCCCGCAGTTCAAACAAGTCTGTTACCTTCACCAACAACTGCATTTCCCAGTGCTCAGACAAATGTGTCAGAATCAACACAAGTAGTTCATACAACTGAAACACCAATTTCAGCACCCCTTCCTCCAAGATATGTGTCTGAAATACAATCCAGAGCCCAACACACGACATCACAAGCCAGAAAAGATAGGACTCTAATAATTGGCTCCTCAATTTTGAAAAGTATAATACCAAGGAGACTTTTTAAAACAGATGTACAGACTTTAAGAGGTGCAAAAATCAACAACATCACTGACAGAATAATGAACAGTGACCTAACCAAATACAAACAAATTATTATTTAAGTAGGTGGAAATGATGCCTGTGAGGGAAGGTCACTAAATCAACTCAAAACAGATTTTGAAAGTTTATTGTATGCTGCTAGGTATTGCAGCCCAAATACATGTAAATTAATGATATCGGGACTACCTCCTCATGTGGACACCAAGGCCAAAGAAATAAATGATCTGATAATTGACTTATGTGAAGATTTCAACCTACAGTACATTCCACAATACAAATCTTTCTTCATTCAGAATCAGGATGTCAACCTTAGTCTCTACCACAGAGACAAAATTCATCTAAGCAGAAAAGGAACCTCTCAGCTACTGAGAAATATTAACATGTATGCCCCTATTTTCAAGCACTTTAATGAAGAGTGTTGTCTCAACTGTGGAGAAACTGGGCACATGACACAGGTATGCCATCATGGCAAACAGATCGAGTGTTTTAGGTGCCATAAATATGGACACGAACAAAGACTTTGTCCATCAACGTATACATATTAGGAAGCTGGCAAAGAGGAGAATGCCAACGCTTCATTTACAAAAAAACTAAATGTACCCAGTGGGACTCTTGACTAGTAACTATTCAATGGACACTATTGTAGATGCAAATGTAAATGGATTTTCAGGGTTTGTATGTGACTTTGAAGATGCTAATATATATGAACATTTAAATATAGAAATAGGATGTCAGAATGATAAAAGTAGTATGGAGACAATCTCAGTGAGTACCCCATTGCATGATGACATACATGTAATTGATATGAAACTAAATACAGAAGGTTTTAACATAGGTCACTTAAATGTACAAGGTATAGTGGGAAAGATAGACCAAATTAAGCTAATGTTGTCTTCCAAAGAAAATAACATACATGTTTTAGGACTCACTGAAACCAAATTAAATGCTAACCACAATGATGATCTATTTCACTGTCAAGGCTACAATAAACCATTTCGTAGGGACAGAGAGACAGCGGGGGTGTGTGTGTGTGTGTGTGTGTGTGTGTCTTGTTGTATACATAAGGGAAGATGTAAATGTAAAAAGGCGACTTGACTTGGAGTCACATGAAATTGAGATTATCTGGGTGGAAATTTTTCAAAATAATGCAAAATCTTTCCTAGTTGGTTTCATTTATAGACCACCTTCCTCCAAAGCATTTTGGAATGATAACTTTTCGAAACAAATAGAAAATGTTCTAGCACAGGAGAAAGAAACATATATACTCGGAGATATAAATAAGGACCTTCTCAATACTCAAATAAAGAACAACTGGATGGAATTTATTGAATCATTAGGCCTAGACCAGCTGGTAAATGAGCCTACAAGGGTAACAGAAAAATCAAGCACTCTTACTGATCACATTTATACTAACCTACCAGACAATGTGGCTTGTGTTAATGTACCGAATGTTGGTCTTAGTGACCACTATCCTACTTTTTTGACAAGAAAGGTTAAATGCAAGAAAAATAAGAAAAATACACATAAAACGATCACTTACAGATCGTTCAAAACTTTTAATGAAGAAAAATTTCTCAATGACCTATATAAAGTTCCATGGAGTATGATCCAAAATTTGGATGACATAGATGAAGCCATGAGGGTGTGGACTGACTTATATATGGATGTAGTATCTAAGCATGCACCACTGAAAGTACGTCGAGTAAAGACTGATATTCAACCTAATTGGCTTACTACTGAAATCCTAGATGCTATGAAAACACGAGACAAATTCAAGGCTATGGAAAACCATGCACAATATAAAGTATGGAGAAATAAAATAACAAGTATGATCAAAAAAGCTAAAAAAACTTATTATCAATCATTGCCTAAAAACAAAAAGAGCAACACAAACTCCATTTGGAAAGTCTTCAATGAACTCACTGGAGGAACGCACAAAAAACAAACAAATAAAATTCACTCACGTCTGGTAAATGACACCATAGTCACTGATGAAACTGACATTGCAAATGTTTTCAATTATTTTTTCATCAACATTACCACAAAGATAAAAGAGCCAGTGATAGAAAACAACTTTAATGAACTGAAAAAGTTCTGCAGCAGTAAAATCTCAAAGGAGGTATGTTTCTCTATCCCGCCAGTGTCAAAAAACTTTGTTAAAAAATGTCTCAGTGAACTTGATACCAAGAAAGCTACAGGACTTGATCAGATTGGTCCATGACTCATTAAATCTTCTGCCTTTGCTACTGTAGATAGCATAACATTCATAATTAATTTAAGTACTGCAACCTCATCTGTCCCCAAAATATGGAAAACTGCAAAAGTAACTCCTATTCACAAATCTGGTTCTATTAGGATGATGCTGATAACTACCGACCAATTTCAATACTACCAAACTTGTCAAAATTGATTGAAAAACATGTCCATGACTCATTCATGTCATATTTAACCAAACACTTGCTGTTACACCCTAATCAATCAGGCTTTAGACAGAACCATTCCTGTGAGACTGCCTTGATCTCCCTAACTGATAAATGGCTTCAAGCACTTGACCAAGGTAGAATAATAGGAACTGTATTTGTAGATTTCAGGAAAGCTTTTGACATGGTGGATCATGAAATCCTTTTGAAGAAACTGAAAATCTACCAGTGTGATGAAAGAACAATTAGATGGTTTACTTCGTACTTAAATGAGAGAACACAACATGTTTACATAAATAATGTTCTGTCTGAACCTGAAACAATTAGATATGGAGTACCATAAGGCTCAATTCTAGGTCCACTACTATTCATTTTATTTATTAATAACCAACCACTTTTACTAAGAGACTCAATATCATCTACAGATCTCTATGCAGATGACACAACATTGTCAGACATCCAAAACACAAAGCATGAGCTCGAAATTTCTTTACAGAATGCACTAAACAAACTGGAAAACTGGTGCACATGTAATGGCATGGTGGTAAATACTGGTAAAACTAAAATATTACTTATCTCAACACGGCAAAGAAGGACAAATCTTGATAGTGACGAACTATGTCTGACATGGAAGGATACAAATCTGCAAATAGTCTGTCATGATAGGCAACTTGGTGTTCTGGTAGATAATAACCTATCATGGACTGAACATATCAAACATACCAGTAAAAAAGTCAATTCAAGTTTATGGCTTCTCAGTAGGATAAGACATTTTCTCCCTGAAAGGCACAGGAAACTATTTTATAACAGTTACATACAACCCTATTTGGACTACTGTAGTACAGTATGGGGTAATTCAAATTATAAAAACATAGCAAAGCTGGCACATCTTCAAAAAAGAGCATTTGGGCTAATATCAATCCAGAAAGAAAGCAAGGAAAGTTTGGCTGGTAGGTTAAAAATATTACCTATTAAAGACCGAATCTGTTTGAGAAAAGCCAAATTAATGTACAGGATATCTCAGAATAGTGCTCCTGAATATTTACAATCACTATTCCAGTATAGGCTACCTGGTAATACTCCCCACCTGCGATCCATGTCTACCAAACAGTATAAAATTCCCAAACCAAATAAGGAGTTATTTAAAAAAAAGTTTCCAGTACTCTGGAACTCTGCTCTGGAATAGTATTCCAGTTGAGATTAGAAATGCCCACTCTATTTCCTTCTTCCAAACCCAATATATCCAGTGGCTTCTGAGATGCAGCTTAAATAAATGAATTCCTTTGTATGAGGGCCTCAAGGTAGATTAGTTTTTAGCTAATTGTGTTACCCTCTTTAAATAAGGTCATTATTATTTATTATTATTATTATTATGATCACAAAAATAATTACAGAAATAGTCAATCAAGAGTTCCTTGAAGGGACTCTGTCTGAAAAGAATTCCCAGGAATTCTGGATAAGACCATTTCTTCTTTTTAAATGCCAAGTGCTGACGTCATGTGATAATCATATGTGATTAGAGTTTCAAATCAGCCACTGCATCAGCCACAATGGATCATAGATTGGCATCATTTTCATTTGGGACAAAATAGGCTTTTTGGGTGAAAGCCCTATGTTCATATGACCAACATTTCTGGAGAATTAGTGACAAGATTTTCAAAATATTCATTGTAACAGCCATATTTGAGGTCAGAGGACTGATAATTAGCCTTCAAGTGAGAACCCCAAGTCTACATGACTTTCCATTTCAGAACAGTAATTTCATGATTTTCAAGATGGCTGCCATAAATGGCCATTCTGGATGTAAAATCATCTAGTACTAACTAAACAACTTGTGTCTCCTGGTTAAAACCTGATGCCAGTATGACTTTCTGTTCTGGAATAACAATAACAAAATTTAAAAGATGGCTTCTCTGACAGCCATATTAGACATCAGATTAGCATCATTTTTACTGAACACTGTGTAGATATCATAAAGTCTTTTAGTGAAAACCCCAAGTTGATATGACCACCCATTCAAGATTAGTAGAAATTACAACATTATTTTTTAGCTGGATGCTGTAGTGGCCATACTTAAAGTCTGAGCAGAAACATTTTCATTTCAGACCAACTAGACTCAATAAGAAATCTTCTGGTGAAAACCCAAAGCCTTTCAGTGAAACCTCCATGTTAATATGATCATTCATTCAGAAATACAGGTGACAGGTCATAGACAATCCCAGAAGCTCTTCTGGTTTATGACCAGTGGTCTAAATATCAAATTTCAATTTGCTGTCACCTTGATCTTTTATCCAGATAGTCTGGGTATGGATTTCGACACACTGTTTTTAGTAATGACTAATTAAAATACCTGCATGAAAACTATAAAACTAATGTAACATTATTCCAACGTTTTGGTTGAATACAGCAATCAATATAAAAGATATATGGGACACTTTAACCAAAATCTTATTGCTTAAATGTGTAATACCTATTTCTCAACATTCAGAGGCAAGAAAAAACCTGTCTGTCAACCCACTCCTGCAAAGTCCGTGTCAGAGGAACAGTGAACCAAAAATTTTAAAAATTAGCTTCAAAATCAAACATACAGTGGATACAAATCACTTCTGACTATACTATGATCTTGACTTTCAAGCCAGTCAAGTTATGCCTTGGTAGGGTTTCATTCAAATATCTCTTTACCAACTCCATGGATGGACAAGAGAAGTTAACAGATGCATGCACAAATATTTTATCCAATGTTTATAGGTTACTGCATTTGTATCGGAAGATATGAGTGAGTTTTTCAGATGGAAATACTGCATGACCTTGGAAGTACAGTATCTCCATCCGACAAAATGAGTTCATATTTTCCCATACAAATGCAGTAATCTTTTTATTATATGCTCATTTTCTTATTCTACCTAAGGCTTAATTATGCAAACAAAAATACACTACATGAAACAAAGTAACTGAATGTATGCCATATTCCAAACTAAATACACAAGCGCAGATTCATTATTATACAACAACATTGTTAAAGCGCACATAACTCCGCCCAGATAAATTTGAACTTAGTCGTATGCTGGAAATAACTTTTGAAAGAAAATGTCATTTTGGTCTACTTAAAATTGCAATCTGGAGTCATATTGTGAATAAATGCGCACTGCAACAACTTTTCCATTTGATCTGGATTGAATACATTTTGGTATTTTTGTCGTTTAAATTTTGTGATCATGGACTGGATTTATCTGTGCCAATTCGACATGAAGTACATCGGATTTCAGCTGCGATGGAGCAGTGTGTTGACATCTGCAAGCGTATTTCTGTTCTTCTGTCAATAAATGTTTTAAATCATAATGTGGGAAAAATATGAAGTCTTTCAATTGCAATTATTAAAAAGACGCTATGGAATATAATGTTTATTTCATTTTAGTGCAGTAAGGAGGATGTAATTGCACTTAGAATATAGTTGGAATTACAGTACAATTTCGAATTGCGTGATCAAGCTTGAGAACCCATGACATGGCTCGTGTAATTCAGATTTGCAGAACTAAGGAAGTACATTTTGAGGAAATTCAGGATGTAAAACTTTAAGTATATTTCTGGCCATTCTTATCACCAGCTTAAGGAGACAGTGTATGCCTTGTTGCTTGCATGTTATTTGTAGGTACCCAGAAATTTTATGAAATCTGGCATCTATTGCCCACCTAAATCCAAAACACTGTATCAAAAAAGTTAACGTGGAATGTAGCAAAGCAGCTGGTATGTGGCAGTCCATGAAACATCTGCTTTAGTTCATTCAGAAACAAATTTAATCAGCCTAAACGTAAAGCACCTACTAAGTGAGTGTACATGATTGGTTTACAAATCAAAAGTGCTGGTGTCTGCATCCACTGTTTGTTTACAATAGAAAGTAGTTCCTTTACGAGTGCAATATGAAGTGTACATGAGTTCAATATCGTAAAATCCTGAACGATTCTGACAATGTAAAGTTAATGGAGAACAAAATGAGCATATAATAATTTCAAGTACAGCATATTAAAAACCCAAATAAAATAACTTTAATACTTACTTTTTGTTCTTCTAATAAATCATCAAATTTGTAAACTATTTCACCAAATGCTACAGCATTAATTGAGCCACTGACATCAGCAAAACTGACATTCAAACGCCAATTCCACTTGCCGTATTTTTTATAAGGAGTAATCCTGCTCTTACTGGTGACTCGAGCTCGAATTTTCGATCTGAAGTCAGAAATAATATTAATATTGGACAGTAAAATCAACTTATAATAAAGCTATTTAAGTTACAATTTGTCCTATAAAGAGGATTTGATTACCAACAGTTCCAGCATGACTCTTTTTAACTCTTCCTGTTACATTTGGGGGCTCATGCAACTCTCAGGAGTTGGTGGCACTATAGAGGGTGACACTACAGATGATGCATTTTGACCAATCTGAGAGCTGATCTTATTTGGACTTTCTACAAGAAGATATTTAACAAAGTGCCTTGCCCAAAGACACACCATAATAGTAGCTGATCTAATGGAAGGATTCAAACCTATACCCTTCCTTGGTCATAAGTCCAACATTCTAACCACTCTACTACATGTATTCACCTCATATGAGATTATGGAGAGAACAAAAAACCTATCCTAATTCTTGACTATGGAAGACTTTTTAGAATGACAGTCAAAATCTATCAGCTGAAGAAAATGAACATGCAAAAGGCAAAAAAGAAGAAAAAAAGGTGGGGTAGGGAGATAGAAGTTGCAAACCATGTGCTTCACAGGCACAGTTATCATCTTAAATCAATGCCTATTAAATGAGAAATACACATGTACAGTTGTACAGTCTTTCCAGCAATGAGAATACACATGTACAGTCTTTCCAGCAATGAGAAATACACAGTCTTTCCAGCAATGAGAAATACACATGTACAGTCTTCCCAGCAATGAGAAATACACATGTACAGTCTTTCCAGCAATGAGAAATACACATGTACAGTCTTTCCAGCAACCTTTCAAGAAAAAAAAGAAATATGATAAGGCAACTTATAAAAAAAAAATATCAGGGAAAAAGTAGTCAAGGTGAACAGGGATATTTTCTTTACCACCCAGCTCCACACCATTAAGACCAAATTCGAACTATTCCCAGTCAAATATCAGCATTTTATACACCGTAACAAAATCACAACCACTACAAAATGCTATGCTTTTACAAATTCTATTTAGTGCATTAACATGAAATTGTAAATATAACATCCTTTCTAAGCAGCCCTGGGAGCACAGAGCCAAAAATAGGATATTTTCTATTATGATCTTAATGATTTGCAATTTTGGGGACATGAAATACTTTTAAATAAAAAAGGCACAATGATTTTGTTACTGTATAATGGATTATCAAAGCCTTTTATCTACCGGTATATCTATCTATATTATCTATATCAATATTTGTGAAGCAAACAAGTACAGTAATGCACCTGAGGCAAGTTAACACTGTTGCATTTCTTAGATCAAGAATAAAAATTGTCAAAGGTTTGGCAGATGTCTCTGGATATTGTACAATGTATTAGTGGTAAGCTATTTAGTATTAAAATGGTAATAAAAAGTGCACTGGGAAATCATCATTATAATTGCTCACTGGAACAGAGGTCTCGGAAAACATTTACTCGGACATATTTGGTTGAAAATTATTTTATCTGGAACGCAGAAAATCACTTACACAGGAGTCCTTGTTACACACACAATAGCCAGGCAGCAAATTCAAAGACTTGCCAGTCCTGCTTCAACCATCTGCTGAGTGTGAAACTGTGCCATCAATTGATCGTTTTAGTTATGCTGATATTTACAATGACAGAATTCAGTGGATGAAAGGCTCCCATATGTACATGTTGTCATTATAAGAGTACATTAAAAGAACATGATGCAATAGCTGGGCGTCAAGTTCAAAGACTTCAACTAGCTGCTGACTGGTGGAAAAATGTGCTGATATTTACAATGACCGAATTCAGTGACAGAAAGACCCAGAGATGTACATGTGATCATTATAAAAGTAGATGAAATAAACCAATCTAGTTTTCATTATTGTATTTCTTTCCTAGTGTAGCAGAATAAGCAGTGCGTGTGACCTCGAAATCAAGATGCATTGACACTTAGACAAAATGTCATTTGCAAAATCTGGATAAGTATTTTGGGGTAAAACAGCAAATTGATGAAGATTGTAATGAGATTCGGAAGAGTGCTGAAGTTGATAGAACTGATAGTTTTGTTGGAACAGTAGCTAAGTGTTAGAAAGTGTGCATGGCCTGGCTTAGTGCTTGGAATAAGGCCTTTCTTTGAATTGACAAAATTCAGTCTCACTCTTATGGACAAAAAGGAGCTATATGTCAGAATTTGGAAAACTAAACTGAATGACAACCACTGGTGTATCTCATCTGGATATTTACCCACAATACACTCAATATGCTTATGGGGACTGCAACTTTTGCTGGTGGGACTCCTATTTTTACCAAAATTGGAGTCCTGGACTCCTAGTTTTACAGTCCTAGCGAGACCTCTGAGGAATACAAAAAATTCAGTATAGATCACAGAAAGCAGACAGATTCTGCTGCTTTTTCTACAGTTCTTGCAGATACCATATGCAAACAAGGTAGATCTGTTATCTAAGAAAACTAACAGTAATCAACAGCCTTAAATATATTGAAGCTGAATTATGACAACACAAATACAACAGCAGTGTTGGCTTGCAAATAGAGGCAAGTTTTCACCAAGGGTCAGCTAGGTACTACATTGTAAACTAATTCTACGTCACTAGGCACATCATGCCTTGAATAATTGCAAAAATTCTTCCACTACAATATACTTGTTTATAGCGGCATTCCCACATGAAAATTTTCAACTATGACCATCATGATTTTAGGTCATGCTTGACATCAAATGCATTTGTTAAACAAAAAACTATTAAAATAATGACTGACTACTACTTCTGCAGGCATGATGTATATACTGATATAGCTACTGTGGTGTAAAGAATTGACAAAATACCCACAAAAGCAATCAAAAACTAAAGACTGAAAAGTCAGTACATTATTTACTAGGACCCCATATCGTCTTGATAAAAGATACTAACAGCCTTAAAACTTCAGGCATGTATCCTTCACTTTGAAGAATGAATCAACTTTTTCATGGGAGTACTAATGGAACAATGAATTCTACTTGCATAATCATCCATCAGTCTTCTTCTCATTTTGCACTGTTTGAATGCTTTTGTTGATTTCTGCTGAGCTGATTTTGCTACCTCCTAAAGACTACCTGCTACAGTGATTTCCTTTGAGTTCTTGTTCTTTACTGCAGAAGTCAGTCTTTCAACTGCAAACAACAGCCTTCAAGTACTCTTCTTCAAGGTCTCTTCACTTTATTCCAGTTCCAAATCTCTTTCTGACAGTCTTTTTTGTCTTTCTTAATTCTTTTTCTTGGGTTCCTATTGTTTCCAGCACATTTTAGGATAAAAAGTAATTTTCAAAGATGTTTCCAGTACCTCCTTAAAAATCACGAGGGCCCAAGAACCATGTGATACCTCCTGTATAAACGTCTTCAATTCTATTAGTAATACTTTCAGATGTGAAGATTCCAGTTTTAACATTTATCAGTGACATTCTACACCATCCTAGACATCTGATCCAAACATTTACTGATTTCATGACATCCAAAGTTTTTTCACCTCTCAAATTACCAACTGTGATGAGCTTACGCATTAATTTCATCAGCATCTTGTACGCTTCCACATACAGCACGCTAATCAAAAGCTCTCGATGTTGAAACAAGGTAAAAAATCTCTCAAATGGCAGCCACACTCAGGTCAGGAAGTACATCTGAATAATGGTTTTCCATTATTCAAACTCTCAGATTCTTTGTACATTTCATTCTTCATCTTAAGCTTCTCAGATTTGTCTTCCCTTGCTTATGCCGGTAAATCTTTCAGAAAGTACACAGCATTCCAATTCTTTTCAACCTTCATCACAAAAGAGTTAAAAAGATTATTCATGAAATCTTTCCTCAGGTGAATGTGAAACTTGACCAGTGAAATAGATCTAATTACTGCTCTGCCCATTCTCCAAAAGTTTTACCAAAACATTTTCTGAAGCCTTTTGTGAACATGCAGTGGATGTGAAACAAACTGTGCCTTTCCTGGAAAACCAATGACTTTCAAATGGGCCACATTATCTTATTAACAATAGGACTATCACTTCCTAACGAAATTAACAAGATGGTGTGAGGCAACTGGTAACCCTTCCCTGCCAGGATGTTAACCAATGCCTTTCCTGCATGACTTCCTTTTAAATGAACAAACATTAACAGCTTTAAAGAAGCGAGTCACAACTTCCCAAGCCCCATTTGAGCAGAATCAAATCAGAATATCAAACTGCTTTTTTCCTTGAAAATTTGTTGCGTCATCAAAAAGAAAGGTAAATGGCATTTGTCTGTTATTGATTTTCTGTGAAATTTCTTTCCTGATGTCCATCAGAAATCATGTAAGAAATTTTACTTTTGCTCATTGTAAAATCGTATAAAACTGAGTGTATAAACATTGCTTGAAAAAGTTATGGGGCTCCATTACAGGAACAGTAAAAATGTTTAGCTGCAGCTACTTTTCTTGGCTCAAAAAGCTTCTGCCATGTTAACTTGTTCCTGATGGGTTTCGGATTGCAGAGCTACTGTCTGTGACTCAGATGCTGGTTCAGAATCTCAACTAGAACTGCTATTTTCTTCTCCTGATAGTACAGAAAATTTGATGAATCTCAATCTTTTTCAAGCCGATTGGCATTAAACTTTGTTCTTCCATGTGGCATTTTCTGTTCCAAGAAATCAAATCACTTCATAAATTTCTAACCTCTACTTATCTGCTTTACAACTTGTCCCCTGGATTTACATCTAAAGACATATCAAACTTAAATTTTCTCAAAATCATTTCTCATTACAAAACAACCAACTACTGGATCTGATTTATTTTGAAACAGAAAGATCATAAATTTACCTGTTTTTATACAAATCCAGTAATAGGACTGATTTGTATGATAAATCTACCTGTTTTTTATACACAATCCAGTAATAGGACTGTTTTGTATGATAAATTTACGTTTTTATACACAATCCAGTAATAGGACTGTTTTGTATGCTATACAGAAACAGTTGTAAATCTATTAAAATTAGCAACAATTAATACTGGTAGTAAAGAATCAATATTCAATGTTGCAAAACTGCACTTCTTGCAGCTGATTTTAAAGCATTAATATTTTAGTACGGACGTTGCACTTTTGGGATGCATAATACAGTTCATTGGGAAATTCAGAAATCCTTAATAAGTTCAGCTCATCTCCCTCCCGAACTGTTATCATCACATCACATGGAAATGGTGGTCAGATGAGATTTGAAAACAGGAATCTTGGTGGAAATGGAATGCAAATCTTTCCTTTTCTGCAACCACTACTAACAGGAAACAGAGAGGCAAAGTAGAAGCATATGTTTATATGGCCATCAAAACTAATTTTTATATGTACTCACCGAATAATCCCACTGCATCCACAAGAGAGTGAATCATAATAATGCCATAATAAATCCATAATGATTCCTTAATAAATCCATAATAATTCATAATAATTCCATAATAATGCCATAATAATTCGTAATAAAACCATAATGATTCCATAATAAATATGCACACAGAAGTTTAATATTCAGTCATTTTGTTACAGAACATTATGTGTGAATTCAATGCACAAAAATAATTGAAAAATCATGTAAGGAAAGATGAAGCATATCCATGGTTCAATATGTCTGCACATGTACATCACAAGGTAATTAAACAATATTTTTTTTAATGATTGATTTTCAGCTGTTCTCTGCTACTGACACATTTGCTATGATCGTCAATTTATCACATTTGCCATGGTCGCTAACTTATCAAAACCTATATCTGGAGCTAATTGCACTCAACACTGGGTTTAGTCCTGTCTAGCAATTCACACTTCAACAGTAAAAGCTTAACATTTGCATGTACTATTATCCATTGTAAATATCCAATAATTAATGCTTAGCCACATAATTTCAACAACCTTAAACTGACTTTGATGATTAACAATGACTTAAATTCAACTGATAATCTTTAATAAATGACATTGTTTTTTTCTTGCTTGTGTATGTGAGCTGAATGAACAAATGTCTGAAGGCAATTGTTTGAGCAGCAACTGTACACAGAATGTATTGAGGGTAAACACAAAGCAGACCTTATGGCTTTACTGTTTATAGGTCAATAATAACTAAACTAAGATCAATGTGCAGTGACTGACTTTTGACACAATCAAAAATTTGCAAAAAGAAATGTTTAACATCTTTATTCATAAAAAGACAGATGCAAAATGAACTCCAAACAACAACAAAAAACCAGTCTTCAAATAGTAACTTTTTTATAAATAATTTTCCACAGTGATTATCCAGCATCATCTGAATATTCCAACTGCACCAATCACAGAATTTCCACTCTGCATCATAAACCCTGGAAGCAGATTGCCTCCTAACCTTGAAGAAAGGAATGGGATTTGGGGGAATGAATTGGAACGTCAGTCAGAAACCAGTCTCACTTTAGCCATCAATGCATGTGGCGTTGAAAATTTGATTCAAGCTGATAGAGGATCATTAGATGCTCTCAAACAGGAACTGAAAAATTTGAAAATAAAGTTTCTTAAGGGAACCAAGTTTGGAGCCAAATTTAGAGTCCCCAGCAGAGAGAGATAAAGGTGAGCTGACTTGGCCAGCGGAATCATTACAAGGGACTAGAGTGTGCCAAGGAAAAAAATGAACCCTCCCCAGCCTGGTGAGAAAATTTATTCCCACATATATGAAGTCCTGAGACAGGATGACATCTGATTTGCATAATTTATGCTTACCTGAAGTTGCCACAGCAGACAAAATCAATTTCTGGAATAACTTTGACGTATAATATGATGGATTCATGCGTCATCTTAAAATCATCCGCTGCAAATGTATGCCGTGTGTCGACACATCTGATTTTTTTTATATCTGCTGTCGTGTGATCGCTCATAGAAATTTTAAGGTATATTTACATATAGATGCAAATACATTGTGTAGAAAGCGGTTTTTCTGTTAACAAGCATATGGCCATAATTTACGACCAAAGTTTGGTCGTGACACTGAAAGAGTCAATAATAGACTTCCAGCAGTCTTCTGAATTTTAGATCATACGCCAAAAAAACAGAAACTTGGACATACAATAAGAACAAATTGTGACCATTTTGTGTATATTTTTCACTATCTTTTGTTTCGAGAGTTGAACAGCTGGTTCACCAGGATTTCAAGTACAACAATGTACCGCTGCCACAGGAAAAAAAAATCAACTAAGAAGAATGATTGTTAGAAAAGATTTGCGCTCTTTTTGATGCTCTCTATAATCAGGTTTGCATGCAATTATAAATATCTGATTGGTCACATGTTGTAAACCACCCAATAGCAAACAGTTTTATTTCGATTACCTGACATACTGGTATGAGAAGAAACTTTCGTACATTCGTCGGTCAATCAATTTTATATTTTTCAAGGACCGAGGCTTATTTTCAAGGTAAAAATGATTTTGAAGTACTTTTCAAGGATGAATAAAAATTCAAGTACTTTTCAAGGTACCATGTGAACCCTGATAAATCATTACAAAATGTCTAGTTTTCATAATTGTTGATGTTGTTGTGTATATTTGATTTAATTTATATTTAATTTAATGGTTTGTTTGTTAAACATGCAATTAATTTAGTTGTACCAGTCCCACTCAGTGAAGATTTAAGTGAAGGAATACCATCAGATTATACTGATTATGGAGTGACAAATTTTCTGAATTCAGAAATTATGAATAATTTGGACCAGAAAATTTCACATTTGCAACAACAAGAAAGGAATGATTTTTGGGCTAATTATATTTTTTCTTCTTCAAATTATTTACATTGCAGAGAAACAACATAGGAATAAAATACAAGTAGGAAACTATGAACAGTCTTGAAAATTCTTACTTTTATCAATACGTTGTACAACATGATAACATTACAGTATTATTACCTCTTCTGATATGGTCTTAGACTGGAGATGTCATCTACAGGCCCATCACTTTCTATACAAAATCTGTCAGAACTGCTGCTTGCTGTGGCTCCACCAGAAGCTGTGGATCCACAAGGAGCTGTGGCTCCACCAGAAGCTGTGGCTCCACAAGAAGCTGTGGCTCCACCACAAGCTGTGGCTCCACAAGAACCTGTGATAAATGAAGGTAATAAATTAATGCCAATAATTTCCTTTTTTCAAATTTTTTTTCATGAATATAGTCTAACCTGTATTAAGCAGGCACTAAAGAAAATTAGAAACTCTGCCTCCTAAGTCAGATGGCTGCTTAATACAGGTTCATTTCTTCTAAAATGTAGGGATTTTCAAAATGTGGCTTATTTAAAACATGGCTGCTATTTAAAACATGGTTGCTATTTAAAACACGGTTGCTTAATATAGACGACCTTTAAGGCAGGTTCAGCTGAAACTTCTTACTTTCAAAATTTGTAAGTTTTATTCTTGTCATTTCCTAGTTGAACTAGACTTGAGATAACCATGAAAACTCATTAGCAATGCACTGCATACAAAATCAGAGTACTTTAACCTGACATTTCTCTAGAGATGCCAATCCTCCATTATGAAATTATGTAATCACCAGCCCAAAAATCTGTACTTTGTGACCAAAATCTGTCATTTTTAAGATGAAAATCAACAATTATCCCATTCAAAAATAAAGTTTTATATATACTTTGGTGCAATCACTAAACCTTAGTAAGAACACAGGAAATTCAATTTGAAATGATGGTCAGTTTAAGAAGAAATTATTGTTTAAGAATAAATTCCCAGTTCTATCCATTCATCTTACCAGGATACTGTATAGTTTTGCATTTCTTTCCAAAGCAGTATTATAATACATGGAATTAACTGGGTGTATCTGGTTTAAAGTTCTTAAGTTTTTTTTTAGTCTGACCAAACAGGTCCTTCATGCATGTACCTGCCATTACTGCTGCAGCGTGAGAAGGAGGAAGATACTCATACAATGATTTGCTAGTACACACTCAGTAGGCCTAGAATTTAGAAGGAACAATAAAGAGAACAATTTTCCTAATCTTGCTAAATCTTCACTAGTCCTAATTCCCACAAACGCTGACTGGTGACATCTGTAACTATAGCAACCATCAGAGTACTGAATTTAGTCTGATAGGAGGGAAATTTACTAGTCTTGGGCTGGCCTAATACTGCTGACTTCGAGCCATGTTGAAAAACCAAATCGGATGCTTGCACTCTCATCTTAGATAATGCTGAAAATACCCTAGAGGCAATGAACAATATTAAAGTATTAACAGTAAGTGAATAAATATTTTTGATAAAGATTAGGCTTATGCAGAAAGTTTCAAACAATATGATCCCATCATATTTCAGTGAACTATTTCATGCTAGAAAACAAGGCAACACTCCCAATTTAAGATCTATTTCAGCCAACCACCCTTCCATCCAAAAACAAATAAAGAACTCTTTAAGAAAAATTTCAAATATTCAGGATCACTAATTTGGAACAAAGTTCCAAAGGAAATTAGAGAAAGTACAAATACATATGCATTTAATTATAATCTAATTCAGTGGATGAAAAGTGGAACCTGTTCGATTTGACAAATACAATATAACTCAAAGTATAAATTCACTAGCCTTCCATTCTGTTGTCATACTACTTTTGTACTGTATATACACAATGTACCTAGTTGTACTGTATACACACAATGTACCTAGTTGTACTGTATATACACAATGTACCTAGTTGGACTGTATATAAACAATGTACCTAGTTGGACTGTATATACACAATCAACCTAGTTGTACTGTATATACACAATGTACCTAGTTGTACTGTATATACACAATCAACCTAGTTGTACTGTATATACACAATGTACCTAGTTGTACTGTATATACACAATGTACCTAGTTGTACTGTATGTACACAATCAACCTAGTTGTACTGTATATACAGAATCATCCTAGTTGTACTGTATATACATAATGTACATAGATGGTGCATGATCATTTAAATTTTCTGTTCATTACGTCTAGATACAAATATAGCTCATTATCAATGCTTTTGTATGTGTGTGTGTGTGCGCGTGTGTGTGTCGCTTAAAACAAAGAGGGCGAAACTATGTACATTTACTTTTAATATGAAATGCATATAAATAATAGAAGGCCACAAGGAGGATTAGTTCCATGTAAACTAATTGTGTAATCCTCTTTAATTATTTTTATTATCATTAATGTGGTTAGTTTGGGACCCTGGTTCTATATGGTGTCCAAGAACATCGCTTATTCTTAAAAAGAGGGCGGTAATCAGTACTGAATTGTCCAAATGACAGGAATAGTGAGAGATTACTAACAGAGTTCTAGAAAAGAACTAAATAAATGGAGTATTTACTTTCTGGAACTAATTAATTTTTTAATTTTCAATTTTAAAATTTGATGGTTTATATTAAACACAGCAAAAAAAACATGTGTTATGAAACTGTATCTTCTCATCAAAATGTTAATCATACCTTTTAGAATGTGACAAAAAACTTAGTAACCAAGACTAGTTCAGGGTCCATTTCAGTATGTGGCTTGGTAGGAGAGTGTGTTCTCAAAGCGACTGATATAATCTTAATGGCACTGAACATTTGGAACATTGAATGTTGGCAAAATTTAAATTGACTGAACATGCCATCATACAACATGGGATGTGTTCATGTCCAGAGCAAAACCTTGACAGTTTAGTCTAATTAGCTGTGTAAAATTCCCAGATATACTGCTTAACCAAAGGTCTGGATATCATCAACCCCAAACTTACTCTATCATTTCACAAAATTAATTTTGACTCAATTTGTAATTTAATTATAAAAGAGGTCAAACATCAAATAAGTCTTATCTTGAGAAATTCATGTTCCAGTTCTATCTTTTAATTTGGTTCCAGTGTAATCATTGCATACGTGTCAATAAAAATAGAGTCAATTGACTTGTCACAGCAATGCTTGTTAGCATTTTCATGAGAATCTAATCAAATATTATTTTGTTCTCTGACTCACCGAAATGATGTTTGCACTGTTACAATCAATTAAAAGTTTACATGCACTGTATTATAATGTTACTTAGTCTATTGTATAAAATCAAGAACAGGGCATGCAAATCCTGCCTGCATAAGAGCAGTCACTGTATTATACTTGTTAGGTCAACTTGTTTTAATTGCCTAATTGAACAGTGAGAACACTGCATGTAACATAATTAAAGTATCTGACATTAATCAGTGGTTTATCATGCTCATTTGCAAATGATAGCAAAGGAACCAAGCAAAAAGCATATTAGGTGCTAGAAAAGCTTGGTTTCATAGATAGGCTTCATTATGGAGTAGAAAGTTTCAAGAATGTATAGTGAACTTACATTTAAAAAAATTGGCACTCTGAGGTTTGCTTGATGATGAACATAAATTTCACTATAACTTTCAAAGAAATCACAGTATCAGTCTTGTACTAATATATTTTTTATATAAAAAACCCAGTTTCGTTGCTGTTACTCTAATTGTCACTTCTTTCTTAAAGAATCTTGTTTTATTCTGAATCAACAGTAACACTACAATGTAGCCACACTGACATGCAAAAAGCACATCAACGATCAAGTACATCGATGATGTTTTTGTTGACACACATGATGCATGTTGAAACCACCTGGAGTAAGTTTTTAAATGATTTGAAATTGGATATATTGAAAAATAAAACTAATTTATACAGAAAAGTGAAGAACTTTGAAAAAGCTTTTTATTGACAATTATACCCAATTAAAAGCGTATTTAAACATTTTACCTGCCTCGCCCATATTTCAACATTTTACCTGCCTCGCCCATATTTAAACATTTTACCTGCCTCGCCCATATTTAAACATTTTACCTGCCTCGCCCATATTTAAACATTTTACCTGCCTCACCCATATTTAAACATTTTACCTGCCTCACCCATCTCCCCACTGTTCAGTATCAGTGCCTAATCCATTCTTAATTTTCAGAAGTGTAACTCATACCATCACTTATGCTGTGTCATTTCCTTTTTGACCCTGTTGTGTGGAAGTTATTGAGGAAGTGGTGTACAAGTATTATCTGAGATAATTTTGTGCCTATTCATGACCAGCTGAAGTTAAAACTGACACTGTTGCTTGAAAACAAGGCTCAAGGTCTTACATTTTGTGCAAAAACAAGTTTAGGAAAGAAATTATTTTAGAACATCGTCTAAAATTTACACAGCATTAATTAATTATTTTGCAAAATTGATTATAAACTGTCACACTGCAGACATCATTAGATATATAACTGAAAAATTGTTAAAGCTATATTAAAAATCCAAAACACATACATACTATGATTTTCTACCCATTCAACGAATAGGAGCCATATCTTTTGATACTTTCAAGAAAATAAAATGGGATCTATGACTGACCCTGCATTATAAGCAGGTTTGCCAGATATCTGCGCACAAGTTGTTGTGGGAAGGATATAAGAAATATTTAATGCAATCATGAGGTTACTGAGAATTGTTTGTAAAAATCCTTTGTGTACACTTGTCTTGATAGATTATCTACATTGTCTTTTTGTTCTGACTGCCAGCCACCAGAAGACCTGTTTCTGCTTTAATGTGAGAGCCATCAGTGTGATTGTGAATAAAGTTCGATGTCAGGAAGATTTCAGTTGATATACTACCATCTTTGTTTTGTTTCCTATATGTTGTTACCCAATGGCAGATGATGTGTTGCGTGCAGGACTAGTTTTGCCCTCTACTTTGCAGCTGTATGTGTGTCTATAAGGTTCATGACCCAGAGTTTGGGCATGTTATTGGAATTCTTGTCACTGGGCTACAGAGCAATCATTTCATTTAGCATGGCTAGTTTTGCCCTCTTTGTTTAAGCGACATCACAAGAGTCATGTGATGCAAACGTGGTTGCTTATGGATTGTATAAATAACCTGTGTAATGCAAATGAATACTTGTAACAGCAACATGCTGTCTTCTTGAAATGGCAACAGGTGCCGGTCATCAAGATTAGCATCATCTTAAAATGTCAGCCTCATTACACCTGATACTTTTTCTGCTTTCAACATGTAAAATGCCAACATTATTACATCCAAATGTATTCATAGTTGAAAGGTTAAATGTCCATTTGGCATATATGTATCACCGATTTTTCACAAAATATTTTTCAGAAATAAACACATAAAATGAACATATTCACTCACCTATGCCAGCTTTTTAATTTCTTTGGCATTCTTTTTATAAGCATGATGACAAAATGTGTGGGAAAATTTATGTAAAACCCCTGACATATTTTTTTTAAGGTCATCTGTGACAGCGAGAACTAAGATGCTATTTCATTTTGGTTTGTATAAAATTAAATTTGAGTTCATTTGTTTGTAGATTTTCATGATCTCTACGAGTGGGTAGTGGTAGACTGTTAACATGGCACTTCTAATAAATGCATGATGAGTAGTATGGGAGATATTAACATCACACTTCTAATACATGCATGATAAGTAGTATGGGAGATATTAACATCACAGTTCTAATATGTGTATGTTAGGGGGTAGTGGGATATTACTAAGTTCTAATAATGTCATCTAATAATAATAATAATAGACTTTTTTTTAAAATAAGAAGCTCATTTGGTAAATAAGCTTATTTAGTCAACTGACCTGTCTTCCATTAGGCCTTCTACGATCACATTTGTACACACACATATATATAATACACACTTTTATCTTTAGACAACAAAATGCTATTTAAAAAACTTGATAATTAATCAATTGTTGCAATAATATATGCACAAGACTTTAATGATGATTACATACAGAGATTAGTAGTGAACCTGTGTGGTAAGTTACAGGTCAGTAATATATGAAATAACAGTGTTTTAAAGAGTAGTAGTTGTTGTAGGGTTTAAAGCCATTTTCAGCACACAATAGGGTATACATGGCGGCCAGTATTAATGGTGGAGGAAGAACCCTGGAAAACCCTGGAAAGAACCACCGACCCACAAGAAGCTACTGGCAAGCTTTCTCACATACCCACAATAGCTGAATCCGAGACTCAAACCCACGCAGAAAGAGGTGAGATGGCAGTGATCTGTAATGGAGAGCGCTTTAGACCACTCGGGGCCCCCTAAGAGTAGTAGCGCTGAATTCAACAAATGACAGAAGTAGTGAGAGATTACTAACTTTGCCATTTAATGGGAGATGGAACATTAAATCCATATGATCTAAACAAGTAATGTCTGGTTTTTGTTCGTTACATATAAAGATATAATAATTTGTCCTTTATCCTTTTTTATTTCATTAATAGCACACGCAATGCAATTTTATTTTTGTCTCCTGTTTTAATGGACACATTATGAATGTGCTTTGTATTCTGGTGACCATTTTGATACAGAAACAATCTTTATTTATTGATGTAAGAGTTGAAACAAAACCAGGACACTCCGATGTCGGTCTCTTTGCCAACTGCCCGTTTTCAAAAAATTTGTATCACTGGTACTAATTCAGACAGAGTAAGCAGAAATGTCAAACCTTATGAATTTCCATAATTTAAAAAAATGTTTGACCTCTTTTATAATTAAATTACAAACTGAGTCAAAATTACAAATGTTTGTAAACTTGAACAGCTTTGTTTTTAGTTCATACATGCCAACCACCTGAGAGGCATCAGCATAATTATTACTAATATGAGTGGCAAAAAAGTGCAATCTGAGCATAAAAAGATTGATCCATACATTACATCCTATTATTACAGAAATCTGTATGAAAAATTTACATTTATCTCTACTACTTACCTGGATCTGCAGTTAGTAAACATTCTTGTCACAAATCGACTAAATCCATGTGGATTAGTACGAGAATACAGACACACAAAAAAATGATATATATATGCAACATTCACTTTAGTCTACATCATATGTTTAACTTTTGCTAAAATGTTGTAAAGTCAAAATCCACAAATTCTTGATGCTGTATTACATCGCTGTAGAATTCCTATGTCAAAATTTTTAAAGCATTACAGATTTGTCCTTTTCCTGATGCAACATGTTCTTCAGTTTAACAAAATCCCTCTCCTCTAATATTTTTCAGTCATATAACATCCACATGTTACACATATAAAACCCCATTTCACCTGATAATATTTGTGTCATGTTTTCTCAATGCAGACGGGTCTGCTACATAACTGTGTACCAAACTATTATGAATCTGTGACACATAGTTTAAATTTCAAGAAACCTGTCTGTTTTCCTCAAAATGTTTCATGTACAGTTACTATAAATAGAAAATAATGCAACTGTTTGACATACATTGCCAAATGGTCGTACACGTTGCCAATATAAGATCAGTAGACAGAGGTCTACAATGGATCAATGTCACATAAAATATTTTCAAAATAGAAGCCATCATGGCTGTATTGGATACCAGAACAGCAGCATTTTCACTTACGTTCAAACCATATCACAGAAAGTCCTTTGAAGAAAACCCCATGCCCATATAATTTTCTGTTCATGACAAGTAGTGATATGATTGTCAAGATGGCTGCTGTGATTGTCATATTGGATGTAAGATCAGTATCATTTTCATTTTCAATCAACTAGACAGCACAAGTTTTTTATAAAGAAAACCCTTTTTGATATGACCATCATCAACCCCTAGTGAGGTATAAGCATAGTCTAAGTCGCAAAAAAAGTAAAATTTGAGCATGAAAAATGTAATATATACATTACATGTCATAACACTGTAGAGTTCTGGCCTACCCAACTATTTTCATTTTTTTTAAAGATGTTTACTTGAATTTGAGTTTAAGACTAATCCTTGATTATGACCTTAGTAGGTTCTGGGAGTGAACCTGTTTACAATTTGGTGTAATTTTCCATTAAGATGATTGAGTGTTTTCGGAAAATGGTATTGTGACATAGGTAAAGTGGGATGTATATAAAGAGGCTTCTATAAACAAAGTCTTCATTCCTATTTCAATATTAGTCTGCGGAATCACTTTTAGTTGTGCTCAGATGTAATTGGAGAGGAATCATTTAAAGTTTTCAGAGGAATTACAAAGTTCTGACTGACGTTTTGGACTAAAACACTGCTTTGGGATTACTGAGGACTCATTCAAAGATATTCTGGATTATATCAATGATAGAGCAAGATACTGGCACATCAGCACAATCAAGATTATTGGAATTCATTCAAAACATTCTATACTTTTCGACTTGTGATAGAACATTTAAGATTATTTGGGATTAAATTCCCAATACTGAAAGTTTCTTTTAAATTTTCACTTTTTTATTCTAGGGAAATATAACTGTTTGTTGATTTTTTTAAAAACTTGTTGGTTTTGCTTCTTTCTGTAAGTTAGTTTAAGACCATGTGTTACTGCTGCTATAGAATATAATGATAGTGTTAGGAAAGTACAAGCAAGTCTAAGATGCACAAGCATACCTTTATGGTATTTTTACACAGCTGCCTTCTTTCTTAGAATATTCCCAAAAGTATACAATGAGTGTGATCAAAAAGATGGTGTGACCAGTAGAGCTAACAAAAAGTCCATTCAACAACCAGTACCTAAATGGACCAAATTTGCTAAACTTTCATTAAAACCTCATATGCAAATACAGCATAATACCATTCTGTGGAATAAGTTGTATATTATTCCCACTATTCTCTTTAAGGGCAGCAAGCTCCCTTTCCACTCCCTTAAACTGCAATTGAGTTTCTTCTTTGTGTTTGTCCAGCTGGTCTTCGAGTGAGGATACTTTTACTTTGACCTGTGATAGTTCTTCTTGTAGGCTGTGGATATCTTTCTTAAAATCTGTCATTTTGCTGGTGATTTTTATGTCATCAATGTCTGGGTTTTTATTTAGGAATGATTCCATTTTGTCATAAATTTTTTGGAGCTGAAAAAGAAATAAAGAAGATCCGAAGTTGGTTGTTTAAGAAGACAATCAGATTTTGCCACCTATTAAACCTTTATTTACAGATCATAAATTTCTATAATAAGTAATCTCACTGGCTAAATTGCAGATAAAAATAATTACATCTGAAGAAAATATATGCATGCCTGCTTTTCAGTGCTGTGATTATTAAAGAAATTAATTTAAAACCAGAGTTGTTATTAAGGAGATTTACACACTGTTTCCTGGAGCACAAGTTATCATGTCTAGGTATGTAGATAGCTACCTGGAAAAGTTAAAATAAAAGCCCTAATGAGATCTTTATCTCATATGAGTATGGTTCTGTGTCATTTGTCAACAATGCCTAATAGCACTTTCAAGGCTTCACTTCTGAACACTTTTTATCATACCAGGTATATAGGCTTGTATCAATAAAATCTCTGGAGTTTTCATAATGAGTGAGATCTATGCATATTAAATGGGCATCTTGACAATAATTGACTGTGCTTGATATCATTTTAAAGGCAATATTTTTGAGCAGATTTTGATCAAACTTGTTAAGCTTATAATCAGATCTTGTACAATAAGGGTGACAAGATACACCTGTGTCAAGCATTGATACAATTCATGATACACAGTCCACATTATGATGCATTATTGATACACATATGAACTTGATGGTCTTTCCATCTTTAGAAGGTCTGCCAGTTGTGGTTGTGCCTTTTTTATGTTCAATGATTGTATGTCCAGTATGAAGAGAATGACATATACTTAGCATCTATTTATATGTCATTCTCATTGATGGCAAGAAAACGAAAATACTTTCAACATACTATCTGTTAGTCATAAGTGATTTATATTTAGGCCATTTAAGGCTGCTCAGTTTCATCAAATGCAGGACTCACTTCAGCCATAATGCCCTTTGTTTTGCATTATTACCAATTTGATATCACATATCAACTTGGATGGCATTACATTAATGTTATCTTCAAAATAAGAAGAAATAATAAAACTTCTGCATTCAAAGAAAATCTCAAGTGTATGAATGGGGACTGAATACCAACAAAACCATCATATTGTACTTCCTGCAATTGCAAAAAACTGCAGTACCCACAGGTACTTGGTTTTGTTAGTGAAAAAGAAACACTACAGTACTGGACTACACCCCTTCCATTCTCTCTTTTTTTTTAATTCACGCAAGGTGACATACTCATGCAGTTTAAAATCTGTTCCCTTGCTCATTCTGGGATAATTTTATTTATCCTGTCTGAATGTTCAGTCAGTGATGCAATATTTCAGGATAAAGATAGACAATCCAAATTTGTTCCCCATTTACGATTTAAGCAGAGATGCTGTCAGGATTTTATCTAAAGGGGAAGCTATCCCTTTCACCAAAATAAAGGGAGTAGAAAAAGGGATAGTTCAATAGTTACCTAAACTTCAACATCCATCTCTCTATTTTCTTGCTCCCGTATGTTATAGCTCTATTTGAAATGAAAATCTTTAAAAGATGCCACTTCAAGTGGTATAAGCATTAATGCATTGTTTCTTATATAGTGTGATCCCACTGTAGCACACTCCATTATAACATGAATTTGGATAAAAACACGATCGTGGCATGGCTACCAAAATTTCACATGCATGTATTTTTCATGTACACAACTATTTTTTTTTCTTAAATGTATGAAAATTAACATGTAAAAAATGTACTGTTGTTTCAAGGAAGAGAATGTGTATAAACTCTAATATAAGATGATTGTATCGTGGCTCCTGAAATTTCGTATACATGTATTTTTCTTTTACATGGAAAAATATTTTTTCTTCTTAAAAGTATAAAAAAGTAACATGTAAAAAGTTTATTTAGGGATTGTGCTGGTCTTCGCCAATGTCACAAATGTGATTTTTTTTTCTCCCTTATTGGCAACAAAATATATCATCTAGCAAATTTTTTTTTGTATTTTGTTACATCATTGTAGGCTGTTAAACTTGTATATACAATCTTGGGTTTGGAGTGGAGAAATTCAAATTCACCATGAAAGGAAGCTGGAGACTTGGATATCAAATGCGCTGCAATGTATATATTGTTACATAAATAAAACTTTTGTTCATATTGAGAAACCATCACAACAGTGGATTGTTATATCATGTTTCCATAGACAGATCAGATTTTGTTAACAACTTTGTATAAAACCTACAATCACAAAGGTCTTGAACAAGTCTGATAATGATTCAGGTCTACATATGGAAATGAGGTGATCTGATAGGCTGAACTATCACAGTAAAACCTATCTTGAGTGACCTCTGCTATACGTGATCAGATGTCATATATGACAACAATCATCATGCACAGATTGATTATATTATATAAATGCTCTTAGCAACTACCTGGAGAATGCAACCAGTGACCAATATTTTTGGGCAAAAGATGCATTTCAACTCTGTTATGAACAACCATTTCTCAAAAATAAATGAATGCTTCTGATGTTTATTTAATCCATTGTAACTATGAATGCTTAGGAGTGTCTGCAGACAAAGTGAGGATTGTTCTAAAATAACAATGCTATGCATGACTGCATCGCAAACACAGATAAATGCAATTGACCTAAATTCTTTAATCCATTTAAGATATTATTCTTTTATCAGATTGTTGTGCTATGAAGAAAAAAAACCCCCAAACAATGGTTGAGACTGGCCACCAGTTCCTAAAATCTGTATGTCATGCAGGTTTATGCTACAGACAGTAAACCAGACTAAAGTACATGTACATGTCGCTAACCGCCACTGTAATGCCAAATTCCTGTAAATGCCAATTATGATTAATCATTGCTGCTTTAAAAGGAGCTGTCACAGATGTACACAGTCAATTCAAAGGTCCATGTATCCTTTGTGAAAGACTGCCAAACCCTGATAATGCCCTAAAAAGGACGTTTTTTTTAAAGGGTTTCACTGTAGTGATCAAGTATGTCATTTATCTCTGGAGTCAATCTGTAATGCTTAGGTGAATGTGGTCTTTACCCTTAATAAGTGATTAATGTTTTCCTCATTCAACTGTCATTGCAAATGGTTCATCTTGTTTTCTGATTTCTTAAAGTTACTATTATTAAAACCCAAACCAAGTCATCATATGTTGACTGTAGAACAGACCTGTTACACCCTTTGTTTATGATCACCGTATGTCATTTTCGAATTAAGCATTTTGATTTTTTAAATAAATTTATTTTATTTCTAAATGGGTTAAATATGTCTTTTGATTTAATTGATTAGTACATATATATTTCATATTACCTAAACCCCAAATCAAAACTCAATTATACACTGGATGAGTGTTATCATAGCTAACTGTGCAGTTCTTATGTTACCTTGGAAGTGGTCTGAAGTTTATGGAAATGCCAGGTTAGTTTACTGACGGGATAAATCAAAATTACCTTATTAATTTTGCAATTTATATGCTAAAAAAGATGTACACATGATCTTCAAATATAGGTGTAAATATATGATAAATGTTTATACAAAATTACTCTGAGATGAAATTACTGTGGCAATACTTTGGCACTAAGATGAAATTACTGTGGCAATACTTTGGCACTAAGATGAAATTACTGTAGCAATACTTTGGCACTAAGATGAAATTACCCTGGCAATACTTTGGCACTAAGATGAAATTACTGTGGCAATACTTTGGCACTAAGATGAAATTACCCTGGCAATACTTTGGCACTAAGATGAAATTACTGTGGCAATACTTTGGCACTAAGATGAAATTACTGTGGCAATACTTTGGCACTAAGATGAAATTACTGTGGCAATACTTTGGCACTAAGATGAAATTACTGTGGCAATACTTTGGCACTAAGATGAAATTACCCTGGCAATACTTTGGCACTAAGATGAAATTACTGTGGCAATACTTTGGCACTAAGATGAAATTACTGTAGCAATACTTTGGCACTAAGATGAAATTACCCTGGCAATACTTTGGCACTAAGATGAAATTACTGTGGCAATACTTTGGCAAGCACAATGAATAACAAATCAAATACATGTACAGCAGTTGTGGATATCAAATGCATGTACAAACAGTTGTGGATATCAAATGCATGTACAGCAGTTGTGGATATCAAATGCACGTACAGCAGTTGTGGATATTTTCCCATCTTAAACCTGCTGTATTTTGACTTTGAAAAATGGTAATCTTGCACAAACCTGTTATGAGACCACCTATCTTGAGAGACTGCTTTTTGTTGGCAGAAGGGGTGGTCTCATAAGACAGGTTTTAGGTATCTAAACAATAGCTCAGATAAGTTTGATGATGCATGACATTCACAGCCAATATTACTTTAGTTCATCTGATTGGCTGAGCTTGTTACCACTTACGAAGCTGAAGGCTCCAAGTGAATATGATCAAACTTGCAGAAAGAATATTATCATATAGATGTTAAATTACTTAGATGACAAACGATATCCATGCTAATTAATGAGGTAACTGGCCTAACTTACAAAACCCCATGTATCTGATACGATTTTTACAAATGTATTAAGGCTTTTATAACCAAAATCTCAGGCGAGATGAGATGGGTTACAGTGTTCAATCAAGAAATGATAAAAGTGGGGTCCAATGGCCCCTACCAGATAGGAATGTGGAACAATTTAAAGAAAAAACATTAGGAGTTGCACATATGATTACTAGTTCCTTGTTTTGTCAATAATTTCAATACATTAGCACAGGCACTTGCACAAATTACTTTCTGCTAGAATTAAGAAAGTTTCCAGCAATATACGTTTATGATTCTTTTACAACAGGACTATTAATATTACACAACTTCCTTGTCTACTAAAATAGCTGTCCACTCTTCAGAACATGGTTATTTTAGTGTACTAGGAAACTGTTGCAAACCATGCAACAGTATGTCTCCACGACTGATTCAATGTATTTAATGCGAGACAAGTGACATTTCATTTTAGAAATTAATAATCTATCACCCAGGTATAAAAAAAATTTGTTTGTTTTCTCCAAACATATTTATTAGTTATTGTACGAAAGTTTATAATGGGATTAGACAATGTTATCACAACATTAAAGTCATCTTCCTTACAATTGTTACATATATACACACCACCAACATAGATTCTAAGTATTAAATCTAGTTGCATCTAATTCAATGGTGAAAAAATAAACAAGGATGTGAAAAACAGAAAGAAAGAGAGAGAGAGAGAGTATGTGGTTGTTATTTAAGTCAATGGTTGCATTCCAATTTATACATATCTGTAAGTTCGTGTACACAGTATATTAAAAAAATTAAACTAAGCTCGGAAAAAGAGTAATGATTCCCACTGTTCCCAAATTTTCATGAAACTCTCTGAGCTGACTCCAATGTATTTTTCTACTAAAAAACAATGCTTCAAAGACAATTTAATATATTATGTCTCTTTTCATAATCTTTTTTTACAAGGTGGTGAAACATTTGAGTTCAAATGTAATTTATAAAAAATGTGCAAACTTTATCACATTGAAGAATAATTTTTAATTGTTAAGAGAGAAAAGGTCTGGAAATCATACCTGTATTCAGGTTGAATTTTCTACATAAGGGCTATTCCATTTAAACATACCCCGGCGGGGGGAGGCACATTCAAAAATGGGTGACCACCCATAGAAGTGATTTTTTCTACCACCACCAGTCATAGCAGTGAATTTGGGACACCCATGCCCATGTATAGAAGCAAATTTTGGAAATTCATTACTGTGCATACAAATTACTTTAATAAAAGTGAATTATATGTTAATTTTTATTATTTATAACTTGAATAGAAGTATTAAACTTAATAGTCAGAAATAAAATATAATGGATCTAATTAATATTTATAATTAAAGATAATATGATGAATAAAAAATATTTTGTGAATAGTAATAATAAAATGAGTTGTTCATTTTTGATCAACTGGATATTTATGGTTTTCAAGTTTAAGGACGTAACATTGCCTTGACAGTTTATTTTGGATTAAATATTTACATAGTTTAAGATCAATATGTTTAACAGCACCTAAATAATAGTACCTAGAAATTATATATGAAATTTGATAGCAGGGCTATACATGTAAGTTTTAAAAATTATTCTCAAGTTAGACAAGGTAATATGTATTTTATATGAAGGGATTAAAGAAATATTAAAACCACAAGATGCCTGAATTACTTTTATTTTCTGTAAACATGGAAAATATTCCCCAACAGAATGTGAACATGCAGCTTTAATTGTCTTGTATAAAGATGACACATGTCTCATATCACACCTTTTACACACAGTATCATTGGATACTCTGCCAAACCATTTGAAATTTTTAAATGTTTATATGTTCAAACAAACATTACAAAACAAAAACAATACCATATATATATATATATATATATATATATATATATATATATATATACACGGTTGTTGTCTTTCCCAGGCATTATTGTTGTATCTTGCCTTAATTAGTCAAATATTACACCTGTAAAATTCTGCAATTTTCGACCACACAAAACTCATTGGATCAGCAAATGCATGTAGTTCAGAAACCAAAAACAATTCCACAAAACAGTTTTCCCATGACAAAGAGTAATATTTTGAAATATGGCAACTTTTTACAAGGTCGACATATTTGTAGAACCATAAAAACCATTATTTTCAGTGATTTGTGAATAATTTGTCATTTCATATCTAAACTTTGCTCTCTTCAAATCAGTGAGAATGCAGAGATATCATTGTTTTAGAGGAAATATTTCAAAACTCGTGACTTTTCTATGAATGTTTACATTAATTGGCTGGAATTGGTCTTTTATCTTACAACTCACAGCAGATTTAAGTAACAGTGCATTATTTATGGAGAGTACCAAACTGTATTTCGCCAGCCAGTGGCAAACCCACAGTGAGTAATAAGATAAGAACAACATGCTGGGAACCAGTCCATTTCCGGCTTACATAGAAAAAAGTGAGCTTTTCAAATAAATTCACAGGAAGCATTCAAACACATGTACCGTCCACCATTTTTAATATTGCTCTTTGGTCACTTTATGAAAATTCTTGACCTCATGTTATTTCATGCTGAAAGTTGCATATTTTTTACATATCGTTATATATAAATGTGTCATGAACATTCAGCTTCAAGAATAAATTCACTTTTTTATGTTACATGTACTTCTGAAGACTTTCTTGCCTTTTTATCACACACCCCCTAACATTTTTGCATGAAATAGCATAATCATGAGTCATACCAAGTTGAAATTGTATGTTACACTTAAAACCAATAGTGCATATTCATTATAGTGTTCTTGGACGGTGCAACATTAAATTTTGGATGTCCTAAATTTGCATATTTTCATAATAATTCTGACCCTTGTTTTGAGCAATCTTACATAGTTCGTGAAGTAAAGAAAACTGTGGTGTCAGAGATAGAGAAGAAATTGGCACTAAGTTGGTTCTCAAGAAACATTTATGATTATGTATTTGTTTAAACGGAGAAATACTACAGATAATACATCTTACTTATTGGCTTATTCAGTAGGCATGGAGGGCAAATAACTACAATAGTTTAAACGATGGCCAATTCCTTTTTTACAAATGTACCCAGATGAAATAGTTTGCTGAAATTTCAAAGGAAACAGATTACTTTTGAAGCACTGACTGTTATGAAAACGTACTCAGCAAATGGAAAAAATACCAGTCTCAATCATGCAATACAATTATTTGATGTTGCCGCCACAATAAGAAATGTGCATTCATTTGGTTCTCCAAAGCTGTCCTTTAGCGATGGCTTCAATAGCGCATGCACCCGTCATCAAAGAAAGCCGACTACAATCTTTCAATAACCGCAAAGAACTTTTCTTTAAAGCAAGTCACTACCAAACTTAAATCTGATGGATTTTTGCATTTTCCAACGTGACTGGAACACGTTAACTGTGCTGTGAAAGTTTCCTTTTTGTAGGGAAAAAGTTTATGCCAACGGCAGCATAAAACGCAAACTAACTTTTACCGACTTGGAACGTACTTCAAAGTAAATGTGCTTCGTCATTCGTTACGTGATTGTGCTATGTTTTTCCACTGAATTTAGACCAATATGACCTGTTACAAAATTAATGAATATTTTAAAGCTGTGTGTGCATATATTTGATGGAATCACTTGTGTTGTGGATTCAATGTATATGATGAGGTTTGCAGATGAGTACATGGTGTTGAGACCTTATTCATGCTATACATTAGACATTTATATATACATGTAAACAGGATTCATGTATATGTACCAATTCATGGTTCTCTAAATAAAGTAAACTATTATATTATGTCTTCTGTTTTCACTACAAGTGTATTTCTCATTTAATATGCATCAATTCAAGATGGTAACTGTGCCAACGAAGCACGTATTTTACCACCCACATTTATTACCCACACACCCCACCCCCGTTTATTTTTAATGGTTCTCTAAATAAAGTAAACTATTATATTATGTCTTCTGTTTTCACTACAAGTGTATTTCTCATTTAATATGCATCAATTCAAGATGGTAACTGTGCCAACGAAGCACGTATTTTACCACCCACATTTATTACCCACACACCCCACCCCCGTTTATTTTTTTTTGTGGGGTTACATTTTCTTCAGCTAACTGACTTGGTTGCATATAACACGGTTCGGTATATAACGTGGTTGGGTTTTATGGCTCCCAACTACCGTGTTATAGCAAGGTCACACTTTACTTTCCTTTAATGCTTTCAAATTCAAGAAAACATCCCTGGTAAGTGAGCACATCGCTAACATAAATAACATAATGTTCAATGCATTTCTTGTACATGATGGGTACTTTCTGTTTAGTCTAATTAGTGTGTTCATTCAAAGTTCATTGTCATACATTTTCTCCTGTTTGAAGACTTGTCATCATGTCCAAAATTATAAAAGGCTAGGACATTACGTATGAATTTCCATGAGATGGAATCAAAAGCTTTTTCAGAATCAATCAATAATAAGATACCTGGCAGATGTAATTATTCCATTATACGCATTATATTGTAAATAATTCTTTTGTAGATAACATTTTGCTTTATCTTCCTTAGGTATACAAGTTATAATTACATGTTGAAAACTGTTCAAAAGATTCAGAGCCATATGCCTCATTGATTGCTCTGACTACAAATTCCTCAATATTAATCAAAAATATTTCAAAAAGGAACATAAATATATTTGTAATCATTATCAGCATTCCCTGTTGTGAGCTTTTCAATTCCTCATGGTTTGATCATTTGAGTCAACAGTTTTTCCTCCCTGTAAAGTACTTTTGAAATAAATGCAGCAATATTTTGTGTAAGAGTCACTGTTTCTTCTCTACACTTTCTATCAATAATCATCAACCATGCATTCTTAACTGGCGACCCAGCTAAATAAAATCAGCCATTACTATCTGCCAATCAAATTGATCAGCTTACAGGGTTCATTTTAGACTATGCCCTTGCACCAACGACTCATTTTCACCTTGGGCACACAAATGTTCTCTCCATAGCACCCACAAGGTGAATAGCAGCAGAGAGGGTGAACAGACCACTTAAGGGAAGGGTCACCCTTGTGTTTAGACCAAAAAAAAAATAGTGACCCTTCAAAGAGGTCAATACCACGTCTACGATTATTGTTTGTCCCAAACAGAATTGTAGACAGGACCCTCTCTGCTGCTATCAATCTTGGGAATCATCATCTGAATCATGGGAATCTTCATCTGAATCATGGGAATCTTTTGTTTTGTTCTTCAAGTAATATTCAAGTTCTGATGGTGGTTTTTCTATTTTTGGATTTATGTTCTTTCTTTTTCTGTAATAGTTCATCAAACTTCTGTATCGATCTCCACCGCAATTTTTGCAAATCTGATATAATCCTCTAACGCCGTTGTTACATCCAACACAACTTCATGAACCAGCATGAGGATTTTTCTTTAAAATATAATTATGTTTTTTGCAAAATTCTCCACGGCACCTTTTGTTGCATTTGTTAGTGGTTCCTTGAATTAACCACGCACAGTTGTTCATTATATGAATGATATCTGTTTAATTAAATTTAATTTTATCATCCAAATATTTTATCAAGACCCACACGATATCTTGTTCTAGGATCATGCAAATTTATTGCTATAAATCCATGCGGAGTAGCTTGCGCTTGTGAAAAGAAATTTCTGAATTTAATTATATCCATGTCACCGCTGCACCAAGTTTGATGAATATTTCGCAGCGTGTGTGTGTCTACGCCATTAAACACAACTAAAATATTACAATTGTCCCTGATTACTTTTGGTATTTGTGTATATCGCTGAGTAACATAGATCACATCTGTATTCTTATGTCTACCGCGAGAAAATATTCTGGCTGGATTTGATTGTTTATATAGCATCACATCATCATACACAACTAAATTATTAATAAATCCGTCTAAAACATCAACGGATGGTGCTTCATCAATATCTGTTATAAACTATATAACATCATTATCTTTGTCCAGTAATCGCGTGTTTTCGTTAAAATCTTTTAATACTTCATAACATCGTTGATCATCAGCGGATGGTGCTACCAAATACAACTTATGCCATTTCAACAATCTCATTATCAGATTAAGTAATAATTGCGTCTTACCCGATCCAGATGGTCCTATGATAATCATTCTGATGGAATTAGGTAGCGCAGGATGATGCTTAACAGGTTCTCGTTTTCTTGTCGCTGAGAAATCAATTATATCCATATATATTATAACATGAATTTATATTGTTTACGCTGTAGAGTTAAAACTCCGACTACTGATTTAGCTACAGTTATAACAAAAAATAAAAAAATAGCGTATGGTGGAAAATGTGCTGTATGCGGTAGAAAGAAATTTTCATTTTTACCTAATAAGCGCGGTGGTGATGTTGCTAATTTGATGTCAAAGTTTCCAGGTACTCCATGGGCTAAATACCCAGGAGAAAAACATCTACCAGGATATAATTGTTGCGGTCCTAGTACTCGACTCGATATCAGGCTCGATAATCAGGATCAACCAAAACCAGGCGAGGAACCAGTAAACGCTATTGATCAAGCTTGTCATATTCATGATGTAGCTTATAAGAGTAAAAATCTACAAGACAGACATATTGCAGAATTGAAATTAATTCATGCATTAAATTCTATAAAAAATAAAAATATTAGAGAATCATTATCTAATTGGTTAGTAAGATCTGCGATGAAAGGTAAATTAGCGTTTGGGGCTGGTAATTAATAATGGAATTAATTTATTATTCACCAAGAGGATATTGGAGAAGCAAAGCAGCAATTAGTAAACTCGCTGATGCAGCAGCGGTTAAACATTCTACTGCTAAAGCGTGGTTATCCAAACAGACAATATGGCAAATTTATCTACCACCACCGAAACGAATTCAGTATGCGTATTTCGAGGTTAGTGTTCCTAATGAAGTTCATCAGGCAGATATTCTGTTTTTGCCACATGATACTGTGCGCAGAAAAACGTACAAGTACACGTTAACTGTAGTTGATGTTGCAAGTAGATATAAAGATGCAGAACCGCTATCAACTAAAACATCATCTGAAGTAGCCGATGCGTTTGAACAAATTTATCAACGAGGTGGTGGACCACAAGGTGGTCTGCGATGGCCACAGTTATTACAAGTTGAGCCTGGTAAGGAATTTCTTGGTCCAGTATCATCGTTGATGAAATGACATAACACCAAAATACAACGAGGTCATACTGCAATTCACTGTGATCAGGCAATTGTTGAGCGATTTAATTGAACACTTGCTGAGCGGTTATTTGGATATCAATACGCGAGGGAATTTATTCAAGATACGAGATCTCGTGAATGGGTTGCAAGATTACCAAGCGTGATAACTGCATTAAATAGCGAGATCACATGAACAACCAACATGAAACCCATTAGCGCAGTCACAAAAAAAAATATACCAACACAGCGAAAAGATACTGAAAAACAAAAAATACTGGGTGATGTTACAGTTAGATATTTATATGAACTGGGTGAACTTGAAGGTGGTAAAGCGAGAGCGACTGATCCTATTTGGAGTGTTACCACACACAAAATATCCACCGTGACAAGATCCTCAGGTAGACCTGCAATCTACAGATTAGATTCGGCTGCTCAACGTGGATTTGTACGTGAGCAACTACAAATAATTCCCACAGATACACAACTACCACCGCGATCACTTAACTAGCACTAGCGCCTCTACGTCGATTACACTCAAGACAGGTCAACATGATATTTTCTCGTGTATGACCGCGACCATTATTTTTTCTGTCTACGGTAGATTGTCTTGAATCATTACTCGAATACCTCCACAGCATTATACAATTGCAACTTGCGCAATGATTATTCTGCTGCTGTTTTAACTCAATAATAAATTCAACATCAAGATCAAAGTCGCGTTTATTTTTTTTTAACAGATTGTTTGTATCCAATTAGTTTTTTTCTTATTATATCATCATCGATGACGCTGAATTTATTAACGATTTCAGGAATTATAATTCTACGTATTTGACATATTTTTCTCACCCTCGATACCGCTAAATAGACTAAATTTGACCACTCGATGTGATCGTCTACAATCCAGACTCGTGTGTCAGAAATAGTTAATCCCTGAGACGAGTGGATCGTCATAGCGTATCCCAACACCCATGGAGATTCGTCAGCGCGTAATGCATCTTCGACTACACTGATATCAACAGCGACAATATCATTTAATACGAGATTTTGTTTCTCAGTCTGCCCTGGAATATCAATATTAGTATTTTGTTTTCGTGTATCTGATGGTCTATAACACAATGGTACGGGTAATTCTGAATATTTTTCTTTATGCAGCTGAAATAACTGCTGTTGTAAATCGTCTCTGATTATTTTTCTGCTTCCCACAATCAAATCGTTGGGTCTCCATAAATTTAAAAAATCACTCATTGAGGTCTCTGAGATCACTCCACGTATTATTTCACATTGAATTTTGTTTGATTGTAATCTGATTAATTTTTTAAACTCCTTTAAATTTTCATCGAGAGCGCTATGATCATCATCTATTTCTTCGTAATAATCGACAAAATTTTTTAACCAATCATGTGGAGATGGTCCAACAAAAGGCAGCGTTTGACCATGATTGCCACACACCACCATAGCGGTATTTTTCGTCAGCAACCAATCAAGAAACATTTTTAATGTATCCAATGACACCGTACATATTTCGTCCCAAATAATTATTTTAGGTATATATTTTTCTCCCATTCGTTCAGGAGTCCATGTATCCCCGCGCCACCGAAAGAAACTATGATACGTGCACAATTGTACTTGCCGTTGTTTCATCTCCCGTGCAAGTCTATGTGTGGGTGTCAGCACGATCATATCTGAATTTCTAAAAACATTAATCGCTCGAGTCGTTTTGCCGCACCCACCAGGTCCATTGAGATATACTGTCTTATATCTAGTTATTGGATCGCTCAACGATGGCGCTTTCAACATTTCTCATGTTTTATTACACTTACGATAAAAATGTCTCATCGGAACATCTGCTGATTCTGTATAATTGTGCAATATTTCCTTTTTTATTCTCCACGAACTCCATCGTTCATCATTACTTGTAAATTTCATAACAGACTCTAAATATTTACTCGAAATATAAAACGAATCTGTTGCGACTCTGACTGCGGTTTCAGGAAATCTATTAATCATCAATAATAAATTTATAGAAACATTAGCCAACATGGAAGATCTTAGATGAGTATACTGTGGGGAGATATCATTTATATAACTAACGATTGTACCTAATTTTGTTCCGTCGGATAAATAAACACTTTCTTGATTTACAAATATATTTCTCGCTGTTGTATCAGCAATTATAAAATCGTACTCGGCATCATCTAAAATTAATTGTGTGTGATGTCTTTTATGATCATATGCTCCACCTTGAGTAAATTTACCTATAATTTTTCTACCGAGATCTTTTGCAGTTTTGAGTTTAATCTCGAGAATTTTACGAGCTTCTCTGATAATATCATCTTCGGAAACACCACGACATTTTTCCTTAAATTCCTTAATAACTTCATCAAAACTGATAGAATCTGACATGGGCAACCAAACTTCGGTCTGCGCGTGATATGATATAATCGCCTCACTGACAACCAACGATGTCAGTACAGCACAATCTAGCATATATTGTAATAAAACTATAGGCAACCAACGTTTTTCACAAAAATGTCTGCCAAACCAAACATAACAAATCTTGTGAAGATTTTCCTTAAGCTCGAATGATTCAACACAAGCGAATCCAGTCAGATCAAAATCAGGTAATGGTCCATTAATTGCCACTCGCGTCATCTCGTTTGTAGGGTGACCGAATCTTTTAAAGTATACAGAACAATCTCCGAATTCCTAGAAAACTTCCTGGATAACATGCAACCATATCAACCGAAATAACATCGTTGTAATTATACTTGGTATTCCACAATCCGCCATGTCCGCATTCGACGCAACTTGCGCGTACGTCTTCAAGTAAATCAAATCGTGTTGGTTTCCATGAATTTCTTTCTCTAGCGAAATGAGCCACAACAGATGGAACGGTAAAGCAATTAGTTAGTAATTTGTCAGTATTTTCCGTGGAGTGCTTGCACTCTAAAAACTTCTCCGCGAGATTTTTCATCTCGTCATGGAGAGATTCTGTTCGATATATTTCACCGTTTGGTCTAACAAACTGATCAAATTCACCTTCCTCATTACTTTTAAATAACCATACCGATACAGGATCGTTTTTACTTACTTCGTTGATAAAATCAAACATATCTGCCCCCATATCTGGGGGGTAAAATCTAATAGTTCGATCACGTGGAAATATTGTTACTGCGCTGGCCCATGCGTGCGCATTATGATCAAAAATATTTATTGAAGCTCCTTTCGATTTAAATTTTGATTCGTACAGTACTTCTCATGTTATTGTCGCTACGGTTATAGAAAATTTTAATATTTTTCCTAACACAGCAACATCTTTTATTGTAGCACCGGTATCCTTAACTGAATCAGCCCACGAGTTTATTTTTCATGTCTTAAATCAGTTAATCCATTTCCACGCATCGCGTTTGTAAAGTGTTCTATTACTCGTTCGGCTACACAATTTAGTTTTGAAAATTTCATGGGTGTCAGTTTATCAACGTTGAGTTTTCTATTTATCTCATAGGGGCCCCGAGTGGCTGAGTGGTCTAAAGCGCTTTCCGTTACGGATCACTGCCATCTCACCTCTGTCTGCGTGGGTTCGAGTCTCGGATTCGGCCAATGTGGGTATGTGAGAAAGCTTGCCAGTAGCTTCTCGTGGGTCGGTGGTTCTTCCTGGGGTTTTTCTCCGGTTTCTTCCTCCACCATTGATACTGGCCACCATGTATAGCCTATCATGTGCTGAAAAATGGCATTAAACCCTACAACAACAGCAAAAAAATTTATCTCATAGATTCCATAAATAACCGCTGTTACAGGATACGCTCACTCATAATACGGTTTGTCAATACCCGTCAATAGACCTGGTCTGGAATTTTTACTTAATATGGCAATTTTATTATTGCCAAGGACAGGATCATATTTGTCATGGATAATCCAACTACCTGTTTCTGTTAATACAATAAATTTTACTCTGAAGAAATATTTTTGATTGCCCTCATACTCAGCGATGTAGTTAATGATAGTTGCCGCTCGCTTGTCATTCATTGTGGCGTCCTTGACAGTATTGCGTATAATCTTGAACGTTGACTATGTATGAGATGCACCATCCGTGTAAAATTCTTTCTTGGCATCGTGAATTTTATTGATCAAACTTTTATTTTTCGGATCAACCAAATCTCGTACTGGTAAATCAGAAGATAATCTGTCGAGATTGAATTTATATTTAACAGGCCTAGTTTGGGATAATCTCTCAAACTCATTCATATAATTAAAACAAATATTTAAATAAAGAAAATTATATATATACAATGTCTCAATGCAAATGGTTAATGATCGGCTCAGTAAATCGATGCAACAAATCCTGCAGAAAGGAATTTTGTTGGATGCACTTACAAAGTATACGACGAGGAAGTCTAGGACCAATACCGTGTCTGCGATGTGGTATTGGAGTGCAAGGAAAAACAGGATTATGTGGAAAGTGTGGTGGAAAACGGTTCAGAGAACTTAAAAGATATTATGACAAAAAAATTAATATAAGTGAAAACGCTATAAAATCCGTGGAGGATTATATATCAAGATTTCAGACAAACAATGATTTAAACAAATAATATTATTCCATATATGGAGCAAACTATATTTGTCCCACATCCCACAATAACAAACTATGAATCAGATCGTAATGGCATGATCAGACACTGCAGGTTGAAGAGACCAGTTGGCGTTGTTTCTAATACTGGCTATCTTAGATTTACATTTGGGAAGAAAAGATATCTGTGTCATCGATTCATGTATGAGTGTTTCTTCGGAGTGATCAAAGATGATCTTGTTACTGATCATGTTGACGGGGATCCTCAGAACAACTCCTTATCCAACCTTCGTGTTGTCACACAAAGCGTGAACTCTGCACGTGGTAATACTGGAAGATGTAAAACAATCAGAAAGAGGGCGGTAAATTCCACAAACACAGAAACTGGCGAAGTAATTATATTTCGTTTGATACGTTCTGCTGCGAAATACTTTGATATTAATCCGTCTTCAGTAAAAAGAGTAGTAGAAAATATAACCAGATCTGCTTCCTCAAAAAAATATAAGCAGAAAATCACCTTTCAGTACTGTTAACTATCATCACCACCTCGAATTATATTTATTTTTTGGGGGGTCAGAAATTGTCATTATTATACTACTTATTTTTTTACTCATGAAAGGGAGGTAATTTATGGCCATAACAAGGTCTGTGATGCCTGGTGGAGCAAGTTGAACAGTATGTATCACAGAATGGATTTATGATTTCTAACTTACAAAAATATACAGTTTGTGTATTTTTCTGCCCTATTAGAACAGCACAACATATAGAATACATGTATATTTCATCTAACCTACAGAAAACCGACACGTATATTCCAGCCTACTGAGTGCAGAATCCAGCGTCTAGTCTGTATCAATCATGGCGGGTTAGTTTTAGATCCAATGTACAATGTACTGACTCGTAGGTCCATGATAGTGTTTGGAATTAAAAATCAGTTGCATTTTCCTTGTTCAGTGCAGAAATATAATGCAAGATTGTGTATGTATGTGTGATTATTTATTTATCGAGTAATAGACAGGATGGAAAAATCTGGCAATTAGATGATCTAGACCAGATGTTCTATCATACATGGCGTGGTATAGTAAATAGGAAATTCCTTAATTTAGCTTTGTTTGGTGAGAATATATTATATAAATGCATTTCTTGAATTCAGAATTGTATTATTCGAAATTAGTTCCTTAGCTATACATTAACTTCCGAACCATATGTTTGTAACAAGATTTGATAGCTCAATTGGTATCGTATTGGACTGTGACGCTCGCGGTCCAGGATCGAATCCCCATGGCTGACAACATGTCGGTGGTTTGCGCATAATTGCAATTTTTATAATAATTGGGGGGCAGCAGCAAAAAGCCCCTCCGCTCAGCAAAACTCAATCACGTATCAACCGGTGGTTGATACATATTTTCGTATCACCCACGGGCTTGATTATTGTGGGTGGGTTTTTGCTGAGCATATATGTTTGTGCCATCCTTTATTCAATTATTCATTGTATATATTTCATTTCATACTTAATGAACTTGCTAAAAAACTTGAATAGAAGTTCATTTCATAATATATGTTTGTGCCGTCATTCATTCATTGTACATACCCATTTCATTGATACTTAATGAACTTGCTAAAAAACTCGAATAGAAGTTCATTTCATAATATATGTTTGTAATGTCCTTCATGTGCCGTCATTCATTCATTGTACATACCCATTTCATTGTACATACCCATTTCAATGATACTTAATGAACTTGCTAAAAAACTCGAATAGAGGTTCATTTCATAATATATGCTTGTGCCGTCATTCATTCATTGTACATACCCATTTCATTGTATATATCCATTTCATTGTACATACCCATTTCATTGTACATATCCATTTCATTGTACATACCCATTTCATTGTACATACCCATTTCATTGTATATACCCATTTCATTGTACATATCCATTTCATTGTACATACCCATTTCATTGTATATATCCATTTCATTGTACATACCCATTTCATTGTATATATCCATTTCATTGTATATCTTCACCAAACACACCCTCTTGGGCCTCCAGACCGTTGTTTGACGGGTTAGGGGCTCTCATAGCGGGGTAGTGTTTCGTGTACCTGTACCTTGAACTCGCTAAAGACTCGATAGGAGTTCAGGGATAATTTTTTTTTATTTTAAAGATTTACATATTATATAATAAACCATGAAAATATCAAAGACATTATTTCTGCTATTAAAAAACTAGAAGAAAACGGAATTAATATATCTGATGAACTAAATCCTGAAAAAATAATATCTGATTTTGAAACGTTAGAAGAACTTAAAAATGAAAATAAGTATGTTCTATCATCTCAATATAAGTTCATAAAGCGGATTCAGGCAGCTATGTTTCAGTCACTGGCTATGGTGAACGATGATCAAGTAAATGAATTTATTCGTCTTTCTGTTGCAATAGAAAAGATCAGGTCGGAATTATCCAGCGAATACGAAACAAAAAAAAACAATCAGTACCCGCATAAGATACTTAAGAAAAATTATGTCAGCGGGTAACGACTGAGTAGTAATATAATTTCCCTCACTGTATATCATATCAGAATTAATTTACATAAGGAAATAAAATATTTCAGAATAATAATAAAATATTTTTTGGAAAACTGATTAATTTGTATACTTTTGAGTAGCAACCACCCCATCAAAATTAGCACACTGATTGATTTGTATACTTTTAAGTGGCAATTACCCCATCAGAATTAGCACACTGATTGATTTGTATAATTTTCAGTACCAATTACCCCATCAGATTGATTCGCAAAAAAATAAAATATTTCAGAATAATAATAAAAATATTTTTTTTGTAGTATTTTTTTGAAAACTGATTAATTTGTATACTTTTAAGTACCAATTACCCAATCAGAATTAGCAAACTGATTGATTTGTATAATTTTAAGTACCAATTGATCTCAATAATATGTTCTCGGCGGAGCTCATCTAACTCTTCTCGCTTCCGTATTCATCAATAACTAAATTGCTCTGTGTTTTGAAAACACTGTTCTGATGGCGTTTTTTAAGTGTATGAAAAACAATCACGTGCTGGTACATTATATAACATTTACTGGATTAATTAAGATTTCACATACAGATTTATCACAAGCTCTTCTCCACGCATGTCAATTAAGCGATTAAGGTGGTCTGTGAGCTTAAAATTTATTCGTGTTACCATATTACTGTGACACCGCAGATACACAGGATTAGTTGGTTCTTGCACGATTAAACTTCCAGGGGGAACTTGTGGTGTAAATGTACATAAAATATATCCTTGTTGAGCCTGATTTGATTTTCCAAGATCTATTTGATAGCTGCCATTGACTACGTCACAAACCAGATTGACCACGATTGTGCTGGTTATATTAACGATTCCCGAAGAAACGTGTCTGCCGCCGCCATGTGGATCATTATTATATCTGAGAACAGTTGGAGATGGGGCTAGTTTTCTCCATGCATCGAGTATTTTAGGAAAATGTTCATCGATAACATCATTGACAGATTTTCTTAATCTATCTGGATTATAATCAGGGAACTTAAATGTTGCAATATCAGCTTCGGATATTTTGTACTTGGTTGCGAAGGATTTTTTTCGCTTGATGACTTAAGAACTACATCTATAATTCTATTATAGATAATTTCAGAAGAATCAACTATAAAATTTAAAACCTCTATGTACCTGATGATATTATCGTGTGCAGATGTCAAATCAGATAAATACTCCCGAAAACTATCACGTAAACTATTTAACTGTATTGTATGGTCTGAGTTTATTGAAGAAAATATAGAATCAATATTCGAAGCAATAATACGTCTATTAAGATTATAAGAAATAAGTACAGGACCATAATAAAGTTCTCCACCTATCACCTCTGGTTTTAATTCTATGTAATCTAACCAATTTGAATTCATTTCAATATCGTGACGAGAGCTACTTGTTGACGTAAAATCAGCTCGTTTTGGTTCTGGTGGTCCTTCATACACCGGGGGAATTTCAGGCCAACCTAGTATGGATCTTATCGTGGATTGATAAATATCAACGACATAATCAGGAAAATGTATCTCAACCGTCGAGGACAGCGTCGGTTCATAAACGTTAATTGATATTTTTGCTTCTTTTCCGGTTATTGATTTTATTCTATGTTGAAATTCCTCATTGATTTGTTCGATCTCATAACTACCAGTGGGTATTCCAACATCTATCCAGTCAGGAGTACCATCTGGTTTGTTCTTGTTAGCAAATACAAGCAAATTATTTGCTGGTGTACCATTAAATGATTTTGATCTGATATTTGGCCAGCTGTAATATACCCGTAATTGAACCAGTGCTATTTCCTTTACTGGAATTGCAGTAGGAAAGTTAATACTAAATTCAGGATTAGTTGAACTTACCGAGATCATCGTTATCTTTGGCGGAGTTGTGTTAGTCACGATCTGCTGGAGTAATTCTGTCATTATTAGTATTTATGTCTTTAATACCGATACCTTCGTCGTATATTTTAGTCATCATTGAAAACTCGACATCAGATATAATTCCATCACTGAGATTCGCTGATAACAACAAAGATAACTTCGAGTATGCGACCGTCACTGTATGCAATCTTATCATGTAATCGGATAATTTTTCATTCATGCAGGTGCATATTTTTTTGTGATGATATTAAGCACACCTGCAATCATTGTTGCTGCTGAAATACAAATAGTTACGGTTGCTGGTGCCATCATTGTCACCGCTGATAATATAACACCGGTTCCAGCAACAACAGCGGATACTGAATAAACAATCACATCAATGATAACTAATCATCGTCAATATTTTTGTACTTTTACTGTATATTGTTCGACTCGATCTTTTAGCACCGCCTGCCATTCACGCGCTTGATTGTATCTGTATTGTGCACCGTCCATATATTTTTATGCAGTAAACAATTGAGGTGTTTCAGCTACAAATTCCAAACACCACCAGTAAGATGTTGAGTCTAATGTTTCATCATCTGCTTCCAGAATAAATATTTCTTCGGTTCTGTTATTTAATATAACAGATACAACCCCGGAAAACCTATCCGTTGAATGACGCCATAGATACGTTGTAAATATTTTAAATTTTTCACCACTGAACACAGACAAGCTGTACATGCCAGTGACTTTTGCGGTATATTTGATGGTTTTATTTTGCTGCGACCATGTTGCGAATCCCGATGATACCGTGTATACGATCTTTGTGATATGCCCAGGAGTTATTCCGGCTGGAATTTTAATCAAATTGGTTTTATTAACAATCTCAGGAATCCCCGCTACGATGTCTTGCTGTGTTCGTTTGATCGTGTCGATGTTCGTATTGATATCAGTGAGATTTATGTCAACGGAGTGCCGAAGAATTCTTCTGCGGTTCTTTGATGGTTTCTGCGAAATCTTGCAAAAGCGCCCACGTGAACGTCATACTCGGCCCGCAGCATGGATAATTTACCATCTACGGTGTCGACATATTTTTTTGTTGCTGCATCTTCGTCGGATGTTGGATCTCTTAAAACCACTATTTTATTTCCGTTCATGCTGAGTTCACCCATCATTGTGTCACCGGTATTTTTCACGCGATTAGCAATGCTTCTTGCAATTTCCTTTCTAATTGTTACAAATGATACACTTGACTCTCTGATTCTACCACCGTCAGTAAACACGGGAATATTATCCGTAACTGCACCAAGTACTCGTCGAACTATATCATTCCATCTGATATTGCTCGTTTTTAGTTTACCATATCAATCTTGAAAAATAACGACCTCATCTGGATCAACTCCAGCAAGATTCATGATATCAGCAAGTTCATCTTTAGTCGCATACTTCGACAGATCAACATCGCCGGATTTTCTCTTAACGCGGGAAGATCTTCTTCCGTAAATATCAACCATTATATAAGATCCAAGATCTATTTAAAATGCTTTATGCGCAATGAATCGGTTGCTTGTATAATCATGCACAACTTTATGTGGCGGTTTGGATGATTTTGATATAGCGTCGAGTACATTAATTACTTCACGGCCGCATATTGGCGGATCTGTCATTGTTTGTGTGGGTAGCGTTGAATACCAAACTTTGGAACCTCTGGTTCTTGCATAAAGTGGTGTGATATATTTGATGAATTCAGCAGGTGGAGCTAACCCGTATGAATCAAAATAAACGATTCCACGTGGATCAACCGCGTATGATACCCAACGAGTACCAGGTCCGGAACGTTCATCAAGATTAATAATACCTGTTTCGAGTTTGTTTGGTTGTTTTGGTAATTGATCTTGCATAAAAACACCTCTAAAGGCTTTTATTTTTAATCGTTTAGCAGCATGAAGTAAATCAAAATTTGATGCTGGAACATCTAACGTGGAAGCCTTAGACCTTTTCCCCAGCGAGATCCTGGTATTGCAGCTAATAGTGGGAAAATCCACCTATTTTAATCATATCTTTTATAGCGCTCGGAGAAAGATGTATTTGAACTCCGGTTTTTGATTCTAGGGCTTTATTGAAATGTTTAATCTGATTATTTGTCAACGATAATTTGTTTGGACCACCACCCATCTGATCTCGTTTTAGTGATATTTAGTTCCGCATTTGCTGGTAGTTTTTGATTGAAGGTTTTTGACCTGACCGGGAGTCAGAGTAACATTAACATGACTATACGACATTTTTATATAAATAATATTTTTCTGAATAATTAGAGATTTTCCACTGGTGCATCAACGACTCTCATTCGACCACTACCACCTTCAAGTAACACGGCTTTATCGCTGAGTATGACCGCAATTGCTCTATAATTAGCACCACCTGTATTCAATGTTGCTTTAAGATGTACATCAACGACAGATTGTTTTGACAGATCAAGATGTTCCAGTGAAAAATAATAAATCAGATACAAAGTTCTGAAATCATATTGTGATATTTGCAATCCAGTATCAACATTTTGATCACGTCCCATGAATGACATTAAATGATGATATGCACGTCCTATATGATTCTGTTCATAATTTAGTTGTATATTTTCTGTTGGTTCTTGTTGTCCATTTATCCGTAAAGAAATATCTGTGATACCTAGTTTATCAAATATCATATGAGAGTAAACTTGTGAGCCTAATCGATTAGTTTCCTGATAATGATAATTTATTTTGACCACCTGTGATCTGATCTCGCTTACGTGATATTTTCATTCCGCAGTTTTTTTGCTGAATTTGGTTGAAGGCTTTTAATCTGACCAGGAGTCAGACTGACACTAACGTGATGATGTGACATTTTATGATAAATACTTGCCATTTTCCAAATGGTGATTAAAGATTATCCACTGGTGCATCAACGACTCTCATTCGACCGCTACCACCTTCAAGTAACATGGCTTTATCGCTGAGTATGACCGCGATTACTCTATAATCAACACCACCACCTGTATTTAACGTTGCTTTAAGATGTATATCAGCAACAGATTGTCTGGATAAATGAAGATGTTCCAGTGAAAAATAATAAATCGGACGCAAAGTTCTAAAATCTGACTGTGATATTTGCAAACCGGTATCCATATTTTGCTCACGTCCCGTGAACGACATCAAACTATGATATACACGTCCTATATGATTCTGTTCATAATTTAGTTGTATATTTTCTGTTGGTTCTTGTTGTCCATTTATCCGTAAAGAAATATCTGTGATACCTAGTTTATCAAATATCATATGAGAGTAAACTTGTGAGCCTAATCGATTAGTTTCCTGAAACGCAACAAAAATATGTCGCGGTGCAGAAACACCCTGTTGTGATGCTATATGCCATGTGAACTGACCGTTAATGTTACTTTGCATACTATCTGTGCTTGTTGTTAACCATGACAAAAAGGATTTACCACCACTGTCGATGAAAGAAATTAATTTTTGTTCTACTGCGATCGTTGGAGTCATTACCGGCATCCACAGTGAAAGTTTAGACAATATTACTTTACCAGCATCACCAACAGGTCTCCACAGAGCATCGTTATCATCACCTTTTCGCACAAGAACAACCATGTGTCTAGCTCCAAAAATAACCTTTCAAAAATTTCTACAAAATCCAAAAATATGCGATAGTGGAATTGCACATGAAAATCTTCTATTGTCTCCTAGTAACACATTTTTACGTGCTGCAAATCCCAAGTTGAAATTTTCGCTAGAACCATGAACCACTGGGGCCACATCAGCATCAGCGTTATTGGCAAAATTTCTTGGTCGTCTTATATTATACGGATCGCTTTCAGGGTTACTGGAGTTATCTTTCACAAACATCATTGTAGGACCTGCTGATCTTGTATAATCATCAGAATATCTTGCTAATCCTATCATTGTTGTAGCAACGTCTACATCTTTCTGAATCGATTCAATATTTGTTCCATCGATCATATAAGTGGCGCTATCAAACAATGCCATAATCCCATTGTTGACAAAACCCACTTTTACTGCACCTCCGTAATTAGTATCATCTGTTTTTATAACTGTACTTTCTACCTCAAGAAAAGCCTCAGTGGGTAAAAAGTATCTACTTGTATCATGAACTTGCAGTTCAATTCTTCCATGTTGATCCAGTATTCGTGCCTCATAAGAATAAAACTGATAATCACGTACCGATTCATCTTTAAGGACAGGTGCCTCCATATCAAAGGCTTCATCGGATTCACGCTTAAACATTTTATTATAATTATTTTCGTCTAACACGAAAACCGTGTTTGGAAACTCCACTTCCTGATATCATGCTTGAAATATTATTTCCTGATTCACTGAGTCTTTGATCTATCAAATTTGATGTTATATTTCTTTCTGCCTCTTTAGATAATTCCGCTAGTTTTTGATTTGCAGTCTGATTTATTATTTTACTTATGTCTGCGGGCATAATTTCAGTACTTGCCAGTTTCACTGGTGGTTGTTGTTTTCGTCGCAATAATCGTGCTAGTCTTTCTTTGATTGCCGAGAACACCTTACCAGCAACATTGACAATTGCTCCAGGAGCTTTTTCACAAACAATATTGATAGCTTTCATCGATATTTGCTTTGCAACGGGTGCTGCTTTTGGAGCTATCCTTGTGAATAATCCCCGTACAACATCACCAAGTCCATCTCCGTAAGTAGCTCTGTAGATTGGTAATCTTTGAGTTCACCGCTCTGACTTGTACAGGTTTACGATGATTATTATGTATGATCATCTTTTTTAATTTACCATTTATTTAACAACTAGTCATCAACAAGTTCATCGATAAGTTCTCGGTAAACTCCGATATCCATGATACCACCTTGAAATAATCGCCAACAAATATCAGCTGCTTCGTTAATTATTTCTGGTGAATTATTTCCGGCACATTTTCCTCCTATGAGAACTTCTAACCGTGACACGTCATTGAGGATATTATCAGGACAAATAAAATTATTTCCTTCTGATGTAGTCAGGAACCCACTTCCTACAGCGCTTGGAGGATCATCGTCAGGATCTCTTTCTTTACCCAGTGAACGTAATTTCTCCTGTTGTTTAGTTTCTATATCTCTAAATATTTCTTCTTCTTGTTTCCATTTTTCTTCTGCTTTTCGCTTCATTTCCTTTGCCATCTGCTTCCTTTTCTCTCTAGATTGTTTCAACATCAATTGCTGTTGTTCTATTTGTTGTAAAGGTGGAGGAAGTTTCTGCTGGGCGAGTTGTTTTTGTTTTAGTTGTTTCAGTCTCTCTCTATAAAGTCTTTTTACTTCTTCATTAATAATTTCAAATTCTTGACCTCTAGCTTGTTTTTTGTTGTAATATACGCGATATATATATTTAATAAGATTATCATCATTTATTTTTTCATAATGGGGTTTTAAAATACTAGATTTATTAAATAGTACATTTAATATTGCTTCGGGTAATTGTTCTTCTTTAGTATTTCTAATTTCTTCAACAACCCCTTTCCTAAATTTTGCAATCAATTCTGTTTTTTTCTACTAGTTCGGGTTCAGGTGCATGTTCTTTTTGCACGTCGGCGACTTCAGTACGAAGTTTTCCAATACTTTCAAGTATTTCCTCACCAACAGGTGGAGGATGAGCCGCAGCTATTTCCCTGGCTATGCCAGGTGGAAGATCTCGTAAAATCTTCTTTGTCTGTTTAGTTCTTCTTGCTATTTTTTCAGTTTGTTCTGCTGTTTGTTTTGATACCGGAAGAAGATCTTCTTTGATGACAGCTGTAACCTTTCCAGTAGCTGCAGTGACGGGTTTAAACAGTTTTTTAGTTTCTTCTTCGTACTCAACTCGTGCTTCTTGCTGCGCTTGTAGATTTTTTCTAAATGAATCTCTGACAGGAAGAAATTTGTTAATTGCTTCTAATCGTTCTCGTGCTATTCTTGCAGTATGAGATTCTGGATATACCACTATTTTTAATATAACAATTTTTTAATTGATATTAGCAGATGGGGTGTAAATTTAATTAAACAGATATCATTAATATAATGAACAACTGTGCGTGGTTAATTCAAGGAACAACAAATAAATGCAACAAAAGGTGTCGTGGTGAATATTGTAAAAAACATATTTTAAAGAAAAATCCTCATGCTGGTCCACGAAGTTGTGTTGGATGTAACAATGGCGTTAGAGGATTATATCAGATTTGTAAAAATTGCGGTGGAGATCGATACAGAAGTTTGATGAACTATTACAGAAAAAGAAAGAACATAAATCCAAAAATAGAAAAACCACCATCAGAACTTGAATATTACTTAAAGAACAAAACAAAAGATCCCCATGATTCAGATGAAGATTCCCAAGATTCAGATGATGATTCCCAAGATTGATAGCAGCAGAGAGGGTTCGTCTACAATTCTGTTTGGGACAAACAATAATCGTAGACGTGGTATTGACCTCTATGAAGGGTCACTATTTTTTTTGGTCTAAACACAAGGGTGACCCTTCCCTTAAGTGGTCTGTTCACCCTCTCTGCTGCTTGAATAAAAATACCAATTTAGTTAGTTTTTAGATTACAACTTATTAAGCAATTAACATGTATATAAAAAATTCAGGTACTGGGTTTGGGGTGGCAGAAGTTGGAATTTTGTTTCAGCTGAGGTTTCTTTCATCTCAAGATAATTATTATTTACTTTTATTTAGACAATATCATGGATAAAATATAGTTTTATAGTTTTATTGCTATATATCACAGCAAGATATTTTTCCAACAACTGACATGGAAATTAAAACAAAATATTTCAGGCCCCTGCCCCAGAAAATTAAATTGTTGATACCTAATAAAATTGTGGTATACCATGGTACATATCGCGGTGTGTTCAGAAATACCATGGTACACAATTGTTAGTGGTACCCAGATGTAGGCAGGTGTATAAAATGTAGCTCAATGATTTTATTTAAAAAAATATAAAAATAAATAAATATGTACCAAACAAGCCATATAGGAAAGGAGTTATTTCCTGAAAACTTATGGGACTCAATAAATAAAGAGAAGTAATTTCTGGGCTCAAAATGAAATTTTTCAGTACTAACAGCATTTTGATAGCAATGTTCTCAAGTAGTAAAAATCAGACCATTTTTCAATATCCACTATTATATTCAGTAAAAGTGATATATGAATTAACTATATAACTAACAAGACATGTCTCTTTAATGTTTTTTAGTTTGCAATATACTAAATTGAACCGGCAAAAATGATAGTTTGCTGATGTCAATTTCAAGCCCTGGATTTACATACTGAATTTGAATCAAGTAGTATGGTTAGCTTAAACAGCTAGCCATGGCAGAGCTTTTGATAAACTTGTGTCCATCCACATATCAACTAACACCACTCTTTTGTCACCTGTAACTGCGAAACTTTAACACATTACAGATGTATCAAGATTTTTAACATCGACGTTACTCTTAAAGTCTTGAGTATGCATGAACACGCATACAGAATTGATCTCAGAAAGGTGCTGCCAAGGTGCTTAAGAAAAGAAGTTGTTATCAAATTATATGGCAAACAAGGTGGAAGGAGCAAAACAATAACTTTGTTTCTTTTTAAAATCATGAAATGGCTTCATCAGACTAAATTAATTATGAATCATAAAGGTAATTTTCAAGCATCAAACCTAGCTTTTTTCTGTAGTGGTCAGGTGAGATACCCACACACTAGCATAACTGTGACATTTCCATCAATGAGATGAAGTCCCTAAGAATTCTAAGAAATCTTGGTTTTAACTAGGGGCAAGGTACCTATAGCATTTATTGCTGATATTTTTTACAAGGATAAAATCTAAGACAATTATCATTATAATGTTTCCCAATATGTTACACAGAAAAGAAATGCTAGCTATTTCACTTGTAAATAAATTAAATATACTTTAATTTTGTAATTCCAATATAGAGTAATTCAAAGGAATTTTATGTCTTGCCTACTCTCCTGCCGAATAAATATACATTGCAATTGTCAAATACTGGTGCCAAGATAGACTGCAATTGTCAAATACTGGTGCCAAGATACCTCGCAATTGTCAAATACTGGTTCCAAGATGCTTCACAGACTATCAATGACAGTGGCTAAAATATCTAGTTACAAGCCTCTTCTCAGTCTCAAACTTCATCTTGTTTCATCTGTTAAGACATATCAAAATCCATACTTCTTGAAAATTTATATCACACAAAAAATGTGCCAAAAATATTTTTTAAATATTTGCTTTGCAATTCAGTAAAAAAATTTTACAAGTAACAAACCTCTTGTAGTGATTTATTCACTTCTTCAGCATGCTTAGTTGTTTCCTCAGACTGTGAGGCCATCTCTCCATTCACTTCAGCCAATCTGCTGACCAGGCCAGACACCAAGTTTTGCAGGGCTTGAATTTCATTTTCTCTAAAGCTAACATCAATGTCCTCACACTTGATCTGGATTATAAATGAAAATAAATATTCTGAAATATTATTCTGGACTGCTGTAGTGAAAACAAATGTCAGTTTTAACACACTGCATTTCCACTGGTAAGTGATTTACATTAACAGATGGAGTAAAATGTCATCAGTATGGTAGATGTCTAAACATACATTATGATACATCTACCAAAGTTCTACATGGGTCCAGGCTAGAAAGATTGGGATACATTACCCTTAGTGAAATATGGCTTTGAGTTATCCCCTCTTATAACCTACATGTTGCTTCTTATCAATTCAAGATCTTCTAGGTTTAAATGCATATATAAATATCCCCAGCATATTCATAACTGGGATATACGTTTTGCACAAAGACCCTCTTTTATGTATTCAGCAATTTCTTCTATTTGAAGCTAAGATGAAAATCATATGACATGTACTGCTTTATCAGGCAAGCTGATTTGACAAAACAAAATATTTTGAGTAGATTACTAGGAACCTTAATTATTTCATTCCAAAAGACAAGGTGCTGAAATACCCCCAGAGAAAATTGGCATGAGCTAAGCTGTCTGTTGGGCACAATTTATGTAATGTCTATGTTTTTGGATCTTAAACCAATTTTAGTTACGTACTATTATTGTGTTACTGTATCTTCTCCTAGACAAAGGAGATTATTCCCTCATTCAATTAGAAAGGTTAGAACAAAAACATGATCCCAGTCTGATACATTAGACAACTTCCATCATTCAAAATATCATCCTTCTTTAACTTGGCCCAAGACTAAAATGATATCCGAATTAACAAGAAGAAAGGAATTAGGTACTAAGAATGGACATAATTATCATTAGTTTAAGATCCATCTACCCACCCACTTATCCCGAGCTACTTTTCAACAGCAGTAATACCTAATACTGCATCGATAAATTTCCAGTCCAGAGTGAGGCTCATGGCCCAGGATGAGCTATCAAAGTGAACTTAGTAGGATAATCTAATGTATACTGGAGGAAAGCTTGATGGCTAGTTAAACTGACACAATTGGCCTTAATACAAAAAACCTTTGCACCAGTCCTACATTGATTGCAGCTAAAGTGAAGATAATGTACACAGAATGCAGCTTTCATTACATCCAAAGAAGAAGGATTAAGAAGGATCAAGACGCAGCATCATCCATTAACCACATGGGCTTTGATCCTCACTAAAGAAAAATCTCTCGGCTAGAGATGGATAAGCTCTTTATACTTATAGGTTACTGCATTTGTATGGGAAAATATAAATGAGTTTTGGGATGGAATACTGCATGTCCTTGGGAGTGCAGTATATCCTTCCGACAAAATGAGTTCATTTTTTCCCATACAAAATGCAGTAACCTTTTTATTATATGCTCATTTTTTTATTCTACCTAAGGTTTAATTATATAAACAAAATACACTACAAGAAACAACGTAAATGAATGAATGCCGTATTCCAAAACTAAATACACAAGCACAGATTTGTCATTATACAATAACATCATTATTAATGCACACATAACTCTGCCCAGATAAATCTGAACTTAGTCATGTGCTTGACCTAACTTTCGAACAAAAATGGCGTGTCTAGAAAAAACTGAAATTTGCAGTCATATTGTGAATTAATGTGCACTGTAACAACTTTTCGATTTGATCTGGAATGAATAGATTTTGGTATTTGTCTTAATTTTATGAATGTTTGTGATTTTGGACTGATTCATCTGTGCAAATTATACATGAAATACATCGGATTGAAGCGGCGCGGGAGAAGCATGCTTACATCTGCAAATGTGTTTCTGTTTCTGTCACTGAATGTTTGAAATCATAATGTGGGAAAAATGTGAAGTCTTTCAATTGCAATTATCAAAAAGATGCTATGGAATTTAATGCTTATTTGATTTTGAGTGCAGTAAGGAGGATGCAATTGCACTTATCATCGAAATTACAGTACAATTCTGAAATGTGTAATCCAGATTGAAAACCTATGACATGGCTCACGTAATTCGGATTTGCAGAATTAAGAAAATACATTTTGAGGAAATTCAGTATGTAACACTGTAAGCATATTTTATTTTGCCATTCTTATCACCAGCTAAAGAAGAGAGTATATGACTTGTCACTTGTATGTTATTTGGAAGGACCTTATCTTGTGTCTGTTATATAATGTAGCTAGCCTAAATCTGTAACATTGTATCAATGTGCCAAAGCAGCTGGTATGTGGCAGTCCACGAAACATCTGTTTTAGTTCATTCAGAAACAAATTTAAACAACCACAATGTAAAGAGCCTCTTACGCTAGTGTACATGATTTGTGTACAAATCAAAAGTGCTGGCATCTGTGTCCATTGTTTGTTTACAATAGGAAGTAGTTCCTTTATGCATGTGAATGCTATATGTGTATTGTCTTGTGGGTTCAGTATCGGGTAATACTGAACAATTCTGACAATGTGAAGTTAACGAGGAAACAATGAGCATATAATAAAGGACAATACACCTCAAGATGATGGCTCCTGAAATATCTGATGTACCTTTGATAAGGTGAAGGAGATTGCCCTGTATTTCTCTTCTCCATTTATTAAGCCAAATAGAAACATAAAGCATACAGAAATCTATCTTGATTATCCCCAGCACAGTTAAGACTGAGACTGAGGCTTTCAATACAGGGGTGACTGAAACCCAGGTTCACAAGGACAAGTAGCCAAGTCATAGTTACCTGTTAAACTGTATACAAAACCTTTTTCCACTGACAAGTTATGAAGTTCACTCCTCCTTGTTGACATCACAGGGAGAAAAGATTATTTTAAATTTAAGGTTCTCAAAGGAAGCTTTACTCAAAGGCTAATCATTAACTTAATGATTTAAAGCAAGTTTAGATAATGAGCAAATAAACATGAAAGGCCCCATCTATGACCATTAAAGAAATTGGCAGACAGGAAGTTCAAAGTCTCTAATCAGATCTGAAAGTTGGGGGGGGGGGGCACTATAATAATAGTGGAGCCCATGGAGAACTAAAGAGTTATTGGAGATAGCCAATCTATAGCCCTTGATGGCAGAAACTGAAGTCATTTTCTTCAAAAAGGACAAGAAGAAACTACAACTGCATAAGGCTGGGGTGGAGGTATGGGTGGGTGGGTGCTGTGAAAGCAGATCCCTCCTCAAGGTTGAATCCCAGGGAGCATCTACCAACTGGTTGAGGAGATCACTAAACTACAATCATTGGTGCCATAATTTAGGGGGGGAATAATATGATATGGTGGGTATGATGTGTGCACCATCTCCCTAATTAGAGAGAACAACACGTGGTGGGTATATATGCAGTACACAACCTTCCTAACAAGAGGAAGCAGCACACTGTGGTAGATATGTGTGTGGTATGGAACCATCCTAATGAGGGAGTAACATACTTGTGCAGTGCTTCACCTCCCTAACAGGAGAGAGCATTACTGTGCAGTGCTGCACCTCCCTAATGAGAGGAGCAACCTGCAATACAGGGCATGAGGTGAGCTTCCTCTTGAGAGGGAGCAACATGCTGCCCTGAACATGAGGACTGTTTGATAGCTCCCTTCAGGAGGGGGCAATCAACTCCTCAAACATTCAGAACCTCATACGCTGTCAAAGTAGTTGGTCCCCGGAGTGCTCTTCTTTTAAATTGTTGTTGTTGTTGTCAGGTTTAACGCCATTTTTCAGCACAAGTTAGGCTATGCATGGTGGCCAGTATTAATGATGGAGGAAGAACCCGGGAAAACCCCGGGAAGAACCACCGACCCACGAGAAGCTACTGGCAAGCCTTCTCACATACCCACATTGGCTGAATCCTGGACTCGAACACACGCAGACAGAGGTGAGATAGCAGTGATCCATAACGGAGAGCGCTTTAGACCACTCGGCCACTCTGCGCCCCTCTTAAATTATGGAACAGATAGTGTAACAATTTTCTCTGGTGATGATCTAGGAAAAGCATACATACAGCATGGTGTCCTTAAAAAAGATGACATTTGTACACGTCCCAAGCCAGGTGCAAAAATGCCTTGTGTCGTAATGACAATTCTTGACTCTGTCGGAGAATGTATTCACATCAAGCAGATGGTGGTTTTCTGCATGAACAAGGATAAGCAACACAACAGCGATGGGTAATGTATTGCTGCTATTAAAACGTACATTTTCTTGATGCCACCAGAGTCTTGTAACACATCTACCAGGTAAACTGGTACAATATAGTATGTTGAGGCCTGTGAGGTTCCATCGAGTAATATCAACTATGTTCTGTACAATTCTGTTCTCCCTTTAGGGAAACAAAATATAGTGTTCATGTCTTTGCATTGCAAATATATTAAAGTTCATCACTGTACAATATAATCCCTTTGTTTAACAAATATTTCATCGAGAATTACCAGTACTGCAAATCAATATCATTTTTGTGTTATAGTCATCTGTAGAACAAGAAACAGCATTCATTTTTCTCTATTATAGAGGATTCTGTGAGGTAGTTTACAGAAGTAATTCATCAAGCAGGAAACTAATGAATAATGGTGCTAAACATATTGCATTTTAAATTTATTCAATGTTGATATCATCGCTAGTGTGTATATGAAAGGGGTCACGCTACCTGGAGAAGTGGGCAACTAAAAAAATAAATACTTCAGTTTCTTTTGTTGACTTTTTTTTAGAGGTACAGTGAGTGATCATACTTTTTGAGATGCTCATTCCTCTTAGCCAGGTTAGTTCAAGTGTTATTCTGTAGCACAAGGTGAAATGTAGAAATCAAGCCATCAAATAGCTGGTGTTGATATCAGTTGCGCTGACAAACAAACTCTTGCACATTCACAGGCATGTGTTTTGATAGCTGACTGACCATTAACCCTTTCTCAAGTATGTTAGCAGCTATCACTGCTAGATTTCCAGAAATTTCCTTTGATGATAAAAAAAATACAAACTTGAGTTTAAATACTTAAATAACTGTTCCATTCCTGAAGAAAACAAACCCACAGAATTAAAGTTACCCTATTCAATTCAGACTGAGTACTGCCATTTATGTTGAGGTCAGACAGAAGTTGAATCATCTTGTCTATCCAAATATCTTTATTGCTGTCTAGGACCTTGAGTTCACCAGAGTGCAAAACTTCATTTCGAAATCCTATCAACTGAAAAAGAAAACAAAATGAAAACTCAAATCATGGATAATGCATCTATGTACAAATATTCACCTTTGAGACATACAGTAATTAATACACCTACCACCTGCCATGTTATGACCTTGGGACTGACCTACAGAATCCAAAATATTCAGCCCTAATATTCTCATCAAGCAGACTAACCTATGAAATTTAGATGTATGTTCTGTAATACTCAGTGATGTGTTCTTACTAACAAGAGGGCTTAATAATTTCGACATTTCTGCAGCCTTTTCTACAGGTAAGATCTAGAGTTATGCAATACCATTTAAAAATTAATGCAATAAAAATCAAATATTCAACAAACAAAAAGCACACTGAGCAGTGCATTACACACCAAGTGCATATAATCCACAAAGTTCAGCAAAAGGCAGATGGTGTAAAACTAATGCAAATTGCAAATCTTTGTCTGGAAAGCATCAATCTTTAAAATAGGTCAAGTAACCTTGATTTCTGACCTAAAAAGCAATAGCCACCCTTCTTGTATCTGATACAAGAATTCCACTAGGTGTAATCAAGGGAGCCTTTTTCAAAAATAATGCTTACTTACTGTTAACATTTTAATACAATTTTATATGTTTTCAGCATTATTTGAGTCTGCAAGCTCTTTTTTTGCAAGTGGAATCATTTGCAAATATTCTTGTCAGAAGTGTTTCTCCATAAAGCATTACAATAATCTATGTCTGGTTGTGTATATTTTCTGTAATATACTAACCTATATTTAGTTGATAGATATGGCCTTAGCTGACTTAATAACCACAGATATGAACTGACTTCAATATGTCATTCCACTGAAAATTGTTGTTAACTAATCACCACAAGGATTTTATCATGGGTAATAATATACATACATACATACCCGTATCTGCTGACCTATGAGACGATATTTTTTGACCAGAAAATCTTAGCTTCGTCTTATACTCTGAATCGACTTATAATGGAGTATGTCATCCGAATCGCTTTATCATATCTCTTGTATGGAAAATACTTCTCCAAGATTACTAAAAATAATATGCAAAAAATATTTCATTTCAGGGAAGAGATCATGTATGAACAAATATAGGATCACACAGTATTTTAAACAGTTACAACATCGTCAGTATTACAAATTAACACAGATCAGATGTAACTGCGGTAAAGCAGCATGCACCAGTAATGTACATTGTTTGTAATATACGTTGTTTAAATTTAATTACATATATGTGCATTAGAACTTACAAGTTAGAAGACGAAGAACCATGACAAAGACATATTCCATCACAATTTTATTCTTGCACCTAATGATCAAATAATCTGTATGCCCCATTGAGAGAAGACAGAGATGTCTCCACAATTGTAAATCTGTATTGTTCACTTACCTGATGACTGATTTTACTTGTGTACAAGTGCAGTACTATATTCCATTATAAATTAATACCACTAGTTAAGCGATTCCTTCTAATTTTTGTTTCCACTATTGGTAGGGACCCTCCCCCCACCCCACCCCAGTAAATGCATTTTAGTATTAATGATGTGATTTCCCTATTGCTGGTAATCTGAAATAACATACAGTGATAGCTTTAATATTTATGAAATGCAAAGTAATTATAATTTAAGTCCACAGATCATTGTAAGTTTTGTCTCATCTGTAACTCAATAAATTTCTAGGTCCGTTTCATAATATACAGCTAAAAATTCATAATACATTTAAAATACTTCTTGTAAAACAAATTAGGTACTTTTAGTTACATTTCATGATCATGAATAGAAAGGTCACTGAGTTACTGGTAAGAAAAAATTAGCAATGCTGTGAAGAATGAAGTGAAAAACACAATCCGAGGTGTTGATCTGGCCTCATCTTATACTCATCATCGACTTATATAAGGATGAAGGATGGAAAATTTGCCAAATTTGCTGATTTGACTTATAGGCCAGCAAATATGGTATATATATATAGTACCACCTGTATGATTACTTACATCAGACAGAAGTTGGACATTTGGAATACTGGTCCTGAACCAAGCACAATACTTCAAAAGAGATAAAACTGCTGATGCATCAAGTTGATGAGGGAGATTGAGAGTTCTGTCCTGACCTTTTGGCATATACACCTTAGCGATTTCATATGGATCTGTAGGCCAGCGACGTATGTCTGCATTTTTCCAGTTGATACCATGATTATTTGGTTCGTTATGAACAGCCAGGATCTGAGAGAGCCATCTGTCACACACACTGCTCCTGCAGTTGATGTACCATGTAATGGGATTGGACCTTGCTTTTCTGACATCCTTCCATGTACAAAAACCACATATCTTCCCAACAGACGGTCCACCAATAACTGATGTGACTTTTTGTTCAATATGGGCATGAAGTTTTTTCACCTCAGTATCTACATAGTCATGAAGCCCCTCCTTCATAAGGATCAATGCCAGGCTACATTTGATCCAGTTCTTGTACTCCTGGTCTTTGAACCTTAATGGGACACTCATGGCTTCTCAGTTCTGGAAGTGGCAATAAGATTGCAATGTTATGCTAATTATTTTCTATAGTAATATTAGAATATTTCTGGACAGGTATTAGTATTATTACCAACCATCTACAACCCCCTCTCCCACTAATGTGTCCATAATACATCAATATCCCTACCAATCCTGGATAACTGGTGGAAAATTGGTTCAATATATAACGGCAATTGTATTTCTTAGCAGATCAACATTATTTCTACTTGACTGAAAAGCCTTCAGGTCTTAACGTTATTATTCTAAAACTTGGTAAAATTTTTATGAAGCAGTGTTTGAAAAGTTGTTTTCAATTTTTTTGTCATCGTGGACATATCTGAAGGCAGTTTGACATGACTGGTACCAACCTAAAAGGCCTTCATACTGAAAGTTCTTTGCCAAATTTGTTTTAGAATGAGTCAGTGGCTTTCAAGAGGATATTTAAAATAGCATATGTTGATGGACTAGGGATAAAACATGAGAGAAGCAGAACAAAAATAACACACACACCACAAGCTTTGTTGGCCTTACAGTGACATAAGCTACTGGAGTAAGACTGGTACTTTCGATAGAAAAGTACCACGCAAGGACACGAGAGTAATGGCATATAATAGAGCTGTATCTGAAGATAAAATGATGGAATTATTTCTGCACAGAATTTTTTGTTGCATGGTTTATTTGTGAAGGATATTTCTGAACACATTATTTTATATATGCAGTAATGACACTGGTATACGACAGAAAAGTCATATTTGTAGCATATACGAGAAAGTTTAGAAGCACAGCTGAATGGAAGAACGTATGTACATAAGCATAAATAAAATGAGAAGGTGAAGACGAAATACAAGCATGTCTACTAAGAATTAAAAATAAAACAGTTGTACACTAGGGCATGAAGGGGGCATGTTCTGACATAGATTTTAAAATTTAAGCATACTTAATCAGTTAACGGTTGTTAAATGTTTAAAATCAATGTTCATAAACAAAATATTGATATTAACTGGATTGCTACTGTTATATATGTACAAAGAAAATTGCCTAACCAATAACAGTGAAAATGAAATCTTATTTTATTATTTTATTTATTATTTGTAGAAAACTAACTAAAATATCATTACAAAAGTAATGTGCAATTTAAAAAATGTACCATCTTCTTTATCGTGCTTCTTTTGAACTATTTATGAAAATTAATATAAAAAATACTTTAAATGTTCTTAATCTTAAAATCTCATATTTTAAAACTTGAAAATCTTAAAAACGTTGACGGTTGAACAATATTTTTACAAATAATTCAATATAATTCAGAAATCAAACATCTAATGATTCACCATTTTGATACTTACATACACAAATTAAAAGTTCTAATTATACATTATTTATATTCTTTGTTGATATTTTCACAATATTTAATCAATTAAACATATTTAATGAGAAATAAAACTGATTGTCTCAATTTCTTTTTATATGTTCCACCTATAACTATAAACTTGTATCTTCTTACACCGCATCCACTGGTGGGTAGTTTTAATTTCACTATGAATTAATTTCCTCATTCACTAGATGCAGTGCTACACAAGCTCAGTATTTAGCATTCAGCAAGAAAACTTCAGAAAATCCAGTTGTTTCACACCTTGGGAGATGAGTTTTGTATATCTGTAGGCTACCTGATTCCATTTTTTGGGCATGTCATGGGCACAGCATTTTTTGATTATATCTTTTTAAATAAATATGAGGCAGCCCAATATTCTACACACAGAATAAAAAGTCCAAAAACACACACCTGCCCAAAGAAAACCACCAAAGCTAATAAAGATACTGTGGCATCCTTTCCAAAACATAGCTGTGAATTTTGCCAAGATATGAAACTACTTTTACCTTGCCTCAGGAAATGTCAGGAAGGATAGTGGTAGATGAATACAAAAGGACTGAGCTTCCTGTTTGTATTGTCCAAGTACATTATGATATAAATATCAATCATGGGTTGGATGAATACAAAAGGACTGAGCTTCCTGTTTGTCTTGTCCATGTACATTATGATATAGCTATCACTCATGGGGTTAGAGACCTATGACCAAACAGATCAACGTCAACAAATTTCCACCATTATCAATAAACTGGTTCTAGAATGTACATGTAAAGGTGATTACTTTTAGGTGTTGCTTTTTGAGCACAGTGCTCTCAGTAAAACATGTCCCTGCACCAAGGATTCATATAAACAAGACCCGGGCCCTAAAATTTCCAAAGCAATATATCCCACAATTGCACATATTATTGAGCAAGACTCCAATATATCAAAAGCTGTAGTATCAATATGTCAAGATTAACCACCAAACTATTCATGTCTTTACAAGATCAGTTGTCTATCATTGTTTTCCATGTCAACTGAGGTTATTAGGGTCACTAGGTCAAGGATAAATGACCTTTTCTACAGGTAGAGAATATAGTACATGTATATACTGCATTTTTAAAAACTCTGATCACACACTAATTTTGATGCCCATGTCCATTAATAAATATGTACATCATCAGGCAGAGGATAATAATGTTATGTAAGGTCACAACTGATTGAGGAAGAAGCCTTGATTGATCAATCAAGAGGCTGAGGAGACTGATGAACCATGATCACTGGGGCCACAAAGGGGCAATAAGAATGATCTGAGCAGAGAAGTTCGGACTCATTGAAGAACTTGTAGCAGTCGGAAGAGTGGGAAGGCAAATAGGCGATCCCACTGGAAGTTGAATGTACTGACTTCACATACTCTTTGATTTCGGACAGACACGAAAAAGGAAAGTTTGTTGAGCTTGGTCACAAGCAGGTCTACTAGTGGTCTTGCCCAAAAGGAAAACAGGGACTCTGTCACTGAATGGTGAAGAGACCATTCAGCTGAGGATGCTTAGTCTGTTCTTGACAGACTGTCCGCTAATATGTTTATCTTGCCCAGAATGTGGAGATCTTGGATTGTGACATTTTCTGAGGCTAACAAGATGAAGAGGTTTCAGACCACTACGCAAAGAGAAAGGACATGTGGGCCTCCTTGACACCACGATACTTGTTTTCTAAGGAGACCATGTCACATCAGTCCCTCATTATGTCAGAGTACCCATGCAGTGCTAGAAATACTGCTTTCATTCTTAGCTTGTTGATGTGAAGGGACAATTCTGCTATAGTCCAAGAATCATGGAGAATTAGCACTCAAGCTCTAAACAAGCCCCCTCCCCCACACTGGAATATATCTGACCCATTGGCGAACAGATTCGCCAGATAAGAATGGGGATCGGGTGCAAGCATGCAACCCCCCCACCACCACCATCAGGAATCTGTTATGATTCATCTACCAAGCAAATGATGGTGGAAAACCGGTTTGCTCATGGTATTTGATCTACCCAATCCGGAGGAACCCAGACCAAGTTTTAGTTGTGAGGAAATTCATCCCCACATAAAAAAATTTTTATAGAACAAGTTCTGATTTCAAGATTGGGTAATACCCAATTGAGTTAAGGTGGTCCAAGAGTGGAACAGATCCTGAAGGAACTACTGAACTTGAACACTGTTGATCAGCCAGTAGTCGAAATAAGGGCAAATTGATGTTCCCTGTATTCAGAGGTAGGCTATTATCACTCCTGTGCTGAGTGGCCTAAAGTGGTCACCATTACGGATCATTGCCATCTCACCTCTGTCTGTGTGGGTTCGAGTCTTGGGCTCGGCCAATGTGGGTACGTGAAAAACTTTGCCAGTAGTTTCTCGTGGGTTGGTGGTTCTTTCCGGGTTTTTCCCTGGTTCTTCCTCCACCATTTATACTAGCCGCCATGTATAGCCTATCTTGTGCTGAAAAATGGCGCTAACCCCGTAACAACAACCAATCCCATAATCTGGGTAAAGACTGGGTGCAGAAGCGATTCTAAAAGGCTGAACCTGGAATTGAAAAATAAAACCTTCCTGCTATAAGCAATCAACAAGATATTCGTGGTGTGGAGGAAAGAAGGGCAAACAGGCATCCTGAAAGTTGATGGAGATGGCCCAATCGAATGAACAAAGAGTGTTCTGGATTGAGGAGGTTGTCTCCATGTAGGTTTCCTCAGACAGAAACTGGATGAGCAGGGAGAGATAGATTAAGGTTCAAAATTTCCTGCTTTCTCTGTGACCAGGGAGTAGATGGAAGACTGATTGTTCAAGAACCTCTCGCCTGCCCTTTCTGCAAAAGTGTGTGCACCTCTTGCTTCACTTCCACACCTGGAAATTTGAATTAACATTATCAAATTATCAACTTTTGTAAAAGTCAAGTATTTTGTTAAAATTTCTTTGCAAACAACATTCTTGGTACACCGTAAATAGCAGTATGCAATGAAATTTCAATAAATGAAAATGTCACTAATGCTTCCTTGAGGCAGCACTATAATAAATAAATACCAATTAAATAAGTTTTTTTATCAAGTGAAATGTGTTTTATTTATATCTTTTAGGTCGGTGCTTTGTGCTAGTTCTTCATGCTGACTCCCTGTACTAGTTAGTTAATTTAGATTTAAGTGGTTTTTGCAGTCATGCATGTACCACTGTTTTATGCCTACTGTAGGCTGTTTAATTACTCCTAGGGAAAGGAATTTGAGCCACTTCCCCCAGGCTTTTATGTGCTCACAGAGCAGTTTGGTTTAAGTCGTCAGGCAGTGGGACTAAGATTAGTCCCTGTCTGAAGGCAAGTGGGAATAGACCCAACACACACTCAACCTATTCAGTTGCTACTACTTAGCTGCATTTAGATATGTATGAGTGGGAATGGACCCATCACACACTCATTTGTTGGTACTGAATTTTCAGTAGTATTACGGGCGTGCACTGCATGCTGTTTATTTTGATGTCTGGGCATGGCAAGGGAGGAGACGGTGGTAGACGGTTCCAAGATCACAGGTTGGTGCTTCTAGACTTCATGGTATCGGGTCTAAATTGTCGTCCTACACAATTCTGAAAAAAACTGCTATTTTGAGTTTAGAATTTAGCTTAGGAGAGGTATCTTAGGTGACAGTTTTTAGTAAAGTTTGCCACCTTGTGTGGCTGGTCCTGATGGTCTTGGATTTTTGAGACCACCTTATATGTAGGATTTGGTTTTTAGGGTCTTACGTGTCTAAATTATCGTTTTACTTGCAGCCTTGTGCTGCTGGGCCTGATGGTCGTTGGTGTTTTAGACCACCTTATAGATGCTAATTTGAGGTCTTTCTTTTCTAAAGTTATAGTTTTGCCACTTTGTATGGCGGGCCCTGATGGTCTTGAATGTTGGACCGCCTTATATGCTCTAATTTTGGGAGCCTAGAATTTCTCATGGTACTGTCACCTTCGGCTAGAGTGTTAAAGACTCAGAGGTATTAGTGGTGTTATGTGCATGCTAGGTTGTCAGGTATAGTTTAGAGAAATGGGAAAAGGAGTGGTTAGATTGAATATATATATATATATATATATATATATATATATATATATATATATATATATATATATATAAAAGAGAATTATGTATAAGATTTTTTTTTAAAAATAAATAAAACAATTTTTTTTATTTTTCTCTCTTTCTCCGAAGATAAAGGGTGGAAAACAATAAATTCCCTTTTTATTCATTTAAAAAAAAAAGAATTTCCCCTTCCTATTTCTGTCCCTAGTTGCCTTATTTTTTATTGGGTGTTATTCTATGTGGTTAGATTTGTTTCATGTTTTTTTTTATTTTCAGGCTAAGTCTATTTGATAAAGGCAGATATCTTTGCTGAGTACTCGGGTTGCTAAGACGTGTCAAAGATATCTATCTTTTTTTTTTCTTCCCCCTAAAATTGAGTTTCTTAGCCTGTATACTAGTTATGTGATGTTTATTTTCAGGCTAAATCTATTTGGATAAGACAGATATCTTTGCCGAATAATCGGGTCGCTAAGACATGTCCAAGACATCTAATCTTTTTTGTTCCCTATGTTTAAGTTTGTCAGCCTGTACTAGTTGTGTGATGTTATTTTCTGGCTAAAACTATTTGGATAAGAAAGATTTCTTTGCCGAATGCTCAGGTCGCTAAGACATGTCAAAGGCATCTTATTAGTCCTTGCATTTGGTTTGTTAGCCTGTCTCCTAGTTGATAATAATTGAATTATGTAATTTTGGTTTTATATTTTGTTTTGTAACCCAGATTCATGTATAACGTTAATTATGTTTATATACCTGAAATTGAGGTTAGGGTTTTATTTATTACAAATCAGGGTATGTTTCCAGGGTTCCAATCTTATTTTGCTCCATTTTTAGTTTGGTTCTTTCTTTCTTTAGTATGTGTTAGGTCTTCTTGAACCCAGCAGTAGTAGCAGTTTGGGTTGGTGTCCTATGTATTGCCCAAAGCTGCTGGCCAATTTGGTTTTTCCTGTCTAAATTCTGTTTATGATCCTTTGATCGTTATTGTGCACTTTTGGTGGTTTCCTAGATCTGGTGATGTTTTTCATGATGCAGTATGGTTTTCTGCCTGTAGTATTTCAGTTCCAGTTTTCTTGCCATATCCTACTGATATAAGTGTTGGTTATACTTATTAAATCACTGACACTGTAGTGGAGGTTAGTATAAGTTGGGTCATGTAGTTTTTGCTTCGCTACTTGGTCAGCTAATTCATTTCCTTTGATGTCAATGTGGGATGGTATCCACATGAAGTCAACTATTTGATGGTTATTATTAAGCTCTTTAATTGACAGGTAAGTTTGTTTACGGAAATTTTCCCTTGAGTCAGTGTTATTGTTGAGGATAGACGAAATGACGCTTAGTGAGACACTTAATATTACTGCTTGTTTGATATTATTTTCTTTAATCCATCTTAGGGCTTCCATGATGGCCCAGATGTCAGCTGTGTATATGGAGCAATGATCCAGTAGTCTATTTCCCATTTTAATGTTCAATTCAGGGATTACTACTGCTGCTGCTGTTCGGGGGGGGGGGTCTGCTATTTTGGATCCATCAGTGTAAATTTTGACTGAATTAGGGTATTTAGTCATTATTTCTTTTGTGGAAATTAATTTTATCTTAAGCTCCTGTTCATATTTGTTTCCAAGTTTTGTTAATTGTGTGTTGATTGATGGCTTGATGTTAGTCCATGGCACTGTGTCATAGTTTTTTGTGATTTCAGCCTGGAAGTTGGCTATTTGCAATCATCCAATTAGTTGATGTACGTGTTTCCCTGCAGGTACGTTGTGTACTAATTTATTGCTGAATGGTTTATTACATTTATTGATGTCTACCCGGGTGGGGTGTGAATTGGGGTGGGTTGATAATCTAGCTGCATATCTTAAGGATAACTCCTGCCTTAAGTACAGTGGTAATTCTCCAGTTAGAATTTGGAGTTCAGCTAGGGATACAGACGGCAGAGTGCCAGTGCATATTATTAATGCTTTACTTTGAATCGAGTCTAATTTCTTAAGCTGTTTTTGTGGTGCCGATTTCTATTTTTGACACATGTTGTCTAATTTAGATCTTATTAACGCCCTGTATAGTGTTAATAGAGTTTCCTGGTTGGATCCCCATGTGGTCCCTTTAAGGTTTTTAAGTAAGTTTAGATCCTTATTACAACTGTTAACTAGTTGGTCTCTATGTCCCCAGTTCAGTTGTTCGTCGTAGTACATACCCATAAATCTAGCAACTTTAACAAATTTAATGGTTTTATTTTGTATGGTAAGTTTAGGGTATTTTAATTTGATTTGACATTTGTGGGAGAACAGGACTGAAATGATTTTTTCGTGAGATAATCTGAACCCACATTTGCATACCAAGGCCCAACAACGTGGAATGAATAGCCCACTGAACTTAGACTCGAAGACACAGTGATCCCATTCAAGAGTGTTCTCAAAACTCACTTATTTCGACTGCAAGAACAAACTTAAAGACCTAATAATGTTTCCTACCTTAAATATTTCAGCATGTTTTTTTTAATGTTTTCTAATTTCATGGTGTTTGTTTTTGTAATCATATTATTATATGTTTTTTTATGTTATAGGTGTTGTCTAATGTCGTAAAGCGCTTAGAGCTTCTAAAGATTAGGCGCAATACAAAGTCCTCATTATTATTATTATTATTTATCTGCCCACTTCCCTATTTTGTTTAGACTCATTTGGATTTCTCTGACAACTGTGATTTTCAGGGTTTCCTGATCGCCAGAGTACACAGTCGTCCGCCAATTGTGACATTTCAATTTGGTTAGAAGTTAGATTTAGATCCAGATCATTTATCATGATGTTAAAGAGTGTAGGGCTGAGTACGCTCCCTTGCGGAGTACCGTTTTCTAGTGAGCATAGTTAGAAAGTTTTTGATAAAGTCTCCCTGCACTATGTCATGTTTGACCTGGCTTTTTAAACAATCCTAGCGGACTTCAGAGAGAACATTCCCTGAAGACCTATTCTAAAACTAAACTTCTGGTCTGATTGTCTTGGGTGTAAACCTGTTACCTAACTCTAATCTACATATCAAAATGCACAGAATCTAAATTATGTAATCCAAAATAAAGCCATATATGTACTCTCCATACACACTCTATTCCCACCAATACTGTATCTTAGAACTTCCAAAAATATTATTTTGAATAGGAAATTACTTGTAAACTTTATCCTTTTGGAGCAAATTAATTCAAAATTAAACTATAACTACACAACTCTATTTTAAGCACTTTATACCTACTAAAAGAGATTCAAATTTCCCTTCAACTGGTCACTAATTTTAATGGTTAAGTATTAAGGCAAACTTGCTATAACTGATTTTAATTAGCTTTACAAACACACCTTCCAACTGTCCTACTGACTCCTTTGTTTCAATTTCTCAAGACTGTAATCTGACACCATAGCATTTGAATAGCTGCTGATAAATACCGTATTCCCCCAAATCTCAGCCTCTACATTAACAGTGACTGTAGATCTACTCCTCTATGATAGACATACTGTTATTAAATTTATGGAGAAAATTTATAAAATTTATACACATATCTTCTCTTCTAAAAAATATATAAATAACACAGCAACTGAAATACCTAAATTTAACCCTATAATATTTACCTTACATGTATGCATTGAAGTGATCGAATCCCATTTATACATTACGCAGATCCAATGTCCTCTTTGTACTTTTCATTCATAAAACTGTACCGAGCACAATGTCGATAAATTGTCTGCTTCACAAATTAATTAAACTGTACCAGCAGAATTGGTCACATGCTTAAGCTCTTCAACAGCAATGTTAGCTAACTTTTGGAGGCACATTAAAGGTGAATTGATAATCTTGGATCTTAGATCAGTAATATAAAAACAAGTTAATGAACCCTGCCATCAAATTTCTAAAAGACGCTTTCTAGACTTGTAACACACAAAATAAATTTATGGTTCTGGGGTTTACTACAACTGTGTCATGTAATATAACACAAAATAAGTTTATCATTGTGGGATTTACTACAACTGTGTCATGTAATATAACACACAAAATAAGTATATTGTTGTGGGGTTTACTAAAAATGTGTCATGTAATATAACACAAAATAAGTATATCGTTGTGGGGTTTACTACAACTGTGTCATGTAATATAACACACAAAATAAGTATATCGTTGTGGGGTTTACTACAACTGTGTCATGCAATATAACACAAAATACGTATATTGTTGTGGGGTTTACTACATCTGTGTCATGTAATATAACACAAAATAAGTATATCGTTGTGGGGTTTACTACAACTGTGTCATGTAATATAACACACAAAATAAGTTTATGGTTCTGGGGTTTACTATAACTGTGTCATGTAATATAACACACAAAATAAGTTTATGGTTGTGGGGTTTACCACAACTGTGTCATGTAATATAAGAATAGGATATATCAATCATTTCATGAATCTACTACAACTCAGGCATGCATAGAGCCTAATTAAATTTACAAATTTAATTTTCTAAGTATTAATTAAATGTATTGCTTTTACTTAACATTTCCCAATTCTTTTTATATTATTTATAATTATATACAATACTATCGATGGTCACCATTTTCCCACTGCCACAGAAAAAGGACATTATCTTTAAACACTTTGTCAGACCCTTTGGTCAGAAATGAAAATCATTCTCTCACACTGTAACCAATGCCTCACAGACTGATTACTGATGCAGTACTTAGATAAAAATGAACATTACGTATACTGTATCTTTTGTTGGGTATGTTTTCTAAGCAGCAACATGGTAATACAACATACTGGTGTAAGATTAGACTAGAAACGTTGTTTTACTTCATTACTTTAGTTACATTCTTTGCTGACCCTGATGTTTTATCATACACTTCAACCAACTTTAATACTGATTATTCTGTTTCAACCTTTTGTAATTAGTGATCAAAATAAATTACTGGGTATTGTTTCTGACAGGAGAAATAGGGTACTTGGTTTATTAGCAGTTACATTAAAGATCTGCCCTAATCTCTGAAAACTGTTAGACTTCTGGCTAATGGATTTGAATACTGGGAAAACTGTTTCAATTGTCAACAATGCTGTTTGAAAATCAAATTTCAATTAAATCCGAGTTCATTCTCTTGCTTACATAGAGAAAAAAAACACTCTGTTGGACATTTTTAGGTCTTCTTTAAATATATTCTTTCAGTCATGGGCTCCAAGTGCCCAAAAATTACAAAGAACATGTCTATCTGCATGTGAAATTTCTAAAACATCCACAAATATTTCCAATTTTCTAGGATGCATTTCTTATTCTATTCCAAATATGAATACTTGACTCCAGGTCTAATCTATTATGATCAACCACTCCTAAATCTCTGTGATTCAGCACTTTCAGCTTCATTCACAGCTTCATCTAGAACAGAATAAGATTAATAGTGATTTAAAACAACAATTTGGTCATTCCAAACCTCACTCAAAATCCAAACATCTTCCCAGGTGACCATCTCCTGGGTGAAAGCTCAGAGACACACAGTTTAAATTTGGCATGAATACAGTTAATATATATGCATCTTCATCATATAAAAATTCTTTATGCTAGGCAATCGCTCACATCATCAAGCCACCTCTATTATAAAGGCACAGTTTTCAAGTTTGAGCCAGAGGTACAGCTTAACAATAAACTGGATTCAGATGAGGTCAGGCCTAATTCTGTACAATCCCATGCAAATATAGTTTTCATGTAAAATCATACTTGGTGTTTGTGATGGATGACTAGCTAGTAGTGCTACCTTAAAATCTACCCCCCCCCCCCCTCCATTCCATAATAAACAAAAGGCTAACTTTAGGGGCACATACACAGGTATCAGATATACTGAAAATCTGAGCTCAGACTCTGATTTCTCATGTCACAAATACGTAGTGTATTAAATTTCAGCCTGAAATCTGTATAATAATAATAACAATGATAATATTTTTTAAAAAGTTACAAAACCCTCCGTTGTAGGCACCGGCACTTGATTAGGTGGGAAACTAATGTGTACTCATTAGTCCCCCAACCCCAATCAAGTGTCTGTGGTTGTAGGCTAAGAACAATGAATTTGCAAGTGAAATAACTATGCTACTCCTCTCCACTCCAATCGGCTTTCAAGTATTTCAAACTTTTTACTAAAAATGTGTATGCTGCCATCAATTACATAGATGTAAAATCACACCTAGAAAGCAAGAAAGAAAAAAAAACGGAAATCGGAAATGGTCACTCGGGGAATGTGATTTGGCATGGAATGGCGCAATCTGGAGTTGGGGAAGGTGTTATTATTAGTTTCCCCCTTCTCACTAACATAAACAAAAGTGTGTGACAAATCTACCCCAAACGTGCATACAGTACGCTATCATATGCCAACTGATTAGATTAAGCTATTTGCTCACAAAAGTGGAGTATTTGCACACAAATACAGTACACAGCAATCGTTTATAATTTAGAGAAACTTTTAAGTTAATAAACTTGTTTCCAATCGTTTCGTCCTAATATAATTATTTGTGATCTTGGCAATCAAATGTGTTCAAAATACAGTACACACTTTCGCTTTCGACTCCTACAACGGCGCATGAAAATGGCGGGCTTTTAGTTATACCTTAGCTTTCGAACTAACTTCAGCATTCGTCGTGGAATGGCTTCAATAGACTGGTTCCTAGTCACAAATCAAGCTCTGTCTCAGTTTTCTTATCAGGTGATGATATAATCGTCCTTACGTAATCAATTACGTAATTTTTCCGAACATCATCAGTTGTCGTGCAAATGCATACAGTTATCTGAATATGGTATTCCAGTAGCTAATTTGTAATGTATGGTACTTGATAGTCGATATATTTACAGTTATCTTTCATATTATTCATTTCATTCGCGGTTACATTAACTAATTTGCGAATGAAAATAGCAGGCATCATTTTCATGGCGGCACCTTTTACTTCTATTCGCGGAGAAAACAATGAAGCAAGTTCCAATAAAATGACTTCATTCTAGATGGAGATTATTTTATGTGCCATTAAATGTAGTTGCAAAGAAATATGAGAATTCTCTGCAGAGAAAATCATTTATTTCGCGCTTAAAACTAGATAAATTAACTCAAAGGTAGTTAGATTAGCGTCTGAAAAATTGTATTCCTGCCCTAAAGGCAATTTCCTATGCCCAAAAAAACTTTCCTTCCCATTGAAAATAATTCAATTCATAATAATTTAATTAATAAACAATTACCAGTTTATTCGAGAAGAAAAATGTTTAATTTGGGTCCCGATAGATTCAAATTTAATTTGCTGAGAACATGTTTAACTCTCATTCATAATCATTTTTTTTATAGCGAACTATATGTTATTTTCGTTGCAATTTTAAACTATTTATACTGAATGATACTAATTAATTATTAGATAAATACATGTGTCATAAATATCTTAGAAAGTTCTTTATAAGAATTAGACTTTTAAATTATATATAAGTAGTGAATGGGGTGAGATTAGCGACAATGGGAATTAGCATTAAAAACACCCCCTGGGTAAGATTAGCGACAATGGAAATTTAACATTAACCACCCTGGGTAAGATTAGCGACAATGGAAGCTTAACATGGGCAAAAAACCCTGGGTAAGATTAGCGTCAATGGAATTTAACATTGGAGAAAGGAAAAAAAAAGGAAATATCCATTTTAGCGACAAAGGCATTCGAACAATGGAAAAAATTAATCGATTCTAGGGACAAAGGCAATTGAACATGGGGAATAGAGTTTGGGTCTGTCTAGGGACAAGGGGAATTGAACATGGGAATAGAGTTTGAGTTTGTCTAGGGACAAAGGGGAATTGAACATGTTAGAAAAAAAAACTACTTTAGGGACAAGGGAAATTGAACATGGGATTTTTTTTAAAAAATAAAAAATTAAAAAAGGGGTAGGAAATCGAAAGGCTATCTCTTTTCGAGAAATGTGGGTGGCCCTGAAAAGGGCCTTTGGTTTTATGTTAATATTAATATTAACATAGACGGCATCTGTCAGTAGTATATGGGGCCACCCTAGCGACAATGGGAATTAGCATTACAGAACCCCTTGGGCCACTCTAGCGACAAGGGAAATTTAACATGGAGAAAAACCCTGGGTCACTCTAGCGACAAGGGGAATTGAACATGGAAATTGAACATGGGAATGTCACCTGGGGATCAGTGGGAATTAAACATTGGTAACGTCATAGGTTTATAGAGTCAAAACCTTTTATAGGGTGAAATGTATTTGTAGGGACAAAGGGTTGATAGGGACAAACATAGACATACAGAAACAAACAAATACACATTCAAACACACAGAAAAGAGGACAGAAATATTCTAAAGAAAGGCTCACAGATAGAATAGAGACTCGATAAAGAAAAGTCTGTTGTATGGGTTCAAAACATTTATTCAAGTACATATATACATGGGCTCTCTGGCCTGTGCTTTGGTCTAAGCACTATCCATTAGATACATAAACATTTGAACATAAAAGAAACATATTTACGAGTTGTTTAGTTATTGACTCTAGTAAACTAATGTTTAAAATTAACGTTCACTCCTTTCTAAAATCACTTCATATGCAACGAATTTACATTAAATGTTTGTTTATAAGAAAAAGTTAAAACAAAACAAGTAACAAACAATCAAATAAGAGAAAGTTCGTGTTTGTCTCTCTATCCGTTACACACGTTGTTTAAAATCTGGTCAGCTACCACTTGTGTCCCAGCATAGATGTTTCCGATCTCGTATTCCCTGTCAGTCGTAAATCTGCTGTTACGTCCATCGTGCTAGGTACACTTATCGGCAAGCAGATCAAGAGCAGTGATCGTCTTCTTCCCATGGAGGTACAACATATGCCATATGAATAGTCACTTTTCCATCGGTGATGTCAAATTTTTCTCTCACCGACCGCACGTCTTCAATAGCCCTCAAAAGTTTGGAAGAAGTTATTTCTGCAGGTGTGCTAAATCCGAGACATACAGGCGAGTTCAAACTGTCGTGATACATAGATAGGCTCAAACGACCTTCATCTTTGACTTGGCAATGACATTTGAGTTCCTCTAACAGTGAGTCAAGTAGATCCGTAATGAAACCTGATACTTCCTCGGCTGGAACGTCAGACGCGAAGTCTTTAAATTTCACCGTGTAGGTGTAAGTTGTCGTTCTAAATTTTCTCGAGGTCGCTGTCTGGGTCATTTGGATGCTAAAATACTCCTTTAGGTCTATTGAATCCTTTCCCTTCTTGAACGCACTTTGCTGTGACGGTATGGTGGTGAAAGAGGTCAGTGATGTTTGTTCCTTCTCTTTTTTCTTCTGCGTAGAGTTATTCATCTTTCTCGTCGCTTGTCCTTGCAATGAAGTGTCGTTCTTGGAAGTCGTCCCTTTTTATACTGGGTGATATCAGCATGTCCATAAGGTAAACTTTTGTGGTCTGGAAGTTTCACTGGTTGCACGTAGTTTGTCATGGCATTAGTACATAACAACTAAGATGTGGTATTGCATTGGTGATGTGATCGCGAGGCATAGAATCACACCCGAGTTTTTCGTTGGACTTGAGTCTTACGCTCTATACTTGCTGTTTGAAAGGATTCATTTTTGTCGATTGGTCTTGGTAGTGACAATGAACTATTGGTCTTGGACGTTGTCCCTTTTTATATGCTGGCCAATATTGATGTGACCGTACGGCAACGTAAAGTGATTGGGAAGTCTCACTCGCTTCTGGTACACGATTTGATAGATTTTTTCCAGGGGTCGACTGACGATGTGGTGAGTGGGCAAACGTACAATCTTGTTCGGTTGGTGAGTGGTCACTTTAAAGTTTCCATCCTCTCCCGATTGCAAGGCTTCTTTCAATACCCCAAAGTTGACCACTCGACTGGTACGATAATTCAGAGTCAGTCCTTTCACTTTGCACTCCGTGTGCACTTCTCCTTGTTTGTCCCGGTATTGGTAGCCGTAATTTTTAGGACCGCCACTCGCGAAACTTAGAATCTTGTCGTCGGGGTGTTCGTCTGTCCAGGCTCCTAAACGGTTTTCTTCGATGTTAGGGTGTTGCTGACCCGGTCGATCGATGTAGATGCAACTGTCCGTCTCAAAGTACAGGACGCGTTCCCCTAACAGTTCTAAAGCTTCGTACAATTTTAAGCGAGCATGAGCTGTCACGTAAGCCGCAATGATGACATTTCCAAAAGGGTCGTCTTGTACAAAGTCCAGATCTTCTTCGTAATTGATCAAGATCAAATTCTCTCGAACGACGTCCACGTGTTTCATGTATTTGGTTTTGTCGTGAATCATCTGGAAGTAGCGGGAAGGTTCTGTCAAATATTCCGTCTTGGGTAAACACGGTCGTTGTGCCATTTTACCCCACAAGCAATTTAACATCACTTTGGCAAACGATCGCCTGCCTTCGTTTTTCTCGATGTGGTCTAAAGAGATGCCTTCTTGTTCATAGTATTTTTCTTTGAATTGTATTTGGTCTTCGGGAGTGTGACACCAGGAAGGATAGCCGCTGGCTTCTTGTTTCAGTTTCAAAAAGGCATCCACGTAGTCAGCGAAAATGCCTTTCTGACTGGGATCACCGTTGTGGTATTGTTGTGTCTTGGGAAAGTGGCAAATTTCGTACACTTCTAACAGTTGGTATCCCATGTCCAGAGCTTTGAACAATTCTACGCTGACCCAGGTTCCCGTCAAGACCCGTTCTTCCTGGGTGTGCTGACAAGGTTGGTCTTGGTTGCACGTTTCGGCACAAGTACGGCACAATGGAAACATCAGTTTGCCTTGACAATGGTGAGGTAAGACGGGATGGTATAGGTTCGTGGGAGGCAAAACTTTACACTTGATCAAGCCTTCGTATTGTCGAATGTTTTTCAGGTCGATGTGTTCCGTTAACAATTGCGGGTGCCCTACAGGAAAGCGACAATATTTGCACACGTAGGGATACAGCGAAAACACGTCCAAGTATTTGATTTCTTCTCCTTTCTCTTCGTCGGCTTGGTACAGCAAACAGGTGGCGTTGGTCCTTCCTCCGTACAAACTATCCCTCGGGTTCAGCGGGTCCATGAACTGGTAACTTTCCACGAGGCGTTTAAACTCGGGATCGGTTTTTCATACGGTGATCGTACTCGTGTTCCCACATTTCCACCACTTGGTATCCTTCCTGTTCCAACTTTAGGCGCCGCTGACAAGTGTCCTGGTAAAAGTCTTCCATGGTTCGTTGTAAAAACTGATTTTTAGTGCTACGATCAGGGTAACAGACGGGACATCCGTGAAATAAGCAACCGTTAAACTCGTACACGATCTTTGGGTTTTCTAAGTCCCAGCCATCTACCGAATACGTTCCGATGGTCTTTTCACCCCCTCCGTTGCGGGCATGCTGAATCCATTTGTTTTCCTTGTCGCACAAGTAATGTAACCAACGTAGGGCTTTTACCGAGTATTGACGTTTGACAAAGTTGGTCGTTTGAGGGCTGATGACAGCCACGGTGTTTTCAGGCATGAATCGTTGTCGATACACTAAGGAACACGCTTTGGCAATGGTGCAAGCTTCTTTCAAAGGATCGACCCCTCCGTGTTCCATGAACAGTTCTCGAAATTTTCCACAGCAACGCCGTAAAATGTCCACGTCGGAACGACAATACTTTAGCATTTCTTCCTGAAAGTCGAAAGGGTCCGAGGCGTGAGTCTGGTACCAAGCGTAGAAAGCTTCTCGTTGTTCGGTACGCATGTTGTCGGGGTCGTAATAGTGAGCCTCAGGTAAATGGGGTAGAACGGCGTGTTGATTGGCTTCCGTATTGAAAAAGTGTGGAAAGTACCCTTTAGCCATTTCTGTCATTCCAAACGTTTTAGGCATTCGACTCAAAGGCATGGCCAAATAGCACATCGAATCTTTAAACTGTACTTGTCCCACTTGCATGAAAATGATTTTGGCTCCGTTCAAAGTCACTTTAGGACGTTCGGTGCCATGTTCCGTACAGTATCTGAGAAGAAACTGTCCATCGTATCCGGAGAAATTGTGAGCCATCACCGTGGCATGACGATGACAATCTCCGTAACGTTCGATGTCCTCTTGGCTCCACGTCTTGTCGATGGGGTCTAAGACCCATCGAGCGAAATCGGCTAGCGTGTTCGGTCCCCGAAAGATTTTTTCACGTCCTCCAGGAATCTTGCTGCAGTGAGGGCAATGACTGAAGATAGGTTCTTGAATGCACTTCTCGCACGCTCGATGAGCCACGCAGAAATTAGGAATGTGAATGCCAGTCTCTTGCATGCATTCGAAATCGAAAAAGATGAAATTGCTTTTCTTCTTGTGTCCATCCTCTTTCTCTGGTTGGGGTTGGTATTTTTGCATGTAGCATTGGTGTTTCAAGTCCACGATGTGATGACAAATGTGACATTTTTTTCCCTGAACATACGTGTGCCTTGGTACTATTGGTACGTATGCCTTGTCTACACGTAGGGCACAATCTCAGGTGTTGACAAGCACATTTCTGCTGTGAACCTTGCGTCTTCAGATGTTGTTGGTAACAGGCAGGGCTGACAAACGTGCGCAGACAAGCAGGACAATGCAATGGTTTTTGCCCTTCGCTCAGACAGGGTGGAGAGGCCAAACATCCTGGGCATTTCGATCCACAATGTTTGTGTTGCTCTCGATTATTATAACCACGGTCACATTTCTCACAGTAATATCTGTATCCCAGGAATCCGGGGATGGCGGTAATGGTATCGAAATGTTCATCGTGATAATAGACATGAATGTATTTTCCGTCCTTAAAGTCTTGGCCTCGAAACAACAGAGGTCCGCGCACTTCTTGAGGGTGCACTTTCAAGGTGTATCGTGGAGCTAGGGCATCTTGCAATTTTTGCATCTCAGGAATGCCACAGGGTGTGTCTTTGGACAGTCCGGCTTGTTGTAACAGGAGTTCTGCTTCATTTCGTTGTTTGGCTCGATCGGATCGTTGAATAGTTTTCCAGGTTCTTTTCCATTCTACCGTGTCGTTCTTGTTGGCATAGGTTCGTCCCACCACGATGGCACGGGCTAAACACATCTGGTCTTGAGGGTTGTTAATTCGGACGAGACTTGTTTTGGTGTTGCGAAGGTCGTCCACCAATAAGACCTTTTTGCGTCCAGTCCCTTGAGGAGGAGAGACGTGGGCCATTTTCAGTGTGGCTTTACCATCAGTGATGTCAAACTGATCATTAGATTGTTGTACGTGTTGAATCTTGTCCATGACTTTGGAAGGGGTTAGTTCTGCGGGTCTGCTAAACTCGATCCAAACAGGGGATTTCAAGCTGTCGTGATCTATGGATAGTGTCAAGAAATCGTCTTTTTTGGGTTGACATTGTCGCTTTAGTGTGGTGAGCAAAGAATCCCACATCTCGGTGATAAACCCTTCTGCTTTCTCCAATGGTACGTCGGACTTGAAATCTTTAAACTTCACCGTGTAGGTGTAAGTCGTGGTTCTAAATTTTCTAGAGGGTCGCTTTTCCGTCTCTCGAATGTGATAGTACTTTTCAGGGTTAACTGGTGGACTTTGGTTTGGAGTGGGCTCTCTATGTCTGGTCGCAGACGTGGAAGGTGTTGGTTCAGGTTTGCTCATGTCTTCGTTTTGAGCGAACACTTCTTTTCGTGTGTGAGGCGATACGTCACTTCGCTGCCTCTTACGTTCTTCTTCTCTCTCACTGAAATCGTGCGATCGTTTCATCTCGATTGCTGATTCAGAAATGATTTAACCAAGTTCATTCTCTCCATATATACCCTCTCTACCTCTTGTTGTCACAATGACTTGGTATATTTCACAAGGGCAAGTGAAAGCCAAGCATATAGGAGCCCAACGACAGCGGTGCGTCTTAAACACCTCATGCATCTTGATGACCCTTCGATTCAAACCCTACCAAAAAAAGAAAAAAGTTGCAAGAAAAAAACCCAGACAGTTGGTGTCTTCAAGAGAGCTAGAGACGCCGGCACTGTGTCGCTGGGACACGTACGTACTCCAGAAAACTACGCCACTCGACAACGTTGTCTCCTTCTCTCAGTCACTTCTACTTTGTCGCTGAATACATTCTACCAACCCTGTTTTAACACACGTTTCTTCATCTGATATTTTTAAAAAATATACTAAACGCATTTTTAAAAGAACTACCCTTTCTCGACAGCAGTGACGGCGTCTCCTCCTGCTGTTACCACTGTTGCTGCACAAAGATGATCTTTCCTTAAGATCAAAATATGAGACAGAGCAAGTAAGTTGTGAAGTTGAGCGGAGGTGTCACAACAACTGTCAAGCCCCTATGTTCCATTTCTGTTTGTGATAATAACTTGTGATACTTCACATTTTCTAAAGTGGAAATCTTTACAAACCGTACAAAAGTTATATGACTTTGGCTTCTGACAGTTGTACAGACTCTTCGCTTTATAAGTATCACGAGAAAATAGTGTATCCAAGTTTTACCATTTTCCAAAACACCCACACACTTGCAACGTGACCAGAAACTGTACTTCTTTATTTGTGGATATCCAACAGACCCGTCCCAGCATATATAGCTGGTTAAGAACTGTAGGAATATCACCTCATTTTTTTTCAGAAATATCAAAGCTTTTATGTGTATCTTCCCTGTTCCACCCTTTATTAGTGCTTAGGTATATTCCCTAAAAACACAAACAATTTGGAACAAAATTAAATTTTGAATTAAGGTTTCTCTCTTTTTATACATTTTTTTTTTCAAGTTGTTGGTACATGGCATATGACATCCAAATACTTTCTCAAACTGAGAGGCATTCCTACACATGTCATTGCCTTTGTTAAATTCGGTTTTGTTGGTTAGTCATCGTTAATCTTTAATTCTATTTTTATGATGTATTTCTTTTTTGCTAGAAGATTTAATTTATTTATATTGTTTAGTCTGTTGCTGCAAAAAAGAAAATGCATGTATCTATAGCAAAGTGTTTAAGATTGTTCAGTTTTTTATTTCAAGCTCTACAAAAGGTATTAAGTTTGTCTTGCAAGGGGATTGAAACTTTAAGTTACGCGGACGTGAAGGAAAACATACCTTTGTTACTACAATTTGCTGTCTTTGTGTTCGTTCTAATCATGCTTGCCTTATATCTTTCTGTTTTAGGATCATATTTCTTCTGATGTAAATACATACATCAATGGATAGACAGCTTGGGTTATCATCCTTGAGGTTCACTGTACTTTTAGTTTCTTTACTTCATACAAACCCCAAAATCACTAGCTTGAAGGGAAAAAAATAACAAAAAACTGACACCTGGTACTGTAACACATCTGTCTCTGTTGATGTGAGTGTGCTTGACAAAATGTTTGAGTAAGATTAAAAATGGTTGTCAGTTTCAAAACTCGAACCAGTACTGTGGCCGTTTAATATTTTCATGTGGCAAGAAGAAATGGTACAATACGCAACAAAGGGATTGTACATTTACACTCCAATCTGTCTGCACTGCAATGGTAACAACGCTCTTGTAGAGCTTGAAATAAAAAACTGAACAAACTTAAACACTTTGCTATAGATACATGCATTTTCTTTTTTGCAGCAAAATTTAATTTTGTTCCAAATTGTTTGTGTTTTTAGGGAATATACCTAAGCACTAATAAAGGGTGGAACAGGGAAGATACACATAAAAGCTTTGATATTTCTGAAAAAAAATGAGGTGATATTCCTACAGTTCTTAACCAGCTATATATGCTGGGACGGGTCTGTTGGATATCCACAAATAAAGAAGTACAGTTTCTGGTCACGTTGCAAGTGTGTGGGTGTTTTGGAAAATGGTAAAACTTGGATACACTATTTTCTCGTGATACTTATAAAGTGAAGAGTCTGTACAACTGTCAGAAGCCAAAGTCATATAACTTTTGTACGGTTTGTAAAGATTTCCACTTTAGAAAATGTGAAGTATCACAAGTTATTATCACAAACAGAAATGGAACATAGGGGCTTGACAGTTGTTGTGACACCTCCGCTCAACTTCACAACTTACTTGCTCTGTCTCATATTTTGATCTTAAGGAAAGATCATCTTTGTGCAGCAACAGTGGTAACAGCAGGAGGAGACGCCGTCACTGCTGTCGAGAAAGGGTAGTTCTTTTAAAAATGCGTTTAGTATATTTTTTAAAAATATCAGATGAAGAAACGTGTGTTAAAACAGGGTTGGTAGAATGTATTCAGCGACAAAGTAGAAGTGACTGAGAGAAGGAGACAACGTTGTCGAGTGGCGTAGTTTTCTGGAGTACGTACGTGTCCCAGCGACACAGTGCCGGCGTCTCTAGCTCTCTTGAAGACACCAACTGTCTGGGTTTTTTTCTTGCAACTTTTTTCTTTTTTTGGTAGGGTTTGAATCGAAGGGTCATCAAGATGCATGAGGTGTTTAAGACGCACCGCTGTCGTTGGGCTCCTATATGCTTGGCTTTCACTTGCCCTTGTGAAATATACCAAGTCATTGTGACAACAAGAGGTAGAGAGGGTATATATGGAGAGAATGAACTTGGTTAAATCATTTCTGAATCAGCAATCGAGATGAAACGATCGCACGATTTCAGTGAGAGAGAAGAAGAACGTAAGAGGCAGCGAAGTGACGTATCGCCTCACACACGAAAAGAAGTGTTCGCTCAAAACGAAGACATGAGCAAACCTGAACCAACACCTTCCACGTCTGCGACCAGACATAGAGAGCCCACTCCAAACCAAAGTCCACCAGTTAACCCTGAAAAGTACTATCACATTCGAGAGACGGAAAAGCGACCCTCTAGAAAATTTAGAACCACGACTTACACCTACACGGTGAAGTTTAAAGATTTCAAGTCCGACGTACCATTGGAGAAAGCAGAAGGGTTTATCACCGAGATGTGGGATTCTTTGCTCACCACACTAAAGCGACAATGTCAACCCAAAAAAGACGATTTCTTGACACTATCCATAGATCACGACAGCTTGAAATCCCCTGTTTGGATCGAGTTTAGCAGACCCGCAGAACTAACCCCTTCCAAAGTCATGGACAAGATTCAACACGTACAACAATCTAATGATCAGTTTGACATCACTGATGGTAAAGCCACACTGAAAATGGCCCACGTCTCTCCTCCTCAAGGGACTGGACGCAAAAAGGTCTTATTGGTGGACGACCTTCGCAACACCAAAACAAGTCTCGTCCGAATTAACAACCCTCAAGACCAGATGTGTTTAGCCCGTGCCATCGTGGTGGGACGAACCTATGCCAACAAGAACGACACGGTAGAATGGAAAAGAACCTGGAAAACTATTCAACGATCCGATCGAGCCAAACAACGAAATGAAGCAGAACTCCTGTTACAACAAGCCGGACTGTCCAAAGACACACCCTGTGGCATTCCTGAGATGCAAAAATTGCAAGATGCCCTAGCTCCACGATACACCTTGAAAGTGCACCCTCAAGAAGTGCGCGGACCTCTGTTGTTTCGAGGCCAAGACTTTAAGGACGGAAAATACATTCATGTCTATTATCACGATGAACATTTCGATACCATTACCGCCATCCCCGGATTCCTGGGATACAGATATTACTGTGAGAAATGTGACCGTGGTTATAATAATCGAGAGCAACACAAACATTGTGGATCGAAATGCCCAGGATGTTTGGCCTCTCCACCCTGTCTGAGCGAAGGGCAAAAACCATTGCATTGTCCTGCTTGTCTGCGCACGTTTGTCAGCCCTGCCTGTTACCAACAACATCTGAAGACGCAAGGTTCACAGCAGAAATGTGCTTGTCAACACCTGAGATTGTGCCCTACGTGTAGACAAGGCATACGTACCAATAGTACCAAGGCACACGTATGTTCAGGGAAAAAAATGTCACATTTGTCATCACATCGTGGACTTGAAACACCAATGCTACATGCAAAAATACCAACCCCAACCAGAGAAAGAGGATGGACACAAGAAGAAAAGCAATTTCATCTTTTTCGATTTCGAATGCATGCAAGAGACTGGCATTCACATTCCTAATTTCTGCGTGGCTCATCGAGCGTGCGAGAAGTGCATTCAAGAACCTATCTTCAGTCATTGCCCTCACTGCAGCAAGATTCCTGGAGGACGTGAAAAAATCTTTCGGGGACCGAACACGCTAGCCGATTTCGCTCGATGGGTCTTAGACCCCATCGACAAGACGTGGAGCCAAGAGGACATCGAACGTTACGGAGATTGTCATCGTCATGCCACGGTGATGGCTCACAATTTCTCCGGATACGATGGACAGTTTCTTCTCAGATACTGTACGGAACATGGCACCGAACGTCCTAAAGTGACTTTGAACGGAGCCAAAATCATTTTCATGCAAGTGGGACAAGTACAGTTTAAAGATTCGATGTGCTATTTGGCCATGCCTTTGAGTCGAATGCCTAAAACGTTTGGAATGACAGAAATGGCTAAAGGGTACTTTCCACACTTTTTCAATACGGAAGCCAATCAACACGCCGTTCTACCCCATTTACCTGAGGCTCACTATTACGACCCCGACAACATGCGTACCGAACAACGAGAAGCTTTCTACGCTTGGTACCAGACTCACGCCTCGGACCCTTTCGACTTTCAGGAAGAAATGCTAAAGTATTGTCGTTCCGACGTGGACATTTTACGGCGTTGCTGTGGAAAATTTCGAGAACTGTTCATGGAACACGGAGGGGTCGATCCTTTGAAAGAAGCTTGCACCATTGCCAAAGCGTGTTCCTTAGTGTATCGACAACGATTCATGCCTGAAAACACCGTGGCTGTCATCAGCCCTCAAACGACCAACTTTGTCAAACGTCAATACTCGGTAAAAGCCCTACGTTGGTTACATTACTTGTGCGACAAGGAAAACAAATGGATTCAGCATGCCCGCAACGGAGGGGGTGAAAAGACCATCGGAACGTATTCGGTAGATGGCTGGGACTTAGAAAACCCAAAGATCGTGTACGAGTTTAACGGTTGCTTATTTCACGGATGTCCCGTCTGTTACCCTGATCGTAGCACTAAAAATCAGTTTTTACAACGAACCATGGAAGACTTTTACCAGGACACTTGTCAGCGGCGCCTAAAGTTGGAACAGGAAGGATACCAAGTGGTGGAAATGTGGGAACACGAGTACGATCACCGTATGAAAAACCGATCCCGAGTTTAAACGCCTCGTGGAAAGTTACCAGTTCATGGACCCGCTGAACCCGAGGGATAGTTTGTACGGAGGAAGGACCAACGCCACCTGTTTGCTGTACCAAGCCGACGAAGAGAAAGGAGAAGAAATCAAATACTTGGACGTGTTTTCGCTGTATCCCTACGTGTGCAAATATTGTCGCTTTCCTGTAGGGCACCCGCAATTGTTAACGGAACACATCGACCTGAAAAACATTCGACAATACGAAGGCTTGATCAAGTGTAAAGTTTTGCCTCCCACGAACCTATACCATCCCGTCTTACCTCACCATTGTCAAGGCAAACTGATGTTTCCATTGTGCCGTACTTGTGCCGAAACGTGCAACCAAGACCAACCTTGTCAGCACACCCAGGAAGAACGGGTCTTGACGGGAACCTGGGTCAGCGTAGAATTGTTCAAAGCTCTGGACATGGGATACCAACTGTTAGAAGTGTACGAAATTTGCCACTTTCCCAAGACACAACAATACCACAACGGTGATCCCAGTCAGAAAGGCATTTTCGCTGACTACGTGGATGCCTTTTTGAAACTGAAACAAGAAGCCAGCGGCTATCCTTCCTGGTGTCACACTCCCGAAGACCAAATACAATTCAAAGAAAAATACTATGAACAAGAAGGCATCTCTTTAGACCACATCGAGAAAAACGAAGGCAGGCGATCGTTTGCCAAAGTGATGTTAAATTGCTTGTGGGGTAAAATGGCACAACGACCGTGTTTACCCAAGACGGAATATTTGACAGAACCTTCCCGCTACTTCCAGATGATTCACGACAAAACCAAATACATGAAACACGTGGACGTCGTTCGAGAGAATTTGATCTTGATCAATTACGAAGAAGATCTGGACTTTGTACAAGACGACCCTTTTGGAAATGTCATCATTGCGGCTTACGTGACAGCTCATGCTCGCTTAAAATTGTACGAAGCTTTAGAACTGTTAGGGGAACGCGTCCTGTACTTTGAGACGGACAGTTGCATCTACATCGATCGACCGGGTCAGCAACACCCTAACATCGAAGAAAACCGTTTAGGAGCCTGGACAGACGAACACCCCGACGACAAGATTCTAAGTTTCGCGAGTGGCGGTCCTAAAAATTACGGCCACCAATACCGGGACAAACAAGGAGAAGTGCACACGGAGTGCAAAGTGAAAGGACTGACTCTGAATTATCGTACCAGTCGAGTGGTCAACTTTGGGGTATTGAAAGAAGCCTTGCAATCGGGAGAGGATGGAAACTTTAAAGTGACCACTCACCAACCGAACAAGATTGTACGTTTGCCCACTCACCACATCGTCAGTCGACCCCTGGAAAAAATCTATCAAATCGTGTACCAGAAGCGAGTGAGACTTCCCAATCACTTTACGTTGCCGTACGGTCACATCAATATTGGCCAGCATATAAAAAGGGACAACGTCCAAGACCAATAGTTCATTGTCACTACCAAGACCAATCGACAAAAATGAATCCTTTCAAACAGCAAGTATAGAGCGTAAGACTCAAGTCCAACGAAAAACTCGGGTGTGATTCTATGCCTCGCGATCACATCACCAATGCAATACCACATCTTAGTTGTTATGTACTAATGCCATGACAAACTACGTGCAACCAGTGAAACTTCCAGACCACAAAAGTTTACCTTATGGACATGCTGATATCACCCAGTATAAAAAGGGACGACTTCCAAGAACGACACTTCATTGCAAGGACAAGCGACGAGAAAGATGAATAACTCTACGCAGAAGAAAAAAGAGAAGGAACAAACATCACTGACCTCTTTCACCACCATACCGTCACAGCAAAGTGCGTTCAAGAAGGGAAAGGATTCAATAGACCTAAAGGAGTATTTTAGCATCCAAATGACCCAGACAGCGACCTCGAGAAAATTTAGAACGACAACTTACACCTACACGGTGAAATTTAAAGACTTCGCGTCTGACGTTCCAGCCGAGGAAGTATCAGGTTTCATTACGGATCTACTTGACTCACTGTTAGAGGAACTCAAATGTCATTGCCAAGTCAAAGATGAAGGTCGTTTGAGCCTATCTATGTATCACGACAGTTTGAACTCGCCTGTATGTCTCGGATTTAGCACACCTGCAGAAATAACTTCTTCCAAACTTTTGAGGGCTATTGAAGACGTGCGGTCGGTGAGAGAAAAATTTGACATCACCGATGGAAAAGTGACTATTCATATGGCATATGTTGTACCTCCATGGGAAGAAGACGATCACTGCTCTTGATCTGCTTGCCGATAAGTGTACCTAGCACGATGGACGTAACAGCAGATTTACGACTGACAGGGAATACGAGATCGGAAACATCTATGCTGGGACACAAGTGGTAGCTGACCAGATTTTAAACAACGTGTGTAACGGATAGAGAGACAAACACGAACTTTCTCTTATTTGATTGTTTGTTACTTGTTTTGTTTTAACTTTTTCTTATAAACAAACATTTAATGTAAATTCGTTGCATATGAAGTGATTTTAGAAAGGAGTGAACGTTAATTTTAAACATTAGTTTACTAGAGTCAATAACTAAACAACTCGTAAATATGTTTCTTTTATGTTCAAATGTTTATGTATCTAATGGATAGTGCTTAGACCAAAGCACAGGCCAGAGAGCCCATGTATATATGTACTTGAATAAATGTTTTGAACCCATACAACAGACTTTTCTTTATCGAGTCTCTATTCTATCTGTGAGCCTTTCTTTAGAATATTTCTGTCCTCTTTTCTGTGTGTTTGAATGTGTATTTGTTTGTTTCTGTATGTCTATGTTTGTCCCTATCAACCCTTTGTCCCTACAAATACATTTCACCCTATAAAAGGTTTTGACTCTATAAACCTATGACGTTACCAATGTTTAATTCCCACTGATCCCCAGGTGACATTCCCATGTTCAATTTCCATGTTCAATTCCCCTTGTCGCTAGAGTGACCCAGGGTTTTTCTCCATGTTAAATTTCCCTTGTCGCTAGAGTGGCCCAAGGGGTTCTGTAATGCTAATTCCCATTGTCGCTAGGGTGGCCCCATATACTACTTCTGTCACATCTTCTTCTTCTTAAACTCCTTCTAACTGCAGGTCCATACACAAGTACCCTCTTGAGGCATCATTGTCTTTCTATGTAAACTCTTCTCATCCATAGACTAGTATCTGTCCTATCAACAACAGTCCACTTGGATCGGACATACATGGGTATGTCCGTCTTAAACATCATTGAAGACACAAGGGTGGATGATTCAACTGTGGTCCACATCGTGAGGCGACGAGAACAGGTGAATCAATGCACTGAACTGCGCTTATTTATAGGGAGAGGAAGGATTGAAACGGATTGAGTTCATTGACCAATCCAAACACGCGTGACAAAATTCAGTCAGCCCGCATCCAATCCGAAGAGAGCAGTCTGTGACGTCACGTGGTCTATATAGATTCGCTAGCGCCTGTGTGCAGTCAATCGATGCGAGACAGTGATTCAACATGACGGAACTCAGAAAACGATTCACTGGGGTGCACCAGCAGTGGAGACCGCCCAAGGGAACCCGGACTTACTTTCAGAAGAGGTACATTGGGATTTTGTGGATTTTCTTACCTCGCAAGAATTTGTTCCGGAACCTTCGTCTCATTCTTCATTACCGCAAGTGGAGAATTTTAGACAGAGACAGAAAGAAGAATTGGAGAAATTTATGCAACGACAAAAGGAAGCGGAACAAGCTTTTCTCCTACAGCAACAGCAACAGCAACAAGAAGAGGTAAGAAAAAAACAATAACAAGAAGTATCAGCAAAGAAACAAGAGGGTGAAAATCAAACGGCCACGGTACTGTTGGACATTTTAGCGGAGTTAAGAAGTCTGAAACAAATGTATCAAACTTCTTTATCACGACCGAAGAGAATACGACCTTCCCGAGCTAAACACGCCAACCCTGTGACTAAGCCTATCGTACCACCCTTAGTGATTTCAACCCAATCATCATCATCAGAAGTAGGCCTCGGCAATGGCTAAGGCTTAAGGCAGTTAAAGTTGATTGCTTAAACTCACCCCTACACCAAAAAAGGCCCTTTTCAGGGCCACCCACTTCTCTCGAAAAGAGATAGCCTTTCAATTTGCCAATAACTCAAAAGTCAACAAAAAAAAAACATTTTACCCTTATAGTACATGTCTGTGTATGAGTGCGTGAGTGTAGCTTCTTATTTAAAATCAAAACTCAAAGACACTTACCTTATATAATTAATGTATTCTTTTCTCCATAGTTACAATCCAATTCACAATTCACAACAGAACACTTTATAAATTACATTCACTTCTTCTGTTTCTTTTTTTTTTTACTCTCTCTTTTTTTCAATTTCTTCACCGTCACAGTCTTTTCCTCCTCTTCCTGCTCACTTTCTTCCCTTCTTCTTTTCTTCTCCCGTTTCTTTCTCTTCACCTGGCTGCTTTCTTCCTCTGAAGAATCTCTCTCTTCTTCTGAAGAATCCCTCTTTTCTTCCGACTCCTCTTGTTTCTTTTTTGGGCAATCTGGAGACCAATGTCCTTTTTCTTGACAATAATAACAGGTATCTTGACTTTTGTCTTTTCTAGCCCCTGTTTTTGTTCTATTTTGACGGTCTGGACACTCTGAAGACCAATGCCCTTTCTTCTGACAGATATAGCAAGTATCTTGACTTTTATCTCGAAAAGGAAGGAGAGTAGTCCGTCGGCTGGTCTGAAGAGAATTTTCTAATGACCCCTCGCAAAGCTATGATGAAACGTTCGATTTGGGTAGTCTCTTCCATCGTTGTGCTCGGTTAGAGAGTGAAATGAATAGTGAAAGGACAAGACACACACCCTTTTTATATACGCTGGTTTGCCATGACTATAAATTAGTCTATGGTGTTTAAACTTGAGTCATTTGACGTTTTGCACTCAAGATGAAACGATCCTATTCATTCGAGAAGAAAGAAGAAGAAAGTAAGAGGCAGAAACGTGATCTATCGCCTCGTACCAGAGCTGAAGTCTTGGCACAAATTCATGCCAGCGATTTTGAAGAGGACATGAGTGAACCAGAATCCGAACCCTCTAAACCAAGTTCACCACCCTTAGTCAACCCTGAAAAGTACTATTTCATTCGAGAGACGGAAAAGCGCTCCTCTAGAAAATTTAGAACCACGGCTTACACCTACACAGTGAAGTTTAAAGATTTCAAGTCCGACGTACCATTGGAGAAAGCAGAAGGGTTTATCACCGAGATGTGGGATTCTTTGCTCACCGCACTCAAGCGACAATGTCAACCCAAAGAAGACGATCGCTTGACACTATCCATAGATCACGACAGCTTGAAATCCCCTGTTTGGATCGAGTTTAGCAGACCCGCAGAACTAACCCCTTCCAAAGTCATGGACAAGATTCAACACGTACAACAATCTAATGACCAGTTTGACATCACCGATGGCAAAGCCACACTGAAAATGGCCCACGTCTCTCCTCCTCAAGGGACCGGACAACGCAATAAGGTGTTATTGGTGAACGACCTTCGCAACACCAAAAAGAGTCTCGTCCAAATTCACAATTCTCAAGACCAGATGTGTTTAGCCCGAGCCATCGTTGTGGGACGAACCTATGCCAACAAGAATGACACGATAGAATGGAAAAGAGCCTGGAAAACTATTCAACAATCGGACCGAGCCAAACAACCAAACGAAGCAGAACTCCTGTTACAACAAGCCGGACTGTCCAAAGACACACCCTGTGGCATTCCTGAGATGCAGAAATTGCAAGATGTCCTAGCTCCACTCTACATCTTGAAAGTGCACCATCAAGAAATGCGCGGAACTCTGTTGTTTCGAGGGAAAGACTTTAAGGACGGAAAATACATTCATGTCTATTATCATGATGACCATTTCGATACCACTATCACTGGATTCCTGGGAAACAGTTATTACTGTGAGAAATGTGACTATGGCTATAACAATCGAGAGCAACACAAACATTGCGGATGGAAATGCCCAGGATGTTTGGCCTCTCCACCCTGTCTGAGCAAAGGACAAGAAAGAGTACATTGTCCTGCTTGTCTGCGCACGTTTGTCAGCCCTGCCTGTTACCAACAACATCTGAAGACGCAAGGTTCACAGCAGAAATGTGCTTGTCAACTGCTGCGATTGTGCCCTACCTGTCGACAAGGCCTACGTACCAACAGTACCAAGACACACGTATGTTCAGGCAAAAAAAATGTCACACTTGTCACCACATCGTGGACCTGCAACACGAATGCTACGTGCAAAAATACCAACCCCAACCAGAGAAAGAGGACGGTCACAAGAAGAAAGGCAATTTCATCTTTTTCGATTTCGAATGCATGCAAGAGACTGGCATTCACATTCCTAATTTCTGCGTGGCTCATCGAGCGTGCGAGAAGTGCATTCAAGAACCTATCTTCAGTCATTGCCCTCACTGCAGCAAGATTCCCGGAGGGCGTGAAAAAATCTTTCGAGGACCGAACACGTTAGCCGATTTTGCCCAATGGGTCTTAGATCCCATCGACAAGACGTGGAGCCAAGAGGACATCGAACGTTACGGAGATTGTCATCGTCATGCCACAGTGATGGCTCACAATTTCTCCGGATACGATGGACAGTTTCTTCTCAGATACTATACGGAACAAGGCACCGAACGTCCTAAAGTGACTTTGAACGGAGCCAAAATCATTTTCATGCAAGTGGGACAAGTGCAGTTTTTAAAGATTCGATGAGCTATTTGGCCATGCCTTTGAGTCGAATGCCTAAAACGTTTGGAATGACAGAAATGGCTAAAGGGTACTTTCCACACTTTTTCAATACGGAAGCCAATCAACACGTCGTTCTACCCCATTTGCCTGAGGCTCACTATTACGACCCCGACAACATGCGTACCGAACAACGAGAAGCTTTCTACGCTTGGTACCAGACTCACGCCTCGGACCCTTTCGACTTTCAGGAAGAAATGCTAAAGTATTGTCGTTCCGACGTGGACATTTTACGGCGTTGCTGTGGAAAATTTCGAGAACTGTTCATGGAACACGGAGGGGTCGATCCTTTGAAAGAAGCTTGCACCATTGCCAAAGCGTGTTCCTTAGTGTATCGACAACGATTCATGCCTGAAAACACCGTGGCTGTCATCAGTCCTCAAACGACCCACTAGGTCAAACGTCAATACTCGGTCAAAGCCCTACGTTGGTTACATTACTTGTGCGACATGGAAGATAAATGGATTCAGCATGCCCGCAACGGAGGAGGCGAAAAGACCATCGGAACGTATTCGATCGATGGCTGGGACTTAGAAAACCCCAAGATCGTGTACGAGTTTAACGGTTGCTTATTTCACAGATGTCCCGGCTGTTACCCTGATCGTAGCACTAAAAATCAGTTTTTACAACGAACCATGGAAGACTTGTACCAGGTCACTTGTCAGCGACGCCTAAAGTTAGAACAGCAAGGACACCAAGTGGTGGAAATGTGGGAACACGAGTACGATCACCGTATGAAAACCGATCCCGAGTTTAAACGTGCCGTGGAAAGTTACAAGCTGATGGACCCCCTAAACCTGAGGGATAGTTTGTACGGAGGAAGGACCAATGCCACCTGTTTGCTGTACCAAGCCGACGAAGAGAAAGGAGAAGAAATCAAATACTTGGACGTGTGTTCGCTGTATCCTTACGTGTGCAAATATTGTCGCTTTCCTGCAGGGCACCCACAATTGTTCACGGAACACATCGACCTAAAAAACATTCGACAATATGAAGGCTTGATCAAGTATAAAGTTTTGCCTCCCACGAACCTATACCATCCCGTCTTACCTCACCATTGCCAAGGCAAACTGATGTTTCCTTTGTGCCGTACTTGTGCCGAAACGTGCAACCAAGACCAACCTTGTCAGCACACCCAGGAAGAACGGGCATTGACGGGAACCTGGGTCAGCGCAGAATTGTGCAAAGCTCTGGACATGGGATACCATCTGTTAGAAGTGTACGAAATTTGCCACTTTCCCAAGACACAACAATACCACAAGGGTGACCCCACTCAGAAAGGCATTTTCGCCGACTACGTGGATGCCTTTTTGAAACTGAAGCAAGAAACCAGCGGCTATCCTTCCTGGTGTCACACTTCCGAAGACGAAAAGACATTCAAAGAGAAATACTATGAACAAGAAGGCATCTCTTTAGACCACATCGAGAAAAACGAAGGCAGGCTATCGTTTGCCAAAGTGATGTTAAATTGCTTGTGGGGTAAAATGGCACAACGACCGTGTTTGCCCAAGACGGAATATTTGACAGAACCTTCCCGCTACTTTCAGATGATTCACGACAAAACCAAATGCATGAAACACGTGGACGTCGTTCGCGAGGATTTTATCTTGGTCAATTACGAAGAAGATCTGGACTTTGTACAAGACGACCCCTTTGGAAATGTCATCATTGCGGCTTACGTGACAGCTCATGCTCGCTTAAAATTGTACGAAGCTTTAGAACTGTTAGGGGAACGTGTCCTGTACTTTGACACGGACAGTTGCATTTATATCCATCACCCGAGTCAACAGCACCCTGACATCGGAGACCGTTTAGGAGCCTGGACAGACGAACATCCCGACGACAAGATTCTAAGTTTCGTCAGTGGTGGTCCCAAAAATTACGGCTACGAATACCGGGACAAACAAGGAGAATTGCACACGACGTGTAAAGTGAAAGGATTGACTCTGAATTATCGTACCAGTCGTGTGGTGAACTTTGTGGTATTGAAAGAAGCCTTGCAATCGGGAGAGGATGGAAACTTTAAAGTGACCACCTATCAACCGAACAAGATTGTACGTTTACCCACTCACCACATCGTCAGTCGACCCTTGGAAAAAGTCTAACAAATCGTGTACCAGAAGCGAGTGCGACTTTCCAATCATTTCACCTTAACGTATGGGCACGTCGGTATTGGTCTGTATATAAAAAGGAACCCTAGGCAAGATCAATACTTCATTGTGACTACCAAGACCGAGCGAACAAGATGAATACTTTCAGAGAAACACAAAACAAGTTTAGACAGGCACAACTCACGTGTGGGGCTTCTGAATTGGAATGCGATTGTGAGCCTTGCGACTTTTCAACCTGTGTTAGTCACGGTGCCAGAAAAACCCGTCACCCAGGACAGTTCTGTCGTGGACAGGCCTGAAAGACCCTTTCGGGAGGACACTTGTGTGACCTTACCCCCTATAGAACTGGTCAGAACATTACCCAAAACATGTTGTACAGACACTTGTGTTTGTTCCACGTTGATGGTTATCATGTGCCTTTTATCCTTGTACTTAAGCCTTTGGCTTTTATGTATTTTTTTGTCTTTCGTATTCATGTTTGAAACATTCAATAAACGTGTTCTGAAAAAAAGTATATAAACTCTCGTCTTGTTTGTTTTCGTGTCACAAGTGACATTCCAGACACTATGGCTACCTCTGCTGTCTCTGCTTCCTCTTCCTCCACTGTCAAAGTCATCGACGAACACTTAGATCGTGCCAGTTGGGAGGCTTTGTATCTTCGCCATCCTTTTAACATGCTCATTGCTGGACCTAGCGGTTCAGGCAAAACCGAATTCGTCAAACGTTTGATCGAACATAAACATCATTTGATCGATCGGCCACCTCAACGGATCGTGTGGTGTTACAAAGAGTGGCAATCGGCGTACAGCCTCTTGCGAGAAAGTCAAGGCGATTCCATCGTGTTTGTGGAAGGCATTCCTAAAGAAGACGACGGCATCGTCTCTGACTCCCGTCAAACCCATTTGGTCATTTTCGACGACATGTTAGGAGAAGACGAAGAAGAAATTAAACTGTGGTTCACGCGTAAAGGGCATCACCGTAATGCCAGTGTCGTTTACATCACCCAAAATTTGTTTCAACAAAGTAAAGCCCATCGCACCATCAGTCTCAATGCGCATTACGTGGTCTTGTTTAAAAGCCCTCGAGATAAATCGCAAGTGCAAGTCTTAGCCAAACAGTTAGGGACACCTTGGCTGACTCAGGCGTACGACGATGCCACTCAAACTCCACACGCCTATTTACTCGTCGATTTGAAACCTACGAGCCCCGAGGATTTGCGATTTCGTACCCACTTGTTTCACCACTGGTGCCAAGACGGAGGGCCTGTCCTGTACACGTCTCCGTCCTCGACTTAATTTCACTCCACAAAAAAAATCTATAAAAACATCAGACCCTTTTCATCTGTCTCACACATATTTTGAACATGACGTCCCTTCAGTCACATCTTCCCGTCAAATTGATTCGTGCCTTGTATGGCATCAGTCGAGAAAAAAATCCACAAACACGAGCTCGTGTCTTAGAAGCTAGTCTCAAAGAAGTCTTACGATGGTTCACGGTGACGGCACGTCAATTACTCCAAGGAATCATTCAGATTCCTCATGAAACCAAACGCTTTTTTGATCGAAACAAAGTCGCTTTGACCAAACTGGCCGATCCCCGCATCGACACTCAAACCAAAAAACAAATAATTTTGAAACCTGGAGGGAGCGGTACTCTAGGAGGGGTCATCATTCGCTCTCTCTTAAGATGGGATCCTAATGCCCCCAAACTTCTCCCCAAGAAAAAAGTCAAACGAAGCTCCAAGAAGAAGAAAAAGACCAGATCCCCAAGGAGAACTTCTCCAGTGGCGGGACCCTCCTCTTACCAGACGCCACCCCGGAAAAAGAAAAGAAGCCCCCAGAAAAAGAAAAGTCCACAGAAGAAAACTAGTCGCAAGAGAGGCACATCGGCCAGGACGCAACTTTACACTCGCAAACCACGACCTGCCACGGCGGTGACTGCGTCTTCGGCATCCTCAAGTTCATCCACTTCTCCGTTGATGACACCAAGAACTGAAGAGTACTTGGAGACGTTGATCACACCAAGAACATCTCCGTTGATGACCCCAAGAGAACTTCTCCAGTGGCAGGACCCTCCAATTTAGTGGCAGTGGCTGCTGCTCACAAAGTACCTTCTCCCAAAATCAAAGTCCAAGAAAGATCGGGCATGTTACAAAGTTTACTGGATTTGTCCAAGCAAGAACTGGCTCGATTTAGTCCGTTACGTACCCCTGCACGACGTGTCATGCCTGTCCTCAAACTGATACGACGTAAAGACAATTAGTGGCGACGCGTTCCAGTATAAAAAAGGTCTGTGACCAAGTAGGGGTATCAGTGTTTTTGGTGCTGAAGACTCAAAGATGTCACCCTCCAGAAAACATCCCTCTGCTAAACAGCCCCAAGGAAAGAATAGAAAAGGTCTGCCTCCTCGTTTAGTTAAACATGGGGACATGTTATCTGTCCTGTCCAAAGCTTCTCCACCCTTACGAAAAAAACTCATTCAATCGGCCTCCAAGGAGGTCATCGATACCGTGTGCGAATGCTGTTTGAACGTCTTGAAAGGCACGATCCCTTTGTCCAAACACCAGAAGCAATGCTTAGGTAAACATCGTCACGTTCTTCGCCAAATGGTTCAAAAGAAAATTCCCATTCGTCAAAAGAAGAAGATGTTGGTCCAACGTGGAGGCATTTTACCCCTCTTGTTAGGTCCCTTACTGAAAGGAGTCTTGGGAACCATGTTGGGAGGACTGGTGGGAGCAAGATAAAAAGGCCCTCGGAAGTCCCAAGATCTCAGAATTGACCCCTGACAAACCCATGGAAGGACGAAAACTAGCTTTAGTGCCTTACAAACGATGGATGGAATACCATCGGTGGCAAGAACAACGCACCCCGCATTTACCTCCCAATCCCCATTTGAGCGAGATGTCCCAGTTGCAACACGAATTGCAGTCCTTGATGGATCGCCAAGATTTGTCCGAAACAGAAAAATCGCAAAAGTACGGTCAACTCTTGCAACGACTGCAACTCTTTCACCAGAAAGCTTTAGACGAAACAGCTCTACCCACTCTGAAAGATTTTAAGACCTTGATGAAAAGTCCAGCACCATCACCAGTACCAGTACCAGTACCACCACTACCAGTGAGCAAGCCAGAAAAAGGAGAAGAAGAAGAAGAAGAAGGGTTTCAAACTCCACCAGAAAAAGTACGCAAGTTAACAACACCACCTACCTCCAGAATTGGATGGATTAAAAAGATGATGGCCACCCCTTCTTCATCACAAGAGAAAAAGAAAGTGAAGACAGAAGTGAAGACAGAAGTGAAACAAGAACCGATATCCCCGCTCAGACATCCTCCTCTTCAACACCTATTGCCGGTTGTACACGCAAAGCATTGCAATCCAAGAAAGTACCCCAAGAGAAAAAGAGTAGCATCCTCCAAGAGTGGGTGTCTTGTTAACACACAAACACAAAAAAATGGAAAAAGTCTTAGCCAGCATTTACTACGATCCCTCTCATCCTGCAGGTTACGCAGGAGTTCAAAAATTGTATCGTGCTGCCAAAACTCGATTGAAAAGTCTCCGTTTACCTCAAGTGCAACGATGGTTACAAGAACAAGCTACCTACACTTTACACAAACGAATTCGACGCAAGTTTGCCAGAAGTCGCACCCGAGTGGAAGGCATCGATCATCAATGGCAAGCCGATTTAGCCGATGTCTCTCATTTGGCCAGCTACAATCGTGGCTACAAATATTTGTTTTGTGTCATCGACGTCTTTTCCAAATTTGCCTGGGTCGTGCCCTTGACTTCCAAATCGATCAGCGAGTTAGTGCGAGCCCTGCAACGAGTGTTGAAACAAAGTGATCGTCACCCTCTTCGATGGCAAACGGACAAAGGTACCGAATTTCTGAACCAAGCTTTCCAAAAAGAATTAAAGAAACGTGACATTCATTTTTTTACCACCGAGAATCCCGAAACCAAAGCCAGCATCGTGGAACGTTTTCAACGTACTTTGAAAGAACGCATGTGGAAATATTTTACGCATCACCACACTCTGAAGTACATCGACATCTTACCGCACCTGGTGCAAGCGTACAACCAATCTTACCATCGAAGCATCGGACGTGCCCCGCAAGAAGTGACTCCCGACAAAGAAGTGTTGGTGTTTGAGCGCCTGTTTGGTACGTCCCCGACGAGGGCTGTCCCCACGAAAAGTGGAAAGTTGGCCGTAGGAGATTGGGTGCGCATTGGCAAAACCAAACGCACTTTCGACAAAGGTTACTTACCTAACTGGACGACCAAATTGTTTCGTGTCACTGGACGAGTGCATGGCCGTCATCCTGCCGTCTATAAATTGGAAGACATGAACGGAGAAGTGCTCAAAGGAACGTTTTATTTGCCCGAGTTACAACGTGTCACCAAAAAAGAAGACGACGTGTACGACATCGAACGCATTCTCGAACGCAGAACCCGTAAAGTAGGCAAACGACGTGTCAAAGAAGTCAAAGTACGTTGGAAAGGATATCCACCCAGTTTTGATTCTTGGATCGACGCTTCGCACGTCATCGACTATAAAAAGAAGTGACCATCATGCCCTTTCACACAGACGCAGCTACGTCGACCACTCCTTCACCCAGTTCTTCTGTGCAAGATTTACAAAAACAACCCTTGTGGGTGTGGTGCGGAGAACGACTGCCTAAAACGCAAATCGTCTTTTTCTGCCAAATCTTCGTGGTGTATTGTGTCATCGGGGCAGCCATTGCCAATTTGAGTTTGCAACAAGGAGACAAACAATTGTGGACCATTTTATTGAGCAGTTGCATTGGTTACCTGCTTCCTAATCCCTCCCTGAAATTTTCTTCCAACGGGAACCACGGGAACCTTGTGTCCAGTGCCAGTGCCAGTCACCACTCAAACAAAAACCACAACCAGAACCCCATTTTGGGCGGAGACACGCCTCTGACGTCCAGTAACCCCTCGGACAGCCACAGAACTCTGGAATTATTAGATCACGAAGCCCATTGGGAAGTAGCTTTAGTGGAAATCATTCACCCGACCCAAGTCCTCAATGTCCATCCCAATCAAAATTTTTTTGATGTAGAAGTTCATGACGAACAATTGCAACAGTACTTGGATACCTATGGCACATATGACAAGAAAACCCCTGGCACAAAAAATCAAAAGTACACCACCTATCAATTGTTCATTCCTCCAGGTTATTATTTTAGTGGTCAACATTTGGTGAGCACCATAACCTCCAGATTTAATGTCGTGTTTCTGAAAGCTTTGGAGAGTGTCAAAAAAAGTGTCACCATGGAATACCGCAAAGCAGCTCGTCGCTTCTTGATGAAATTTGACGGGAGTAAAATCCTGTCCATTTTATTTTGTCCTGAATTGTTTGACATGTTGGGCGGAGACATGGACATGAGAATGGCCATGCTCAAGAAAAACGAATTACCAATCGTTCACGACAACGAGTCTTTTAGCAAGTTATTTCGTGCCCCGGTAGAACTGAACCAAGGACTGAATTTGATCTTTGTGTACTCCGATGTGGTGGAGTACAACGTGGTGGGACACACCTCTGCACCGTTACTGCGTGTCATTCCTTTCAAAGTGGATTCTGCCACGGTCACTGACGAGGAAGGTGGAAACACTTATCACGTTCACCGCGAATTTGTCCATTCTCACTATTTGCCTGTCAGCAAGTCGTATTTGGACACGGTCAACATTGCTATAAAAGGAGATTTGGGACAAAATATTCCATTCACCAAAGGAAAAGTCACGGTGAAACTCCATTTTCGAAAACGGTTCTCTCACGACTCGTAAGTCATGTATCCAGTGTACCGAGGGGTTGTTCGACAGCGAGGACACGGTTTAGGAGATATGTTAAAATTGGAATTTCGTTCGGTGGCCCCGGTGTTGAAACCGATGGTGACACGCGGACTGAGCGCCTTGAAAGATGCGGCACTGACGCAAGGCAAAGAATTTCTCCAAAATGTCATCATCGACAAACAAAACCCTAAAGAAGCCTTCTTGAGGGCAGGCAAAAATGTCTTGCTGCAAACGGGCAAAGACCTTTTGGACCGACGCGAAACACCTATAAATGCCCTGCACGCTACCGAGTCAAGCATTCGGCAAGGACAAGGCAGAAAGAGACGACGAAGAAAACACCCTTTCACCAGACTTCACAGGTCTAAAGCGAGAAAGACAAAGAAAAGAAGAACCGTTCGAGACTTAGACGTTTTCGATTATTGAGACACAGAACAAAATGATGCACCGAGAGTCTTGTGCTTGTTCCAAGTCGGAACTGGATCTCTTTGCCATGCCCCCTACCATGATGACGATGCAAGAATCCCAATGGGTGGAATTTCATCCCGTCTCCTCTTTGACGGATTCCGCTCCCATCGAGTTTGAAATCAAAGGACAACCCGAAGATTACATCGATCTGAATAGCAGTTACCTGTATTTGAAAGTGAAAGTGATCAAAACGGACAACGCCAATCCAGGAGGCGATGCTAGAGTAGCTCCTGTCAACAATTTCATGTATTCCTTGTTCAGCGAAGTGGACTTGTACTTGAATAACAAACTGGTCAGCAGCAGCATGGATACTTACCCATATCGTGCCTACTTGGAAAATCTCTTGACGTACGGAAAAGAAGCCAATAATACTCATCTGGATGCTTGCGTGGTATGGAAACCTGACACGGCAGGTGTATGCACGTTTAGCGACACAGTCCTGACAGAAGATGGCAATCCTCACAATGTGGGGTTTAACGACCGTCGTAAGAAAATTCTGCAAGGGCGAAGTTTAGAACTGATGGATCGTTTGCATTTGGACATGTGGTTACAAGAAAAGTATTTGCTGAACGGGGTGGATATCCGTCTGAGACTGAATCGTAGCAGTGCCGCTTTCCATTTGATGGCCCATGCTAACGAATACAAAACTATCATTCAAGAAGCCCGACTTTACGTGCATCGTGTGGAAGTGTTACCTAAAGTGGGAAACGACGTCAGTCAGACGTTGAGCAGAACGACCGCCAAGTATCCGATACGACGCGTAGAAGTAAAAACGTTCACCATTCCCGCTGGACAGCGATCTATGATCGAAGATCATCTGTTCCAAGGACAGTTACCCAAGCGTTTGATTGTTGGTATCGTCAGGAATTCAGCCTTCAACGGAACCCACGATCAAAATCCTTTTGAGTTTCAACATTACAATGTGTCCAAGATCGAAGTCAGTCGTGACGGCAAGACCTTGTGTACCCGACCCTTTGAGCCCAACTTTGGTGTCGCAAAGAATTATTTGAGATCGTACTTGTCCCTGTACGAAGCCACGGGACAGTTAGGAACCAACACCAGTCACGGTATTTCGTACGACGATTATGCAGGAGGCTATGCTTTGTGGGGTTTTGATTTCACTCCAGACCAAGGCAGCGACGAGGGACATTTCCACCCTATAAAATCGGGCCAGATTCGTGTGGAACTTCAGTTTGCAAATCCACCTCCAGATCACACAGTGAACGTCCTCCTGTATGCAGAATTCGACAATACCATAGAAATCAACAGTTTGAGAGAAGTCATTCTAGACAATTAGAAGCCATGGAAGACTGTTATCCCTCTTTGCCTAGTGGAGAAACTTTAGACATGAAATGCGAGGAGACCGTGGAAGGAGAATCCCAAGACAAAGACGAAAAGGACATCATGATCAAGTCGAGATGTCCAGAACAAGAACAGCAATTGGTCTCCTACTGTGCTACATACCTGGCAGACATAGTTACGATATGGATGAAGCATGATTACTATGAATGTCAAAACATCAGTCAAGAAGAAAAATTCAACGAATATCTGGACGAAGCTTGGAGTCTGTTTAAAAAAGACGTGTTACGTTGGTGGTATAAAGACTTGCCTGAACATTTCTGTCCTCCATTAACGACTCAAGAAATCCATTACATCAAAGCCCTCTTTGACAAATTCAAAGAGAAAGTCGCGATCGAAATTGATCACTTATTATCAGCAAAAGAACATTTAGTGACTTATTTTGATCATGATTTTTCTAGAAACGATGAGAAAGTAAATCGTTGATTTTGTGACTAGTATGCTTATTTTGTTGTCTTCAGCTAGGAAACGTAGTGTCCATCCATGACTCAATGACTTGCAACAGTGGAAATCACAATTTCATTCACAACGTTGCCAACCCTGTTTAAAGTAGAGTGTAAATTGAAAAAAATGTTTGTCATTTGAAAAAAATGTTTGATGTTATTTTGTTGGATTATTGTTAAAAAATGTTAGAGTTGTTGGTTAATGTTAAGTGATTTTGAATAAAAAATGTTGTGTTTTGAAAAAAAATGCCTTTGTGGTTTGTTTGGCTATAAGAACGTTGATTTATGCTCTTTGACTTCTTACTATCCCTCTCATGACACTTATTGAACGTTGCGGCTCGAAAACCGTAAAGGGATGTTTTCCTTCACGTCCGCTCCTTGACTTTAAGAACCGGGTTGTTTCCAGTCTAACCATCCATTGTCGACTCATCCTCCTACGAAGATGTGCTCCAAACTAGCTAAGCTAAACGAAGCCTACGTGAATTTGCATAGGGTCAGACACAGTCTGATACCGAAGCCAGAAGAGATAGAGAATCTGAGAATGTTAAAAGTTACTGAAGACCTGATAGAAGAGCTCTTCAGAGAAGAAGTGAACAGGGAGAAAGAAGAATGGACAGAGAAGTACAGACTTCAGAGACAGCAGCAGCAACAGCAACAACAACAGCAACAGCAGCAGCAGCAGCAACCTGAACCTGACAGAGGCTTTGTCGATTGTCGTATCGACACCAAAGAGTTCTTCTTCTCTTTCCGAAGAAGCAGACCTATCGCCAGAAAGTCTATCCTCAGAGGACATCGCATTCTTAGAAACTAAAAGATTGCCATAGCAAACAAAAAAACAACAAAAAAAACAGCCCTTTTCAGGGCTACCCAATACTCTAGAAAAGAAATAACCATCAATTTGCCAATGTGTTTAGGTAGAGTAGTGTGAATATAAACACTGACTCTTTTTTAATAGTGCGAGTGTATGTGTTTGTGTGTTTGTGTTTGTAACATCTCACGTACGTTGATGTGGATAGTAGATTAAGATCATGTTTTTTTGGCTGTTTGAGGTGTGGGCAGAGTAGATTTGGGGGGTTTGATTGGATTGCTTTGCGTATGTGAATAGTATATTGAAGTGATTAATGAAAAATTTTTTTAGAATTGGAATGGGTAGTATAAAAAAGTGAGTGATTGTTTCTTTTAGGTCCGCGCGTTGTTTGGTCATATCTAGGTAAGATCAAATTTATATTTTTAGGGGGATGTTTTCCTTCACGTCCGCACTTTTAGTATAAATTGAAACTCGTTCGGCAGTCCAGCTACCCTTGTTGATTGATCAACACCAGAATGAATACCAGACTAGCGAAACTGTTGGAACTTCATGTGCATCTGGATTATGCCAGGCGCCTGTTGAACGAACTGGCCGCGGAAGCCATTGTGGAAGAGGGAAGGATGAAAGAGGAGGAGAGAAGAAACAAAGAAGAGGAGGAGAGAAGATACAAAGAAGAGGCGGAGAGAAAATACAAAGAAGAGGCGGAGAGAAGATACAAAGAAGAGGAGGAAAAGGAGAGAAGAAATTTCAGAATCCCAGAGACAGAAAATTGGGATTCTGAAGCTATTTATCCTCCCTCTGCTCTCTCCCCAATGAAAGTAAAAAGCAACTGAAGAACAAGATGTGTATGTGGCGCCAGGCCTGGAAGGTGCCATCATTAACCAGGTGTCCATGAAGTTCCAAAAAAACAGCCCTTTTCAGGGCTACCCAATACTCTAGAAAAGAAATAACCATCAATTTGCCAATGTGTGTAGGTAGAGTAGTGTGAATATAAACACTGACTCTTTTTTCATAGTGCGAGTGTATGTGTTTGTGTGTTTGTGTTTGTAACCGCTCACGTAAGTTTGTGTGAATAGTAGATTATGGGTTTGTTTATTGTTTCTTAGTGTATGTGGAGAGTATAGTTTGGGTTTTGTAACCGCTCACGTACGATTGTGTGGATAGTAGATTATGGATTTTGTTTTAATGATTTGCGTGTGTAAATAGTAGATTTGGGGTTTGTTTATTGTTTCTTAGCGTATGTGGAGAGTATAGTTTGGGTTTTGTAACCGCTCACGTACGATTGTGTGGATAGTAGATTATGGATTTTGTTTTAATGATTTGCGTGTGAAAATAGTAGATTTGGGGTTTGTTTATTGTTTCTTAGCGTATGTGGAGAGTATAGTTTGGGTTTTGTAACCGCTCACGTACAATTGTGTGGATAGTAGATTATGGATTTTGTTTTAATGATTTGCGTGTGTAAATAGTAGATTTGGGGTTTGTTTATTGTTTCTTAGCGTATGTGGAGAGTATAGTTTGGGTTTTGTAACCGCTCACGTACAATTGTGTGGATAGTAGATTATGGATTTTGTTTTAATGATTTGCGTGTGTAAATAGTAGATTTGGGGTTTGTTTATTGTTGCTTCACTTATGTGGATAGTATATTATATGAAATGAGAAAACTAGGGGGATGTTTTCCTTCACGTCCGCGCGTTGTTTGGTCATGATCTAGGTAAGATCAATTTTATGTTTTTAGGGGATGTTTTCCTTCACGTCCGTACTTTAACTATAAGAACCCACAAGGTTTGATGTTCGAACCATTCTACGGAATAATAAAAACGAAGATGGTGGTTGCAAGTGAGTTGTTCAACAATTTGGTACATATATACAATTGGATAATGGATTGTATCTATGTAGTGGAGAGTCTAGAAAAAGAATGGAAGATAGCAGAGTATCTGGACTACGCTAAATGCCTAAACGTAGCAAAAGAAGTGATAGCAGAAATGATAGAAGAGGAGGAAAAGAGATTGAGAGGTATGATAAATCCCACCTATGTCAGAGTGGGAAGCCTAAAGGAAGCACGTGACAATGCAAACAAAGTCAGGTGCTTTCTTGAAAATATGTCACATGGGACAGAGTGCTCTTTTGTGGAGAGAGGTCAGGAAAGACTGAGGAAAGGAGAGGAGTTGATGAGAAAAGTGATGGAGGTAGAGGTAAAGAAGATTAAAGAGAGATGGAATAAAGAAAGAAAAGATCAGGAAAACAAAAAGAAACAGGCTGATTTTGAAAGGCTAAATCAGAATTGGATCAAAGTCCAGGAAAAGTTTAGAGCCTTGGGCCATCCAGACTGGATGCCAGAGGAGAAAAAGAAGAAGAAAGGAATAATGGAAAAAATGAGGACTTGGTGGAAGAAGTGGAGGAGTTAGAAGAAGAAGAAGAAGAAGAAGAAACCCAAAGGCCCTTTTCAGGGCCACCCACATTTCTCGAAAAGAGATAGCCTTTCGATTGCCTACCCCTTTTTTAATTTTAAAAAAAAAAAAAATCACATGTTCAATTCCCCTTGTCCCTAAAGTAGTTTTTTTTTTCTAACATGTTCAATTCCCCTTTGTCCCTAGACAAACCCAAACTCTATTCCCCATGTTCAATTGCCTTTGTCCCTAGAATCGATATTTTTTTCCATTGTTCGAATGCCTTTGTCGCTAAAATGGATATTTTTTTTTTCCTTTCTCCAATGTTAAATTCCATTGTCGCTAATCTTACCCAGGGTTTTTTGCCCATGTTAAATTTCCATTGTCGCTAATCTTACCCAGGGTGGTTAATGTTAAATTTCCATTGTCGCTAATCTTACCCAGGAGGTGTTTTTAATGCTAATTCCCATTGTCGCTAATCTGACCCCATTCACTACTTATATATATAATCTCATGGGAATGCTTCTAACTTAAAACAAATGTATATCATTGGGAACTTGAATCGTTTATAATCGCTTCACTTTCAGATCATTCCCTCTCAAATCTCTTTTTTTTTAATTGTGCAATTAAAGCTTTAATGCTGTCATAGGTCTTGAAAAAAATTGTGATAATATTTTAGCAGCAGAGGGGGCGAATCGGACATTTGTCTCAAACGTCATTTGGTTTAATTGATACTTTCTGCATTTAGAGATCAAGCGTCGTCGCCGCGTGGTAAAAAAAAAGTGACGACAACCACGTTGTCGTCGTCGTCATGGGGGGAATCACACAATTGTTACGTCGACGCACTGGTTTAATTAATCGCTGCACGCGCCGATCTCAGTGTCGTCAGCGTCCGGTAAACACAGCGACGACCACGTTGATGTCATCGCCCCCTCTGCTGCTACACATTACAATAAAAATTATTTACGATCTCACAAATAGAGTAACCACTAACTCTTCATCTTGTAAATCAATTAGATTATTTGACTGATCAGTAAGTCTGAAATTAATTCTTGTTAACAATTTATTATGGCATCTCATATAGACTGGATTAATTGGACTTTCAACTATTAAAAACCCTGGAGGAGCCGTTGGTGCAAATGAATAAAGGATGTATCCCTGTTGAGCTTGATTTGATTGTTTGGTATCTATCTGATAACTTCCTTCAATTGCATCGCATACTAAATTGAGCGCTATCACCGTCGATATATTTACGTTATGCGGAGCAATATGTCTGCCGCCTCCATCTGGGTCATTGTTGTATTTAAGGAGCGTTAAATCCTGTTTAGGCTCGGCGAGAAAATCACCGATAGACTTCTCTAGTTCGCGCGCGTTGTATCCGGAAAACTTAAAATTCGGTAAATCGGCTTCTGTGATATTGTAACCGGTTAGAAACTTTTGTTTGTTATCATCGTTGTTATTAATTATCGTCTGAATGATTCGTTCGTGGATATATTCCATGTCCGATACAAGTTGATTTAACACTTCAACGTGCTTTTGTGAGTTTGTCCGCCGTAGTTGTTCCAGCTGTATCCGAAAATTACGATTGATCTCAGCGAAGTAACCAATGATGTCAGATAACGTGAGCGCTATGGTAACAGTTGATTCATCTGTTTTCTTAACGATAAAATCCCATTGTATGGTTTTTTTATCTGTGAATATAAATCTTTCGGCTAATCTTTCTTTTCTTATTTCAGATAAATCATTTCGGTATGATAGATAAATTTCATTGTATGATGGCACACTTGTGTCAGGTTCAACGCGTCGTTGAGGTTTTTTTTCAGGCCATCCTAGTACGGTTCTTATTGAACTGTTATAAATGTCTACGACGTACCCCTCCGTGGATATCTCAATGGACGATGACAACGTCGGCTCATGAACTTTTATAGCTATTTTTGATTCCTTACCGGTGATTGATTTTATTCTACGCTGGATTTCAGCATCAATTTGTTCAATTTGGTAGGACCCAGTTGGTATCGAAACCTCTTTCCAGTCTGGTGTTCCATCGGGTTTATTACTGTTTGCGAACATCAGCGAGTTATTTGGTTTCTGACCATTAAACGCTACTGATCTGATATTAGGCCAGCTATGATACACCCGTAATTTCGCTAGCGCTATTTCCTTTACAGGAATCGGCGAAGGAAAGTTTACACTGAATTCAAGGTTTGTTGACGTTATCGATATCATGCTTGTTTGTATCGGAGTTGTGTTCTCCGCGATCCGTTGAAGCAGTTCGAGTGACATTATTGTTATCACTAAAGTTATTTTTAATTTCTAATTTCAACATCGCGGAGTTATACAACTGGGTCATCGCGAAAAATTCAACATCGGATATAAACGAATTATCTATCGACAGCGAGATCAATTCGGATAATTTCGAGTACGCGTCAAATACTATTTGGTGGCGAACTGTATACTCGCTGAGTTTTTTCTGAGCACACGATGATAGTTTTTTTGTAATTGCGGTTGCAACCCCCGCGATTGTTGTTGCCGCGGAAATAGCAATTGGAACTGCAATCGGAGCTATCATTGTAACCGACGACAAAATAACACCCGCGCCGGCCATGATCCCGGATATCGAGTACACAGCGACGTCAATCGCGGTTATCTTTCGATGGTATTTTTTTATTTTTACATGATATTGTTCCGAGCGCGCCTTTAAATCGGCGGCGTATTCTCGCACAGTGTCGTATCTGTAACGTGACGGCGAATCCATTTATTAAATACATCGCCGTTAAATTAATCGACGTTAGGTATAACACCGGTTGCAAATTGTGATTTTCGCGTTCGTGGTGTCGCTGTTGAACATTGTATCGTAGCCGGATTACCGTTGCGATACCACCGCCGTGAAATTAATAATCGCCGGAGAAGCGGTCAAAATTTGGTGGAATAGCAGATACATATTCTAGTATCCAAGGTACTTTTGTCCTAACTATTTTATCGTCGGATGTAGATACGTGAACCGCAGAATATTGTCTGGCATCGTTTATATATGTTATTGTGTTAATACCAGTTCGGTCGGGTATCGCGACAAGCAACGTAAATGAAACACGATGTAATGTTGTAAATCGATAACAACCCTGTACACCTTGATGGTCAAACATCACCCTATTGCGGTCACCACCCTTGACCCAATCGAGGATCCCACTAGCTACCGTGTACACGACGTTATCAACATGTGCGACGGGGTGTGGAATTTTTATTTTGTTGATGGACGTGCTAAGGTCCGTAACCATCTTAGCGAGTGCGAGTAAATCCTCGGTAAGTTTCGCGACATTGTCTCTATTCTTATTAATAATGTCACCTAAATCATTTTTTACTTTGTCGAGTTTTTCATTCACGGACGCGTTATCCACGTTAATGTCGATCAATTTCGTTTTGATATCTTCGGGTTTGATACCCTCAAAAAACTTATCAGCGACGCCGCGGACGGATTTTTGTTCGTCAATGAATGTTTTAATTTCAGTGAGGGTCGGTTTAGATATACTCGGGTTTCCAAAAAACTTCTGGATGATCTCATTGAACTTAAGTACCTGTTGTAATCGTACATGCGTGGCGATATCATTCAATTTCATGATTAAACTGTTTGAAAAGAGCCCATCGAAGAATTTATCAGTGATGATATTGGAGGTTGTTTGTTTATCCACGAATGTTTTAATTTCAGCGAGAGTCTTGTCAGCCGCAGGCGGGCTTCCAAAAAACTTTTTCGCGATATCGCTGGTGGGTTTATATTCGTCGACAAACGCTTGGACGCTAACGAGCGTACTAAAGTATGTTTGAAGAGGGCTATTGGGGGATTTTTGCTCGTCAATGAACGTTTTAATCTCATCGAGGGTCGTGACAACCTTGGGTGGTTTTCCAAAAAACTTATCCGCGGCGTCGTTAGTGGGTTTTTGATCGTCGAGGGTTTTTTTAACCGCAGTAATATCAATTAAATTTGTTTTAACATCTTCGATGGATTTTTTAATATCGGGAAGTTTTATATCGAGTTTATTAAGTGGAGAGATAAAAAAATTTTCAATTATATTTTTCTTAAACGTTGTAAACTCATTGGCAGATTTTTGTACTTCCGTGAGCCGACTTGCTTGTGTGTTAAATCTATTATAGAAGGTATTTAATGAGCTCGACATGGATATAAGATTGTTACCCAATGTATCTATTTTTTCCGTGACCGTCTTGTATTGTTCTCCCGGCTTAAGTCGTCCGTCGCTGTAATACAACGCTATGGCGTTTTCAGCGGCATCACTATTTCGTGTTAAAACGTCACCGAGTGACACGTTACTGCTTTTCAATTTACCCTGGCGATCTTGAAATACAACTATTTCGTCCGGGTCGACCTCCGTTATGTTTAGCGTCTCAGCGATTTCATCCTCAATTAGTTTTTTTACATCCTTGATGGAATCCGCAGATGTTTCCGTGGTGGGTTTTTTCAGCGCTGAAATAAATCGTCCCCAGATATCAATCATTGTTATTGTAAATGTTATTCTCTAAAATCCGTTGAGCTTCTACGACCCCACTTGTATACTCGTTTACAACTACATGAGGCGGTTTTTTCGACGATGAAATCTCCCCGAGTACATTTAATACTTCACGTCCGCATATCGGTGGATCATTTAATTGTTGTGTTGGCAGCGTGGAATAAAAAACCGGGGGTCGAAAATCAGAGATTTTTCGTCGTTGTATATACTGCATGAACTCGTTTGGCGGGGTTAACCCGTATGAATCAAAATAAACAATCGCGCGCGGATCAATCGCGTATGCAACCCAATGAGTCCCCGCTCCGGTAGAATTATCCAGGTTGATGATACCGGTTTCAACACGGTTTGGTGCCGCCGGTAATTGATCTCTCATAAAAACCCCTCTAAAGTTTTTCAGCGATAACTCTTTAGCAGCATCGATTAGGTCAAAATTAGACATAGGAGTCATTGACTCCTCAACCATAGGTTCCTGGGTTATAGACCCTTGTGTTAATAAACGGGCCCTAGTCTTAGACCCTTTCCCGATCACCATGAATACGGGGTTCCTGGTAGTCTTAGGCCCTTTCCTGCTACGGATCGTCCTCGTTTCTTTTTTTTGTATCCTTGCCCAGTTGCCTTCTTTAGTGCCATCCCCGCTGCGGTACCAACGGCTCCTAACGCCGCCGCCTTCGCCACCGCTGGTGCAGCCGCCGCAATCAACGCAGGAATCGCAGCCAACAACGGAAATATCCCACCGTTCTTTTCCATGTTTTTGATCGCTGCGGCTGAAAAAGTTATTTGAACACCCTTTTTATTCTTCATTGCATCGTTGAAATGTTTGATTTGTCTTCCCGTCAATGATATTTTATGATTGCCGCCAGTCATCTGTGATGGCTTTAACGTCACTGTGGTTCCACATTGTTTAGCGGACTTTGATTTCAATTTCTTGACCTGACCATCAGTCAGCGTAACATTGACAACATTATATGACATTTTTATTAAATAACAGATTAATCTAATTGCTACATGTTTTCACTCAAAGAGTTTTCACTTAAAGATTTTCCACTGGTGCATCAACAACTCTCATTCGTCCGCCAGCTCCTTCCAACAGCATTGATTTATCGCTGAGAATGACAGCAACCGCTCTATAATTAACGCCACCCGGGTTTATACGAGCTCGGAAGTGTATGTCAACGACGGATTGTCTCATTAAATCAAGATGTTCCAACGAAAAGTAATAAATCGGATACAAGTTTTTAAAATCAAGTTGTGATATTTGCAAACCGGTGTCGACGTTTTGATCACGCGCCATAAATGACAGCATCCGATGATACACGCGAGCAATATGGTTGTTGTTGTAATTAAGCTGTATATCCTCGGATGGTTCCTGTTGTCCGTTTATTTTCAGCGAAACCTCACTGACTCCTAATTGATCAAATATCATATGACTGCGTTCTTGATTATTCAATCGTCTTATATCCTGTAACGCAACAAATATATGACGTGGAGCTGAAACACCTTGTTTGGATGCCAAGTGCCATGTAAATGTCTCACCGACATTATCCTCTTTGACATCAGTTGTTACCGCTAGCCAACTCAACAATGATTTTCCCCCCTGTTCCATAAATGATACCAATCGTGCTTCCGTGGTAATTGATGGAGTCAACACTGGCATCCACAATGCTATTTTATCTAAAACGACTTTACCGGCAGCGACACCAGCGGCACGCCAGATGGCATTGTTGTCATCGCCCCTTCGCACTAACACTATTGTGTGTTTGGCTCCATAGATAACTTTCTGACGTTTCTGCAGAATCCAAATATATGATGGAGTGGAATCGCGCATGAAAACCGTCGTTGTTGTCCTTGCAATGTTGCTACTCGTGTTGCAAATCCTAGATTGAAATCATTGTTAACCCTTCCCATAATAGTGAAATCAGCGCCTGGTCTTGGTCTGCGGTCTGGATTAGCCGCTTCAGCTTGATTAGCAACTGAAGTATCTTGTGGTGTCAACACGTTAATGTACTGAATGTGGTCAGCGTTATTTTGGGTATCCTTAGCGAACATCATAGACGGACCCGCCGATCTTGTATAATCATCAGAATATCTTGCTAGCCCGATTATCGTTGTTGCAACATCAACATCGTTTTCTATTGATTCAATTTCTCGTCCGTCAGTGAGATATCTAGCACTCTCAAATAACGCCATGATGCCGTTGTTGACAAAGCCAACTTGAATACGAGGGTCATCTGGGTATGGTGTATCAGCTGCAACATCTGTTACGAGTTTTCCTTCGATTTCAATAAACGCTTCACATGGCAAAAAATATTTACTGGTATCATGGACTTGAAGTTCAATTCGAGATCGTAGGTTGGCTTGTGGCGGTTGATAGGAATAATATTGATAATCACGGACGGAATCATCCTTATCCACTGGGGCATCCATATCAAATGCCGGATCGGCTCTTCGTTTAAACATTTTTATTATTATTCATGTTGGTGTTTTCAATTGCGAAACTCTTTGAGTGGAAAATCTACGATTTTCATCAACGTCGTTTTCGTCGTAAATTCTTTGAATTTTGTTTAAGGCCACTTCCCGCTATCGCGTTCATGATAGCGCTGGTTGTTGCATCGGTGGATGACTGAGCCGCCAACGACGGAGTCGTCATCAATGACTGAGCCGCCAATGACTCTAGTTTTTCTTCCACGGCGTTATTTATTACTTTACTGACATTTGCAGGCATCACTGTCGTTGATGGCATCACCGGTGGTTTCTGTTTTCTTTTTCTCACCAACGATGCTAGTTTATCTCGTGCGGCAGAAAACGCCCTTCCGGCAACATCTCCAATAGCACTAATACCCCTATCACGAATAACATCAATAGCCTTCATTCCTAATTGTTTGGCTAACGGCGCCACTTTTGGAGCCATTCTTGTAAATAACCCCGCAATGGTATTACCGAGCCCATCTCCATAGTACGCGCGGTAAACAGGCAATCACGAGTTTACCACGTAGACGAGTACTGGTTTATCATGGTTGTAGTGTATGATCATCTTATTATTATCATGTTAATGTTTTCCAATTAGTGATTGATCAATCGCTGTAATGACCGTGGTCATCAAAACCATCCACGAGTTCGTTTATGAGCATTCGATATATATCAATACCCATTACGCCGCCGGCAAATAGCCGCCTGCAAATATCAGCGGCTTCATTAATAATTTCTCTGGAATTATTTCCGGCTCGTTTCCCTCCGATAAGTACTTCTAACCGTGATATATCACTGAGAACATTACCAGGACAAGTAACACTAGCGTTTCCAACTAAGCCGCTGCCTAAATATCCATCTCCAGTTGTTTCTTTAGTTGTGTCCCATTTACCAAGAAATCCAGTTGACTTCTCTTTACCTACTCTATTCAATACCATCTCGTTAAAATCCTCGAAATCATTGCGGATATTTTCTGTGATTCTAAATTTGCCACGTTTTGCCAGGTATACTTTTTTTATCCAATTCTCGTCATTTTTTATATACTCTTTATACATCTTGTTTACAGCGTTTTCTCTTAGATCAGGTGAAAAATTCAGCGCGGTGAATTTAGCTAATTCAGCGACATCTAAACTTTTAATTTTATTGTATACATCGTGTGTAAATATACTTTGTGGTGAATACATTTTTTCTATAGTAACGTCTCCTTCCTTTTCTTCAGTATCACCTTGTCGTCGTAGTTCTTCTAGTACTCGTTCTTTTTGTTGTTGTTGCTGTCCAGTAGTTGTTATATCCACGGGAAGTGTTTCCAGAGACTTTTTTGTTTGTTCGGTCTCTGCTGATATCTTTTCAAGTACAGGAAGAAGAGACACTTCTCGTCGCTCGCCTTCCTTAGGAATATCTCCATATATTGCTCGTTCTGTTGCCGTTTTTACGTCTTTGGTCGCTTTAGTTACCGGGGCAAATAACTGTTCACTTCCAACAGCAAAATCAGTTTGCATTTGTTGCCGCGTTTGAAGTTTCTCTCTGACTCTGTCTCGTAACGGTATAAACGCTTTAAGCGCTGCTAGTCTTTCACGTGCTAATCTAGTTGTAAGTGATTCACCTACCATTTATTGTAAAAACGCTAGCGTTTTCAATTGCTTTGCAATTTTATAATACAAAACCCCAAACACGTCATTGCAATTGAATACTGAGTTATTTAATAATGTACTATCAAGTCAAAGTATCCATCAACGACAAAGTTAAACTATACGACGCAATCCGGGAATGCTTCAAAAATAACTCGAGGGAGGGTTTTAAACTAGTAGTTTCTGAACACGGTGATGATAGATTCTTGCTAACATCACAGCAATATCAGCAACTACGTGAAAACGGCGGATATCGCAGTAATTATCTGCGGCCACGAACAGTTAATTCAGTACGCACATAGTTGTATAGGAAAATCCAGCTTGATAAGAATTCTTGGAGGAGAAAATCCTATGTAGAAATATACCTGCACATGTGAATAAAAAGTCGTTACGACACTACATTTAGTTGTCATTGTGTTTAACACGCACACGTGTATGGATTTTTCCCACTAACGTATATGACTTCGCTGATGGCAAAAAAAATGTTTGTTTTAACGTTTTATTTTTTTTACTTGTACACACAGGTATGTGCATTGACCTGGTTACGCTTAGTGAACAGTTATGCCATAGTAACTTCAATGAGTATAATCGGTGATTTCAATTGAGAGAGTTCTCTCCTCCACAGCGTCTTCGTCTAGAATCTTCCTGATGTTTTTAATTTTATTAGAGATTTCTCGACGCCGTTCAAAAGCCTGTCCGAGTTTTCGTCGTATTTTTTCAACGGTAGTAAACAATCCAATAAATGCATTTACGTCATTGCCATACAGGTTTTCATTGATCGTATATTGTAATCGCTTTATAAAAGAATACTCACGTGGCAAGGTATATCGACCTTTCTTTGATTGCTCGTTAATAATTTCATAATCGGACAATATTTTTTGGTTATCAAGCTTATCAGATAATACAATTCCTTGATTTTTTAATTTTGAAATTTCAATTAAAATGTTATTGATGTCTTCGATATTCATATTCTTATAAACATCTTTATTTCTAATATCAAAAATTTTAATAAAATTATTGCGGTCATTTTTTGACCCGTTTTTAAGGACGATACAATGCCGTAAATCTCCACTCGAGTGTTGTGGCAGATTGTAGGCATATAAACAATGACGTAGATGATATTATGGTATGGGGTGATGGGACGGCACAAGACAGCACAAACATAAAAGAGGCGGGGCGGAACTCTACGGCTGATTCGACCAATCAAAAGCAACCCAATTAAATTAACCCGGTTGCATGATTGTGAACAAAAGACAACCACACGCCCGGGTCAAGTGCGTGGGTTAGTTTTGATTGATCGAATCAGCTTTCGAAAGCCCCAGGCTTATAACGAGTCGGCTTATATATAAGGTGACTAATACAGCGGCGTCAGTCACAAGATGTGTGTTAATTTAAATTTCCTCGAATCGTTAAATCCTTGAATACTTATTAATGGTGTTTCACAGCATTTAAATGAAACCAAATATTTGAATAAAGCACAAAACAGAATATTACAGTTGTTTGTAAAGAGAATTTGATTAATTCGTTTTCTTTGAAACAGATAAAATTAATTAATTGTAATAGATTGTAGCGTTCACACTGTCAGCAACTTTGTCGGCGACTTCGTCACTCACCGATATGCCATCACGAGTTATTCCCCTTTGATGTATGAAAACTGAATTCTGTGTCCAGTGTCCTTTGAGATCGCTGTTTTAGTTATATTCTCTGCAACATCTCGAACTGATTTACTACAAATATCGAAATACCTACCAGCCGCATTCATAGAGTGAAATATTTTTTCCTCGTGTGTTGTTGTATCAAATGACTTTACACTCTTTGCTTTTTTCGCGTGTTTACCTGTTTTACCTTTTTTGTTATTTTGACTTGAAGTAATGGATTGCAGGTTCATAAGAGAATTATTTAGACAATCAGAATCAATGTGATCAATAACCACCCTCGATTGGTCCGTTAAATGCTTCATATACCACCCTGTGAACAAGATATTTCTTCTTTCCAACAGTAAATCGCATATACCCTTGATTATTTACAGTACCAACGGGTTTTTTTAGTCTATGATGTCTCACAACGCCGTCACGAGATGCTTCATAACTGACAAGCACAGGGTGAGGTCTGAAGTCTTGGCTCATTTGTATAACAATACTATTTGTTTAATTCATTACTTGGTTTAATTATAAACCTATCAATATAGTCGTTAGGAGTTCTGATGATTTTGTCATCATTAGGGTCAATTACGGAGTTTTTTATTCGTTTATCATAATAGCGTTTTAGTTCCCTGTATCGTTTTCCGCCGCAGCTGATACATAATTGTGATTTCCCTCTTACACCAACGTGGCAAATCAGGCATGGGAGGGGTCCAAGAGAACCATTTCGAACGCTTTGTAAATGATATCCACAAAATTCACCTCTACATGATTTATTGCACGGGGTTACCGACCCAATCATCAACCATTTGCAGTGATTCATTATACTGTATTCTTTCATTTAAATACTTGTTTTAATTATATGGAGGATGAGTTTGAGAGATTATCAGCAATTAAGCATTACAAAAATGTTAAATTTAATCTCGATAGACCCCTCAAAGACGTACCAAAACGGGCGATAACAGATAGAACCTTGATAAAAAAAATACGTGAATGCACTATTGAATTCAAGCGTGATGGAGCATCTCACACCTGGTCAACATTTCGAATTGATGGCATCGTTCATGCTACCATGAACGACAAACGCGCGGCGACGATAATATCACAACTTGGCAGTAAAAAATATTTTTTCAGAGTAAAATTCATTGTCCAGACGGAAACAGGTAATTGGATCATACGAGATAAATTTGAACCAGTTCGTATCGGCAGTAAAACAGTCGTTGTTAGCAAAGATTCCAAGCCGGGGCTGTTAACTGGAATAGACAAACCATACTATGAACGAGCGTATCCTGAAACAGCAGTTGTTTATGGAATATACTCGTTAAATAAAAAACCTGATATCCGAAAACTGAAACCAATGAGACAGTCAACGGGGATAAATTGTGTAGCAGAACGAATAATAGAGCATTTTACAAATGCATGTCGAGGAAACAAGCTGACTGATCTACGGCGTAGTAAAATCAACCAATGGGAACTAACCGTAAAAGAGCGTGGAGCTACTATCAGCGACATAGCGAAATTAGAAACGTCGTTGAGATTTCCAATAACCGTTGCAACGATAACCGGACAGGTATTACACGAATCAAAGTATAAATCAAAAGGAACCACAATTAAAATTATTGATCATAACGAACACGCGTGGACGTCCGCGGTCACAATATTTCCACGGGAACGAACAGTAAAGTATATACCTGAAGAATTTTTAGGAGAAGAATTCTCCCGGGATGGTTTCCTCGCGGAGGGAAAACTATTTGACGCTATAGCCTGCTTGTGTAAAAACGACCCTGTGTCAGTGTGGTTACTTCGCAGCGCTGAAAACGATACGGATTCCTTTGATCAGTTTGTGCGACCAAACGGTGAATTATACCGCACTGAAGTGTTTCATAACAAGATGAAAAAAACCGCCATGGAATTTGGAGAGCATGATGAACAGTTACTAACAAATTGTTTTACAATTCCATCGGTTGCAGCTCATTTTGCAGCAAAGAAAAATGCGTGGAGACCAACACGCAAAGAATTTTTACCAGACATTGAGGCCAGCTGCCTTGAATTCAGTCACGGTGGTCTATGGAACATAAAATACGACCGTGAAAGAGTTATTTCCGTCGACATGGTTGCTTGTTATCCAGCTAGTTTTCTTGGTTATGGATCAGCCGCTGAGTACTTTAAACGATTTGGACACCCTGGACATGAAATGACTCGTGTTGCAATTAATGGGCCGCTGCCTGATTTCGATTTAACCGGATTCGCTCGTGTGGTATCATTTGAATTCGCAGCAGGACTTCATCGCTGTTGTTATATTTGGATCGGTAGACACATGGCTGAAAAGAGATGGCTTCCAATAGCGCTGCTACGGTTTATGATTGATTGTAAAATGCTAATTTCGTTGATTGTCAGTGAGGCAATTATATCATATCGGAAACAAACCAACGTGTGGTTACCAGAACCGGAACGTCTTGATAGTATAATTGAAGAATCTAGAGCACAGATTAATGCCGACGAAGAATATATCATCGAATGGTCCAAACGGGTATTTAATCAGCGAAACAGGGAGGCAAAAGATCTCGGTATAAGAATAATTGGGAAATTTACTCAAGGAGGAAAATACGACTACAAACGACATTGCTCACGGTTGATTATGGATAACACCGAATACGACTTTGTAATCGCTGATGCAGTATCTAAAAACATTTACGTGGATCGCAAGGACGCTCTGCTGTCCAACGGGACGCGGCTAGGTACAATTGTTACTTACAACGACGGTTACAGTCCTCTGTATACGCATTTGAGGGCGTCTATGTTGGGTTATGCTTGTATCAATTTATTTTCAATGTTAAATAGATTTCCTGACACCGCAGTTAGAGTTGCGATCGATTCAATGTACATGGACGCAAAGTATGAAAGCAACGTAGCTGAATTCATTAATCCAGACGAGAGTTGGGGTACATGGAGAATTAAAAATGAAATACTACGCGATTATTCACCATCAGAAGATGTCACCGTTGAGAACAACTACTTACGCGGTGATAATCTATCAGAGTGGTCTAATGCACTACCGTGTTCCAATCCAATTTGTAGACACAAAACAGTTTATTTAAGCGGTTGTGGCGGGTCGGGAAAGACTACTTGGGCGATTGAATTATTTCGAACGCGGGCAAGTATAATTGTGCTTACACCGACCCATAGTCTAGCGAGAGAAATAAAGCAACGAAACATTGACGCGGTTACTTATCACAGCTTTTTTCGATACAGCGGCGGCGTGTGGACTCCTGATCGAATGGGTGAGAAGTTCATTCCTGAGGTTATTATTTGGGATGAGATAGATACTGTTTCGTTAGATACGCTACAAATGTTTCTTGATTGGCTGCTGACAAAAAACTGCGCGGTGATAATGTGCGGCGATCATGGCCAACCACCACCATTTGTCGGCGAGAGTCCACATGATTGGTTAAAGGGGTTCGTGGATTATTATGAAGAAACCGATACTGATTACCGAGCACTTGATGAACAACTGCGCGAGGTTAAGAAATTAATTAGATTACAGCCGGATAAAATCCAATGTGAAATTATCCGCGAGGTGATTCCGGAAACTCCGTTAAATGAATTTTGGGAAGCATGGAGACCAAACGATTTGATTGTAGCGAGTAGAAAGATAGTCAGAGACACACTTCAGCGGAAGTTGTTTGCGTTGCATAAGGAAAAGTTTCCAACGCGTCCAGTGCCGTTATGTTATAGACCCGCGGACACACGGCAACAAAACATTGAAGTTGAAATTTCAGGCCTGACAAAGTCAAGGACAGAAAAACAAATACTGGTGCTGAATGATATTGTGCTCGTTGATATCAGTGTCGTCGAAGACGCGCTGCGTGCTGATAAATCGCCGTGGACGCTAGGATACGCAACAACAATACATTCCTCGCAGAGATTGACTATCACGGATACAATTGTTTGGATAATTGATAATCGCATCGAATGGTCAAATTTAGTCTATCTTGCAGTGTCCAGAATACGGAGGATGAATCAGCTTCGAAGAATTGTTATTGACGAAGCCAGTGACAAAGTCACCGACGACGACAGCAGTGATATCATTGATGCTAGCGTCATTGATAGAAAACTCTCGGGTTACCGCCAACAGGATAAAAAAACCAGCGGCGTTTTGATATTGATGCCGAATTAATAATTGCGCTACGACAACAACAGAATAATCACTGCGCGAGTTGTAATTGTATAATGCGTTCGCGTTATTTGGATAAAGACGCTCATCAATTTACCGTGGATAGGATCGATAACAGTCTCGGTCATATCCGTGGTAATGTGAGGTTGACTTGTCTTGAGTGCAATAGACGCAACGGCGCTAGTTAATGTCACGCGGAGGTAATTGAGTATCGTCAGGTATTACTTGTAGCTGCTCGCGTGTAAATCCGCGCTGAGGAGCAGTTGAATCAAGTCTATAGATCGTGTTATCGTTGATATGTTATGCGTGGTAACACTCCAAATAGGATCAGTAGCTCTTGCTCTGCCGCCTTCAAGTTCTCCTGGTTCATATAGATATCTAACAGTGACATTGCCGAGAATCGGCTTGGAAACGCTAGCGTTTCTAGAAAAATCTTTTTTTGGTCGTCCAGGTATATACTTTTTTTTTATTGCGTCGCTGGGCTTCATGTTAATTGCTCGGGTAATCTCGTTATTTAACGCTGCAATTACACCTGGTAATCTTTTAACCCATTCACGAGATCGTTTTTCCTGGATGAATTCTTTCGCGTATTGATATCCAAATAACCGTTCAGCAAGAGTCCGATTGAATCGTTCAACAATTGCCTGATCACGATGTAGCGCAGTATGACCTCGTCGTAACGTGGTATTATGATGTTTCAACGCTGATAAAACAGCACCGCGAAATTCATTGCCAGGATCAACTTGTAATAGATTTGGCCAGCGCAGAGGACCTCTTCGATAAATCCGCTCAAACGCACCGGCTACTTCAGTTGCTGACTTTGTTTTCAAGGGCTCCGCTTGTTTGTATCGACTCGCAACATCAACTACAGTTAACGCGTATTTGTAACCGTTGTCATGCGGCAGAAATAATATGCCAGCTTGATGAACTTCATTGGGTACGGTAACATCAAGGCGCGAGAAGTTGATTTGTTTAGGTGGTGGTAGATAGATTTGCCATATAGCCTGTTTGGATAACCAGTTAGCCGCAGTGGCCTTTGTTACTTTTGCAGCGCTTGCGAGTTTATCAATTGCGGCTTTTCCTTTCCAGTATCCTCTCGGAGAATAATAGATGGATTCCATGTTGTTATTATAAACGCTTGCGTTTTCAATTACCAGCGCGAGAAGCTCCGCTTCCAATCATTAATTTACCTTTCATAGCCGATTTTACCAACCATGAAGCCAACTTTTCTTTGAGGGATTTATCAGGAATGGTATTTAACGCGTGAATTAATTTTACGTCCGCGATATGACGCTGTTGCAGATCACCGCTACGATAAGCTATATCATGTATCCGACATGCTTCGTCGATAGCGTTTATTGGATACTTACCGGGTCGCGCCTGATTTTGATCATTGAGTCTGATATCTAATCGTGTTCCGGGGCCACAGTAGCCATATCCTGGGAGGTGCTTTTCTCCTGGATACTTTGCCCAGGGAGTTCCGGGGAGTTTTGATAACTTGGCTGCAATATCACCTCTTTGCTTTTTTTTTAAAACGTCTCGGGTCTAATAGAAATAAATCTAAATTTCTTTGTACCGCATCGTACACACTTACCAGTAAGCGCCGATCTGTTATTTTTTGTGGTAATTGTTGTTTGATCGGTCATTGGAGTACGCGCTCTACACTTCACACAATATAGATCCATAATTTATATATAGCGATTATGAATGTAATTGATTTTTCAGCGACTAAAACAAGAGAACCAGTTAAGCATCATGCAGCGCTTCCCAACTCGATCCGGATGATTATCATTGGACCATCTGGATCCGGTAAGACGCAATTGTTACTTAATTTAATAATGAGATGGATGAAATGGGACAAGTTGTATTTAATCGCTCCTAGCGTAGATGATCAACGATGCTACGAGGTGTTAAAGGATTTTAACGAGAATGTATCAGAGATCACCAAAAACAATGTTATTGAGTTTATTACAGATATCGATGAAGCACCAAGCATCGATGATATTGATGGCGGTGTTAACAATCTAGTCGTGTACGATGATGTAATGTTAGACAATCAAAAAAACCCAGCTAGGATATTTTCGCGAGGCAGGCATAAAAACACGGATGCGATATATGTCACTCAACGATACACACAGATTCCAAAAGTAATCAGAGATAACTGTATTATTCTTGCTGTGTTTAACGGCGTTGATACACACACACTACGAAATATCTGGCAAACTTGGTGTGGCGGTGACATGGACTTTAATGTTTTTCGAAACTTTTTTAGTCATGCTCAGTCGACCCCACATGGATTTGTAACGATAAATTTACACGATCCTCGGGCACGATATCGTATCGGACTTGATCAAATATTCGGTTGAATTGTAAAAGATTCCCATCGTTAACTGTGTGTAGCAGCAGAGGGGGCGATGACATCAACGTGGTCGTCGCTGTGTTTACCGGACGCTGACGACACTGAGATCGGCGCGTGCAGCGATTAATTAAACCAGTGCGTCAACGTAACAATTGTGTGATTCCCCCCATGACGACGACGACAACGTGGTTGTCGTCACTTTTTTTTACCACGCGGCGACGACGCTTGATCTCTAAATGCAGAAAGTATCAATTAAACCAAATGACGTTTGAGACAAATGTCCGATTCGCCCCCTCTGCTGCCATTTTTTTATTTTGCTTTAAATTATTTTCAACGGCAATATTTAAATTATAGAGTTTCTTTTGCAATGACATTTGAGGTCGTGCTTACATGCACAATTGTGCGCACGCCACTATAATTAAACTCAACAACAAGTGCTTACAGTTGTAACTGAAGTTGTCACGTTGCCTGCCGCGATTACGTAAGTCAAGAATAAAGGAACTGGTTAGAAGCCATGCATATATGTTAGACTCCGCGGCTATAGTGGTCCTGTTCGTAATTGTTACGAGAGCCAGCTTTGTTGGGCGTCAAAAATCACATATGGACACTCATTACTGAGAAGCAAAGTAGTGCGATTTTAAATACTTGATTGTATTCAAACTCTTGCCATGGCACGAACAAAACCGACAGCCAGAAAGTCAACAGGAGGAAAGGCTCCAAGAAAACAGTTATCAACCAAGGCTGCTCGTAAGAGCGCACAGTAACTTTCAAGACAGAATTTCAGAATCGATGTAATTTTATACGATAGTATAAAATATATACAAGAATTTATACAAATCTACAGAAGAAGAAAACAGTGAATACTACTCACGAGCAAGGAAAACGAGAAAACATGACGGAGGTTCATAATGCACTATGGAAACTGGAAAAGTATTTTAAAACAAGAAGAACTGAGACTGAAGAAGGGTCATACCTTGAATGATATTATCAAGAAGGTACACAGGAATTGAATATGAGACACATACCGAGAAAAAGAATACCTACTAAGTCCATAGTAATAAAAGCCCTAAAAATCATGAACCCGGACATTTTACAACAAATTTACTCAATCAACAGAAAAGGATATGAGGGATATATAACACGACCAAGAGGGAACTTACCGGTATTACAGTCTGGAGAAATAAATATTTCGGGAGAGACGGTAATAGTTAAAAAGCCAATGTCACTACTAAAAAAGATCAAGAAACAGACAGGAGAACTCCATTTATCAGATATCCACATGGAAATAACCCTAGAATAAACGGTCGACCGCTTTGAAAACAAATTCAGTATAATGGTAGAAAAATCTAGATTGGCGACGGTTCCAGGATTCTCCATATACAACGGTATCAGAATACTGGAAATTGAAAAAAACAGAACTAAGAGGGATAAAAAGAGCTTTCTACTTACATGATTTTCTGACAAAGGCTTGGTACAAGGGATGTATATACCACCGAAAAGGCAACAGATTCGGGGAGACAGGCCACACCCCACATAAATGCCCGAAAACCCCGGCGGAAACAGGTTCAGGGAGCACAGAGCAAACCTACACAGCAACGCTGGAAATCTTCTCGACTATACGGCAAAAAAAACGACAGAAACAACAACAACAAGGAAAAATACAACAACAACAACAACAACAAGGCGATCAGGAACGTCAACACCATGTAGAGAAAAGAAAACGTAGAACAAGGGCAACAACAAAGGCAACAAAATGGACAAAAGAAAATCCAACAACAGCAAGATAAACAAAAACAAGAGACAGAGAGACTAAAACAACACAAAATGCAAGAAACTAAAAGCTCAAAACAACAACAAGGAGAGAAACAACACCACCAATTAGTACAAAAACAAATCCAGCAACAACAACAACAACAGAAGGCACAACAACAAGTAGCAGGAAAACCAAAAGCAGAAGTAATCCAAGAGAAACAAAAGAGACAAACACTGCCAATTATGAAGAAGGAAAACACACAGCAAGGAAACTTGGAACAAAAACCAGAGCAGAGTAGCAAAAAGATAAAAACAACGGCAAAAACAACACAAATAACGGAAACAGTGCAAACAGAGATAGAAAACTATCCGGAAGACTATGATGAATGTCCGGAATACAGTTTGGAAAACCAGAAAACCACACTGATAACATCAAAAGAACCAAACCAAAGAACATCACTAGAAGAAGAATTAAACAGAGACAGACGTAGAAGGAGGGATATAAAGAGACAAAAGAGAGAAGAAGAGGATAAAATGGGTGAAACCTACCTTATGGAGGACGACGTATGCATTGAACAGATTTTCGTCTTATTTTCAACAACAACAAAATTATTTTTTTAAAAGCAACACAAAAAACCAACAATAAGAAAAAAGGATACAATATGTGCGCAATATATATATATATATATATATATATATATATATATATATATATATATATATATATATATATATATATATATATATATACTAAGATTATGATATGAAATTCAGACAAAAAATACAGCACATATACAACCACAAGTAGGGCAGGAGGGCCTCCATAAATGGTCTGAGAAGATCAACCAGGAAGAGCACCCTCCAAAACAAAGATTGTTTCAGAATATTACGGCATTGTAACTGTAATTATGTGCAGTATGTACACTTCATTACTAGAATCGTTAGTACGCAGATTTTCTTTCGTAGTGTTTAATTTACATGCATATTTGAGAAATGAGATTGCAGGCTCGTGGTTAGAGTTAATATTGTAATTCGCTATTTGGTTACTTCGTAGTAAATTAGTGCATTTATTTATGTGATAGTCTAGATTTTGCAACTGTTGAATTGAATTGTAACTTTGGAAAATGGTTGCAGTGTGTAGAATTAGTTAATATGGATAGTTGAATATTTGTGTACACTTGGAGTGTAATGTACAGAAATACGTCGGATTACTGTGCTATTGTTCAGAATAATGAGATTAAGAATATATATATATATATATATATATATATATATATATATATATATATATATATATATATATATATATATATATACTGATGTGACGCAATTTATTGATGTCTGTATGATAAGTAGTTGATACCGTGCTTTTATTACGACGTTGTTTACCATACAAGAGCGTATGGGTATTTCGATGTGCACGAATGCGTGACCGAAAAATGTGATGGCCTTTTTCTGATGAGTGATTGTTAGTTTAGCATGAGACGAGATGGCTAAGGAAATATGCTAACGTCTTTGTGTTTTCACAGGAAGCTTTTACGGGTTTAGTCCCGAATCTCTAGGAGAGAGACGGAATAGAGACTAGTGGAGAAGGCTAGTCGGAGAGACGAGTCAAGGAGGAGGAGGAAAAGGAGTCAAGGAGGAGGAACTGGAGAAGGAGCAGTCAAGTAGAAGGAGTTAGGAGGGAAGTCTGAAGAAGAGAAGAAATTGACGGGATAGGAAAGATACAGATGAGTAGAAAACAAGGACAGGTGGAAAAGCGATCTCACACTCTAAATCACAGGATGCAATAGGCTATCATTTGGTCGAGAGGAAGAAGAGTGATTGGGAAATTATTATCATTTGAATATTGAATTACATTAGATTGTTATTCTTTTTGAATTTCACCTTTTGTGTTCTCAATAATTTAACTGTCGGCATTGCTGACAGGGGGCTCGGAGCCTTACCTCTCTCTATCACTAATTGCACTCCCTACAAAATCGAGCCCGGGTTGGGACTTCTATTGTAATTTAAATAAATATTGGGAGCACCCCTCCCCAACCCTACCAAACGCCACAGAAATGTAAACTGAACACTGCGATAAATTTGCTAGTGTCGACAGTTTAATCTGCCGGAAATAATGGTTCTGTTATGTTATTTTTCAAGGACCTCACTGACCATTCCGCAAGCAGTACTGTGGTAAATTAGGGCTTAGCATGTATCCTTATGGATCGAGTGGGCCCTATAATTATTATACTCCACTTGATGCGTTGGCAAGTTTAAGGTTTTCTGAAAACAAGATGAATTATTGTTTGACTGTATTGCATTATTTTGATATATAATAAAGTATGTATACAAGACAATGTCAATGCAAGATAATAATCGAGAAAAAGACAAGAAAAACCCAGAATCAGAAATGGCTTGTCGGACCTTGTCGTCAAACATTTTCTTTACGTCATCAATCTGTTTTAAATACTTTATTCTGTCCTTTCTCAGAGTTTTTTTTTAAATTAGTGATAACGAATATAACAGTAAAGGACCAGACAGCCTTTGCTTAAAAACAGATACACAAACAGGCATTAGCTAGGACGTGTCAATCTCATTTCCTTAATGGTCTGTTTCTGCTCAGTCCAGATATGACCATGTTCAGAATGGCTTATAGGACCTTGGAATAAAAGCATCTACACACGTGTGTGCACACTCACAGATCCAATTATATCACAGCTTGTAACTCATTTTGTAAACGTGAATATTTAACCTTATGCACATAATCAATATGTTAGGGTTTGTTATCGTTCAAAATCGACCTATTCACACGTTCCCTCAGATGTCCAATTATGCCCTGCGTAAAAACGACTTTGAAATAGACGCAAGGCTTGTCCACGCTTACAACTAAACCGAATCGAGTTTTCCGTTCCGATCGAAATCAACGGCACAGAATGCTAGAATATGCGTAAATATCGTGGAAATTGAGCTCTTTTCACTGTTTGACACCAATAACATACGAAACAAGTTTCTCTGTTCAAACTCAGAACTCAGTATAAACAGTCATGGAAGCTTAATAGTCGGTTTATGTAAATATACTGTACTGCAGCTCGAGAATATAATGCACTGTTGGCAATTTAGATTCCAAAAGTCCTTTATTACACCCACGTTCCTTTGTGCAAGGGGAGATGGGGTGATATGAGATCACCCCACCCCACCCCCTTATCGTGCTTTGATTGTCGTTATGTAGGAGATGATCGACCATGGCGTTATAGCCCGTATCGAGTAATTAACATAAAATAAGAAATTTATGGATGAAATAACAAATCTGAAGAAAGATACAGAATATAACACCAAGAGCCCTAGTGTGTAATATATAACAATTTAATCAATTAAAACAAAACGTAATTGAACACGACATTCGAACGATACACGTCTTACAAAATAAAGTAACAAAATTTATTCGAAATGCAATTAGCCATGCTGTTGAACCGATAAAACAAATTTTATCAGAATCGAGAGACTGATCCAACTCTAATACTGGCATATCAACATAACATGATTGCTTCCGGTCCTTTCCAAATTACTGTTGGTGTAATAAGATGAACCGGAACGGGGTCAGAGATTACTACAATGAAGACACTAAGAATGATAAAAAAAAAAATACCTCGTTTATTTATAGATCATTAAAGATAGAAAATTCCTTCACCCAAATTAATTAGCATAAATTCCAAGACTGGATTTTTAACACAATGATGCGCACCGATTCAAACAACGAAACAATTACTGAAATAACATAACTAATAATGATAAACTGAAACGAATTGTTAGATGTAATATAAAACAAACAGTCATAATATATGAAATGAAGCAACAACAACAATAAAAAAAATAGCCAACGTAAGGAACAAAAAAGAAAAAACCAAACTATTAATCACAAAAAACTGATACGTGAATTTCAAAACAATGACATGGTTTTTACTCATTTAGTGTTAATGGTTTTATATAAATAGTCACAATGTTTCACTCAAATAGTGATAACTGATTTCATATAAAGAACAACAATTTTTCACTCTAATAGTGACAACTGATTTAATTAAAATTTGGACATATCTTGCGGCGTCCAATTCAGAACCACAAGGTAATTTCAGTCCCACCTCACTGCCGGAAGGAGCCACCACGAATGGTCTGCTCCTAATATTGGCCTAAGGATCCGTAGAACCTCTTGTTCCCTGCAGTCCCATTGGTAATGAAGATTTGGTCCATCACCACGAGGTAACTACTATGTTCCTCAGGGCCAACGTCACCACCGATAGCATACCATGTATGTACCATCCCAAATTAGCACCACGGCTAAAAAAAAAAAACCTTCAGTACGGTCAGACACAAAGATTCAGCATAGCTCTGTCACTATCGCTCCATCACTCCGTCACTATCAACCCTTCACCACTTTCATCCCTTCACCTCTTTCAGCTGAAAATTTACATAAATCCGTGTAATATCAGTAACACGGTCATGTACAACATGCCATGACGTACGTGACGCATGCGCATAAGTGGAGTTGATCATTTTCCAAAAATCAAATCATCGGGACTGCCGTATAAGGTTATAATAATAATCAGGTTTATATGTGAGCCTGTATCTGACGAGAATCTTAAAGAACTTGAAGTAACATTCTCTCGTCCCTTAATTCGTGCAACATTATTGGCAGTACAATCCTTCTGTTCAGTTGTATACTGGTGAACTTGAAAACACGACTATAATAACATCTAACACTGCATTACATAGTTCGGAACTATCAAAACTGCACAATAAATATTAGAACAATAAAACAAAACAATTATATCCTATAATACAAATAAGAAAATACAATTCATATACACAAGGTTCCCACGTTTTTCTAAATATAAATTTTCAGGTCTTTTCCAGGATGAAATTAATTTTTTCAAGACTCTCCAAAACTTATGTGTCAGAAAAGGTAATCATGTACAAAACCACAAAACGAGTCACACGAAGCAACGCTGACTATATTCCAATAAATTGGCATTTAAAGCCATTTCAATGTTCAGAATACAAATTCTAACTTTACTTTGCTGACCTGCATTATGTTGCCACGTGGAAACAACATAATGAGCATATATTATTTTGTTTCCTTTCAAACCTTTAATTCTAAAGAATACTAGAGCAATACATATGCATGTTATACAAAGTAAACATCTCCTATCACAGTATGAAGAAGAAAAAATGCAAAGTATTAGAATCTTATCGTGTAACGAAAAAAGTTTAACCCAGAGTTTATGTGTGCCAATAAAATCTCAAACAAGATTTTTCAACCACCTAAACTCCTTAAGAAGATTTTGTTAAACATTTCATCATTTAAAATACATTTACAAAAGGGTTGATTAAAATTTTGATAAAAGACCTTCCAAATTATAAATTGTTGTATAAACAAGGACTGAATTTTCTGTAAAATCAACTTGTCTTCTTGTAGTACAATAAACCAGTCCCAAAACCTGTATTGATACATGGGCTCTTATCGTTTCTTAATATATAATAAAAGGGACCACAATTTCCCATTTAATCTGCGTTCTATTCAAGATCTGAAACCAATGCTTCAAACTACATGTCGCTGTGTAATAGTTTCGTACCAAAGTTCAGCTCAGAGATTCGAAATGTTTGTAATCCGGGTTTCCTCTGAATATTCCAACCCCATTTTTCACATTTGGACATTTAGGATGGAGTGTTGGTTCAGAGCAATTACATATAAAAAAAAAAATTAGAATCTGCCGCCACCGTAAGATAGCTAACCAGCGGGCCTAGCAAATTTAAACTGTTATATCGACTTATACCTGCATGAAATCGATAGGAAAATTATTTATTTTCTCAAAAATGGCAAGTATTATAATCGTTATGTCTTTAATCCGCTGACAGACTAGATGAAACTCGGCATAGATGAAACCTGACCCGGTACTCGCCATTTGCGTTAATAGTCACATGACATCGGAGGTCCAATAGCCACGCGATATCAACAACAAACTCCTTTTTAATGTCTTTGTACAAAATTTCAATTTTATTAAATGAAAGTCCGATACCTTTTGTATAAACTAGAAAGAATATATAATCCTCAACATATTTATTTCGAGAACAACTACAAGAAACTTGGCCAGTCTGATTCATCAAGCAGAGTAGTCTGGTTCCCTGCTTTGTATGCTCCATGCGTGAGAGAGCACATGTCAACGTGGTACTCACGTGATACAACAAAACTCAGGAAGTTGGTCTCGGAATAAATAGAGAATTTTGTGCAGTTTCGTTTTTGTATTTTTATTACAACTAGTAGACTTTCATTTAATATTTTTTTCTACAACATTTGAAAATGACGGTTGTGAGATTATGTGTGCTCGTGCGACTAGCAATCGAAATCGCTAGTGACAGCTCAAATTTCATCAACGCATTAGTTTTATTGTCTTTTAACATAACAAATTTAATACTCGCAATTTCTGAGAAAATAAATAGTTTTCATATCCACTTCATGCAGGTATAACTCGATTTAACAACGTTTAAGTTTGCTAGCCCATCCCTAAAGCGGCTATGTTTTAAAGCCAACATTTGGCCTCTTGTGATGCTAGAATGGTTTTTATACCTTCCAAATAATAAAAAAATACCGATATCGAATTGTCTGTGAAACAAAAAGCCTACCAGACGAATCTAATCTACTGAGCGTTTAGATTGTCTTAAAAAATTTATTTATGGCAAGCACTCAAATGATCCACACTGCAACCTCCTAATATTCTGGTTAGAACTCGTTAAATTTAACTCACGATCAGTTCAGTTACGACTCAGTTACGTAATTGTTTCAGGCGTCAATCTGTGGAGGAAAATTCTCTGGTTTTTCCCGACTTTCGTCAATATATGCAAAATTCAAGGACTTTTCACGGTCGGGAACAAAATTATCATTTCTCCCGACCTTTTCCCGATAGCGTGGGAACCCTGTATACACGTACAGCTGGAGATGCTGATCCGTAAAGTGGACCGCTTGCTGACAAGACTTTCCCTTATATGTAGTCTGAATATACCACGAGCCTATATGTACACTGGCTATGTTGCATTGCACGGTCTATGTGCTCAAAGTAAATCGGTTTTCCCATCGTAAGCACTTCGCTCGTGCAGCATAGAGTGAACCGAACTTGCTACATCGAAACAATGTATGATATAGATAAACCACCCCAGGTAAGGCTGTACACAGAAACGAAATCCGAGTACATTCTATTCCAAATAGTCATAAACAATAAATATATACGTTTCCATGACATGTCAGCTTTGTGGTATTTCATTTCCTTCTCTCTTTTTGTCCATCCTGTTTGCGTCCACAACCATAATGTGGGTGTCTGCTGTCTTTTTCCACTACGTGTTACACGTATGAAGCTAATTTTCCTTCAAATAAATAAAACGCAACCTAAATATTTGTAAGGTTCTTAACTTAAGGTATCGAACAAAATTCCCGTTCTTTTCTGTCAGATATCATCGTATCGTATCTCAACACTCAAAATCTATGGTAAGTTCGCAACCTGATAAACACACAATCACATTAACATTAAATTAATGTCTTTTTTCTAGCTGCTACTCGTATATCTAACTGGAACCATACACAACTAGAACTCTTAGATAAACGATTACATCCCACTGTGTTATAAATTATTACCTGAACGATATCGGTCGACACACTCATATATTCCTTGATTAATGGAATTCACAACCTAATTACACAATGAATTCGTGGATTTCATTTCTTGTCTTAACTACATTACTTGTAACTAGCAATTCGTTGGTATAGACATAGTAAAACCAGTTCTTAGCATGTATTTTGCACATAATTTAAGAGATATAAAATAATTCTCACAATTCGTATCAGAGCAATGCATGAAATTCCTACAATACATGATTTCTATTACACACGAGCTACTAAATCCGGGCACATTCATATCAATGAAACATTGTATGGCATTCTTACAGTACATGAATCATGTACCATTCAACATCAATGAATGCACGATTAATTTCTGAACTGAAGGAAAACTGAAGTAAGAATTTAAAATAAAAATGTTCAACAAATACTTGCAAACTTACACCAATGAGGATATTGTATATGATTAAGACGCTATATTGTGCTTTCCAGAGACTCACTCCTCCCGTCTTCTACGAAGCCGAATCTCTCTTTCCGTGTCTTCGACATTTCCAGACCTCATCCCTTGGACAATTTTAACAAGGATAGTACTTTTTACTGGTCACTGAGCCAACTTCCCCTACCACAGAAAACATGGACTGTCGAATTTTGGGAAGTAACCCCTCGTTTAGCTTAGCCAATCTGAACTATGTTTCTTAACCAGTAAACTTTTTAGCACTCGCAATGATGTCGCCTTTGTTAATAACCATTCTGAAAAATATAATGTTATAACACCTATTTCAAATAACCCAGGATTTCCAAAACATTTTCTCAGGCTTGTCCCAACTTTGTCATTTCCACCACTTCACACTACGTTAACATATCTGTCGGACGGTTATTCTAGCAGGTCCTGATTAAAATCTACTCATGTCCCTCCAACATGAGAGGTTAACCATCGCAAGCTATCAATTTATGGTGAGCTTAGCCCTTACGTCAATCTTAATAGTTGCTTGTCACTCTGACCACGACAGAATGTACTGCTAAAATATTTACAGAAGTTTTCAGCATGATACCTTTTAATAAATATTTTTGTTGTTGAAATGTTTGTGTAGCATATTTTCGGCATGGAAAAAATATGAACCCTATCAACAATTCTCAGACACGATAACGATTCTCTTAGTAGTGATCGTTATATATCACCGGGCATTGTCAACATCACATCAACTATATCCGTGACTCTCGTATGCGATGACCGCTCCGGTGGCCTAGTCGTTAGAGCGTCCGCCTCAGATGCGGGAGGTTGTAGGTTCGATCACCGGCCGAGTCATACCAAAGACTTACAAAATGGTACTAACAGCTGCCTAGTTTCCCGCTCAGCATTAAGAGGTTAGTGTTAGGACTGGTCAGCCTTGTGTCAGGATAACGTGACTGGGTGAGGCATCATGCTACATGTCTGTGGCATGATGCCCCAGTGCTAGACATCACTATAAACTGCCACACTGCAGACATCGTAACGATATGACTGAAAAATTGTTAAAGCTACGTTAAAAATCCAAATCTCACACACACACACACACACACACACACACACGCACGCACGCACGCACACATGCGATGCCGTCGATCTTGTGAAATTCAAACAGGCTTAACAAGGATATATCCTCTACAGCCTCATTCCTGAAAGCTCCTCCTGGTCATTTGATTGTACCAGTGCCTGTTAGTTGTGTATACTAAAGATGTCATAATCCATCGTTGTCACGGATACATTTCTGACTGACTGATCAAAACGGACATTCATTGGATATTTCTGGTAAAGAATTAAGCGCTAGTTTGTTTGTACGCCATGAAATGGTACAGGCCTTAGGCCATGATACAGTCTTGGACCGATAATTTTTTTTATGCTTTAGTTGTATTTTAATTAGACTCATCGCCATAAAGTTTAATGTCGGACATCACCAGGCACAGTAACGTGCTCATTAGTGAAATCGAAACGCTTATCGCAAACAGATATGATGTCATCGATAATCTCGGGTCGCGTGACAGTCAGAAGCAAATTAGCCGAGTGATAAACCAGCGACGACGTCATCGCGTATGCAATTTATTTACATAAATGTATGCAGAAATCGGCAGATCTCAGTGCAGGGATCTGCAATATGAATTTTTGCGTAGATGCGTCATATTCCGTCGAAGTCCCAGTCATTTCTTTACAATGATGTTAGCCTGCTAAGAGGTATCATTGGTTGCATCATCAGGGAGTCTCTGCCCGAAAAGAAAATACCCCCCCCCCAACAAAAACAATTAGTTTCGAAGAGATCGTTTCACTATTCCATGGAACACCAGTACCCTCCCTCCCCCAGTTTGTTATGTTTGCTTTGTGTGATAGCCTCAAGATTCTCTAAACGATTGTATAGTTTATTGTCGTTGATGTGGTCAATAACAAAACCCTTACTGATCAAGCTGTTTAAACACTCGTTAACAAATCTATGAAAAAGATACTTTGTTCCCCCTGTACAGATCATGTGGTAACCGATATTAATGACAAAGATGATCGGTTTTTGCAGTGGACAGTGCCTAATCATACCAAAGCGATTTTCCCCATAATTATAAGCGTTGGGATGTCTTCTGAATTCGTCTTGCTCCATTTATATATATATATAATCATTTCTCTAAATTAATAAATTCATACTACTAAGAAAAAATACGATTACCATTGTTTTCTAATCATGGGATATCTCGATAAAAAATCTGTGATTTTCGTATTGAGGTAATCTTTAGCATCCTTTATTGGACTATTAGTAATCTCGTTACTAGTGGCCTCATTTTTTTTTTGTGTGTGATCATAGAACCATTTCAAAGTTGTGCATCTTTGGCCACCACAAGGAACACAAAATTCAGACTCACCTCTTACACCAAACATCAACACTTTGCAATTAGTTTTTGCTCGTGACGTCATTGTATAGTAATATATGGTGTTCTTTAATTCAAAGATATATCTACCGTAACTATACAATGACCGAAGGGAGCACTTTATCCTATGAGAAGTTAGCGAGATTAGCTAATTTGCAATTATGCAATCGTATCGGTGAGGCTAAGGAGGAGTTAAGGGACGGTGAAGCAGCTCACGTTTGGTCAACTTTTTGGATTGATCAAGACGATATCGCAATCGATGCTACAATGAACGACCAGAGAACAAGGACGATCATTGATTTACTTGATGAATGAAGATACATTTTTAGAAACAAATTATTGTTGACGTCGTCAGTGATGGCGACGATGACACAATATGGATTATCCGTGATAAACGCGACCCTGTTCGGGAATCACAACACCGTCAGCATGTTGTCACGTTAGGTAAAATTTCATATTATGAAAGATCATAACCTGTGACAGCCATTGTTTAAGCGATATATCTGTTAAATGAACCTAATATTGATGATTATTGAACAATCTGGACTGCATGCAGGTCCAACGATCATATTATTCTGCATTGTGTAACCCAAAGAATCACATAACATTTCATGTACGCGCCATGAGGAAATGGTCTGACAGATCTGCGATGCAAATAACAATAAACAAATGGGCCGAAGGTGTCAGAGAGAATGTTGCTAGAATAAAAGATATTGCTGAGTTAGAAAAAAGCTAAAATTCCCGATATAAGTAAGGACAATAATCAATGAGATGTTTTACACCCCCAAGTATCAAACGAGAGGCACACGAGAGCAATAATTAACCACAATGTTCACCATGGAACATGAGCATATCAAAATCTCCACCCAGACAAAATGTTAGATTTTACTACTGTGATATTTTTGAGTGTTTTTATAATATCAGTAAAACATATCCAGTGTTGGTCTGGCTGTTTCAAAGTGAACCAGATGACGAATCGTTCTCGCCAGGGCTCATACCCGCATATTTGATCAATTCGTGTTACCATCTGGTGAAATTTATCGTACGGACTCTCTTTATGAGCAAATGACGAGTGTTGAACTAAAATACACAAATGATTCAGACCTAGCAAATGAATTACTGAATAACTGGTTTACTATCTCACCTGTCGTTGCTCACTTTGGAGGCACAAAAATGCATGGCAACCAACACCTGAGAATTTTTTGAAGATGTACAACATTCGTGTGTTGAATATGGACATGGAAGTCTCTGGAATGCTAAATATAATTCCAGGAACCTTATCTCGATTAATATGGTTGCATGTTATCACGGAAGCTTTCTTGGTGAATGTGAGTCTTATTTGAGAGATTCGGGTAACATGCACGTGAAATGTCTCGAGTTGCGATTAATGGATATGCCAAGACTGATTCATTCAAATTTGCTCATAACGTTCATCTGGTCATTCCTGCCTGGTTTGGTCATCATTTTAATGAACCAAAGCCGGAGATAAATCTCATGGACAATTGTACAAAGAATAAACGCGGTTGGTCTCCAGTGGTGCTTTTGAGTTATATGCATGATACAAAGAAATTGTTATCTTGGACACTGAGTGAAGCAGTAATTTCGTATAGACCACAATACAAATTTTGGTTGCCGAATCAAAGAAGCAATGACAATAAGGAAATATCGTTAGCAAAAGACAGGCCAAAAAATCAATGATAAATGTACACATGGAATCTAGTTTGACAATAAGCGTCGTTGTACAAGATTAATCAAAGGCGAGGCAGAACTCGACTTTATAATTGCTGATACGGTAAATAAACGTGTATTAGAGGTCAGGGAGTGTGCAATCTTGCCAAATGGAACTAAATGGGGTACTATTATCAGCTACTATGATGGTGATTCGTCGCAGTTTGCTCATTTGAGATCTTCAATGCTCGCTTACACATCAGTAAATCTGCTATCGATGATTAATTGATTTCCTAAAGATGCTGTTCGATTCGCTACAGATTCATTTTATATCAACGAGTCAAACATAGGCCTTCTAGGTGAACTTATAATAAGTGTACACAAAGCTCCATGAGGGCACTAGTGAGTAAAAAAAAATGCGCTAATATGTAATTATTCTGAGTCTGCAGATTATGAACCTATTCCTCAGTACAGTATTATAAAATAGACAATTGTCACAACCGACTTCATCACTATCAGTTCATAATCCCGTGTCATGGCATAAAACGTTTCATCTTATTGGTCCTAGTGGTTCTGGTAAAAAAAAAAAAACATGCATTACGATCCTCAAATCCCCCACCGACATGATAGTGCTAACCCCAACTTACTGACTTGCCAGGGAGATGAAAGAGAGGTGTGAAGTCTCATACTTATCCCAGTTTCTGTCAATGGCACGGTAATGCGCGGACTCAAGAAAAAATGGTTGAGAAACATATTGCTAAGATCATCATCTGGGATGAAATATGTACAGTATCTAAAGAGACTAAAAAAATGTTTCTTGATTGGCTATCAACAAAATCAATGGCGGTTATCATGTGCGGCGATCATGGTCAACCTCCCGCATTCACAGGAGAATTGCCACAGGACTGGTTGAAAGAATAAGTCAATGCTTACGAGGAAATGTTAGAGGAACACAGGGTCACCGATGAGTCACTGAAGAAGCTAAAAGCTGGGATGACACTTAAATTTAACAAGATTCAATGTGAGGTGATACGCAGTGAGATTCCAGAAACGCTGATCAACAATTTCTGGAATTTGTGGCACTTAATGGTCTGATAGTTGTATCCAGGAAAATAGTTCGTGATTCACTTTAAAGTAGATTATTCTCACTTTATAAGGAGAAATTTCCATAGATAATAATCCCATTATGTTATCGCCCAGCATATACTTGTAGACTGATAAACTCATCCTTAATGGTATTGTTGTCCTGCTGATGCTGTTGAAAAAACTTTAGCACAGCCATTATGCTGGTCTCTAGGATATTCAATAACAATTCATTCATCGCAGGGACTAAAACTCTCAGATACCGATGCTTGGATTGTCGATGATCATGTCGAATGGTCAAATTTAGGGTATCTGGCAGTATCGAGAGTTACAAGAATGTCTCAGTTCCACAGAATGGTTTATACTGTGGAAGATAATCAACCTCAGAAAATTAATGAGACTACGGTACGGAACCAATTAGCTGGTTATTAGCGAAATGAACAAAAAAGTAAAAAGAAAAATAAACGTGAGTTTGATCTTGATGTTGAATTCATAATGGAGTTGAAACAACAAAACAATCACTGCGTGATTTTATGCTTTCATGGCAATATTCTCCTAATGACCCACGACAATTTATCATGGACAGAATCATCAGTGGTTTGGGCCATGCATGCATAAATGTGATGTTGACCCGTCTTGAATGTAACAGATGTAGGGGCGCTAGTGCCTTGATTTCTAGTGAATCCATGTTGGTGGTAATTGTGTATCTTCTGGAATTACTTGTAATGGTTCACGGACAAATCCATGCTGCGGAGCCCTGGAATCTAGTCTGTAGATTGCAGGCCTACCTGTACATGTAACCACACTGGAAATTTTATGTATGGTTACACTCAAAATAGGATCAGTTGCTCTTTTCTAACCACCTTCAAGCTCACCAGGTTCATATAAATACCTGACCATCACCTTACTGAGTAATGTTGTGCGGAGCAGTGCTGCTTAACCTGTATTTCTTTGCAATTGCATTGATGGGTTTCATAGAAATTCCTCACGTGACTTCATTATTTAACGCGGCTATTACGCTTGGTAGTTTTGCGACCAATTCACGAGATCTAGTTTTTGTGGAAAGTTTCTGAGAATACTGATATTCAAATAATCACTCAGAAAGTATTCAATTAAGTTGTTAAACGATTGCCTGATTGCGACGTACTACAGTATGTCCACGTCCAATTTTAACGCTATTTTGTTGCATCTGTGATGATACGCACCAAGAAATTCTTTGCCAGGATCAACCTATATCAATCGGGGCCATCGCAAAGATCCAAGTTGATTAATTCGTACAAAATTGGCTGCAACTTCAGTTGCTATTTTAGTTGATAATGGTTCCGCTTCTTTGTACCTACTCGCTATGTCCACTACCATCAACACGTATTTATATGTGCTGAGCCAGTTGCAATAGTGTCAGGGGGTAAAACAAAATATCTGTCTAATGAACTTCGTTGGGAGTATTAACATCAAGCCATCCGTATTAAATTGTTGTAGGCGGTGGTAGAAAATATACCCTATTGCTTGTCGGGCCAGCCAATTTGTGGCAACATCAGGCCCAACATCGGCTGAATCAGTGAGTTTGCTAATCGCTGCTCTGCCGTTCCAGTTTCCTCTTGGACTATAATGAATCGATTCCATTATTATAATTATCGGACAATTAATTAACCAGCTGTGAGGCTAGACCCCCACTGCTAGTTTACCACTCATCGCCAATCTTATCAACCTGTTGGCATGTGACTCACTTATATTTTTATTTTTTATAGACTTAGCGTGTGAAACAATTTGACGTCTGCGATATGTCATTACTGATCTTGATTTTTGTATGCGACATCATGAGCATGACATGCTTGATCAATCGCTTTCTTTCACTGGCAATTCGCCAACTTTTTATTGATTTCTTTCGTGGAGTCCAATAACATGTTGGGTTCCAGGGCCACAATAATTATATCCTGAAAGATGTTTCTCATCAGGATACTTAGCCCATGGAATTCCTGGGAATTTTCTGAATGTCGCAGCGATATCACCACCTCTTGACATCTCATGAGACAACACACATTTGTAGTTTTTAACCAGCTTTTCACACACATACCTATAAGTACTTGACGATTCTTTGTCGTTATTGTTTTTAATCCACTGGTATCAGTGACTTTTTTTAATTGAACACAACACAAACTCATATACTTATCATATTTGTACAACATGAATGTGATTTACTTCTCAGTAACGTGAGAGCAGGAGCCAGTCAAGCATCATCCGGCATTGCCCAACTCTATTCGTACCAGTATCATTGGCCCATCTGGGTTTTGTAAACTTTTTTTGTCTCTTAACCTGATAATGAGATGGCTCAAGTGGGACAAACTTTATTTAGTGACATCATATGTGGATGACCAACGATGCCATAATGTTCTTTAGGAGTTCAATGAAAATGCAAAAGGTTTGGAAAACAACAACGGTGATGTCATTTAATTTATCACTGACATCATTGATGCATCGCCAGTCGATGATCTTGACGGTAGTATTAATAATCTATTGAAGTACAATGATGTTATGCTCGACAAACAAACAAATCCAGCCAGAATATTCTCTCATGGTCTATTCAGCCCACCTGCTCAAACTATATTCAGACACGCCCATGGACGTACTGCGCTGGATTTTTGTTCCAGTGACCTTAGTTTGACCAAATATTTTGAAAATTTGCGAATAGCTCATTGCACATTATCCAGTTCCTAAAAAGTACAGTAAGTCTGATTTAATGTATAATTCTCAAATCTAGCTCGATTATCAGGGTAAAGATTGTCAACGTTTGTCTTATTAGTTTCTATTTGTTTGCATTGTCATAAAAATTATGTGTGACTTCTGTGAACTACTCTGTCTATTCGAAACCCAAAGAATATACAATGTTTGGCAAATCTTGTATATTCTCCAAGACTTTTTCTACTAAAAAGATGCAACACTTGTTTAAACAGTGTCGAAACACCACTTAAGTTCATTCTGGGATAGTCATGGGTGAGATGTTTGATGGAACTGATTAATTTACAGAGTTCTGACCAGACTGGGCTACAATAAAAAATTAATCTGTCCATTTTGTTATTTGTCTCGTTCTTGAACCACAATAATAGACACACAAAGAGATATCCATCACAAGATAGTTACACGACAAATCCACGAGTGCTCAAGTCACATGACCAAAACAACGAAACAAAAAGTCTCATATTATTAGTCGCTTGATAATGATAGAATAGCTGACTGTAAGTGAAGTTTCTCCACCCTTTAATTCTAAATGGCGACTGTCTGTAAGGTTATATTATTTCACGTGGAGTTAGAAATTGCCAAACATCGGATGTATAGATGGCCTAAAGTCATGTTCAACCGAATTTAACTCAAGAGCCGCGAGCAATACAGTCCATTAAAACGGTCAATATGCTCATAGTTGTGTTAGACAGATCAGTGTGCAACAGTTTCAATATTTTATTACTAGGTAAGATTAAATACAAAACGAACAACATGCCATCAGGGGTTTGAGGACCGACTGAAATATCTGGATGAGCTATTTCATGTACAAGAGGGTAGAGGTAAGTTAAATATTCATATTCCAAAACTTTAACTTGTCAAGGTTGCTTTTATATATATGTGTTTCAAAAAACAAACTATCTGATGCAGTTGAAGCATTTGCCTTTTAATACTAAACTGAGTTGTAGTTGGCTGTTTTCACTGTTTAATTATTTCTTGCCATGATGAGAACACTGGAGTTTGATCATGATAGTTAAGCATCTATAATTTCTTTATTGTTATTTTTGTAGACATTCCCTCTTTTTATTTATTGTACATTTCAAACTTGTAAAATTCAAGTCTTTTAAACAGTATTAATTCATGTTCGATGGTCATGAGCTCATTGGAAATAACGTAAAACCCAACAACAAAGTAAATGCACTGGAATTAAATTAAAACCCAACAACAAAGTAAATGCACTGGAATTAAATTGGTAATTTATCAGTTGTGTTATCAACTTGATTGGTAGATTTGATTTCTTTCTCTGAAAGACTGTTCATTATAAGATAAATTTCCATTTGTACTGGAAACATTTAAATAGCTAACAGCTGTACCAAAGTCATAGATATCCACTCTCGGTGATTTTTTGATTGAATTTGTAAAGCTTTATTATTTTAAGTTTCTCCAAAATAACCTTTTCCTTCGTTTCCTTCTCTCGTCTTCAATTTTTTATGCTGTCAGATTTTTTTGAAACTTTGATACATTTGCTGTCTCTATTTATTCTCCTGATTGCATTTTTATCAACTTGCATTCATTTTATTCATTGATGAATTAAAATAAATTCCTTATGGTTCATTAAATAAATACACTGCTTTACTTTATTCCACGTTCTGATTCCGTAAATTACTACTTTACATGCTTTCAATACTGTTCCACATACTGATTTCGTAAGTTACTATTTCATAATGCTTTAATACTTTGCTACATATTAACTTCTGCTTGAAAGCCTTTACGACAAATCCCATTAATATTGCATCACACTTACTAACAAAACTGTCTGCTCCTGTTGCCTAGTGGTCTGAGTGTCTGTTTCAGATGCAGGAGGTCATGGGTTCGAATCCCAGCCAAGTCATACCAAAGACTTATAAAAATGGTACTAGCAGCTGCCTTGCTAGGTGCTCAGAATTAAGAAGTTAGTGTTAGGACTGGTCAGTCTGGTGTCATTATAATGTGACTGAGTGAGACTTGATGTTACATATGTCTGCAGCATGATGTCCCAGTGAAAATTGTTCAAGATATGTTAAAAATCCAAATCACACACATGCAAAACCAAAGGAACAAATACACCGGCAGCTATTACAGCAAAACATAATCTTTGCTTGATTACTCTTAATTTACCAAGTTATAAAGATCATTTTCTTCTTGTTTTTAATTTTTTGAGGGGTGGCAGTCCTTTTTTTCCCAAAAATTGGGTAACAATTTATCGGATAGTAAAAAGTGTACCATTAGGTTGCCTAATGTGAACAGCCAAAATGAAAATTGAAAACTTAGGTCTACAACATTGTCAATATCCATTTTTTGACAGTGGGCCAATGGTGAAACCACATATTTCAAATGAATAATGTTGGCTACTGTCAGAGCAGAGGAAACTATGCTTTGTGAATTGTGCTGGTTATTTATTGGCAAAGTCATTTAACTATTTAAGTGGGATTTTATCATTGTATGGTGTGATAATCACTTAAAGCCCAATTGAAAATGGAACAAGTGGTTTTCCAATTTCTCACATACGTATTTGTTGGTGGACCTACTGACATCTTAAACAGCTTCTTCTGAAACATGCTGTTTGCAACTTTAAGAACAAATTTAAATGTTGCATGGTAGGTAATTGTTGCCGTTTAATCTGACATTTGCTTTTATGCGTTTATTACCTGAAAGTTAAAGCATTTCCAAGATTGGATAGTATGTATAAATCATCTTGTGATGCGGAACTTTGCTGTAGTTCTTTATCGATGTTCTTGACTTATGTTTGATACAAATGTTTTTGTTTCATCATGTTTAAATGTAGAAAGAACTTTGCTTTTATATCCAGAGAACTATATTCCTTAAACATTTACACCACTACATAACAAATAATATATTCTTTTCAGATAGTTGTATAATTTCTTTCACCTAGTCTTTGCAGTATGTTGTGGTGATTAGACCATTTTTGTTCATTCTTTAAACGTAAAGCTTTGACCATTCTGAATTCTTGTGAATGGTGTCTGCTATCAATCAGTGTTTGTGAATTAACCTTGTTTTCATATTCTTTCTGCTGCTTCATCCATTTGTAAGGAAATTAGTAAAATTAATTCAATATAAATTGGAATGTGGATTAACCACAAGTCATATATGAAAGCTACTTTAAATAATGAAACCTAATTCTAAAATTAATTGGGTAAAATAATAAACAATGGACATAAGGCAATATTCTCAATGGAAAATTGTTAAAAATTTAACTGAATTTAAACAGAAACAAGGCAAATGCAAGGCCTGTCAAATTAAAAATAGAAAAAGGTGGACAAAAGAATACCATTGGATCTTGCAAATAAAAATAATAGAAATTAAAGAAAGGTACTATAAGAATGAAAATTTTAGAATAAGTACAAGACATTGGGCAGTGAGGCAAAAGTTAATGTCACACATGGCTTCAACATTCCATCTATTGATAATACTTAGCCGTCATCCAAAAAACAGATAAAAGAACACAATGCTGCAGCTGCATTGTTTCTCTTCTTTCTCTTTCTCTAATGACATTTGTTTCTCTTTCCTCTTTCTCCAACTGCATTTGTCTCTTTCCTCTTTCTGAAGCTGTAGCATTTTTAGCTCTATTTCCATCTTGTCTTTTAATTTCAATTCCATTAGTTTTGTCAGATACAGACTTACTAAACCTAAAGTACTTTTATCCCCACAAATCTTTTCTACCAGATAATGGACCATACAATTTTATTTCTGAAACCTTCGCCTAAGAAAGAACATATTGTCTGGCAAGCTTGAGTAATTCATCATTACCTTTTCTGGGTAGGATTTAAAATAAAGTTCTCTACTTTGATGACATTGTGAAAGCTTGTGGGTTTCACTATTAATTTTTCAAATATGTAAATAATAATTGGCACTCAGAAAATTCCAAACCAAAGTGAATTTAAATTTCAAAAATAAAGTTTTCTTAAATCTTTTAGAGAAATTCTTATCCCATACATAAGCCCCAAATTTTCTGTTATGACTCTATGGCCCTAAACTTAGCAACAGAAAAGTGTGAAAAATCAATAAATTTCTACACATAATTTATAAGAATACAAAGTGAAAATTTAAAAACAAATGCAATGTACAGTAATGCAAATTAAATCCCAAACTGTCCTAAAAGGTTTTTCAAAAGTCCAAATGTTTAAAGTTTCAACTGAATTCCAATGGCGGACCAATTAAATCCCAATATTGAATGTGTTGATGTTGTTGTTGTTGTTGAGTTTAATTATAGTGGCGTGCGCACAATTGTGAATGTGCCACTTTTTTCTGACTGCACCGCAGCCTGCTAGTTGTTCCTGGGGAAGGGAATGGTGCCACCTCCCCATGGCTTTTATCGGTTCAAGGAACCCTGATAGTTTGGCCTCAATCTGTGGGTCCATAAAGGTCCCTTACAGTTGAATGGTTGACTGTCATTAGTGGGAAGGAGAGCTTGGGAACGGTCCTGGTTGCTTCACATCGCTGGTTTCTTGTTGCATTTGCCTGGTGTTTCTTGGGGTTTCTTTTAGTTTTTTTTTAAATGTTCTAAAAAGGGTGTGTGTGTTCTATGCTGTTTATAGAGGTTGTTAGTAGAAATCATGTATGAAGAGAGATTTTCAAGGTTATTATGGTATTCCTAGTCGAGGTGTTTAGGGTGTGCTTCCTACGTTATGTTATTTATAAGTAAGTAGATATTGCCTCTTTAAGTTATTTATTTATTAATGTTTTTAGAGATTGAATGTTATTTATACTTTATTTAGCAAGAGACTGGAGTCCTAGCCGATTACAAGGTTCGTTAAGGACATGTAGGACTGGAGTCCTAGCTGATTACTCGGTTCGTTAAGGACATCTAGGACATCTGATTTTGCGGTTTCCTTAGTGTTTGATAGGTGCTTCGTAAGTGAATTATTTATTAATGTTTTTATAAAATTGAATGATATGTTATGGGTTTTTATGTGGTGGCTTCTAAATTTATTTAGCTAGTTAGTGGGTCTTTTGGTTTTGTGGGGATAGTAATTATATTTGTTCCTAAGTCCTGCTGAGTCTATGAATTTATTTATATTTTTATATGCTGATTGTTTATTTTTTATTAGAGTCCAATAGTAACTTTGGGTATGTGTGTGGTGATCCAATCTCTTTTTGGTTTTTGATAAATATTTTCCTAGCAGGTTGATATTTTGGGCATATATTGAATATGTGGTGTAGATCTTTGGTGGTGTGGTAGTTAAAGCAGTTAATGGTTGCTGGTTTGGGTCCTATAAACCTTCCAAAACTGCTTGCTAGTTTAGTTTTTCCAGTTATTATCCTGTTTATGGTTTTCTGTTCTAAATAGGTACCCTTAGGTATATGTATGTTCCTATCTACGTTTTTTGGGGTTTCATGGTGCTTTTTACCTTTTGTGGAGGAGTTCCAAAAATCTTGACATCTTTGGTCTATATATGTTTGTGCGAAGCTTAGTGCTTCTGTAGAGCTATAGTTAAGATAGATAGAGTTTTGATCTCCTAGTTTGGTTTGTGCAGCTTTGTCTGCTGTTTCATTGCCAGAGATTCCAATGTGCAACAGTATCCACATGAGCTGACTAATTGATGTGCTGTGGTGATATCGTCAATTAACTGATGTGCCTAAAGTCTCGAATATGCAAACTTGCCAGTGTCCTGTAGTATGGTGATATGCTAACAGTCTTTTGATGTATCACAATAATATAATCCAAAAATGTTTTTGTCTTAAATCACTGTAATTCATAATGTGTGTGTGTGTGTGTGTGAGATTTGGATTTTTAATTCAGCTTTAACAATTTTTCTGTCATCTCACTATGATGTCTGCAGTGAGGCAGTTTATAGTGATATCTAGCACTGGGGCATCATGCTGCAGACATGTAGCATCATGTTCCATCCAGTCACATTATCCTAACACTAGGCTGACCAGTTCTAATGCTAACCTCTTAATGCAGCTGCTAGTACCATTTTTATTAGTCTCTAGTATGAGTCGACCGAGTCTTGAACCCGCAACGTTCCACATAGGAGGTGTACGTTCTAACCACTTAGGCCACTGGAGCGGTTGATAATTAATGTTCCAGTCCAAGAATATTATAGATGAGCACTTTGTAATTCCAGTGAACAATAATTTGAATAAATAATTCTACCCAAATTAAAATACTGAACACATCAATAAGACTGATTCTGCTTCAGATGTTAGATGCAAGAATGAAAAAATTCTCAAGTAAACAACATTATATAAAAATCTAAGACACAAATGTTGAACCAAGATGAGGGTCAAAAGTTCATTTCTAGAAAATTCTAAGTTGCCAACAAGATAAAATCTCTTAGTAAAATTTAATAAAAACATGGGAAACATAAAAAACAACAGGTTCTTCCATGTGGGGGGGGGGGGGAATTCCAGTGTCCTAGACCCAGACCCAAACAAATATAATGACCTCAACTGATAATGATCCTATTATTTAACCCACACTCATATTAACTTTGTATTATTTGTTTACAAAATAAAACTTACTGGTCAGGTACACAGTGAACTTGATTTTGGTCAAGGTCAAGACCAAAGTACAATTATACATTAACATATAATCATGAAGAAAAATATGAACACATACAAATTAAATATACATAATTGGCATGAAATTTGACCTAAATTCAACCTAAAGTGTAATTGGTCCTAAATGAAAATGGTGCTGCTTTGACATTGCTGCCACCTTGAACATTTTTTTTTATTGCTAATTCTAATGAACAATCCCAATGACATGAGGTTTTCATCACAAGACTTTATAGTTGCCGCTAAATGAAAATCTTGGACTGTTTTCTTATCACTACACCACCTGAATGAACACATTGCTAATCTGACATGTAATATGTCCACCATAGCAGCCATATTTCATTTCATTTCATCACTGCTCCTCCTAAATGGAAAGTCATCATGTTTTAAATGATGATGCTGCTTTATGGCCACAACAACAGCCATCTTGAAAATTTTGCTATGGCAGCTTTTATGAATGGAAAATCAACAGAGAATTTTTCATCAAAGACTTCTTATTGTGTCTTGATTGTATTAAATGAAATTTTGCTGATCTGACAGTCAATATAGCCACCATATTGGTAATCTTGAAGATTTTGTTATTGCTATTTCTCCTAGTTGGAAAGTCATTTCAACATTGCATTTCACAAGAAGACTTCTTAAAGTGTCTTGTATCGAAATGGTATGATATTTACAGCCAGTATAGGCCACCCAGGCAGCCATGTTGAAAATCTTGTCATTGCTACTCCTCCTAAACAAAGTCTCGTCAACATGGAGGTGTCACCAGAAAATTAATTATGATATCTAGTTTGTCTTAAATGAAAATGGTACTGATTTGATGTCAAATATGGATGTCATGGCAGCCATCTTGAAAATTTTCTCATCACTACTCCTCCTTAATGGGAAGTCATTTTTACAGTGGGTCTCACCAGAATTCTTCTTATGTTAACTATTTGGTACTAGTGAAAATGATGATGATCTGACATCCACAGTATGCCAAAGTTGTTGAAATCTTGATGCACTTTCAAATATTTGATGGTCATATGAACATAAGGTTTTCACAAAAAAGGTTTCTCATAATATCTAATTGGTCCTAAATGTAATGGTACCAAAGTTTAATAGACATGAAACTCCTCTGGCTGGTAATTTAGGGATCAGTAAGACTTATCACAAGATCTTGACTCACTTTTATTGGCCAACTATTAAATTTATAAATACTGCAGATCTTGTCACACAGGTAAAATGGTAGATAAATCCAATCAAAAGATATCTAAAGCTTATCTGCAACATATTCCTGGATTTGATGAACCATTTAGCAGATGTGTCGGTCCCTTACTTAAGACTGAGTCAGTTAACCAATACTTGTTGACCATAAAGCCTTTTACTCAGTTTGGCCTTCCCAAATCTGTCAAATCTGATCAAGGGTCAAATTTTATGTCGGGAATTTTCCAGCAAATTATGTATGAATTAGGCATCCAGCAATTCAAGTTTTCTGCCTATCACCATTAAAGCCAAGGGACTTTAGAAAGATTTCATCAAACTTTGAAAAATATAATTCAATTGTTTTGATACTGGAAAAGATTGGGATGAAGGTGTTTGTTTGCTGTTAGGGAATCAGTTCAAGAATCTTTAGGATTTAGTCCTTTTGAACTAGTTTTTGGACACACTGTCCACAGACCATTTAAGTTGTTAAAGATACAGAAATTAATCTTCTCAATTCTAATTTTAAACGTCAAATTTAAATGTCTAATTTTTAAATGTCAAAGGCTTGTGAAGCTGCAAGAACTAATCTTCACTCTATTCAGTCAAAAATGAAACTAAGGTATGATAAATACAAAGGAAAGGAGTTTTCAGCCTGGTGATAGATGTTTAGGTCTCTTTCCGATACCTCAAGGTCCTCAACAGGCTAAGGGCTATGGACTATTGTCCTTACACAGTTGAAAAGACAGACACACATAGACCTTTAATTTAAAATTTTATCATTTACATTTTTATCATGTGAATTACAAGGGATGGGCAATATTTTCATTAAGTTATTAAGTACTAATTAAAAATAATATTTTGCTTTTAAAATACCCTTGATGCAAGTAATGCAGGGTCTATTGTAGGATGCAAGTAATACAGGGTCTATTGAGGATGCAAGCAATACAGGGTTTATTGAGGATGCAAGAAATGCAGGGTCTATTGAGGATGCAAGAAATGCAAAGTCTATTGAGGATTCAAGTATTGCAGGGTCTATTGAGAATGCAAGTAATACAGGGTCTATTGAGGATGCAAGTAATACAGGGTCTATTGTAGGATGTAAGTATTACAGGATCTTTTGAGGATTCAAGTAATGCAGGTCTATTCAGGATGCAAGTAATACAGGGTCTATTGTAGGATGCAAGTAAATAAGGGCCTATTGAGGATGCAAGAAATGCAAGGTCTATTGAGGATTCAAGTAATACAGGGTCTATTGAGGATTCAAGTAATTGTATGATGCAAGTAATACAGGTCCTGGATCTTTCAAGGATTCAAGTAATCCAGGGTCTACTGAGGATGCACATATAACAGGGTCTATTGTAGGATGTACGTATTACAGGATCTTTTGAGGATTCAAGTAATGCAGGGTCTTTTGAGAATGCAAGTAATGCAGGGTCTATTGAGGATGCAAGTAATACAGGATCTGTTGACGATGCAAGTAAAACAGGGTCTATTGTAGGATGCAAGAAATGCAAGGTCTATTGAGGATTCAAGTATTGCAGGGTCTACTGAGGATGCAAGTAATACAGGGTCTATTGAGGATGCAAGAAATGCAGGGTCTATGGAGGATTCAAGTAATACAGGGTCTATTGAGGATGCAAGAAATGCAGGGTCTATTGAGGATTCAAGTAATACAGGGTCTATCGAGGATTCAAGTAATTGTATGATGCAAGTAATACAGGTCCTGGATCTTTTGAGGATTCAAGTAATGCAGGGTCTACTGAGGATGCAAGTAATACAGGGTCTATTGTAGGATGTAAGTATTACAGGATCTTTTGAGGATTCAAGTAGTGCAGGGTCTATTGAGGATGCAAGTAATACAGGGTCTGTTGACAATTCAAGTAAAACATGGTCTATTGTAGGATGCAAGAAATGCAAGGTCTATTGAGGATTCAAGTATTGCAGGGTCTATTGAGGATGCAAGAAATACAGAGTCTATTGAGGATTCAAGTAATACAGGGTCTATTGAGGATTCAAGTAATTGTATGATGCAAATAATACAGGTCCTGGATCTTTTGAGGATTCAAGTAATGCAGGGTCTATTGAGGATGCAATAAATGAAGGGTCTATTGAGGATGCAAGTAATACAGGGTCTGTTGTAGGATGTAACTATTACAGGACCTTTTGAGGATTCAAGTAATGCAGGGTCTATTGAGGATTCAAGTATTGCAGGGTCTATTTGTAGGATGCAAGTAATGCAGGGTCTATTGAGGCTGCAAGTAATACAGGGTCTGTTGACGATGCAAGTAAAACATGGTCTATTGAGGATTCAAGTAATGCAGGGTCTATTGAGGATTCAAGTAATACAGGGTCTATAGAGGATGTAAGTAATATGGGGTTTATTGTACGATACAAGTAATACAGGGTTTATTAAGGAAGCAAGTAATACAAAGTTTATTGAAGGCTGCAAGTAATACAAAGTTTATTGTAGGCTGCAAGTAATACAAAGTTTATTGAAGGCTGCAAGCAATATGGGGTCTTTTCTATGATGCATGACTGTGGGATTCATGCCAATTTCTAAAAACATCATGCCAACAAAATCAACTTAATGTGTAAAAACCAGACATTGTTTTTTCAAGTCCCACATTTATTTCTTCATTAAATCCATCCTATATTTATAAAAAATTCCCTTTTTACAAATCAAGAGGGAATTCCACCACCACTGACCATACCATATATGGGGAAATACTTTGTGTCTTGTCCAATTTGAACTGATTCTAGATTTTGAAAAATCTTTGTATTAAATTTTTTGTTTAAAATCTAAGAATAAGAATGATCTTCTATGATTTTTTTTTTCTTTCTATGGAGTCAATGTATTTTTATATGACCAGTTCATGAATATATCAATATATATAGTGATATATTTGACTCTATGGAGACAATGTATTTTTATATATGACCAGTTCATGAATATATCAATATATATAGTGATATATTTGACTCTATGGAGTCAATGTATTTTTATATATGACCAGTTCATGAATGTATCAATATATATAGTGATATATTTGACTCTATGGAGTCAGTGTATTTTTTTATATGACCAGTTCACGAATATATCAATATATATAGTGATATATTTGACTCTATGGAGTCAGTGTATTTTTTTTATATATGACCAGTTCATGAATATATCAATATATATAGTGATATATCTGACTCTATGGAGCCAATGTATTTTTATATATGACCAGTTCATGAATATATCAATATATATAGTGATATATTTGACTCTATGGAGTCAATGTATTTTTATATATGACCAGTTCATGAATATATCAATATATATAGTGATATATTTGACTCTACGGAGTCAATGTATTTCTATATGACCAATTCATGAATATATCAATATATATAGTGATATATTTGACTCTACAGAGTCAATGTATTTTTTTATATATGACCAGTTCATGAATATATCAATATATATAGTAATATATTGGACTCTATGGAGTCAATGTATTTTTATATGACCAGTTAATGAATATATCAATATATATAGTGATATATTTGACTCTATGGAGTCAATGTATTTTTATATATGACCAGTTCATGAATATATCAATATATATAGTGATATATTTGACTCTATGGAGTCAATGTATTTTTATATATGACCAGTTCATGAATATATCAATATATACAGTGATATATTTGACTCTATGGAGTCAATGTATTTTTATATATGACCAGTTCATGAATCTATCAATATATACAGTGATATATTTGACTATGGAGTCAATGTATTTTTATATGACCAGTTCATGAATGTATCAATATATATAGTGATATATTTGACTCTATGGAGTCAATGTATTTTTATATATGACCAGTTCATGAATGTATCAATATATATAGTGATATATTTGACTCTATGGAGTCAATGTATTTTTATATATGACCAGTTCATGAATGTATCAATATATATAGTGATATATTTGACTCTGTGGAGTCAATGTATTTTTATATATGACCAGTTCATGAATGTATCAATATATATAGTGATATATTTGACTCTGTGGAGTCAATGTATTTTTATATATGACCAGTTCATGAATGTATCAATATATATAGTGATATATTTGACTCTGTGGAGTCAATGTATTTTTTTATATGACCAGTTCATGAATGTATCAATATATATAGTGATATATTTGACTCTATGGAGTCAATGTATTTTTTTATATGACCAGTTCATGAATGTATCAATATATATAGTGATATATTTGACTCTATGGAGTCAATGTATTTTTTTATATGACCAGTTCATGAATGTATCAATATATATAGTGATATATTTGACTCTATGGAGTCAATGTATTTTTATATGACCAGTTCATGAATGTATCAATATATATATAGTGATATATTTGACTCTATGGAGTCAATGTATTTTTATATGACCAGTTCATGAATGTATCAATATATATAGTGATATATCTGACTCTATGGAGTCAGTGTATTTTTATATGACCAGTTCATGAATGTATCAATATATATAGTGATATATCTGACTCTATGGAGTCAGTGTATTTTTATATGACCAGTTCATGAATGTCAGGTCAATCATAAGTAAATCTGATGCACATACGGTATATGAGTTACAACAGAGAAATGAGAGAAAGATATCACAAAATAATAACAGATCATAATATGCTTATTGTTTTTCTTTTAAAGATAAAATACGTCACACAGAACATGCTGTAAACATATTAAAAATTCTATTTTAAATATACAATCCAATTTATTTTTTTATGCAAAATTATGTTCGACACTTCACTGATAATCCATTTCTATGTGTCAGCTGTTTTCATCACTTCATTCTTCTGCCAAATTTTGACCAAATGTGCACATCACTTGAAAAAACTCTTTCCTCCTGTGAAAAGAAAATCAATGAAAGGGAATATTAACAGTATTAGAGTTTAATAATAATAATAATAATAATAATAATAAAAATATAATGTAATAATAATAATAATAGTAATAATAATAAAAAGAGTTCCTCAGAAGGAATCATGCTCTACTGGCTAAAGTTCTTTTCCAGGAATCAAGATAAGACTACCATTATGTTCCTTTTAGAGTTGAAACCATCTCTGTAATACTTGATCAATAACATGATTGTTAAGATGGCCACTATGGTGGCCATATTGGATCCAAGTCCTACATGATGTTCATGTATGACCAACTTGACATCAGTCTTTTGGTGATAACTCCATTTAAATATTATCATTCATTCCATTTAGGAGAAACAGTGATAACATTTTCAAGATGGCTGCCAAAGTGTTCATACTAGATGTAAGATCAACACTAATTTCTTTTTGGACCAAATATATATAATAAAATGTCCTTTAGTGAAAACCCCATGTTAACAGAACTTTCAGTTCTGGAAAGGTAATGCTAACAAGATTTTCAAGATGGTTGTCATGGCAACATTTTCATTTACAACCAACAAAATATCATAAAATGTCTATACTTTTAAGTCAATTTAGTGAAAACCCAAGTTGACATTGTCATACATTAAGATGCAGTAGCAATAAGAAGTCTTTGAAGCTGGCCACTATGATAGCTATACTGGATATCCAGGCAGCACCATTTTCATTTAAGAATGACTAGAATGACCTTGACCCTGAAGATAGGATCCTCAGTGCAGTATGTGACACACCTTCTAATGCTATCTAAGAACAGGAGTAAAGGACTGAGAAAAAGCAATAATTGCATAAGTAGTTTGTAAATGCAACCTGATCATCTGCATATGCATACAGAGCTATCTGCAACAGGTACATACCAAAATGGTCCCCAATATTTAGTCAAACTGAAATTAAACAGAGTTAACTTACATTGTGGAAAGAAAAGTGGATGCATCTTGCAATCAAGGGCTAAGTGTGAACCAGATGAGGGCAGGAGAGAGCATAAATTTATGGTTGCTTTAAATAAAGCTTTCTATTCAACTAATTCACTCCAATCACTTGCTAAGTGATAACATAATAAACCTGTGAACATCACCTGGTGGTCTGAGTAATTATTTTTTCAGTTAGAGTAATTGTTTTTTTTTGCTGCTGTAGTTCTTGATGAAGATGGCACTCATAAGTCATATTGGGAATAGGGTCTGAAAAGGGAGATTCCAAGTACACTGGTGATTTAAAGACCTTTTCATTGAAATGAACTTATTTTTTGTTGGACACATCAATTTGTTTCATTTGAGTCCTGCATTTTTTCTTTTGTTTCACAGAAAAGTGCCAAATATTCAAGATAAGAAAACCTGGTACTTTTCAAATGAACATAAACAATACATGTATATCTGATCCATCTGAGTAATATATGTCAAACTACAAAGTGAGTCTGCACATGACACAACATGAACTCAGTTGTACGGCCAATTTTGTCTTTAAAAACTCATCAGAGAGAAAGAGAGAGTGATACGAAAAAGACTATATGAAAAATTCACAGTATTCAAAGTAGCTCTAAGATCCTTGCTTTATGTATTTAGTACATTTTGTGTAGTCAACACAGTTAGTTATAACAATATGGAAAAATGTCAATTTATGGGAAATTAAAGAAAATGATTTTAATATCAACAAATATTGGTATGTGTGATTTCAGTATAATAATGCCATTAAAGTTGAGCAATTAATTATTGGTGAGAGAAAAAAGTTGTACTTTTACGCTGTCTATAAAAGAGCAATATATCCTTGCATGTTATGACTTGTACATAATGAAGCAATTTAGTCTGTTTAACTGTATCAATGGATAATCAAAAAACAAATAAATAAACTAATGCTGACAATATGGGATTTCCAAACAAAACATCACTGTATTCTTTACAGCAACATTCATGGGTCTGAGAATTCAGCTAGTTTGATGTCCATGGGAAAAAAACATGACACTTATGAAATGGTGGTTACTAATTTCTATAACCTTATCTTAGAAACCTTTTTCAGCAACTGATGGGGAAGTCATTGGCATTTGTACTACATGCACTGCAATCATTTCATCACGTAAGTTAGCAAGAATCAAATTTAAGCAAATTTAGTTTGCAAATAGTTAACTTCACCAAAATAGTTTTTTACTGTAAACATTTTATATACTTTCACAAACAGACCAATAAGTGGGTCAGAATGATGTGCAGGAAGTAGATATGAACCTAACACCTGCGTGTCAGGACTGAGCCCAAACTGTACGAGTAGTTTGCCAGAATTTTGTGCCAAAAGACTGCCAGAACAGTATGAAGAAATCTTGCCGCAGATAGTTACAAGAAAACTATGTGCATATAAAAAACATTATGTTGTGGCAAATACTTGCCATAAGGTTAGAGCAAATAAAGCTCAAGTTTACCAGAACAGTGTGCAGGAGACACGATAGCCAGGTACCTGGCCCACTGCACTACTATTAATAGGGCCAGATAACTGGCCCACTGCACTACTGTTAATAGGGCCAGGTACCTGGCCCACTGCACTACTATCAATAGGGCCAGGTACCTGGCCCACTGCACTACTGTTAATAGGGCCAGGTAAATAAGTCATTTCTGTCTCTCCTCTTTCTAATGATAAGCCCAAAGTGCCTAAAATAAAAATGCGACAAGAAGGTGGACTTATAATCTGAGAAATACAATGTATTGACTCACTATGCATGGCACTGTCCTTTGTCCTGGTGTTAAAAGAGCATTACATGATCTGTTGGTTACCTAGTCCTTTTGACAACAGTCCAGGAATCAGAGTATCAGGCTAATAATTAAACTCATGGGAGACAATGGTTATATAAAGCTGCATTTTAATATGGAAATAACCTAAAAAGTTTTTGTTATACTACAGAAACAAATATTTAGATATCAGGTAATCAGAGGCCACAAAAACTCCACTGATTAATGACTGAATGCTGGCAATCAAACTCATTCTAGGTCTTGCGATTATCTTGTTGTTGTTGTTGTAGGGTTTAACGTCATTTTTCAGCACAAGACAGGCTACACATGGCGGTCAGTATCAATGGTGGAGGAAGAACCCAGGAAAACCCTGGAAAGAACCACCAACCCACGAGAAGCTACTGGCAAGCTTTCTCACATACCCACATCAGCCCAACCTGAGACTCGAACCCATGCAGACAGACTTGCAATTATGAAGCTGCATATAAAAGTTTTGCAGAAATCAAATCCAATGATCCTTAGAGGAGTTCTTTGTGAAAACAAACTCTTGAAAAGGCATGCAATCTGAGCCTATAACTCCACTATGTGATGACATAGTTTGTTTATAACTGAATTTGTCAGATATATTATCTATAAAGAGCAGTGTATTAAATTTGGTTTACATCCTACAACCCTTTGTAAAGTAATGCTCCTGAAATCCATGTTTCAAATGGCAGAAAACATGGGCTATAATTTCATGAAATGACCAAGGGTCCTGAAAATGAAACATCTGACATTTTACTTATATAAAGCTGCATACCAAATTTCACTGAAATCTAGCTATTCTTGGTTACAGTTATACCCCTGAAAATAAAATTGTGGATGGACAATGTAATTAGTATAAAGCCCTGCTAGACTTCACTGAGCAGGACCCTAGCAAATATGTCTCCTCTATTTCGTTTTCCAAAATAACTGTGCACAAGGTTTTATCATACATTTCAAAGCAAGATATTGAAATATATCAAGGAAAACAAATGATATAGCCATAGTGGCAATACCCCTTTTGGAAATACTGTTTCCAAATTAGGAAATATATCTGCCTTTATGTATGCTTTTCAAACCTGTATTTCCATATTTAGGCCTATTTCATTTTTCTTCTTCTGATCATTCTCCCTTTCCCTCCCTCCCTCCCTCTCTTGCTCACCACATAAGGATGTTGACTCCAAAGTGTAGATTTATGTAAACATAAATGTGTTACAAATAACAAGTAGAAGAGTTTCAACCCTTAAAGTGTGTTTACCAAATATTTGATACTGTGTGCATAAAATTGGCAGTACATTTCATTTTTACACCCAACAAGGTATATAAGAAAAATATAATTTTCAAGGCATACTTCTGCTGCTCTAAAGATATGCCCTTTGGGAACCACTGCCTTAAAGGCACATGTTCTATTGGTGTACAAATCGGACTGAATTACTGAAGTTTTCTCAACTAGTTACAAGATTCTTCCATTGTTTACAATGCTTACAGTGTGATAGTAATTCACAAGGTCTATAACTCTGTTCAAAATGAAGTAGAGGAAACAAAATACTATAGGCAAATATATATCTTGAAAGCAGTGCGCAAATCAGTTGAATGGCTCCTGATCTATGCTGGTTACAAGTAACTTCCAAAGTGAAGACAAAGTCCATAACTGTCAAAATTAAACTTGAGCCATTATGTCAAAACCATTTCACTTCTTTGAGTAACAGTGACCTTGAAGTTCTAAATTTTAACACAAAACTTATCATAATCTTCCTTAACTCAAGCGCAGGTCATCCACAATCTTTTGTGGCCGTAAAAGATTTTTTTATGTATATCTAATTTATTTTGCGTGTTTGACCTTTTTCCATGATTGAGGATAGAGTCTTGGTTCATACCTGCTCTTTGTCTTGTTAGTAAACTATAAATTGGTTGTTTACTTGGGTTTGAGTGTAAGATCAGCCTTGATTACGACCTTAGAAGAGTTTGGAATTTAATTTATTTACTGTTGGAGGTAACTTTCCATTACAATGATCAAGGTTTTCAAGAAAAGGAAATTGTGACATAGGTTTATTGGAGATGTATATAAGTTTGAGATAAGCAATATTATTTATTCCTTCTTTAATTTCAGTCTGCAGAAGTATTTACTGTTGTGTTAAAGATATAATTTGAGAGGAAAATTTATTTAAATCATTCATTGGAATTAAAAAAAATTCACTGACACTTTTGGACTAAAACACTTTTGGGATTATTGTGAATTCATTCATAGACATTGTGGATTATATCATTGTGATACATCAATACTGTTGGCACATCAGTTCATTCAAGGCTATTAGTATGTCAGCCCATTCAGGGGGCGCTCACCAATTACTATGTACTTTAGAGAGAGTGACGTATGTAAGGTGAAGTAGTTTGCATTTAAAACATGCACAATGGAGAGAATGTTGGCATACCTATATGCTACAGTAATATAATGTGGATGATATTTCTTTGGATATTGTACTTTTGGAAATTTTACATGATTTAAGCACAGTGCTAACTAAAATGACTGCTCCCTTGTGTTAAAAAATCAGACTGAATTAGTCTCAAGTACACTATACATAGCAGCTATTAAAATAGGGAAAATGAATTTTGCCAGACTAGACAATACCAGCTTCTGAAAGTGCAATGAATGAATTACCAAATATGTAAAATGTAAAAAAAGATATCAGCTCTTTTTTTTTACAATTTACCTCTGAAGTTCAGGAAGTGAAAATGACCAAGCAAAGCTAGCACTTTTTTGAAAGGTTCACATTTGAAGTAAGGCCAAGCTGTATACTCTATAATCCATAGTACACCCATCAATCATACATCAAAATAAAGGGAATTAAAGGTTCTTTTAATTATACCTAAGATATACAAGGTCTTTTTTAAATAGCCAGTATAACCAGTGAGGAAAGCCAGGGAAATTCTTTTTCTTTAAAATCTTAACCCTATGCAAAATGCGAAACTGTATAGCGCCACCTCAAGACCTGTTATTCAATTGGAATACTCTGTACTTTTGGTAGAACTGTTAAGTTTTTAAATTTTGACTTTGTATTCTAAGAAATAAATTATTTGTTGAATTTTAAACAACTTGTTGGTTTCGCTTTTTCTGTTATTTAGTTTAAAACCATAGAGTCATGACAATGATTGAAAACTAAAGTAATCATAAGAACACCATTTTTCTTCTTTCAGTTACAATGACCTTAACCTTAGACCTTTACACACTGAAAGGCATCCACAAGGTTCATAACTGTAGATCATAGAAGCCTTTGTTATTCAGAAACTGGTAACAGAAGGACAGAGAGAATGCATAACAAACTACACTCCACCTAAAAGCAGGCATATTAAAAGGAGGTGGCAACACTAGGTGTATGTGTGATTTGGAGTTTTAATGTAGCTTTAACAATTTTTTCAGTCATATTGCTATGACATGTGCAGTGTGGAATTTTACAGTGATGTCTAGCATTGGGGAATCATGCCACAGACATGTAGCATCATGTCCCTCCAGACACATTATCCTGACATCAGGCGTACCAGTCCTAACAATAATCTCTTAATGCTGAGCATCAAGCGAGCTAGCTGCTTGTACTATTTTTATAAGTCTCTGGTATGACTTAGCCAGGGTTTAAACTCACGACCTCCAACATCCAAGGTGGATGTTTTAACCACTTAGGCCACCAGCGTGGTCAGGTGACAACACCAAAGCTTTTTAAAAGGCACATATCTATGTGTAAGGCAGCTCAAATGTCTAATGAAAATGAATTCTGTCCAGAGTGTTGCTGATGGAAAGCATAATTACTTATGTCGGGCTTACAAATCTTGTTGCAGGGCATTAATCAAACAAAGTAAAAATGAATTAACCCGACTGAAAATCTAATCATATGCTCATCAAATTTAATGTATCAAACTCATCGTTTTTTTTGCAATCACGCTAAAATGGATTCAGGACAGGTGGACTGTTGTATGGACAACAACAAATAAACAATGTATGTTACTGAAGTGTGAAATGCAGCATTCAGTGTATATTTTTAAACATTTCATGCAAATGTGAATACGATGCAACAACATAGAAAACATTTGCACATACTTATCTTAAACTAGTAAATTCCATCTGCTTTCCTTTACTGATGAACCAAAGATGAAGTTCCTCAGCTTTTGGAATAGTGGGGTCAACAAACATCTGACCATTTCGACCCTTTGTCAGTGACTGACCTGCCCACAGAAATGATAATTATAATATAACATAACTAATAATTTGGATAGTGTTTATATTATTCATAAAATTAAGTTTGTCAAATGATTTTCTAACCGTTCAACTCATTAGGCTAATGTATAGTTTGGGTTAATCTATGTTCTCACTCAGCATACAAAATTACTAAAACCACACAGAATCATTTAGTGTAACAATGACTGAGAAAAAATACAGCTTTGGATGGAGGTTATAGCCTCTAGTTAAGTTCTGCGCTACCTCACTCTCAATTTTACCAAAAAGATCTTGTGTCAAGAACATTAATGATTTTATTCACCAAATGGAGATTAATCTTTCATTAGTTTTGATCCTGTGCATACCATCTTCAAAGTGCTTACTCAAGTAAAAATGACTGCTTTCATTAAAGTATAATAATAGAAATAATGGTCCCTGAATGTGGATTAGAAATACCATTAAGGTCTGTAAAGAAAAAGATTTCACATGGTTGCTGCTGGGATTAGCCACTCAGTGGTATAAAGATTGTAATAAAAGGGACAAAGAGAAAAAGAAAATGACAAAATCGTGTCACTAAAGACCATGTAGGAAACAAAAGTATTATTTTCATAAATTAATTGAAAATTACTGGAACTATCATTGTTCACCTCATCTATAATGATAAAAACAAATTAAAAACTCAACATTCATTTCAAGAAAACAAAATTTCTATGTGAATTCACACACACAAACACACATTAACCTGGCAAGTAAAAATGGGTGAGTAAAAAGTTAGCACTTTCAATCCACACAAAAAACCTATGTGCAGTTGATTTCTCTCCCTTTCCTTTCCTTAACATGCCACTGCAAATTCAGTTAATATCTGTTCCATGCCTATGACAGTGAGGACACTGAAATTTACAATAATGAAACATGACTATGCCCTTTACGAAAGAGCTGTTAACGTTATTAATCAGACAAAGTAACCAAGTTTCCTTGCCTTATTTTAAAGAGCACTGGAGTGAAAGTGCAGTAAAGGGGTGAACAAATGACTTTGACCTTCAAGATAAAACTTTATCAGGTGAAGACAATACCATCACACTAAGAAGCAAAGGCATACCATGGTTCATTTCTGAACCTCATTCAACTTGCATGACATACTGTACAGATAAAGCAGAAACCAAAGAAACCTAAAAATATTTACGTGTGACATTGACCATGAAGATAAGATTTCAAATGTGCAATATAATACATCATCTATGGACAGTATATAAGCATAGCAAGCTCCATCCATTTATCTAAAATAGCAGTGGTAAGAAACAAAAAAGAAACAACAAATTGAATGAAACCTAAAATATTGTCATGTGACCATGGCCTTGAAGATAGCGCTGTATACCTGATAAGGTGGGCAAAGTGAGAAGCCATCTTGATGGTCAGGCCTTATGAAAATTTGAATGTGTTAGATAGGGCTATCCTATGACCCTAAAGGTAGAAAGGAGGCCTTATTAGATGGTAGATCAGTTTGTTCACACTTTGGTAGGCCTTGATGTAATGTTTCTTGTAAAATTTGGTGGAGAAGCGGACAGAGAAGTGTTATGGATAATGCCTGACACTAGACCATTCCATAAGCTCACAGTCTCCAAGCCTGACACAAGACCATTCCATAAGCTCACAGTCTCCAAGCCTGGTGAGCACCCAACAAAGTTAATATAATGAATACGAACTTCAACCTTTCAGTGAAAAGAAAATGCCACTTTAATCCAAACAAAAGGTTTGTAGCTGGAGCACTGAATAAGAATTACAGAACACCTACCTGCCCATTCTGATACCTTGACTCCTTTCAATGCTAAGACTGGATTCCCTCTGCCTGAAAACCTTTCAGCCTGTAATAAAACAAACAGATTTATGTCAGTATCCGCTATAATGAAATAACTTTGAATTTTGCATAGTTAAAACACAAACAAAGAAGAAATATAACTCCAAGCTAAATGCATTATCAACCTCATGCAAGATTTTGACTATATACCTCTATATTTGAAGCTTGATCCCAAAAAATAATTTTAAAAAAAAAGAAATTATTTAAATTATATGACTTCAAGAATGGTAAAATTTGATTTAAAATTAGGGCTACAAGAATGGTAACATCAGCAAATCAGAAGAAAGATCATCTCATTACTATGCATGAGTGTTGCTCATAAATGAACTCATCCCAAATCATAGTGTAATGCTTACATACCAATCTAATAAAATTCTGATCATATATGACATCGAGAGTGTTCATAAGCTCAGTTATTGAGATGCATCATTGTCTCATCAAAATGTCACTCACAACTAACTTCTCCAAAGTCTTGATGTAATCTTACACATGAATACTAATCAAAATATGATTATAAATATGGCTTCTAGTAAGTTTACAAGATCAGCAAAGCCAATCTGAAGTAAGATCACATACTTCATATACACATAATCAGACTCGTCTAAGATCAGGATGACAACTCAGCTTAAATACCTCATATGATCAATCAAAAATGTTACTATATAATTAACATTCAGTTATCAAAGTTATGAATTGTACATATACACAACCAATGATATATATATAGTATATGCATATGTTTGTGTGTGTGTGTGTGTGTGTGTGATTTGTATTTTTAATGTAGCTTTAACAATTTTTCAGTCATATCGCTAAGATGTCTGTAGTGTGGCAGTTTATAGTGATGTCTAGCACTGGGTCATCATGCCACAGACATGTAGCACGATGTCCCACCCAATGACATTATCCTGAAACCAGCACTAACCTCTTAATGCTGAGTGCCAAGCGAGGCTGCTGTTAGTACCATTTTTTAAAGTCTTTGGTAAAACTTGGCCAGAGATCGAACCCATGACCTCCAGCATCCAAGGCGGATGCTCTAACCACTAGGCCACTGGTGCAGTCTACGATATATACAGTATAAATTAAATGGTTCAGTGTGTCCACTGTTCCAGTATTTCTACACACAGACGCACACACATTCCATAACAAGATGGCTTGTTTTTCATGAAATGTTCAGGATCAAGGGTGCAGTATATAGTGTTTGGTTACTCCTGAGACAACAAATTTGTTTCAGCCTCTACAGTCTCATTTTCCTTTGACACTTCCTTTTGAACATTTATGCTGGTGAATTGTAGTTTATATTGATTGTTACCTAATTGGCTGTACAGGTCTTCAACAAATGCCTGTTTCAATCTGGAGACGTTGAGGTTTTTGGGCACTTCTTTTGCCTTGTGATCATCTGCTAGGCTCAATCTAGATATTGAGGTGGAAGATTATAAGCCTGTGGTCAGTGCAGCATTCTGCACTTCTCATGTCCTGCCTGTCTCTTCTCCTGATGATGCAGTCAGTAAGATGACAGTGGTCGGAGCATGGGTGCATCAAACATATCTTGTTGCAGTTTGGTACAAGACTGTGTTGGAGATGAGAAGGTCATATTCAGCACATTTCCTTCATTGGAATTGTCTGCTGCTGTTGCATTTGCCAAAATCATTTTTGCCAGTGACACGTGACCATGTCTGGCTATTTGTGCCAATTCTAGCATTGATGATGAGCTTGCCTGCCTTTGGTACTACTGCAATAACGGACTCTATGTCTTCATAACATTTGCCCTTGATCTCATCTGGGTTGGTCATGGTAGGTGCAAAGATGCTACTGAAAGTTGCGTTTTTCCAGACAGTGGTAGTCTCATTTGCATGACTTCATTCATGCCCTTTAGGAGATTTGTGAGCTTCATAACTAACTGTAATTTGATGGCAAACCCAACACCAGCTTCACGCTGCTCTCTAGAAGGTGCAGTCAGTTCCTACTTCAGTGAGTTGTCCTTTCCCAGCTAGGCGAGCTTCAATCAGGGGTGCTATCTGGGTGTTGAATCTAGCCTGTTCTCTAACAACTACAGCTGTTCTTCTCTTCAGTCTATCTCCTGATGTTCTGTTCATTAGTGTGCATATATTCCAGGCACTGATGGTGAATTTTATCACCTTTGTCTTCTTGTTAGGTTTTTGACTGTTAATGTGCGATCCCCATCTTCTGCAGTATGCTAATCAGGATTAAGGTGAAGCAGGCAATGTCTTGGAGGCCTTTTCTAGCCCCTTCTTAATGCTACAGAGATGAGCAGTGTGATCCTAAATAGGGCTGGCAGGGATGGTCCTGGCTTTTAAAAAGCTGTCGCCAAAAAAATCGCCAACCTCAATATTTTGTCGCCAATTTTCAAAAAGTGTCGCCAGAACAAGTAGTGTACATTTTTTGAAGTGTTAATATAGTCTATTAATGTAACAGGCAATGAAAATTACAAAAGATGGGTTAGTTAATACTCTAATTACAATAAGCATTAACAAAATGTTACAAAGTGTTATATGAAGATCAGTCACGATTTTAGGGCTGCCAACTTGTTGAATGCAGTTTCAAAGTCTAATTTTTCACATCTGTACATGCTGATTCTCATTAAATTCTCTCGAGATGAAATGCAGAGTTTATTTCTGATGTCAGTTTTTATGAGGTTCATCTTACTGAATCCACGTTCACAGTCTACAGTGCTGACAGGTGACACCAGTAGTCTCTTGGCAGCCCCCACCCCCTCTCCCCCTTATGGCTAGCTTCACAAAGCTTGAAGTGAATTGATTCCTAAATCCCAAGAATGATCACTGAATGCTGTATAAATTTTCTCAACAAGCAAACTAGGATCTCCATTCCCACGAATGAAACTAACATGAGTCAACACCTGGCAATATTGGACCGTATATATAAGCATAAATTCACACCCAATTTAGGGATTCTTTCACTCCTGTATTTTGTTAAATAATTATTATTAATTATGCAAAACTGTTTTTTTTTTTTGCTATTTCTTGTTGCGGAGTTTAAGTCTCTGCAGCCATAACACGGATTGATGGCAAAAGGAAAAGATCAATGAGTAAAATGCTGCACTGGCGACAGATATAATTGTGATTGAGATTTTTTCCATTTGCTTTGTATTTATACGCAATAGTCGGTACTTCAAAGGTTATCAGTTTTCTATGAAGGTTCAGCAAAACTAATGCATTGGTAAAAAAAACAACAACAGAAGGGTTAGCCATTCAATTAATTGTATCTGTTCTATTCGCGTCTTCAGAAGTCGGTCAGTTGTAGGTATAGTTCGGTAGCATGATTGACTGTATCACAGCATACAGTACTCAGCCCAGATGTCAGCATAAGCAGATTATGATGTAACAATGCACTCTAAAGATGGGGTTGTCAATACGAACAAAGGATCGTTTGTGTAACAGATTGATTCCAATGCATTGCTTAGTCAAGTTTGTGGCTTCCTTTCATTCTCCTTTTAATTTATCCAGTCAAAATCCATGATTGTATATACAAATTAAATAACCAAAAAGTCTGTCGCCCAAAAAATCGCCAGATGGGATATTTGTGTCGCCAATAAGGAAAAAAAATCGCAATTTGCGACATTGGCGAAGCCCAGGACGATCCCTGGGGCTGGTCAGTTTACCAAGGAGCTCCAGAGTTCCACTGCTGAAAAGTGACCCTATGCCCTGAGCTGCAAATATGCAGTTCTGCAGCTAGAGCTCCCAGTGTATCCACACCTAGTGTTGTGCTGCTCACCCATTGCCACACATCTTGAAGGTATCTGGTGGGGGGTAGGGGAGTAATGTAAAGATTTGCATGTGAGTTGTATTTAAGTGAGGGAAAGTTGCACAGTCTTCCTCACTCTCTTGTCCAGGCCTGACTGAATCCAGTGGCACAATAATGTTAAGACATCAGAGACAAGTTCAGATGCAGTGGATGGCCATCAGTTCCTACTGCATCTGTGCTATCCACACAGCTCTAAACATTTGCCTTCACAGCCTAGGGATGTGTATCTGCTCAGCCACCTGATCCACCAAGAAGGACTTTCCTGACATCAAAAGGATGGACTTACAAGCATGCAGGCATATGGACTTAGACATGCATGGACAGATAGCAGCAAAAGAGTATGCCCCTTTATCATACTGCAGTGCAGGTAAAAAAAAATACAACCATTGTGTAAATTTGCTGACTAAATTAAACATAAAAGATCTTAAAATCTGAGCCCCAACACACTTCTAAAACAAATTACATAACATCAGATAGCATCAGAATGGATATATAGATGTACTAAGTAACAAAGTATATTCTGTATCTCTTCCCACCCCACTGAAAAAGAGGGATAAAATTTGATTGGTGTAATTTATCATAAAAAATCACGAGCAATTTGCTAACAAATGCTGAAAATGATAAATGCTGAGAAAATGTTTTAATTAAAGAGCATACAACCTATAATCAGGCAATCAAGAGTCTAGCAATAGCTCTCAAACTCTGACAAGATATAAAAGACAAATTGTATATTCCATACCAGTCTCAACAGTTTACTTACATCACTTCCCCAAATGGTCAAACCAACTTGCATTCCAGACTGATCAACAAGCTGAATCTCTCGCTTCACTGTATTTTTTCCTTTCTTGGTCTTCACAGTCTCAGACTGTCCACATTCTTTTACAACAGCTATTATATCTAAATAAATAAAATTATACAAACTTAAGTAAAGCATAGTTTACTGAGACAATTAATAAAGTGGATTAGCTGTATAATATATAATAATTAAGTGAAACTAGAAAGAATCACAAAGGACACATGATGCGGCTAAATGTACAGGCCAAAATTCTAAGTCATCAGCTGGTGGGACAACTCTGCAGAACTTTGTCAGAAAATAGTAAAGAATTAAAGCTGATCTAGGTTATCTTATGGTAAATCCTCACACCAAATTTATTACATCAATTAAGTCTTTCAAAAGTTACTCATCTATTCTGATGCAACCATAAGGCCAGAGACAATCAGGAACCACAACACCATTTAATTCTATAAGAAACAGAGAAAAGCAAATTTCACCCACTAGTAAGTCTTCTTAATATAAAGTTGTATGCCTAATTTGATCCTTTAAGTCTTTGAAATATTAATATCTATTCTGTGGAAGAAAAATTCTGATGCAATTGAAGGGCCAAGTTCTTATTCAGGCTGGGACCACAACTCTATTAAATTTAATTGGAAAATAGTGAAAAGTCAACTTGACCAAGATCTTCTTAATGTAAAGCATGATATTAATTTTGCTTTATGAACCAGTGTCGCACCTCTGTTCCCCTACCATGGTCAAGACATATAAATCTGTCAAATTTTGGGGGACACTGGCAGTTTGGGGTACAAAAATTGGTTCAGAGTGCAACACTGAATGAAATGAAAATCATGACAAACAAGAAGTTATGCGATATAATGGGATTGGCAATATTCTAAGGTAAAACTACAGTGATATTAATAACTCTGTCAATAAGGTTGGAACAAGGAATATATTCTTCAACAATCAGCTAAAGAGTCTATTACTAGAAAGTTGAAAAGTCACAAATATAATCAGGTTATCTACATATGCACAATGTTTTATACAGATCATGCAGGTCAGCTTGAGACATATCAGGGGATTTGCAATATTTGGCCCGAGTTTTACTTCAAAAGAGTGAGGATTTTCATTGACCTGATTTTAGCATGTAAATGGAAAAGAAATCATAACTGCTGAACAATTTCTAATTTTTTTAAAATATTAAATGTGCATCTCATCATATCCATCCTTTCACAGTAACTTGTTGCCATCCATATTCTCCTTATAAGTACCAAAGCAATTTTAGCATCTCTTGGGAGATCCTTGTCACGATTGTACTGGTGGCAGTCCTCAGCATTGTTGATCTTAACACTTAGGAGATGATGTATTGTTACTTGATCCATGTTTCCAGTGGAGTCAACCTGAATTTTCCACAGACTGGTTGATTTCATATCCTTGTGTGTAAAATTGCTGGGATGAATCGGAAGTCTTCAATATTGCTAAATTTTGTTTCAGATCCACTTAGATACCAATAGGTGAGATTTGGGGGGGTGGGGCTGGGGTTGGGTGCAATTGCTAGAGCATTATTACAATATAAAACACATGTTTTAAAGTGGTATCAGTAGTCTGACTTGATTTTTTAAATTAATTTCTGGAAAATGTAATGAGGAATGAAAGTTGAATTTTATTAAATACTTAATTGTGTAATACTGAGACTTACTGGGGAAATAATTTTCATATTTTGTATCATTCCTATTTTTTCTCATGTGAAAAATATATCCTTATATGTGAAAATATAAGATTTTCCATCATGCCATGCAATACTACATTGTGTGTGTCTACAACAGTTGTACCTGCAGCAATGAAAATGAGTAATTTGTGAGCTAGTGCCAATAAATCGAAAGTGTATTACATTTCAGATATGGAAATTAATCTTTGATAAGGAAATTTGACCAGATGCTGTTCACGTCTCTCTAAAGCTATTTCCCTTTATTTCCTTGACAATAAAGACAAACATACTGTGAAGTATTGCTGAATCAGACTTGCACTGTATTCAGATAGGGTCAAAATTTAATAAAATAACAAGTATTTAATTTACAGTAGTAGGTTCGGACAATCCAACCCTGCCACTTGCTTAAGTCACATTTACTTATATGATCAGGCTATGAAAGTCAGGTGAATTCAGGAAAAGAGGGGTGAGTGTGTTGAGCCCAAGAGTGAGATTCATCTTCTAAACTTCAATATAGGAGCAAGTACAAAAAAAGAAAATTTTCTTTCCCTACATTATTACCAGATATATTTCATCTTGTGGTTCTCAAAACAATATATTTCTTCTCATGGCTTTTCCACTTGTTAAAATATCATGTTTTTGGTATCACACAATGAAATATATCCCATATTAACATAGGAACAGAATTCATTTTTCTTTTTGTCTATCCACATAAGAAAAGAAGTGATTTTTATCTTCCAATTTTAACTGGTTTGAAAATGTAAATACAATTTTTTCCTTAATTTATATCTGAATTATTTCTCCAGCAATGAATAACTAGTCTGCAATTGGTATGTATTACATGATAAATTAAGTGGTGATATTTTAGCTCTTTGACATTGATTGAATGAATAAACTAAAAAATGACAAACATGCTGATAAACTGTTCTAATTGGAAAGGAATATGTATTTTATTAGATATTCCGTCAGGATTTGAAGATAAACACTCTCTTGACTCTTGGAAAACTTGTCCTTAGCAATCCACTTTATTAAGATTCCGGTAGTTTTGAACCTTTTTGTACATGCAATAATAATTTGATGTTACATTTTTCCACTGACTGTGAAAGGTCATTCTTTGTAATAAACAGAATCAAGAGCGTGTTAAAGGACAGGTTAAAAGAAGTTGCTGAATTACCTTATGGCAATTAACAATTAAGGACTTTGTCTAAAAGATTTAAATTTTAATATCACAATCAAAATATATGGGGAGGTAAAGAAATGCAGGATATAATGTATTTAAACTCAAAGACAAACGAGGCTGACATTATTTAAATCATGTTAAAACTAAGGGAAATAAAGAATACTATTTTTATATTTCAATAATATTAATTTTTTCACTTTTATGACAACATATTTTAAAAAACATTTCATGATGCCAACCTGTACTTACTTTCAAGCTATCAAACATTTCTAAAATCACTAAAATAATGCATGGATCGAGAGGATACTCTCTCAATTAAAATGGAAAATTGTAATAATTTGCAAAAAAGTGTATTTAAACATGTAAATGAAGGCAAATTTCTGAAAACACACAACTTGTCTGGGGAAAAAGTAGATCTCCTATATGAGCTGATGATGTGGTAGTTAGACTGGTTCTTGGTTTACTGTTCTGGATTTCTAGAATGTACCATTTAATGCGATGTTGGAATTATAAGCTCAGATCAGAGGGCTCTTGTCCTGGAAGATGTAAGCAAGGTAATAGTGACACTTTATTTATTACTGCTTTCAAATTAAAATTATCATTTAAAAACCAATCTTATTCTTGACTTTTGACCAAAAAACTGATAGGCTTATTTCTTACTCAACATGTAAGTCATCCAAAATCTTTGGTGAAGACACATGGTCATAAAGAAAATATTTGTGCAGAAACAATTTTACTCTTTTCAGATGGTGACCTGAACCTTTGACCACCAAATCGAATGGTTTCTTCCTTACTCCATGTGCAAGACAACCACAAAGTCAAGTCAATTCTTGTAGTGTATCATGTGGAAGTAACTGTTCTTCTTTCACTCATTGTGACATTGAACTTTGACCTACTAACCATGTAATCATTACACTTCTTCATCCAAAGTGCTGGTCATTGAACTTTGACCTACTAACCATGAAATCATTATGCTTCTTCATCCAAAGTGCTGGTCATTCAAAAAGTTTGATAAGGCAGATGGTGGAAAAGCAAATTTTTAAGTGTTTGTTTTTCTTAATGATTATATGTTATGTTCATCTGGATTTTGTGCTTAAATTTATCTAAAATTAAGTTAATGGTGTACCTGACCAGTAAAATTTATTTTGTAAACAACATAATACATAACTAATATTTCTCTATGAGTGTGGGTTAGACATTCAGATTAATGGTAAACATGTTTATAGTCTTGATTCTGACCTTAGAAACTTCTAGAATGGAATTTTCCATTAAGTTGACAGAGTATTTCCAGAAAATGGTAACTGTGACCTAGGTCAACCAGAGGGTATATCATTTTGTTTACCTCAGAATTACTCATTTTTGCATTAACATATGAAACAGAATCATTCTTATTGTTGTGTTCAATTTTTGATTTTGGTGATTTTTTTTTTTAAATAATATTCACTGGAATTACAAAGTGCTCAATAATATTCTTGGACTGGAACATTAATTTGGAATTATAGTGAATTGAGACAAGAACATTTTGGATTATATTATTGTCATACATCAAACGACTGTTAGCACATCTTCACACTCCATGTTACTGGCATATTCAAGACTTTAAGCACATAAGAACATTCAATATTGAATTTAATTGAAATACAACTGGGATTCAGTTCAAACTTCATACATTTAATTTGATTTGGGTTTTAATTAACAATACTGTAAGTTCTTTTTAAATTTTCACTTAAATAATCATTTTTGAATTTTTCACTAAACTTCTTGGTTTTCACTCTTTTCTATTACTTAAAGACAATGGATTTGTATCAACACGGCCATGGCACTTTACATGTTTATGACAGATATGATGATTTTCTCTGGTTACATCTGATGGTAACATTTTTTGTTGGGTCAAGACGATGCCTGAATTCTACACAAAGCCTGGTTGAGTCAAGACGACACCTGAATTCTACACAAAGCCTGGTTGGGTCAAGACGACGCCTGAATTCTACACAAAGCCTGGTTGGGTCAAGACGACGCCTGAATTCTACACAAGGCCTGGTTGGGTCAAGACAACACCTGAATTCTACACAAAGCCTGGTTGGGTCAAGATGATCACTGAATTTTGACACCAATAATGGCATGGATTATTGGGAGGTATCACATACAAAGCAGACAGTACGGAAGTGAAGCTTAAAAACCAGTGACATTTGGTATCAGCAGGGAAAGGCATAGGGCCTATATGACATAGACATTAACGATGAATTTTAGTCTTTGTAGAAGGCTGGATTTGGGAGGTAGGTGCATTATATCCCTAACATTAATGTGATGGGGGAATGTATTTTAAATAGAAACTTGGTTATCATGCAAAAATAAAAACACTACTTTGAAGGGACTTTTGTTTTTCTGGTTGGAAACAATTTCCCGGAATTCACAACAGGGCCAGCTCTTCTTTATAACTACTCAGTGTTAAAACCATCTCTAATATTTTTTAACAACAACAAGATTTTCAAAATAGCAGCTGTGGTGGTTGTAATGGATGTAAGATAGGAACCATCTTCATTTAGGGCCAACAAGACATCACAAGAAATTTTCCAGTGGAAACCCCATACTGATATGACTTTCCATTTCGCAGGCATAAAGATTTTCAACATGTCTTTAAAAAGTATGCTGGTGAAACCCTTGTGTCATTCAGGAGTAGTGATAACAAGATTTTTAAGATTGCTACTGTGGGAGCCATATTGGATGTTGAATTGGCGCCATTTCTAGACATCATAAGAAGTTTTCTGGTGAAAACTCAATGTCAATATGAATTTCTGTTTCCGAGGAGAAGCGATAATATAATTTTAAAGATGGCTGCTGTGGCAGATATATTGTACATCCGATTGGCATCATTTTCATCTAGGATCAACTAGGAAGAATGTGTATCTAAAGTATCATGGCAATACTCTTAAGTTGAGGATCAGTGATAACATGCTGGTACCAATGGAAGGATAGAGGGTGGATAATAGACAACAAACCATCCCATAAGCTCTTCTGTTCTTTGACCATTAGAGCTAAAAAGGGAACATATGGATGGACACCATAACATAATACAATCTGGTCTTATGTTAGGTGAATAAAAAGTGGACTACTTCTTAATCGCATGCTCTCACCCATCCCTGCCGCTGGTCCTGCAAAAGTGACTTTACCCAAGAAACAACTAAATAGTAAATGTTTCTCTAAATTACATGGCCTTGTTCATTTACCAACTAGTTCTCCCTGTCTTGAATCTTTAAGTTTGTCAATTGTTGTAAAATCAAATTCCCCATATGGAGAAATATCTCCTGTATCCTGGCATGGCTTAATGCATGCATCCTTATTTAGTACAACATGATAGTCATGCATTGTTGAGTTGTACATCTTATTGGCTTCCTCAAGAGTTGCTCCACTTATGCAATACACCTGCAAAAGAAAAATATGTCAAGGTTTAATTGCAATGGTATGGACAGAAATTGAACAAGGTTAGTGGTTGAACTGTGTCAATCACAAAGTTGTAACAAAAGCTCACTACATGTATTCTAACAGAGAATAGATAATACTGTGCATGCAGACAATTTTTTGGGATTTGTGGGGAAAACATTCTGAATCTTAATATTTCTGTATCTTCATTATTTTAATGAGAGTGGTCATCATACCCAAATCATTAAAAAAATTACAAGTTTTGATCAACTACTTATCAGTGTATGCAGCATTTCTATGAAGTTATTAGTGTAAAAAAAAAAAAACCCAGACCAATCATGAGAGCTTGTAAATATAAAGTGATAAACAAAATTATGTTACAATAACATGGAATGAAAAAAGCTAAGACAGAAAACATGATATTCAAATTACCGATGACAGAATCCTAATAAATATAGTAACATGGATGAGTCTGCATATTATCCAGATTCATATAAGGCTTGGGAAAAGAGACCACATTCCTTACTTGATGAAAGACACCACATTCCTTACTTGATGAAAGACACCACATTCCTTACTTGATAAAAGACACCACATTCTTTACTTGATAAAAGACACCACATTCCTTACTTGATAAAAGACACCACATTCTTTACTTGACAAAACTATAATCAATGTTGGAAAAGAAAATAAGTGTTCATTCCAGAAATGAAAAACAACAACATGGGGCCCAAAAGCACTACTAGGTCAAAAAGTGGGGTCATTTAGAAAAAGAAATAAACAGGGGTTGCAAATATCTTTGCCTGTCTCTTGTTCATTCAGGAAATTCAAACATACATGCATATTATTATCACAGGTACTCATATCATGAATTTATTAATTTTGGCAAAAAAGTATTCACTTTTCTAGCACTATATGGTTTGACACATCTGATATTGTAGTCAATCCAAAGATTTCTATTGTTCAGGAAATAGTTATTTTAGTGGATAAGGCAATTGTAGCAACTAGTATTACAGTCCAACGTGACAATGACAGATTCAAAATACATAATGCTAGAAAATCTATTATTGATTGCAGAAATTAATAAATCCATTACCCAAGTGCCTGTAATGGCCCTCCCCTATCATAAATCCATTACCCGAGTGCCTGTAATGGCTTCCCTCCCCTATCATAAATCCATTACCCAAGTGCCTGTAATGGCTTCCCTCCCCTATCATAAATCCATTACCCAAGTGCCTGTAATGGCTTCCCTCCCCTATCATAAGCCTTCTATACTTGAATTTTATGTACTCATACTTGAGTTACCATTCTGGCCTGGAATGTATTTTGGACATTTGAATCTACATTTTTCCTCAATGTACGCTACTCTTGAAATAAATGCAGCAATGTTTATGCTAAAGATATCATCTGCTCTTCTCTACATTTTCTATCAGTGATCATTGACCATGTGCTCTCTAATGGTGTCCAACTTATTGAAATTCAGTTAGAGATTTCTGTCAACCAATAAAATTGATTGTATTATTCTTCTTTGGCAACCACTGTACTCTTTTCAGTAAGCTTGGGATTCAGTCAGTTTAAAATCAAGTGTAACAATCTTTCTCTGTAATTTTCTTCAGTCCTTTTTACATACCATACTGAATTTTTCCATTTTATTTTACACTTTGGTTCCAGTGCAGTATATCTACAAAAAAAAACTGCCGGTGATCACATGACTGTGAACTGGCTTAAATAGGGTAAGACAATGTAGTTGCTAATTTCACCCTTTGATCCTGTCGGCATGGTCGGCTGGCTTCATTGTTGAGGTGGATTAAACTTTGTGTGAGAAGAAATAATCCTGATTTGATTAAAGATGTTAATTGTTTATGGTTGGGTTGCTAAATAGCTCAATTAGCATAACTGTTGTTGTTGTTGTTGTAGGGTTTAACGCCATTTTTCAGCACACGATAGGCTATACATGGCAGCCAGTATTAATGGTCGAGGAAGAACCCAGGAAAACCCCGGAAAGAACCACCAACCCACGAGAAGCTACTGGCAAGCTTTCTCACATACCCAAATTGGCTGAATCCGAGACTCGAACCCACGCCGACAGAGGTGAGATGGCAGTGATCTGTAACGGAAAGCGCTTTAGACCACTCGGCCACTCAGGGCCCCCTCAATTAGCATAAAACAATAGACATAACTTTTATTCTCTCTGCACAGGTATGTTCTGCTTCAGTGCTTAAAGTTGTCAAGATGGTTTAGAGTCTACTATATATGATCAAAAATCATTAAAGATTGCAACTTATTATGGCTGGATTACTCAGAGGAAACTTGAACTAAACATACTCTCATGTTTCTCGTAGCAAAGCATCCAGTTAAAATAATGTCTCTGGCTCAAAAATATGCAAAAGTTCTCATGCAAATGGACAAAAAGTACTCCCATAGTGACTATTTGATAAGATATCATAATCTTAATTTATTATAAAACATAATGTTGGGAGTGACCATCTGCAGAACACAACCAATGACCACGATGTTTTATTTGGCAAAATATGAGGTTAACACTTCAGTATGAATGACTATCACAAAAACTGATATAAACAACTTTGACCTTGAAACAATCCTTTGTAAACATGAATGTAAACCAAACTAACTGCCATTGTAGTCTGTAATACCTAGGATGAATGGGGTCTTTTCATTTGTCTATAATACTAGTAAGTGATAAAATCAATTTCCAGATTTGATTTTCCTTATTAAAGAGTGTTGATAGTGATGATAACTGTGACAACAAAGGTACCTTCAAATTAAAATTAGGATTAAAGTCACAAAGGTCATGATGGTATAATGTATGTGTTTGCGCTTCATGTGAAGAATCTTACTGACATTAAAGCAACATCGGACTCACACAGTACCAATCAGGAGCACTCCTGGCAGTCAGTCAGCAATCTGAATCTACTAACATGCAGGAAATAATTTAAACCATTTGATGGACTGAGCAGAGTTGTTGACAACATTGCCACATTCCAATGCAGTCACTAAGAAAGACATTTTCAATTCTGAGAAAACTTCTAGTTGACTCCAGAGGAAACCCAAACCCAGTAAAATAAACATCATTTCTTAAGTGTTAATATCAACAATGATGAGGACTGCCACCAACATAATTAAGCAGTGGTAGATATACCAAGAGTATGAATGGCAATAAATTATTGTGAAAGGACTGTTTTTATGAGACGATGTGCATATTTTAATATTTAAAAAATGTAAATTTCTTCAACAGTTGTAATTGTTGCCCATTTGCATGCTAAAATCAGGTCAAAGAAAATCCTCCCTTTTGAGGTAAAAACTCATTTTATACCAATTTTTTTAAAAAATCTGATCTGTCCTGACCATACCTGTCTTTTCTGTCAAATGCATTTTCATTCCTAAATCTCAAATGGCCTCAAAGTTATGGAGTGGAAACAAAAGCATGACAGTCAGAAGGAGGAAGAATGAAAACGTAAATACAATATCAAACGCCTTTTGCAAAAGAGAACAAAAATGTGCCACACTCTAAATGTCTAACTAGTATATCCTGTGTAACCGTTATGCTGTAAATGACGTGTTTAGGTACAGAGAGTACATTCAAATTATGCATCAAATAATTTCCAAATACACAGCTACGTGCTAGTTGGCAATGTGTTTGATCTCTTTCCCTCACCGTAAGCATTATACTTTCAAGACAGATCATAGCCCACAGAACACTAGAGTTAGTCTGGTCTGCAAAAAAAAGGACAAATGAACACCATAAGTCATCAATACCTTGTATCTTTGAAATGCTGCTTATGCAGATATACCAGTATGTTTGTCTATCTTCTGTCAATGTGTCACTCAGATCACTTTGCAACCTGGATTGTGGGAGGGTGATCCTATTTGATATGATGCATCAACAGGATGAGTAGATGACAAAGTCTGGATCTTCAATGTGGCCCCCAAGGGGAGTCCCGGGACCATAAAAAAATCACATTTTCAAAAGTAATATCGACTATTCAAGACAATAATGAAAGCTTTTTGATCTTGGATGGAGTTACAAGAAGAAGAAGAGACAGTTTTAAAAACAACATTGAATATTCTTTGTAATGTGAACCCAAGACTTTCTGATCAGTGGAGTAGCATTAACTAGATTTTCAAGATGGCAGTCAAAACTGACATCAGATCAGGACCAATTTCATTTAGGACCAACTAGACACTATAGGAAGTAATAAGCCTTTGGTCTAGACATTATAGGAAGAAATATGCCTTTGGTCTAGACACTATAGGAAGTAATGAACCTTTAGTCTAGACACTATAGGAAGTAATATGCCTTTGGTCTAGACACTATAGGAAGTAATAAACCTTTGGCTTAGACACTATAGGAAGTCATATGCCTTTGGTCTAGACACTATAGGAAGTCATATGCCTTTGGTCTAGACACTATAGGAAGTCATATGCCTTTGGTCTAGACACTATAGGAAGTCATATGCCTTTGGTCTAGGCACTATAGGAAGTCATATGCCTTTGGTCTAGGCACTATAGGAAGTCATATGCCTTTGGTCTAGGCACTATAGGAAGTCATATGTCAAAACTTCAGGTTGATTTGATTTTCCATTCAGAAGGTGCAGCAATAACAAGAATTACAAAATGGCTGCCAGATGGTCATCATGGATATCAGATCAGCATGATTTTCAGTTAAGGACCAATTAGATATCATAAGAAGTCTTTCAGTGAAAAACATGTTAATATGACCATTCACTCAGGATGAGTAAGAATAATTAGATTTTCAAGATGGCAACTTTGGTCCAAGCAGAACCAGTTTTATTTAGGACCAACTAGACTCTCAGATGAATGTGTGGAAAGTTTGATGGCAATCCTCGAGAAGGTATAGCAATAACAAACTTGTGTAACAGATGGACATACAATGGACATCAGACAATGAACAAGACACCATCTTATAGCTCTTCTGGTCTATAACCAGTAAAGTTAAAAAATTGGTCAGATAAAAAAAGAAAAAGTGTTGTTTGAAAATTTCAGGTAAAGATGGTATGTTTCATTAAGATAACCGAAACAGCTCAGGAGATGTGAATGGCATTTGAAAATGTGGTGGAGTAAACAGAGTTTTTTAAAATGGGAGACATCTATGAAAGTATACGACATTGCTAGTCATGACACATCAAGTTCAATAATGAAATCTATAAGGTGAAAAAGACCTAGGCATCACACACGTGTGACAGATGGATGAAATCTATAAGGTGAAAAAGACCTAGGCATCACACACGTGTGACAGATGGATGAAATATATAAGGTAAAAAAGACATGGTCATCACACATATGTGACAGATGGATGAAATCTATAAGGTGAAAAAGACCTGGGCATCACACATATGTGACAGATGGATGAAATCTATAAGGTGAAAAAGACCTGGGCATCACACATATGTGACAGATGGATGAAATCTATAAGGTGAAAAAGACCTGGGCATCACACATATGTGACAGATGGATGAAATCTATAAGGTGAAAAAGACCTGGGCATCACAAACGTGTGACAGATGGACGAAATCTATAAGGTGAAAAAGACCTGAGCATCACACATGTGTGACAGATGGATAGATAGAAAGATTGATGGATGGAAAGACTCCAGCATACCAAGCACAAAATTTGGAAGTGAGGATGGTGGGTGTTCGTGTGGGGTTTTAAAAGAATGTCTAATCAGATGGATATAATATAAAAGGATTCTAGATGTATTTAAATACTTACTTTGCCCATTTTTAAAATATTGTAGAACTTGTCTGCTGCATCATTGAATGCAACTCCTTCAATCTCTCCACTTTCATCAGCTACTTTGAAATGGAAATATTTTGTTGTATTATATCTTCCTGCATTATTTTTTTTCCTTTTAGTTGCTTTTTCACTCTTCATGGTAACACGTGCCTGTAATTTCCAACTGAAATAGTGCAAATGAACAAGTTGTTAACCATGAATGTAGTCTGATAAATCAGCCTCAAAATCAAATAATTATTCTGTTTTATGAATAGGTGAGATCACATCCCAAACCACACAAATTACCAATACAAGTTTGGGGGCCGATTTGTCAGACTACAGTGAATATTATGTAAATGACAAAACCGGCATATCTGAATTATATTTTTTTAAGAAGCAAGAGGCTTAGGAGGTCCTAATATGGCTCACCTGGCTCAAGATACTGCAGTGGACCATGGAACAAGTAATTTGTGACAGAAAAATACTTTCTGGCAAATTAAGTCATATTCTCTTGAGTGGCTGTAGTGAAGTCGGTTAAAAGTATTTATACACACCATATTTCACTGAATTAGCATTGCTTTTACAATATTAAATGGCCCTGATGCCAGAATGCTGCTGCAGATGAACTATTAAACTGAACTTGATTCTTTGAAAGTATGAATGGCAAACTTGTCAGCCTATTTCACGGAACTCAAAATCCAATTATTCAGATTGCTAATGCAGTTTCAACAGTGTTGAAATTACCTGCACTTTCACATCAAATTGCTGATGCCACTCCAATAGGACATTTCTTTAACAAGTTAATTTCAACAAATAATCATTAGAAAATCACTGAAACAATATTTGATGGTGCATATATTATTGGTGGAAAACATTTAAAAACAACTGGACGACAAATATATAGCTGCATTAAGTCAATCTGTTCATTTTGCTTTTGGTAATTGCTACATGTTTTATAGAATCTTGCTGAATGGTGTTTTATATCACAGTATGAAGTATAATAGCTATTCAAGGAATTCACGCACAATTGCTTGTAAGGTACATGATATTTATTATTGTGGACAAATTATGTTCTATGTGAAATTAGATCCAATTTGTCGTTTTGAAGTAACTGCGTGCAAATGCGCTGCTGTATTTCTTGCTGTTGTACAGAAAATTAGACAAGATAAGAAATGTGCATTTTTAGAAGACAACACAGATTTGGTGTATGCAAAGCTAGCACACATTTATACAGGCACAATAACAGATGAATATATGGCAGTTTCAACAGAAGACATAATTGGGCTGGGAATATGTGTAAGCATTTCTGATGAAAAATGTGTATCTCACTTAGGCCAAATACTGTAGAAAGTGACTGAACAACTTAATTGAAGTTGTAGATGAATACGAAATATGCAAACTAACAATTAATGTACAAGTAAACACAGTTTGTGCATTTATTCTGAAACTTTGAAATATAGCTAACACACGCTTGCCCAGTCGTAGTACCATGATATTAAATAATGTATTGACAGTGAAACTTGTTCAATAACTGAAATTAATTTTGTTTTTATTAATGCCATGAGTTGTGGGCAGATTTCATAAAATTTATCAGTTTTATTGTTATTATAAAAGTGATCAATTGCATTACAATGCAAACAAAAACCATACTAAATTCTAACATTGTCATGATACGTTTTTGTTCACTTCAATGTTTTTATTCAAATTATACGAATCTGATGTCAGAATGTTTTGTTAACTTTATAAATGCAACATTTCCAAACATAACTGTAAGGCAAAGGTTAATAGTAATATCTGAATGAATCTATTTATTCTTGGTGTCGTGAGATTATAAACTTATTTTTGTACTGGTGTGAATAAATTTAACATCTACAAACTAGTTTATTCATTTTCTTATTGTAATACAGTTGTGATACTGTTATGTATTGTATATAAATATATTTCTGTGTACATGTTTTGTATAATAAAGTCTTTCAGAAAATTTTATACGTCTTTTTTGTGGAATAACAAAGTTAAATTAAGACTTACTAATGCTGAGAAGGATAAATGTTCCTTGACCTACCTGCATATTTAATGATTAAATAATGTAATCTTATAGTTGCAATGCAGTGGAAAACAAATCTGTTCAGCCAAAACATTAAATTTAATTCCATTGTTGAAGTTTATTCATTCACTGCAAGCTTACCCAAGGTTGCAGAAGCTTTATGTGTTCCCATAGGAGCAAGCGTGTGCATGATAGTTGGATACATGATCTCAAATTTTCACAAGCAATGGATATATATATATATATGAAGAAACTTGTTGCAAGCTAGTTTAAATTTACTTTCTGAAACATACAAGAAAGCTAGTTTTACTTCCCAAAACATAACAGAAAGCTAGTTTTACTTTCTGAAGCAAACAAGAAAGCTTGTGCAAGGTTGCGGTTATATCCAGCTATCTTGCCTAAGCCTGCACTTGCTTGTACAAGCTTGCGCCAGCATCCATGTTAGCTTATAAACATCAAACTAGCTTATCGTAAGCTTACCGCAAGCTTGCCACAAGCTTTTGGCAAGGATGCATTTTGGTTTGAGAATGTCTGGTTCATATGTTTTCTTCACTTATTAAGACAAATGGTAGGTGACATAATACTAATGGAAAAATTCCAGTACTTTTATTCTCAATTTTTTTATTAATGAATGGAAAATTTAGAAAAAAGGGAACTCCCAATTCCCTGAAAATTCACAAACCTTTCAACAAAAGGTCACTTTTCCTTAACTTTCATGACCACGAAACAGCCACCTGAAATTTCACAAACTTTCATGGTCTCTGCAGACCCTGTTAAAAGGTCTCCGTGTCAATATGCTTTCTGTATAATTCAGTAAAAACTCAACACCAATAACATGAACCTTATGGAATCTGATTATCACGAAAGAAAGATCGAAGCTGAGTCAATCTATTCCACCAAGAAATTGTGGCTACTGAGATATCAGAAAAACCCTTGTATGGGATAAAAAAAATTAGTTTCTGACCATTCCTTTCACCTTTAAGCTGATTCTTAAGCCATAGAGTCTGACTGGCACAAAACAGAGATAGCAAACTGTAGTTGCCATTGAAAACAAAGGCAACTCTTTTTCACCAAGAAGACAAGAATTTCACTCCAACTCTATGACAATGAGAAATGGAAGACCATATTTAACATAAGAGTCTTGAAAGAAGCCTTACTCAAGAGTTTCATAATTTTTTTTAAAGATTTAAACCAAAGAACACAAGAAAGGTTTCACCCAGGCATTAATGTGAAACAGGTCTCTGTTGCTCAAACTACTGGACAACTTTTGAGAGATGCGGGAAAATCCAATGGAGAAGCCCAACAAAAACTTCTAAATATTAGAAAGGGTCACTCTAGCCCTTATTGGTGAAAACTGAGCAATCTTTATCTTTGAAAAAAATGGGGAAGAAAATTTGTAATCGCAGTCAAAAGGGGGCAGATCAGACCATTGCTCAGCCCACCTGCAACAATTATAGAAGACCCTCAGCTTGGTGTCATAAACTTTGGAGGTCAACTGCCTCCTAACCAGAGTGATGTTCTCTGCAACCTTGCTTGAAAATTGATCATGGCAGATAGAATGTTTGCTATGTGTCTGGTGTGATGGTGGAGCATCCACTGATTATTGTCCAGGATAGACAATGCTGCAAGATCAGACCCCTTATTACTACTAAATACAGGAGTCACCAAACTCTTAGTCAGTCTAGTCATGGAAAACAAGAAGTTCAAGCAATGCACCTGAACCCCCCACTTATTAAAATCAACAACATAGTTAAAGACAGATCTCTTCTCATACGATCATCAATAATCAAAGGAGTAAGAACAAGAGGGTTATATAAAACTGACATAAAAACTCATAGAGGTGCAACTATTAACACTATTAGAGACAAAATATTGGAAATGGATATGTCACCATATCATACTGTAATTCTTCTCATTGGTGGCAATGATTTCAGTAATGGCCAATCTTTGAAGGGCACTGAGGATGATTATGAAAGCTTGTTGTATGCCATCAGGTCCAAAAATGCAGAGTGTAAAATAATCATCTCAGGTCTACCGCCAAGAAGGGATGCACTTATGAACATTCTCATGTGTCCACTACATGTGGTCATGGTACAACAGATGGATCTTGTATGTTATCTTCTTCATGTGTTTATGTAAATAATGAAGGCAATGTAAAGAAATCTGTCAAGTCTAAAAACAATACATTGCATACTGCCTTGTCTGAAAATCAAATCTCTGATCAAAATTGTCATGTATTTGGCCTCCTCAAAAGAGGTCTGCAAGTAATCAACCTAAATATTCAACACATCCTCCCTAAACTGAATGAGATGAAGTTAATATTATAGCAAACTAGATCAGTCAATATTCTAGGTCTATGTTAAACCTTTCTTTCCAATGATACTGATGATTTGGCTCTCCAAATATAGGTGTTCAACTTTGAAAGAAAAGATAGAGAATCCATGGGGGGTGAGGGTATTCTTCTCTATGTAGACAGTTCCATTAGTTATAACAGACGTGTTGATCTAGAGACTATTGGGGTAGAGAGTATCTGGATCGAAGTAACCCTTGCCCAATCAAAGCCAATACTCTTATGTTCGGTTTACAGGCCACCTAGTTCCACAGCTGATTGGATTGATAGATTTGAGGTTCAAATTCAAAAAGCATTACTTAAGGAAGATTTAGAAATTATCATATTAGGTGATTTTAACATTGACTATATGAAAACTCCACCATTAACATGGATAAGTAGCTTTGAAACTTACAACTTTACTCAATTAATTAACACCCCAACTAGAGTAACGGATAAAAGTGCTACTATCATTGATCATATCTATACTAATAAACCTGAAAATGTAAGTGAAATGGTTCACAATATACAACAGGATAGATTTTCACAAGGCAGTTCTTTTATATAAATGTCTACATGGAACTGCACCAGCGTATCTTCAGGACTTATTCAACACAATACCAGTTGAGATCAATATCACATGGAAACCTTCTAATACCAAAACCAAGAACAGAGCAATTTAAAAAGAGTTTTCAATACTCTGGTACAGTTCTGTGGAATAAGCTTCCACTACATGTAAAATCTGCTGAAAATATTAGAGTATTTAAGAAGAGATATCATGAGCATGTATGTGCTTGTAATAGATAATGGAATTTAGTATTTTAATACTGAACATGTTAAAATAAACACTAATTATTGCTATCTCATATAATGTGCATTGTCTCACTGTCCTTAAGAGGGCTTCAAGGGAGAATAGTCCTTGACTAATGAGTCACCCTCTATAAATAAAGCATTATTATTATTACTATTAAATGCATCTTCCTGGGGATGTCAGCCTCACTGAATTCACCTAGACTAATAACAAAACTCTCTGTGATTGATTAGTACAGAAACCATTCTGTGAGGACTATATGTCTCTGCCTTGATAGGCTGTTCACAAAAGTGTTTCTCATGCCTGGAATGCATTGGACTCTGACAGTACTGTACAACTTTCTTGTACAGGAAAGTGCCATAGATCTCTCCCGAGATCAGCTTGACAGTGATTTTCTCATACTGTGAAATGCCCCTCAGAGGTCTCGCTAGGATTTTAAAACTAGGAGTCCAGGACTCCCATTTGGTAAAAATAGGAGTCCCACCAATCAAAAGTTGCAGTCCCTTTCCTTCTAAATCAACACAGATGTAAGTGCATCTATTTTTAGATGAGAGGTTTTTGTAATGTAATCACTCACTATAATATACCTTCATTACAACAGTAAACAGCCAAAGCAACAAAATTCTGGATCAAAATTGTTACTTGTAACAGGTTATATCTACACTAACACAGTACCCACATGGGGATAAATTTTTGGTAGCACTGCTTATCTATCAAGTGCTCAACATAAGATACAAATTCAACAAACAGACAAATGGGGACATGATAAAATAAATTAAATGATATTAGGTATATTTAATTTGCATTATTTGTTAGTTGTTTTTTATATTAAGTTTTTTTATTTCATTTTATGCCATGGGTAATGAAACAGTATATCAAGTGGCTGACCTTGTTCAAAATCAGTGACAGTTTTGGCAAACAACTTTTTTCTTTCTTCTCACTAGTGAGAATTATTATATTAAGCTGAATCAAGGATACTGTATTTTTTATAGCCAGACTACTGATAACTGTCATAAGTTTATGGTGTTTTTGGTGAGGGATTTTCTACCTATAACAAAGATTTTATTTTGTAAATACAGAGAAGTTTCTAGAAGTTTATTTTCCATTAGGTAATGAAGTTTTATTTTTAGAAAATGTTAATTGTGACAAGGGACAAATATAAGACTAATAATACTGTTAATTAATTAATTATTAATTAATTATTCATTCCTGCTGGCAGAGTCAAATTGTATCATTGTTGCAGTGTTTTGATTTGGGAAAAGTTAATTCAAAATATTCTTCCCTGGAAATATAAAGTGCTGAAAACTAATATTATTGGACAGAGAGTCTTGGATTTATAGTGAAATACAAACAAAAGGATGTATTCTATGATTGTATTATTGTGATCCAAAAGAAGGCTGTTGGCACATCATCATTATGCAAGCTATCACAGACACATCAACGGTTTCAGTGTTGGACTTAAACTAGATTACTACTGAAGTTTATTCAGAACTTTAAATTATTAGGACATGTGTTTTGTAATTCTAGGATTATTTTGGGATTTAATTTGCAATACTAAAAGTTCTTTTTTTCCATTTTCACTTTGTATTCTAGGGAAATAAATTATTTGTTGAATTTTACAAAGCTTGCTTCTTTGCACTCTTTTCTGTTACTTATTTTAAGAGCATAGGCTCGTACCAATGCAAGGATTGGTTATAAAATTCAACTAACATTTAAAACTGGATACAATTAAACCTCACATAAATAAAATAATGCAAAAAAATCATTGGACTGGTGACAATCTTGAGCACACAAATACATGTTTTGCCACATGAATCCACTAAAATGATGGGTATTCAGAATGAATAAATTGGATCTGGGTCAGTGTTATTTTTGTGTACATCCAATTACTAACTGAAGGAGAAACTTTTCAAACGGAGTGTAATAGTAACATGTGTTACTGCTATAGAAATTATGTTTATCTTATGGCAAATCAGCATCATTCATATTTAGGCCTGAATCTGAAGTTCTTGAAAAGCCATTTCTTTTCTTTAGTCAAGACTACCATATTTTACATTAGATAACAGAATTTTCTTGAGTAATTAGAATGGGGCCTGAGGATCCATCATTTTGGGAACACTTTGATCAATTATAAATAAAACTTTTCAGGAGTAAATATATCACATTGTATTTGGGGCCCATTTACATGACGATCAAGCCTCACAAGTGAGGGTTAGTTGCTTTCCATCAAAGACCCATAAAAGTCTGCATTCTCTTTGCCAAGTCTTTCAACAACTGTTGATGGACAGACACTACACACAGGATGATATCATACCCTCATTTGGCCTTACTAAAAAATAGCAAAAACTAGAAAACAAAACCCATAAAAGATAGGCAAAGTTTATCTGTAACATCTCAGAGAGCCGGAAAAAAAATCTCTCTTAACTTTTGGCAGTTTGTTTCACTTGTCATGAATGATTTTAAAATGAAAAGAGTTTCCTAATGCTAAAGATTTCTTAACAAAAGACTAGTAAATTTATAGTATTCATGTCCGTGCTTACCATTATAAAGATCATCAACTTACCTGTAACAAAAGCTATAAACTTTATGTACAAGCGAAGCACAGGACCTATGAATGAGGAGCACAGTTCCTGGATTACATATAATTAGCACTGATTTGGTTTTAATGAATACTCTGCTGACCCTTGCTCATGCTTTTACTGTGCTGACCCTTGCTCATGCTTTTACTGTGCTGACCCTTGCTCATGCTTATACTGTGCTGACCCTTGCTCATGCTTATACTATGCTGACCCTTGCTCATGCTTTTACTGCTGTGATGTAACAATGGTTAAATATATTGATCAGTATACAGTGTGCAGAAATCAGTCCAGGTCATCCATATATGGAACAAGGAGAAATTAAATATGATAATGCTTTGGTAAATTCGATGTTGGCAATGAACATAAAATACGAAGCATTGAGGAAAGAAAAGGGACATTTCAACCTTCATGAAAAGAGACTCATAAATGGGGCTGTTACGATAAGAGTCGTTATAATGTTTTGTTTGAACTTTGAGACTTTGAGAACAAAATGTGATTGTCATGGGAACTGATAGATTAGGTAGACCCAGTCAAGTCACAGTGGTATTACTTATATAAGAGCCAAATACAGATCCAGTTTTTCATGAAACTTGAGGTATAGGCTGATATCAAGATTTTGGATGGGTTCGATAAGTGGTGAAATTTATGGATACTAAGAAGGTGATCTTGCATCTGATTAGGTACCTCGTTAGCGTAATGGAGGCAATAATTTTGATCTATGATTCCTTTTTATTGATGGAAGTATAGATGGCTCATTCATCTTCTTAAGACTTTAAATCAGTTATATGGACCAATCTGTCTTCACTGCTATCATGCTTGTATCTAATGTACATTCAGCTCATTCAGAGACACATCTGTGCTGTTGTAAGCAATAACAGTTATGGATTTATTGTTATTACCTTTCTTTCTTGCCATTACAAATTCTTGCATCCATGCTGCCAGTAAATTCATTTGCCATTTTATCATTATTTTTCTCCATATTCAAGCAATTTAATTCCTGCAGTCTGTTCAGTGAAACTAGATTCTTCTTCTTTCTTTTCCTACTTTTTTCCTTACTTATTTGTCAGACTCTGTTTTTACCTACATTTCCAAAATAGCCTTACTATTCCAACTTTTTGTCAATTTTATGTTGACCTCTGATAAAAATTACCTTTTTCTAACCATACATTGAAAAGCTTCTATTTTGCCTTTTATGATATCAAAACTAATTTGCCCACACAAAATATAGTAACATTGTTTTAATAAAAACAACAATGATAAGCTAAAATGTGAATATATGACAATGATGTTGTTGTTTTTATGGTTTAATGCCATTTTTCAGCATACGATAGGCTATACATGGCAGCCAGTATTAATGGTGGAAGAAGAACCCGGGAAAACCCTGGAAAGAACCACCAACCCACGAGAAGCTACTGAATATATGACAATGATGCCCCAACAAAAATGGTGCAAGTGAAGATAAGAGACAGCTTTTATGTGAGTTACATTTTTTTTAAACGTTAGGAATAATGTTGGGAAATATATAGTTTATTTAGAAAAATATAGTATGAAATTTATATAAACTACTGAAAAAAAATACAAACTTCACTTGACTTAACCTGAAAAGAGAAACTCCTCCAAGCTGCTCTAATGTTGATTACTGATTCAAAAATTCTTGAAGATGGTTTATGAGGTTTATGAGAAAGTTTGCTAATTACAAGATTGGAAGTAGTTTTTGAAGTATTCATGGGATTTGGCATCAGTCTCTTGTATCAAGTGGAGATCAGCCTGTCTGACAGCCACTAATGAGGGCAAACAACTTTTAGCCATCTGAACTAAAACTTTTAGCTTTGGAGTGCTGGATTTGTGAGGTAGTTGTAGTACTCCTTAGGTATTATGATTGGGTAAGTATTTGAAGAAGACAATAATAAATGTCCCTTATGAACAGCTACATGAAGTTGGCCGTTAATGCATGTTTGCTGGGATTACCTTGTTAGGCTGGGTGTGAGACTTGCAATTTTTTGGTATGTTTCCTTCTGCTGTACCTTTGGGGGTGACAGAGACTTGGAGACAGAGGTAACTTTGGTGTCACAACTATCTGTAATTTTCGAAAAAAAAGCAACAACTTGAAATGATAATGTCTGAATGCCAGACTAGGGTACTGCAGTCATGTCCTATCTGGAAAAATGTAAAACAGGGAGGCTGTATAGCAAAACTGTATTGTGCTTTGTTTCATGGGGGGAAATCTAACATGATCTCTCCTTTATGTAACTGTGCTCCATGACAAAGTTGTTTGTTTCTGCCAACTTGAAACAAAACATAAAGTTCTGTGTATAGGGTGTACAAGAATTTCTGCTAAATCAACAGATAAAGCTACATTCATTTCACAGAATCTGCTGCTGCTGCCACTCCCAATGCAAAAGATACCATGGTCTCTCCATCAAAGGCTAGAAAAGAAAACTATAAATAAAATGTTGGGGCAAAAAAGTCATTGTGATCTAAATTTGTCCATAAGGCCTAGTACTCCTTAAGGAATGAATGAGCTCATCAGATGCAATAATAGTGTCAGAGTGTTCTCCGCAAACCAAAAAACCATACTTGTGCAAACTGTTGATATTGATGTGGTATGCATGTATATGCCAACCCCAAGAGAGGCATAAGCACAGTTTTTGCCATGTGACACAAAAGTGTAATCTGAGCATAAAAACTGTGTTCTATACATTACTAGTACTAGTACCTCTACTTCACTGAGGCTACAACATCGTAGCTAATATATTACATGTCATAATTACAGTATACTATAAGAAACATTTACATTTATTTCCGCTACCAACCTGGATCTGCAGGTCAAAATACTCTGCAAAAATGAGCAAAATCAATATGGATTATAACCAGAATACAAACATAAAGCATACTAAAAAATTATTTATATTTGACACTCACTTTAACTAGTCTACATATGTCCAACTTTTGCAGAATCAATGTGAAGTCTACAAATTATGCATGACAAAGTGTTCAAACCAGGTGATGTATTGTATCGTTCTCATATTCTTTTGTACAAATTTGTAAAGAGGTGTTGATATGTCCTTTTAAAAAGACTCATCTGCTCTAAGAAGTTTCTGCCACAAGTCAAACCACAAAAGCCCCTTCATTTAACATCTGACACCATTTTCTTTAAAAGCACAGACTTGTCCACTACCTAGCTTGAATATCAAGATAATGATTCTGCAAGACATAGTTCCAGATTAAAGAAACCCATCTATTTTCTTGGAAATGGGTCATTTACAGTTGCTATATATAGAAAATTAGGAAATTACATGTAGGTCTATGCTTGACAAATTAGCTCTTACACTATTCTCATGCAGCAGTCTTTCTTTCCAGAATATTCTCAGAAGTAAAAATGAGTGGAATTAAAAAGATGTTAACTTAAATGACAAATACAAAAAATATTGCATTATTTTTATTTTTATTGTACTAGAAAAGCACAATTCATACACAGCAAGCATAAGACATAATTTGGTGAAGAAAAGTGTAATAATTAGGCCAAAAGCATAATGGTTGGCATTATGTAAATGGATGGTGTACTATCACAAAGTACTAAACCAAAAGCCCAGATGGTCTTATGTTAAGGTGAATTAATAATAACAAAAGTGACAATAATAATAACAATGTTATGGTTTGCCATATCTAGTTTTTGTTTGTGCTTTTGTTTAATTTCACATACCTTGTTTAGTATTAACTTCCAGTGATGGCAACTGTACAGTTGTCTCTTCATTTTTTCTCTGTATTCCAAGAATGTATTTAGCCACTGAACTGAAATTTCGGAAAAATACATGAAATGAACTCAGATTTTGAAAAACATTTAACTTTACCACATAGAAAGAGAATCTGGCATATGTCTAGATGACAATACCCATCATATATGGCTTAAATGTAATATAGATGGGGGTGGGGACAAACAATTATGTAATATCTGCTATTACTGCAAAGCTTTATCTCACCCAGGTGCTGGTCCCCAGTCCAAGGATATTTTATCCTCATCCACTTAGTAACTGAAGGTAGAATAAAAGACAATCTGATAACTTTGTCCACTTTATACAATTTGCAATGTTTCCCTTCTTAAAATTGGACTAAAACTGAAGGGCATCTGAGCTGGAATGTAGGAGAGAATTGTGCAATTCTTGCATAAATATTGCATAAAATTAGAATTATTTCTACACACCGAAAGCTACATTTCAATAGCAGTAAAACATGAACTGCTATAATTGCATTACAGAATATTCTAGCCCAAAGGGAGGCTGATGTCTTACCATTTTTCTACAGCTTCTCATACGAGAGTTCTTTGATATTCTTTCCCTGGAGAAAGGGAATGGCAAGAGTGGTAGTTCACCTCCACTTCCCTCAACAGTAAGAATGGTGGAGACCGAGAAAATCTAGGGTATACCCTGTCAACCCAGACAGCAAAATTAGGAAAAGTCTATGCCAGTTTTGTCACACCTACACAGATGGATGTTTAGCTAGGAGAATGATCAGCCAAGCTGTCGGATGTGCAGAGGTCGAACTGGGCAGCTTCCGCACCAGTAATGCTGGATGAATGGATGGATTTCCCACTGTTGTCTGCCTGTGTAACCACAACCTTGACTATCTTAACAGATCTTGCACTAAGATTCCCATCCTTTAAAATATACGCAGACATATGTCTGGCAAAGTGGTTGATCTATCACTAAGATCCCCCCAAAACAGTATGAATTGAGATGACTGGGCCACCTAGATTTACAGTACAGCTCCAGGTACTACATGCTGGATCCACTGAATCCTAAAAATACCCCATTTGTCCGGTCTTACAGCCAAAGGCATAGCTTAATGTACATGCAGAGGGGGACTTGCATCCACTGATCTGCCTAAAATGGGGGGAACATTCCCCCACTGTATCCACATTATCTGCCAAAGATAGAGAGGTCAGATTCAGCCTACAGTCACGAACTGTGTCACCATCTGATGTACCAGTCAATGTACATGTATCCAACTAAAACTGCAACATATCTGCATTCATCTCCTCCAAATCTGCTGATGTCATAGTGCTGGAATTTAGGTGGGGGGGGACAAAATAGCCTCCCCCATAAGGCTCACGAATTATTATACAGATGTATTCTTAGTATATCCATACTTTTATTTGCCTTTTGTTCAGTTTAGCAGCACAGCCACCCCTGCATTTTAATGAGTAGTCCAATACCGTTACATGATCTTCCTGCATCATGACAGCTAAATGCCAAACATCACCAATCTCGTGAGCAACACATAATTATTATACACAAAGGTTTAAATGAATCTTGCCAACAATGTCAGACAACATACAAAAGACAGGAAGATCTCAGAAAATATGAGAACAAACATCACAGTTCAATGGATGTCTTCTCTTGAACCCCAAAATCAAATTGCTGGGGATACAGATACAGTTTGTGATCCATTCTGATTACTTCATACTGTGTCTAATATTTCAGACACTATGGAAATTAACTTTCATGAAGGACTTATATGCTAGGAAGTGCTGAAAATTCCCCCCTCAAAAATGTCCCTTTAGTGGAATCAGGCAACTTCTCTACATCAAGAAGTGCTGTCCCTGAAACATGGAAATTTCTCTACACCAGGAAGTGCTATAGTCCTTATTGGGAACAGAGGACTCCTCTTGAGGAGAAGAGGAAGAAGCATCATTCTTCTTTCTGGCCTATAGGCCTAGCAACCTTTATCAAGTCCCAAGCCTCATTACAAACAACATAAGGAGCAATGAGTAAACATGTAGTGTGATTATATCATGCTGCCATTTTATGACCACATTTGCCAGTACCTGAAGGCATAATTCAATGATGAAAAAATACACAGTATCAGACTGAGATCATGTGACATTAATTCTTGACCTCATATTACCAACTGAAGGGAATAATATCCTTAGCTAAGGACTGGCACAAGGAAGTGATATAGCAATGGAATAATAGGTAATTTATTACTTCTATTAAATTAAAAAATTTAGTTCAAGAGTCTACCCAGCCATGACTCAATGAAATTTTGAGAGGAGAAAGTTGAAAAGCAATTTTGACTGAGGTTAGATTGATAACAATATTTAAACCTAAGCTTGTTGAGTTTGATGCAGTTCTTCTAAATTAATACCACTAAAATACCAACAGGAAAATTGTCGATCAAACTTTACATCAATCTTCTTGATCAGCCTGCCTCCATTAAATTTTTGGTTTCAACTGATGTCATTAGAGACAGAGCATAAAGAATATTCATGCAGTAAAAAAATTTTTTCAAGCCAACTGGTGGCCATTTTTTCAACCACATTCTGACAATAATGTTAAAGGTCATTGTGACTTTATGCTTAACTTTTTACTACCTACAATTTTTGCACCTACAGAAAGAGAAAAAAAATAACTTGAAAAATCTATTTCTACTTAATGCTTTTATTTGACAAGTTAATTCAATTACAAAGGATAGTCAATCTAATAAAATCTACAACCAGCCCTCCTACAAAAAAAGCATCCTATTAGAGATTTTACCTAAATAGGGTTCATAGTAGACTAAATATTTGGGAGTAGAGAGTTCTCTCCTCCACATGACTCAGGTCAAGTGAAATTTTTAAAATATATAATGTTTACAAGGGTCACTAAATCTTTAAGTCACATGATATAAAAACATGGAAATACTGATCAAGTTATTTGACAATATCAAATTAGTTTCATTCTGAAGAACTGATACATAACTTTGTTATTGCAAAATATTGTCAAAAATAAGTCATTGTCAAAATCAGGTGAATATCATGGTACATTACTATTTTACTTTTACGAGGTGTAATACAAAATGAATTTGTTTACTTTTACTAGTGAACCTCCACAATGCTCATTAAACAGAAGAAAGACACAAGAGTTCATATTTTATGTAGACAAGTATCAATGGCCTGAACAAAGGTAGAGGAAAAAAAGGCCAAATCATCATGGCTTTTTCCATGAATTTAAATAAATTGACCAGCACTGAAATGGTAAGGCAAAAACTGAGGTATCCAGCTTCCCACTGACAATATAATAGTTGTACCCTAGTCCACACTGTGTGTTAACAGTCAGTACATGTATGTATAATGGATTAATCTACATGCTAAACAGCATGTCTCACAATGAAGGAATACTCTGCACTTTGTAATCATGCAGGTAATTTTAGTAGTAAATTTAACAAGTTTTACAAAAGATTTGCTGTGTACAGTTTTTATCACTGATATGACAAATTTAGCACTCACAGAACCTGAAATCACACTTTGCAAGTATACAAGTATTACATTCAAGCTCTGTAGTGTATGATTATAATTATTTAGTTATTGGTCTGATGTATTAATTCCCCATTTGTATTGGGTAAAAAGATTATAAATGTTAAATTGGGTCTCCATATTTTCTTATCTTCAGTCAAACTTGCACCTCCTGTACTTCTAATCAACAAATTGACGTACAGCTGTATCAATGAAAGCCTGAATGTTCTGTAGCTAAATTACAATAAGTTTTATTCTTGATTCTTTTTTATTGTCACAATTCTTTTCAACATGAGAGCTCACTTTTTGCACCATTTTCTTTTTGGTACTGACTCATTAGATTTCATCAAAAGTTTCTTCTAGACAAGATTTCCTGAATGAAATATCTGAAATAGCATTTCAATATCAAGTACAAAAGTGGGGTAATTTAGAAAATAAAAAAATCACTTCCCTGGCTTGCATAACTTAACAGTTGACAATTTCAATAAAATAGCTTGTGTAGTAGTGTCAATAAACTTATGATCTCCTAAACTTTACATCATGTTCATTTTATTTACTTTACTATAATCTGATAAAAATTCTTTCTAAAGATGAAGGTATAAATGATATACAATATTTTGCTCATAAATGAATTTGCATGAGATCTTGATATAGAAAATGGCTCCAAGAGGCTCAGTCAATCAGAAGCAAGATCACTTCTTAATATGCATCAATCTCACTCATTAATAGTCTATAACAGTCTATCCTGATGACAGAAGCATATTTTCCAACTTCAATTAAAATCAGGTTGCAAATATGGCTTTGAAGGTGGTAGAAGGATCAGCCAATCAGATGCAAGATTACATCATTAATATGCACAGGTTTCATTAATATCAAACCCATCCATGATTCTGATGTTATGAGATTATATTTCAAATTTGATCACAACTGGACCAAAGTGGTAACAATCTGATGCAAGATCAACTCATTAATATGTGTGTATCTCATTCTTTATCAAACTTGTACAAGATTTTAATGATACAAGCAAATATTCCAAATGTGATCAAAGATCAAAGTCAGATCAGAAATATGACCTCTAGATCGGCAACAAGCTTGACAAATCAGATGCTAAATATCACATCATTAATATATGCATGGATCTCACTCATTATCAAATGCATCAAAGATCTTGATGATATATTAAGCCATAAATTACAAGTTTGATGAAAATCAGATCAGAAATCTGGCCTCTTACGTGGTTACAAGATCTGTCATCAATCAAAGCAAGATAATGGTGGAGTGGAAATAAGCTCAACCTATCATATGTTCAATATATTATGTGTGGATCTCACTCGTTATCAATCCCAACCAAGATTTTGACAATATAAGTTTGTGTTTCACGTTTGATCGAAACAGAATTAGAAACATGTCTACCAAAGAGGTAACATGGTTAGCCAATCAAAGATCAATTCATTTTTATGTTTGGATCTCACACAGTACTGAACTTGTCTAAGATCTTAACAATATAACAATATATTCCACATCTGATCAGAAATAGGGGTAACAAGCTCTGCCAAATGTAAGTAAGGTTATCTCGTTAATATATGTGGCTGATGCTCAATCCATCCAAGATCTTCATGATATAAATCCATATACCCAGCCAATCAAATCCATATACAGAGCCAATCAAATTATTATACCAAGCCAATCACATGCAAGATCTTGATGATATAAATCCATGTACCCAGCCAATCAAATGCAATCAAATCCGTATACCCAGCCAATCCAATGGAAGATCTTGCTGATATAAATCCATATACCCAGCCAATCAAATGTAAGATCTTCGAGATATAAATACATTTACCCAGCCAATCAAATGCAATCAAATCCATATACCCAGCCAATCAAATGCAATCAAATCCATGTATCCAGCCAATCAAATGCAATCAAATCCATAAACCCAGCCAATCAAATGCAATATCAACTCATTTGTATGCATGCATCTCACTCAATATCAATCTTGTACAACATTTTGATAACATAAGTAGTATATGTTCAGTGTAAACAATCTGAATGTAGAGTCAAATCTGGATAATGAGTTTAATCAGTCATGATGTTGAGTTTAATCTTGATACAGAGTCTAATCAGTCTTGATTCTGAGACAAATTAATTTACTTAAGCAAAATACTGATTTTGCAAACGTGAACATGTCATTTTACATGTGCAAAAGTGACAAAACTATTGTACATGCAAGAGCTTCTGAGAAATGCAAAAACTATTAATGTTAACATTTACTGGAATAATGACAATTAGAAAGCCATCTGAGTCTTGAAAAGTGATACTTATCTCTTGGTTATGCTCTGCAGACAAGGCGAAATTACGGGGGGAGAAAAAAAATGACCTCATACCATGATTTACTTCCACTTGGCATTTCTTTTAATTGGGAGGATGGAAAAACCTGCTTGACAATATTCTCCAATGATGTCATCATAATTACATCATAACCAAAGTACTCTCCATGAGCTTTAAATGAAATCTGAACCGCATTGACGAGTTTTTCAAAATGAACTTGTCCTCCAGACTTTGCTTCAAAATTTTCTTCCAGAGCCTCTTTAATGAGCTGCTGCATGGTGGCAGATGTACTGCCTGCAAAGAAAATAGTGATATTTTTCATAGCAATTTAATTTATTCATTTTACATTAATTGTACACTTGGTCACAATCTGTGACAAATGACCCATCATGTGTCTATAGATAACAACATAATTTACCCAGACTGGCAAAGCTACTTTTTGGGTACTTAGACAATGGAAATCCAGTACTGAAAACAGTGGCCTCTATTCTGAAAAACAAAATAAACAGTGACTTTTATCTCTAGTTTCTTAAACTTTATGCACTGGTGTTTTCATGCTATGTTAAATAATAAAAGTGGTAATCATAAACCATTATGAAAGGTTGAGAACTGAATTCCACAATTTTGCTGTGATGTTTCCCAGGAAAATATCAATTAACTTTTTAATTTTGCAGGACATTCTGTTAGCCTAGTTCTGGGTCTTGTAAAGATTTAAACATTTTTTTTAATGGAGTAGCAGGTGGCAGGAGAAGTAGTTCAGGTAATCTATCTGAAGCAGGAATATTCTTTTCATGTTGAGCAGGTGTGCTCATGTCTCAAGAAAATCAAGCTGCATGCATGTACTTGATGACTATGCAGATAGTAAAAATATATCTAATTCTTTTTTAAATAAATTTTCTATGTACATGTATATGGTAGAGTGGTAACAACATTTATCATTAAAATAAAGAAACAGAGCAAAGTCTAACATATGGCATGCATAAATGGGATAAAAATGCATGTCACCAAGTCTGCTGGCTGGGGAACATTTGAATTGAAAATGTGTGGGCTTCTAAAGAGGTTGCAGTATTTCTTTCACTAGCTTTGAAATAGTTTTGGTTTCAAGATTAATGCTGCCTCAGATCATTGGCAAGGTTGACTGACACTTTGTGCCAGAAAAATGTTGGTTGGTTTCTAACGGCACTTTCAGCGCTTGATATGGCCATATCATGCTAGGATAATGGTAGCGTAAGGACACACCAAAGCTGTTAACACAGGCTGGCCTCGGCAAGTATCAAATCCAAAACTCTTGACACGCAAGTCATGCTCAACCTGACAAGCCAATGCAGCTCCCAGTAAAAGAGATTGTGCAGTTGTCAGCAAGTGAAGCACAACTCAAGTTATGTATTATTGCAGCTTATTGCTGAAAGGTACTTCAGATCCTATTTTCTTTATTGCATCATATTTTTTCTGACACAACTACAATATTTCTTGTTCACCATCTAGGCATGTTATATGTAGTTTTTAAACAAACTTCTGGCACATTTAGAGTAAATAGGTTGCTCTTTTAATATGTGGTAAATTGAACCGAAAGTTTATTTTGAAAATATGTGTAAATATATTTTATTGTAGATAAGACATTAATATTTAACTCCAAGAATTTAATTTGCAGATAATTCTGCTTCAAAAAGACATAGGTGTTGGTAAGAAATTTGATTATGCCTTTTTAAATTTATTTATATTTTTATATAGCAACTATGTAAAAAAAAAAATCCCCAGCCAGTATCCAGTACTTTTCATATAGTTTTTGCAGAACAGTTATTATGAAAACTGTCTTTAGCAACTGTGAGCACAGCTGTAAATTGTTTTAATATCAAATGAATTCAGTATTTCTGTGTATTTAATTTTTTATTAGATGTACAGCTGAGAATAAAATCATGAGCTGTTTATCTTACACTTTCACTGAATTAAGACCACATGCACTCACTCCTTTAACACCCAAAGTTCAATAAACTTAATTAATTCATGACAACCATACAAAAACTAATGTAATAATGACATCGTTACAGTTAATTATGGGGAGAAGAAGAATTGCTGATTTGTTCAGTTTTTGTTACTGATAAATCAGTCAGACAAACAGTGATACTTATGGTTGCCATTTCTCAGCTTCTGATCTGCAAAGAACATTAGTGATCAGTGACTATAAATGATTTACTAATCAATATTATACATTTATTACACATGATGTGTGACATCTATTCTATATAGTTTAAAATTGTTAGTACATTTTGCTGGGTTTTCCCCTAAATTCAGATTAATCAAACTGCAAATTTATTAGTACAATTCGCTGGTTTTTAACGTAAAAATGTAACAGTTCAGATTAACGAAACAATTATTTTAAATTCTGATTGTGAGAAATAAGTTTCAATGCATGCTAAAAATATAACATTTTTCACAATAACTTTCCACATCTAAATTTCAAAAGGATTAGAATTTTAAGAGATTTTAATGTATTCAACATTAATTACAGTTTTTTGGCACTAAAACTCACCAAGTTCTAAAGAGTCCTGTGGGACCTCTGCTTCTCTAATGGCATCTGCAATTTTTCCATATTCATTCTCATTCGCATCCAAAGCAGCCAGAAAATTGTTATAATGCTGGTCATCTTTATACTTCAAAATTTCAAGGAGTCTCCTTGCCTTCTTACTTTCAGTCTCTTGTTTTGATATGGCTTCATATTCATCAAAATTTATCACCAATTTTCCCATCAGACTGTCAAGAACAGTGGAAACATGGACGTCACTGATAATAGTGCTCCACTGGGATTGAATTTTCAACCACAGATGTGACTTCATTTTCTGAAAATATTCTGAAAACAAAAAATATGTCAAGAATGTAATGACGAAACATACAGCTAGTCTCTAATACCGGTAATTATTAAGCAGATTCCAGCAGCCATTGTAAACGAGACTATAAAAAAGCCAACTATATTGACCTATTACAAAAGGTCCAAAAATGTAGGCACTCAATCAATTTCTGTCACCAAGAATTAAAACTTTTTAAAATTGTGACTTTTGAGTCTGTATGAAATGTGCAAGGATTTGATAGAGCTCAATGTATTCTAATAAAAACTATCATTTGTAAAATAAAATGTTCTGAAAGGTAAACCTCATCATAACAAGTGCATGCCAAAGATATCATAAACAAAGTCTGTATAGGTTAGCTAGAACTCTTTATAAGTTTTTGGAGTACTCCAATTTGGAGGTGCATTTTCTCTTCCAATATTATCACTCTGCAAAAGCACGTGTGAGGCCTAGTTGTGAGACTAATGTGACCAACAAAATGATGCAAAATAATAAGACACTGGTCTTACACAGGTTTTAGATCACAGACAAACCAATAATTTACAAGCTACTGTATGGAACCAGCTCATATGTGGTGGGATATTAAATGCTGTAATAAAAAGAATAAATGCTCTGATTTGGCTCAAAAGAATTACTGAAAAAATGTGCAATTTTTTAATTTAATTATGAGTAAATTTTAATCTAAACCCATTTTTCCCCTCATATATGCATTGCTGCTAGCATGCAGCTACTACCAGACATAAATAAAGACGTCACCAGACTGGATTTTGATAGTGATCAAGAACCTACAGTACTCAAAGTTTTATAACATCATAAATCAAAAATATGGTCTCCAGAGTGATTAAAAGCTCAGGCAAATAGATGTAAGAATATCTCATTAATATGCACAACTTTAACTCATTAAAACTCTTCTGAGATACTGATGATAAAAACCATTACTCCATCATTGTTAGATAGAAAAAAAAACAACCCCCAGAGCAGCAAGAAACAAATGTTGACAGAAAAATGTTGGGTTCAGGACCATGTCATAAGCTCACCTGGCCCTATGTCAAGGCAAGTTAAACCGCTGCAAAAAATATTTTGTGGCATGCGTGCATTTATGCGCAATGCATCATTTAGTACAACTCAACCCAAAAACTCCAGCTTATCCCAAAATGCTGTTTGTTTACATTTTTTGAACTTAAATAGTTTTTGGAGTGTTAGGATTGGCAAGTGTGGGTGGAAAAACCTTCCAGTAGGTTCCTGTGGGTTGGAGGCTCTTATCAGAGTTTTAACCAGGTTCTTCTTCCACCACTTATAATGGCTGCCATTTATAGTCTGTCTTGTGCTGAGAAATGGCATTAAACCCAAAACAATATACTGGCAAAATTACATAAAACTCAAACTGAAAACTCATCATCATTAGTCTCATGACCTAGTGTGGTCGTTCAGGCACCGTGCTGCTGAACATCTGACCAGTTCCCTCCACTTGTCTCGATCATGTGCCAATGCCTGTGTCTCCGCAAAACATTTCCTTGTCCATTCTGTGATGTTGTCAGTCCACTTTTTTCTCTGTCTACCTCTCCTTTTGCCACCCTGGACGCTGCTCTGCAGGACTGTTGTGGATAGACTGTTGGCTCTAGTGACATGGCCATACCATTTCAGCTCTCTCTTTTTGATGGTGGTGAGGAGGTCCTCATATTGGCCTATTTCGCGCCTGATGGTGTTACACACTTCTTCATTTGTGATGTGGTCCATGTAAGAGATGCCAAGGATGGTTCTGAAGCATCTCATTCCAAGTGACTGGATTCTTCATTGTAATTCTGCTGTCAGGGTCCATGCCTCACATGAGTACAAAAAGACTGAGATGACTAGAGCTCGCAATAGTCTGATTTTAGTTTTCAGACAGATATTCTTGTCTCTCCAGATGGGTCTTAGCTTTGACATAGCTGCCATTGTTTGTGCTGCTCTTGACAAAATTTCTGCTCTTGATCCCTCTTCAGTGATTATGGAACCAAGATATTTGAACTGGCTCACTGTTTCCAGTTCATGTTCTCTGACTTTAATCTTGGCTGAGGTTTGTTTGCCACTATTTGTCATCAATTTTGTCTTCTCAGCACTTATATCCATGTAAAATCTGGAAGATGTTTCATCCAGGTTCTTCACTAAGTTGGCAAGCTCATCTTCACTGTCTGCCAGCCCATCAATGTCATCTGCAAAGCGGAGGTTGGTGATGTTATGCCCTCCAATGCTGACTGTCCCACAGTGGTCTTCCAGGGCTAAGCTCATGATGCGCTCTAAGTAGATGTTGAAAAGCGTGGGTGACAGGAGACAGCCTTGACGCACTCCCACTGTTGTCTGGAACCAGTCCACCACAGCACCCTGGGCAATTATTGCACTGGTAGCCTTGGCATACAGCTGCTTGATGGTATTGGTTAACTTTTGACCCATGCTATACTTCTTCATTGTGGCCCACAATGCCTCATGCCACACTCTGCCAAAGGCCTTTTTGAAATCTATGAACACATGATAGATGTCTTGTTGGTGTTGCGAGTACTTTTCGCACAGAACCCTGAGATTGAATATTTGTTCTGTTGTGCTTCTTCCACTCCGAAACCTGGCCTGTTCTTCAGCCATTATTTCTTCTGGTTGTGGTTTCAGTCTGTTCAAGATAATCTTCAGCATTACCTTACTAGCATGGCTGATCAAACTGATAGTTCTGTAATTTTGGCACAGCTGGAGATTGCCTTTTTTGGGAAGTGTTATAATCAGTGACTGGGTCCATTGTGCTGGCCATTCACCTGTCTGCCAGATCTTGTTGCAAATTTTTGTTAGTAGCTCTTTCACTAATTCTCCCCCATTCTTGATAAGTTCAGCTGGGATGTTGTCTACTCCAGCTGCCTTCCCATTCTTCAGTACTCTTATTGCTGACTCCACCTCTTCTTTGAGAATGGGGAAGTCATCATCATTTGAGGAGTTTGGAACTTCAAGCACCTCTGGGTCTCCTGTGGGCTGATGGTTGTAGAATTCTTTGCAATATTCAGTCCATCTTTCTGCAATGTCACTCGCTTCTGTGAGGCATTTTCCATTTTTGTCTTGAATGGTACTGACTCTTGGTTGTTTCTGTCTGGTGAGGTCTTTTGCAATTTGGAATGTCTTTTTGCTGTTATTCTTTATCAGACTTTTCTCCATTTCTGTGCACTTTTGTCCAATCCAATTTTCTTTTGTTTGCTCAAGTTTTTTCTGATATTCTTGTTTATTTCTCGGTACTTCAATGCCCCTGTTGTGTGTCTGGTGTTTTTTAGTTCTCTTCGGGCATCACACAACTTCGAAATCTCTTCTGTAACCCAGGGTTTTTTCTTCGGGCGATGGAGGTCAATGATGTCCTTGGCAGCTGCTGTCATGACTGTTCTGAAGGTGTCTGTCATCTCGTTGACATCACCATCCATCACAAGGAGTGGAGCAAATTTTCCTCCAATTGTGGGTTGGAATGACTTGCAGATGTTAGGGTCCTTCAGTTGTTCAAGGTTGAATTTGAGCCTGATGTTATTTGGCTTGTTAATTTTCTTCAGCCTCACTCGGAAGTTCATAATCACAAGGTCGTGATCACTCCCAACATCAGTACCTGGGAATGTCCTTGTTTTTGCTCTATTGATGCCAGATCGGTAACAGTTTTGAACCAGTATGTAGTCGATCTGGTTGTGATGGGTTCCATTTGCTGAGTGCCATGTCCAGCATCGTGAAGCTTTATGTTGTCCCAGGTTGTTGGCTAGTACCAAGTTGTTGTAGCTTGCGAACTCGAGCAGCCGTCTCTCTCTCTCATTGGTAAGCTCATTGCTAGAAGGTCCACAATGTACTTCCCAGTCTTTTAGAGCATCTTTGCCAACTTTGGCATTCCAGTCTCCTTGGACGATGAGGATATCTTTCTTACTGACCATGTTTAAAATACCCTGTAATTTGTTGTAAAACTCCTCTATTTCTTCATCATCATGATCGGTAGTTGGAGCATAGACTTGGATAATTGTGATGTTAAAGGGAGATGCTTTCAGACGAATGGAAATGATTTTGCTAGATATGGGGCAGCATTCAAGCACAGATCCCTTGATGGCTTTGTTTACAAGGAAACCTACTCCATTTATGGACTTGTCACACTCTCCACTATAGTATAATATATGCCCATCTTCGGTTTGGTGTTCTCCTAGGGATTTCCATCTAACTTCACAGAGTCCCAGAATGTGCCATGTGTAGTGTTCCAGCTCATGTGTCAACTCTTGGAGTCTTCCAATCTGCGCCAGAGTTCTATTGTTCCAGGTGGCGATGGCAATGTTGTCTCTCACTCTGATTGTATGCATAGTACCAGTAGCACACTTGTCACCTGAAAACTACTGTTCTCCTAAAGAAAGTTCAGATTATTTGCAGTCTTTAAAAGAAATACACTTACTGAACATATTAACATATCCTAGGAAATCACTAAACGATGAAGTTTCTTAAAAATTATTTTTTTTCTCCAAAAGTTGGATTTGGCCCGAATATCTACCATACAAATATAAAACCATATTCCATTGGTGTAAGCTTCCATAATTTGGAACGTATAGTCATTATTACATGATTTTGCTGTTAAATTGTTGAGGGAATAAATTTAAACAAATTTTGACGATTTGTGTCAGCTTAAATGTAAAATCCAAGAAATTTGTAGTATCTGTAAATAATGACAAACAAGAAAACCACATTCTTCTTTATTTTAAATGATAGACACATCCTAAATAAGAGTTATGGGGGACTGCAACAGTTTTTCAGTTATGTAAAACTGATCAGGCATAAAAAAATGCTTTTATTTAACAAAGTTGTATAACAAAAATAACACAATAAAAAAATAAAAATATTTTTATCAGGTTAAAGTATGCATGTCAATAAAAGAGATTACTCCTGTACATTTAATAACATTTTGAACTCTTGAGCAAAGATATTACTACATGTAACTGTATAAAAAACAAAAATTCAAATTTGGTCTAAGTAACCAGTTATAACTGCTTATCAGCTGGTTAAGTGTAACTGATTATCAATTGTGAAATTCTCACCAACTCCATCACTAAATGAATGATTCAGGCACGTTTCAAATGTATTTAATCCTCAAAGACATGTCAACAATGTTGATAATGAATATGACTGATATATATATATATATATATATATATATATATATATATATATATATATATATATATATATATATATATATATTGTAACTCCTGGTACATAGTTTTATCCAATTGTTGTCTTTTTTATTCATGATTGTAAATTGTAGTAATTTCTCATTATCTTTTTTTTAGATTTTGCCTACATGGCTAGGTTTGTTAAGAGCATAACATTACACAGGAACTATAAATAGATGTTTACGATGATAATTCCTAATAATAATGTTACTAAAAAGAATTATGATTTTGGGTTAATTTCTCATTAATTAGCTGTTAGGGTTTAAACGGTTGTAGAAGAAGTCAGTAACTTCCCAGTGGTCGGGTTAGGTCACATGAATGGGCTATTTCGAGATAAATTATTGAGTAGTAAGGTCCGTCACATGGAGTATGTTGTGAAATAGTCGTAACAGAAGGTGTATATAAAGAGAGAACTGAGCAATCAGATTCATTCCTATTTTGGAGTCATTCTTATTTCTTATGTGCCAATTGTAAGTCTGTAGATGTGTTTTATGTTGTACTGTACTTTGATATTATTTGAGAGGAAAAAACATTTGTTTGGACTGTTCAGTGGAAATAGAAAGTGCTCATTATCGGACTATAATATTATTCTGGAACTATTGCGAATTATTCAAAATAGTTATGGACAATGTCATCTTGGCAACGCCATGATTCTTGGTGGACCAGTACATTTCCGGTTTTTAAATGTATACAGAATGCTTCGTTCTTTTGGACTTTCATAGAACTTTGTCAAGATTATTTTGAATTCACTTCATAATACTTTAAGTTCCTCTCAAAGTTTCATTTATAACTTTGATAATTAAATTATTTGTTAAGTATTACAAAACTTGTTGATTTTGCTTTCTTCTATTACTTAGTTCATGACCATAGAGTCATAACAATGGCACTCATGATATAGTTGCATATCAACTTGTTGAACCTATCACTAAAAAAGAACTGATAATTTAAAAGAAGGTAAATCACCAGGAATAGCTGATTCCAGATGAATTTTTAAGAGATAATTTTATAAAATACTTACTGCTGTGTTTAACATTATATTTGAAACAGATTATTTCATGCCGACCAGTCCTAACACTAACCTGTTAATGCTGAGCACCAAGTGAGGCAGCTGTTAGTACCATTTTTTAAATTCTTTGGTATGACTCAACCGGGGATCTAACCCATGACCTCCCGCATTTGAGGCAGACGCAGCAGTTAGTAACATCTATTCACTTATTAAGCTGTAGTGCACAATTTTTATTTTGTTTTGGTGTGGATTAAAACCTTATGATTGCGTATATCATTCCTGTGTTTCCTCTTAGATCCACTATACATCATTTAAAGTTAATTGAACAAATGGTGTTGAAAGTTACAATTTCTTTAATTTTCTTTTAAATGGAGAATTAATAAGGCATAACATTCACTAACATTTGACAGTTCACAGTAAAATCCTAATCACTGTTCAGGTCCTATTGTGTGCTTCTAATAGGTTTTCATTTTATTTCCAAGTTAATGTATTATAGGAAGAGATGATGGTGTGATTTTATTGTAGTGTGAATTCAGAAAACCACATGCTTTTTTAATACATGCCAGTACTGTACATGATGCTACTCAACCTTTCCAGTGGCCTAGTGGTTTAGTGTCCACTTCAGATGCGGGACGTCACGGGTTTAAAGCTTGGCCAAATCATACCAAAGACTTATAAAAATGGTACTAACAGCTGCCTCACTAGGCATTCAGCATTAAGAGATAAGTGTTAGGACTGGTCGGCCTGGTGTCAGGATATTGTGACTGGTGGGACATGATGCCACATGCGTGTGGCATGATGCTCCAATGCTAGACATCACTATAATCTGCCACACTGCAGACATCATAGTGATATTACTGAAAAATTGTTAAAGCTATGTTAAAAATCCAAATCACACACACACACACCATGCTACATCAACACAATGCCTTCTCTAACAGGTGACTTACTTGTTATTCAATAACTATAGAGATAGAATGGTGAATATTTCTAGAGCATATGATGAATGAGGAAATCTACATTGTATATTAACCAAAACACTGATAAGTTTGAATGTGTCCAAGGAGACCCAATCCCATTTTGCAGTGTAATGCCAGGTGTTTATTCATGTTAGTTTCTTGATGGGAATGGAGATGGTTTTCCACTTGCAGTAAATACTACTGGATTTTCTAAGAGATCATTTTTGGAACTGAACTTATTGTTGATTATATCATATTGTGCTTTATTTTTTGTTGTTTGTGTTCTTAATGTAGGGGTAAATATGTTTCTAATAAATTTAAATGTACTGTACAATATCTAAGCTTTTTCAACATTTGATTCCCTGAAAAATATTTTCATTTCAGTGCGATATGGCTAGGAATTCAATAAAGACGTAATAAAGTATTGAATATCTGCTTTTTCATTTTCTTTTCTATCCTTTTGAATGCAAGGGACTTCCGAGTGAAAGCTATTGACTCTCAGAAACATGCTGGGGACTCATGAGTTTCAAGAGTGAAGAGTTCAGGACTCCTCATCCTGAAACTCTATCGAGGGCCCTGGAGTGTTTTGTTTGTTTGTAACATGTGCCTAGTAAATACAAATAGCAAGTACCATGCCATTTAAATTTGTTAGACCTAGTGTTAAACAGCCAGTGTTCATTTGAGAAATGGGAAAAGTGGGTACCAATGGCCCCTATCAGATCAAAATGTGAATCAATTTCGGAAAAACTGGGGCGGCAGATATACTCACCTCTATCTTGGTTATTCAACAAAGTCATGTATATATCATTATGACTGGCACTCACATTTCACATTTTTTATTAATCTTATTTTCCTGCACTGCATCTTTCCATTAAGTCAGACATGGTTTATACAATTTCCTTGTCAGCTAAAATAAACATTTCCACTTTCTGTTCATGGTTATTCTAGGGAAAGACTATTAATGTATTATTGTTTGTATGAATCAGAGTAAGAATAGTTTTTCAAGCTATTTAAAGCCCTGAATGTTTTATTTTTTTCCAACCCCCGCCTCCTCATTTCCCGCCCCCAAGAATTTAAGGGTTGGTCCCTTCGACTAGTTAATGTACTTGCCGAGAACAGGTTCTTGCACAGGCACTTTATTCAGGGGAACTGCTATGATAACACACTTCCCAATGAATTAATTGACTTTGAACAGGGGTCTCAAACTCAAACCGTCCTGAGTGCCGCATGTCGGCATTTTCGATGGCCCAAGGCCCGGGCCGCATCATCTTTGTTACCTGTCATGACACCTTGTGACGCCAATCATATTGTGGGCCACATGATACGGCTTGGCGGGCCGCATGCGGCCCGCGTGTTTCACACCCCTGACTTAGAAGGTAAAAAACCCTTTTCGCGAAAAGGAGTCCATTTTGTATGGTATATCCACCAGTCATACGTGTATTATATAATACTTTTTAAATAGGCCGCGCGAGAAGAGAGATGTGTTATCTCTCGTATTTTTATATAGTTCATGTATGACAGTTAAATGGTATGCAACGATACGAGCCCCTGTGGGACTAATTGGGCGTGGAAGAGTGTTATCATCAGTTTTTTTCCTTAGTACTACAGTATCAAAAGTATCATAATATCATGTGATACGTCTTACGTTGTAGGGCTAAGTTTTCCGGCAGAGTCAAGGGCACAATGTGGGTTCGTGCAACACGTCCAGTTGTCCTCAATGGGGTAATATCTCTCGAACAGACGCCGATTTTTACGTTATGCTTACTTTTAAATGCTCATTTTGTGATATAGTTGTACAGGTATGCATAACAAGTAATTACGAACTCTACTCAATACAGTACTGTACTGTAATATACTGAAATCTTAAGTTAACATACATTACTTTACCTGCTACCAAATAACTTTTGATTGCTTGCAATTAAATTTCTTGAATTACTCGCTTGCATTATTTTTCCAACAGAGCAGAACAGATTTTTACTTATTACAATTATTGATATTGTCAAATGGTGATATAACACTCACAAAATGGAGACATAAATTACTCCTCAACTTCCCGTATTCCGTTTAATACATCTTAAAAAGAGCGCCGCATTACGTCATTATATCCGGTTCTCCAACGTAATATTAAATAACCACAATAACTGAACCAATTGGAACCACGGGTCCCGGTAAACGAAGAAGCACAAAGAGGCTCTACGTGCTAACATTAGGCATCAAGAACATAGTGAAGCATTAAAATACCCCCAAAACATAAATGGCACTTAAATAAATCGACAAAAGTGTGGTCGCAACAGACAGACGAAACTGGATGATTCGGACCATGGCTGATTCACAGCACTGGGGCTCGTATCGTTGCTTATAATTGACCTGTCATACATATCTGACCTTAATCAACGCTACTCTAGGTAGAGACAGATACAGTAGATATGTAGACATAGACATATATAACACATAGAAATAGATTGATGAACATCAATCTATCACACCTAAAATATAAAATCCACTAAAAAAATTTTTAGTCGAGACAGTATATGTTTTTGGAGGCAAAGATAAAATATAAAATATAAAATCGATTAAAACTATTTTTTAGTCAAGAAAGCAAATATTTTCGAGGCAATGGAGTGGCCCTGAAAAAAGCCTTTGGTATTTTTGTTAACATCATTCCATTAACATAGAGGGCACCGTATAGGTCTTCTTCTCTTCCTCAAACGTTTTCTGACTTCTGGACCGTAGATGAGGACTCTCTTCAGACAGCCTTGTCTCTCCACATAGATCCTTCTTTTCCAAACGCTCGTATCGGTGATCTCGATTATTGTCCATGATGATTTGACATACATGGTTAAGTCCGTGCGGAACAACATCGACGGTACGAGGGTAGATGATTCAACGTTAGTCCAGATCTTGTGACGAGAACAGGTGAAGGGAATGAAGTGAAGCATGGTTGTTTATAGTGGAAGATCGAAACGGACTGAGTTTTTTTTTTTTTTTTTTTTTTTCACCAATCCTAACGCGTTACAAAATTCAGTCACAGTAGTAGTGAATGGGGTGAGGTTAGCGACAATGGGAATTAGCATTAAAAACACCCCCTGGGTAAGATTAGCGACAATGGAAATTTAACATTAACCACCCTGGGTAAGATTAGCGACAATGGAAATTTAACATGGGCAAAAATCCCTGGGTAAGATTAGCGACAATGGAATTTAACATTGGAGAAAGGAAAAAAAAAGGAAATATCCATTCTAGCGACAAAGGCATTCGAACAATGGAAAAAAAATATCGATTCTAGGGACAAAGGCAATTGAACATGGAGAATAGAGTTTGGGTCTGTCTAGGGACAAGGGGAATTGAACATGGGAATAGAGTTTGGGTTTGTCTAGGGACAAAGGGGAATTGAACATGTTAGAAAAAAAAACTACTTTAGGGACAAGGGGAATTGAACATGGGATTTTAAAAAAAAAAAAAAAATTAAAAAAGGGGTAGGCAATGGAAAGTCAGTCTCTTTTCGAGAAATGTGGGTGGCCCTGAAAAGGGCCTTTGGTTTTATGTTAATATTAACATAGACGGCATCTGTCACATCTTCTTTTTCTTAAACTCCTTCTAACTGCAGGTCCATACACAAGTACCCTCTTGAGGCATCCTTGTCTTTCTATGTAAACTCTTCTCATCCATAGACTAGTATCTGTCCTATCGACAACAGTCCACTTGGATCGGACATACATGGGTATGTCCGTCCTGAACATCATTGTTGACACAAGGGTGGAAGATTGAACGTCGGTCCACATCTTGAGGCTCCGAGAACAGGTGAGTGATTGCACTGAACTGCGTTTATTTATAGGGAGAGGAAGGATTGAAACGGATTGAGTTCATTGACCAATCCAAACACGCGTGACAAAATTCAGTCAGCCCGCATCCAATCCGAAGAGAGCAGTCTGTGACGTCACGTGGTCTATATAGATTCGCTAGCGCCTGTGTGCAGTCAATCGATGCGAGACAGTGATTCAACATGACGGAAACTCAGAAAACGATTCACTGGGGTGCACCAGCAGTGGAGACCGCCCAAGGAAACCCGGACTTACTTTCAGAAGAGGTACATTGGGATTTTGTGGATTTTCTTACCTCGCAAGAATTTGTTCCGGAACCTTCGTCTCATTCTTCATTACCGCAAGTGGAGAATTTTAGACAGAGACAGAAAGAAGAATTGGAGAAATTTATGCAACGACAAAAGGAAGCGGAACAAGCTTTTCTCCTACAGCAACAGCAACAGCAACAAGAAGAGGTAAGAAAAAAACAACAAGAAGAAGAAGTAGCAGCAAAGAAACAAGAGGGTGAAAATCAAACGGCCACGGTACTGTTAGACATTTTAGCGGAGTTAAGAAGTCTGAAACAAATGTATCAGACTTCTTTATCACGACCGAAGAGAATATGACCTTCCCGAGCTAAACACGCCAACCCTGTGACTAAGCCTATCGTACCACCCTTAGTGATTTCAACCCAATCATCATCAGAAGTAGGCCTCGGCCGTGGCAAAGGCTTAAGGCAGTTAAAGTTGATTGCTTAAACTCACCCCTACACCAAAAAGGCCCTTTTCAGGGCCACCCACTTCTCTCGAAAAGAGATAGCCTTTCAATTTGCCAATAACTCAAAAATCAACAAAAAAAAAAAAATTTACCCTTATAGTACGTGTCTGTGTATGAGTGCTTGAGTGTAGCTTCTTATTTAAAATCAAAACTCAAAGACACTTACCTTATATAATTAATGTATTCTTTTCTCCATAGTTACAATCCAATTCACAATTCACAACAGAACACTTTATAAGTTACATTCACTTCTTCTGTTTCTTTTTTTTTTACTCTCTCTTTTTTTCAATTTCTTCACCGTCACAGTCTTTCCCTCCTCTTCCTCCTCACTTTCTTCCCTTCTTCTTTTCTTCTCCTGTTTCTTTTTCTTCACCTGGCTGCTTTCTTCCTCTGAAGAATCTCTCTCTTCTTCTGAAGAATCCCTCTTTTCTTCTGACTCCTCTTGTTTCTTTTTTGGGCAATCTGGAGACCAATGTCCTTTTTCTTGACAATAATAACAGGTATCTTGACTTTTGTCTTTTCTAGCCCCTGTTTTTTTTTTTCTTTTTTGACGGTCTGGACACTCTGAAGACCAATGCCCTTTCTTCTGACAGATATAGCAAGTATCTTGACCTTTATCTTGAAAGGAAGGAGAGTAGTTCGTCGGCTGGTCTGAAGAGAATTTTCTAATGACCCCTCGCAAAGCTCTGATGAAACGTTCCATCTGGGTAGTCTCTTCCATCGTTGTGCTCGGTCTGAGAGTGAAATGAATAGTGAAAGGACAAGACACACACCCTTTTATATACGCTGGTTTGCCATGACTATAAATTAGTCTATGGTGTTTAAACTTTAGTCATTTGACGTTTTGCACTCAAAATGAAACGATCCTATTCATTCGAGAAGAAAGAAGAAGAAAGTAAGAGGCAGAAACGTGATCTATCGCCTCGTACCAGAGCTGAAGTCTTGGCACAAATTCATGCCAGTGATTTTGAAGAGGACATGAGTGAACCAGAATCCGAACCCTCTAAACAAAGTTCACCACCCTTAGTCAACCCTGAAAAGTACTATTCCATTCGAGAGACGGAAAAGCGCTCCTCTAGAAAATTTAGAACCACGGCTTACACCTACACAGTGAAGTTTAAAGATTTCAAGTCCGACATACCATTGGAGAAAGCAGAAGGGTTTATCACCGAGATGTGGGATTATTTGCTCACCGCACTCAAGCGACAATGTCAACTCAAAGAAGACGATCGCTTGACACTATCCATAGATCACGACAGCTTGAAATCCCCTGTTTGGATCGAGTTTAGCAGACCCGCAGAACTAACCCCTTCCAAAGTCATGGACAAGATTCAACACGTACAACAATCTAATGACCAGTTTGACATCACCGATGGTAAAGCCACACTGAAAATGGCCCACGTCTCTCTTCCTCAAGGGACCGGACAACGCAATAAGGTGTTATTGGTGAACGACCTTCACAACACCAAAAAGTGTCTCATCCAAATTCACAATTCTCAAGACCAGATGTGTTTAGCCCGAGCCATCGTTGTGGGACGAACCTATGCCAACAAGAACGACACGGTAGAATGGAAAAGAGTCTGGAAAACTATTCAACGATCCGACCGAGCCAAACAACGAAACGAAGCAGAACTCCTGTTACAACAAGCCGGACTGTCCAAAGACACACCCTGTGACATTCCTGAGATGCAGAAATTGCAAGATGTCCTAGCTCCACTCTACACATTGAAAGTGCACCCTCAAGAAATGCGCGGACCTCTGTTGTTTCGAGGGAAAGACTTTAAGGACGGAAAATACATTCATGTCTATTATCATGATGACCATTTCGATACCATTACCACTGTCACTGGATTCCTGGGATACAGTTATTAGTGTGAGAAATGTGACTATGGCTATAACAATCGAGAGCAACACAAACATTGCAGATGGAAATGCCCAGGATGTTTGGCCTCTCCACCCTGTCTGAGCGAAGGACAAGAAAGAGTACATTGTCCTGCTTGTCTGCGCACGTTTGTCAGCCCTGCCTGTTACCAACAACATCTGAAGACGCAAGGTTCACAGCAGAAATGTGCTTGTCAACTGCTGAGATTGTGCCCTACGTGTCGACAAGGCCTACGTACCAACAGTACCAAGACACACGTATGTTCAGGAAAAAAAAATGTCACATTTGTCACCACATCGTGGACCTGCAACACGAATGCTACGTGCAAAAATACCAACCCCCACCAGAGAAAGAGGACGGTCACAAGAAGAAAGGCAATTTCATCTTTTTCGATTTTGAATGCATGCAAGAGACTGGCATTCACATTCCTAATTTCTGCGTGGCTCATCGAGCGTGCGAGAAGTGCATTCAAGAACCTATCTTCAGTCATTGCCCTCACTGCAGCAAAATTCCCGAAGGGCGTGAAAAAATCTTTCGGGGACCGAACACGCTAGCCGATTTTGCCCAATGGGTCTTAGATCCCATCGACAAGACGTGGAGCCAAGAGGACATCGAACGTTGTGGAGATTGTCATCGTCATGCCACAGTGACGGCTCACAATTTCTCCGAATACGATGGACAGTTTCTTCTCAGATAATATACGGAACAAGGCACCGAACGTCCTAAAGTCACTTTGAACGGAGCCAAAATCATTTTCATGCAAGTGGGACAAGTGCAGTTTAAAGATTCGATGAGCTATTTGGCCATGCCTTTGAGTCGAATGCCTAAAACGTTTGGAATGACAGAAATGGCTAAAGGGTACTTTCCACACTTTTTCAATACGGAAGCCAATCAACACGCCGTTCTACCCCATTTGCCTGAGGCTCACTATTACGACCCCGACAACATGCGTACCGAACAACGAGAAGCTTTCTACGCTTGGTACCAGACTCACGCCTCGGACCCTTTCGACTTTCAGGAAGAAATGCTAAAGTATTGTCGTTCCGACGTGGACATTTTACGGCGTTGCTGTGGAAAATTTCGAGAACTGTTCATGGAACACGGAGGGGTCGATCCTTTGAAAGAAGCTTGCACCATTGCCAAAGCGTGTTCCTTAGTGTATCGACAACGATTCATGCCTGAAAAGACCGTAGCTGTCATCAGTCCTCAAACGACCCACTATGTCAAACGTCAATAATCGGTCAAAGCCCTACGTTGGTTACATTACTTGTGCGACAAGGAAGACAAAAGGATTCAGCATGCCCCCAACGGAGGAGGCGAAAAGACCATCGGAACGCATTCGATCGATGGCTGGGACTTAGAAAACCCCAAGATCGTGTACGAGTTTAACGGTTGCTTATTTCACGGATGTCCCGTCTGTTACCCTGATCGTAGCACTAAAAATCAGTTTTTACAACGAACCATGGAAGACTTGTACCAGGACACTTGTCAGCGACGCCTAAAGTTAGAACAGCAAGGATACCAAGTGGTGGAAATGTGGGAACACGAGTGCGATCACCGTATGAAAACCGATCCCGAGTTTAAACGTGCCGTGGAAAGTTACAAGCTGATGGACCCCCTAAACCCGAGGGATAGTTTGTACGGAGGAAGGACCAATGCCACCTGTTTGCTGTACCAAGCCGACGAAGAGAAAGGAGAAGAAATCAAATACTTGGACGTGTGTTCGCTGTATCCCTACGTGTGCAAATATTGTCGCTTTCCTGTAGGGCATCCGCAATTGCTGACGGAACACATCGACCTGAAAAACATTCGACAATACGAAGGCTTGATCAAGTGTAAAGTTTTGCCTCCCACGAACCTATACCATCCCGTCTTACCTCACCATTGCCAAGGCAAACTGATGTTTCCTTTGTGCCGTACTTGTGCCGAAACGTGCAACCAAGACCAACCTTGTCAGCACACCCAGGAAGAACGGGCCTTGACGGGAACCTGGGTCAGCGTAGAATTGTTCAAAGCTCTGGACATGGGATACCAACTGTTAGAAGTGTACGAAATTTGCCACTTTCCCAAGACACAACAATACCACAAGGGTGACCCCAGTCAGAAAGGCATTTTCGCCGACTACGTGGATGCCTTTTTGAAACTAAAGCAAGAAGCCAGCGGCTATCCTTCCTGGTGTCACACTTCCGAAGACGAAAAGGCATTCAAAGAGAAATACTATGAACAAGAAGGCATCTCTTTAGGCCACATCGAGAAAAACGAAGGCAGGCGATCGTTTGCCAAAGTGATGTTAAATTGCTTGTGGGGTAAAATGGCACAACGACCGTGTTTACCCAAGACGGAATATTTGACAGAACCTTCCCGCTACTTTCAGATGATTCACGACAAAACCAAATACATGAAACACGTGGACGTCGTTCGCGAGGATTTGATCTTCGTCAATTACGAAGAAGATCTGGACTTTGTACAAGACGACCCCTTTGGAAATGTCATCATTGCGGCTTACGTGACAGCTCATGCTCCCTTAAAATTGTATGAAGCTTTAGAACTGTTAGGGGAACGTGTCCTGTACTTTGACACGGACAGTTGCATTTGCATCCATCACCCGAGTCAACAGCACCCTGACATCGAAGGAGACCGTTTAGGAGCCTGGACAGACGAACATCCCGACGACAAGATTCTAAGTTTCGTCAGTGGTGGTCCCAAAAATTACGGCTACGAATACCGGGACCCACAAGGAGAATTGCACACGACGTGTAAAGTGAAAGGATTGACTCTGAATTATCGTACCAGTCGTGTGGTGAACTTTGGGGTATTGAAAGAAGCCTTGCAATCGGGAGAGGATGGAAACTTTAAAGTGACCACCTATCAACCGAACAAGATTGTACGTTTACCCACTCACCACATCGTCAGTCGACCCTTGGAAAAAGTCTATCAAATCGTGTACCAGAAGCGAGTGCGACTTTCCAATCATTTCACCTTACCGTATGGACACGTCGGTATTGGTCTGTATATAAAAAAGAACCCTAGGCAAGATCAATAGTTCATTGTGACTACCAAGACCGAGCGAACAAGATGAATACTTTCAGAGAAACACAAAACAAGTTTAGACAGGCACAATTCAAGTGTGGGGCTTCTGAAGTGGAATGCGATTGTGAGCCTTGCGACTTTTCAACCTGTGTTAGTGACGGTGCCAGAAGAACCCGTCATCCAGGACAGGACAGTCGTGGACAGGCCTGAAAGACCCTTTCGGGAGGACACTTGTGTGACCTTACCCCCTATAGAACTGGTCAGAACATTACCAAAAACATGTTGTACAGACTCTTGTGTTTATTCCACGTTGATGGTTATCATGTGCCTTTTATCCTTGTACTTAAGCCTTTGGCTTTTATGTATTTTTTTGTCTTTCGTATTCATGTTTGAAACATTCAATAAACGTGTTCTGAAAAAAGTATATAAACTCTCGTCTTGTTTGTTTTCGTGTCACAAGTGACATTCCAGACACTATGGCTACCTCTGCTGTCTCTGCTCCCTCTTCCTCTACTGTCAAAGTCATCGACGAACACTTAGATCGTGCCAGTTGGGAGGCTTTGTATCTTCGCCGTCCCTTTAACATGCTCATTGCAGGACCTAGCGGTTCAGGCAAAACCGAATTCGTCAAACGTTTGATCGAACATAAACATCATTTCATCGATCGACCTCCTCAGCGGATCGTGTGGTGTTACAAAGAGTGGCAATCGGCGTACAGCCTCTTGCGAGAAAGTCAAGGCGATTCCATCGTGTTTGTGGAAGGCATTCCTAAAGAGGACGACGGCATCGTCTCTGACTCCCGTCAAATCCATTTGGTCATTTTTGACGACATGTTAGGAGAAGACGAAGAAGAAATTAAACTGTGGTTCACGCGCAAAGGGCATCACCGTAATGCCAGTGTCGTTTACATCACCCAAAATTTGTTTCAACAAAGTAAAGCCCATCGCACCATCAGTCTCAATGCGCATTACGTGGTCATGTTTAAAAGCCCTCGAGATAAATCGCAAGTGCAAGTCTTAGCCAAACAGTTAGGGACACCTTGGCTGACTCAGGCGTACGACGATGCCACTCAAACTCCACAAGCCTATTTACTCGTCGATTTGAAACCTACGACCCCCGAGGATTTGCGATTTCGTACCCACTTGTTTCACCACTGGTGCCAAGACGGAGGGCCTGTCCTGTACACGTCTCCGTCCTCGACTTGATTTCACTCCACAAAAAAATCTATAAAGACATCAGACCCTTTTCGTCTGTCTCACACACATTTTGAACATGACGTCCCTTCAGTCGCATCTTCCCGTCAAATTGATTCGTGCCTTGTATAGCATCAGTCGAGAAAAAATCCACAAACACGAGCTTGTGTCTTAGAAGCTAGTCTCAAAGAAGTCTTACGATGGTTCACGGTGACGGCACGTAAATTACTCCAAGGAATCATTCAGATTCCTCATCAAACCAAACGCTTTTTTGATCGAAACAAAGTCGCTTTGACCCAACTGGCCGATCCCCGCATCGACACTCAAACCAAAAAACAAATCATTTTGAAACCTGGAGGGAGCGGTACTCTAGGAGGGGTCATCATTCGCTCTCTCTTAAGATGGGATCCTAATGCCCCCAAACTTCTCCCCAAGAAAAAAGTCAAACGACGCTCCAAGAAGAAGAAAAAGATCAGGTCCCCAAGGAGAACTTCTACAGTGGCGGGACCCTCCTCTTACCAGACGCCACCCCGGAAAAAGAAAAGAAGCCCCCAGAAAAAGAAAAGTCCACAGAAGAAAACTAGTCGCAAGAGAGGCACTTCGGCCAGGACGCAACTTTACACTCGCAAACCACGACCTGCCACGGTTGTGACTGCGTCTCCGGCAGCCTCACGTTCATCCACTTCTCCGTTGATGACACCAAGAACTGAAGAGTACTTGGAGACGTTGATCACACCAAGAACATCTCCGTTGATGACCCCAAAAAGAACTTCCCCAGTGAAAGGACCCTCCAATTTAGTGGCAGTGGCTGCTGCTCACAAAGTACCTTCTCCCAAAATCAAAGTCCAAGAAAGATCGGGTATGTTACAAAGTTTACTGGATTTGTCCAAGCAAGAACTGGTTCGATTTAGTCCGTTACGTACCCCTGCACGACGTGTCATGCCTGTCCTCAAACTGATACGACGTAAAGACAATCAGTGGCGACGCGTTCCAGTATAAAAAAGGTCTGTGACCAAGTAGGGGTATCAGTGTATTTGGTGCTGAAGACTCAAAGATGTCACCCTCCAGAAAACATCCCTCTTCTAAACAGCCCCAAGGAAAGAAAAGAAAAGGTCTGCCTCCTCGTTTAGTTAAACATGGGGACATGTTATCTGTCCTGTCCAAAGCTTCTCCACCCCTACAAAAAAAAACTCATTCAATCGGCCTCCAAAGAGGTCATCGATACCGTGTGCGAATGCTGTTTGAACGTCTTGAAAGGCACGATCCCTTTGTCCAAACACCAGAAACAATGCTTAGGTAAACATCGTCACGTTCTTTGCCAAATGGTTCAAAAGAAAATTCCCATTCGTCAAAAGAAGAAGATGTTGGTCCAACGTGGAGGCATTTTACCCCTCTTGTTAGGTCCCTTACTGAAAGGAGTCTTGGGAACCATGTTGGGAGGACTGGTGGGAGCAAGATAAAAAGGCCCTCGGAAGTCCCAAGATCTCAGAATTGACCCCTGACAACCCCATGGAAGGACGAAAACTAGCTTTAGTGCCTTACAAACGATGGATGGAATACCATCGTTGGCAAGAACAACGCACCCCACATATACCTCCCAATCCCAATTTGAGCGAGATGTCCCAGTTACAACACGAATTGCAGTCCTTGATGGATCGCCAAGATATGTCCGAAACAGAAAAATCGCAAAAGTACGGTCAATTCTTGCAACGACTGCAACTCTTTAACCAGAAAGCTTTAGACGAAACAGCTCTACCCACTCTGAAAGATTTTAAGACCTTGATGAAAAATCCAGCACCATCACCAGTACCAGTACCAGTACCACCACTACCAGTGACCAAGACAGAAAAAGGAGAAGAAGAAGAAGGGTTTCAAACTCCACCAGAAAAAGTACGCAAGTTAACAACACCACCTACCTCCAGAATTGGATGGATTAAAAAGATGATGGCCACCCCTTCTTCATCACAAGAGAAAAAGAAAGTGAAGACAGAAGTGAAGACAGAAGTGAAACAAGAACCGATATCCCCCGCTCAGACATCCTCCTCTCCAACACCTATTGCCGGTCGCACACGCAAAGTATTGCAATCCAAGAAAGTACCCCAAGAGAAAAAGAGTAGCATCCTCCAAGAGTGGGTGTCTTATTAACACAGAAACACACAAAAAAAATGGAAAAAGTCTTAGCCAGCATTTACTACGATCCCTCCCATTCTGCAGGTTACGCAGGAGTTCAAAAATTGTATCGTGCTGCCAAAACTCGATTGAAAAGTCTCCGTTTACCTCAAGTGCAACGATGGTTACAAGAACAAGCTACCTACATTTTACACAAACCCATTCGACGCAAGTTTGCCAGAAGTCGCACCCGAGTGGAAGGCATCGATCATCAATGGCAAGCCGATTTAGCCGATGTCTCTCATTTGGCCAGCTACAATCGTGGCTACAAATATTTGTTTTGTGTCATCTACATCTTTTCCAAATTTGCCTGGGTCGTGCCCTTGACTTCCAAATCGAGCAGGGAGTTAGTGCAAGCCCTGCAACGAGTGTTGAAACAAAGCGGTCGTCACCCTCTTCGATGGCAAACGGACAAATGTACCGAATTTCTGAACCAAGCTTTCCAAAAAGAATTAAAGAAACGTGACATTCATTTTTTTACCACCGAGAATCCCGAAACCAAAGCCAGCATCGTGGAACGTTTTCAACGCACTTTGAAAGAACGCATGTGGAAATATTTTACGCATCACCACACTCTGAAGTACATCGACATCTTACCGCACCTGGTGCAAGCGTACAACCAATCTTACCATCGAAGCATTGGACGTGCCCCGCAAGAAGTGACTCCCGACAACGAAGTGTTGGTGTTTGAGCGCCTGTTTGGTACGTCCCCGACGAGGGCTGTCCCCAAGAAAAGTGGAGAGTTGGCCGTAGGAGATTGGGTGCGCATTGGCAAAACCAAATGCACTTTCGACAAAGGTTACTTACCTAACTGGACGACCGAATTGTTTCGTGTCACTGGACGAGTGCATGGTCGTCATCCTGCCGTCTATAAATTGCAAGACATGAACGGAGAAGTGCTCAAAGGAACGTTTTATTTGCCCGAGTTACAACGTGTCACCAAAAAAGAAGACGACGTGTACGACATCGAACGCATTCTCGAACGCAGAACCCGTAAAGTAGGCAAACGACGTGTCAAAGAAGTCAAAGTACGTTGGAAAGGATATCCACCCAGTTTTGATTCTTGGATCGACGCTTCGCAAGTCATCGACTATAAAAAGAAGTGATCATCATGCCCTTTCACACAGACGCAGCTACGTCGACCACTCCTTCACCCAGTTTTTCTGTGCAAGATTTACAAAAACAACCCTTGTGGGTGTGGTGCGGAGAACGACTGCCTAAAACGCAAATCGTCTTTTTCTGCCAAATCTTCGTGGTGTATTGTGTCATCGGGGCAGCCATTGCCAATTTGAGTTTGCAACAAGGAGACAAACAATTGTGGACCATTTTATTGAGCAGTTGCATTGGTTACCTGCTTCCTAATCCCTCCCTGAAATTCTCTTCGAACGGGAACCACGGGAACCTTGTGTCCAGTGCCAGTGCCAGTCACCACTCCAACAACAACCACAACCAGAACCCCATTTTGGGCGGAGACACGCCTCTGACGTCCAGTAACCCCTCGGACAGCCACAGAACTCTGGAATTATGAGTCACCCAAACCAATTTTACTTAACCTTACCCAGTGACAGTTCCATGGAGGTGTTTCCCAAGAACACGTTGTGCTGTTACACGGCCAAATTACCTCAGACCATCCCTATAGATCACGAAGCCCATTGGGAAGTGGCTTTAGTAGAAATCATTCACCCGACCCAAGTCCTCAATGTCCTTCCCAATCAAAATTTTTTTGATGTAGAAGTTCATGACGAACAATTGCAACAGTACTTGGATACCTATGGCATATATGACAAGAAAACCCTTGGCACAAAAAAATCAAAAGTACACCACCTATCACTTGTTCATTCCTCCAGGCTATTATTTTAGTGGTCAACATTTGGTGAGCACCATAGCCTCCAGATTTAATGTCATGTTTCTGAAAGCTTTGGAGAGTGTAAAAAAAAGTGTCACCATGGAATACCACAAAGCAACTCCTCGCTTCTTGATGAAATTTGACGGGAGTAAAATCCTGTCCATTTTATTTTGTCCTGAATTGTTTGACATGTTGGGCGGAGACATGGACATGAGAATGGCCATGCTCAAGAAAAACGAATTACCAATCGTTTACGACAACGAGTCTTTTAGCAAGTTATTTCGTGCCCCGGTAGAACTGAACCAAGGACTGAATTTGATGTTTGTGTACTCCAACGTGGTGGGACACACCTCCGCACCCTTACTGCGTGTCATTCCTTTCAAAGTGGATTCTGCCACGGTCACTGACGAGGAAGGTGGAAACACTTATCACGTTCACCGCGAATTTGTCCATCCTCACTATTTGCCTGTCAGCAAGTCGTATTTGGACACGGTCAACATTGCTATAAAAGGAGATCTGGGACAAAATATTCCATTCACCAAAGAAAAAGTCACGGTGAAACTCCATTTTCGAAAACGGTTCTATCACGACTCGTAAGTCATGTATCCAGTGTACCGAGGGGTTGCTCGACAGCGAGGACACGGTTTAGGAGATATGTTAAAATCGGCCTTTCGTTCGGTGGCCCCGGTGTTGAAACCGATGGTGACACGCGGATTGCACGCCTTGAAAGATGCGGCACTGACACAAGGCAAAGAATTTCTCCAAAATGTCATCATCGACAAACAAAACCCTAAAGAAGCCTTCATGAGGGCAGGCAAAAATGTCTTGCTGCAAATGGGCAAAGACCTTTTGGACCGACGCGAAACACATATAAATGCCGTGCACGCTACCGAGTCAAGCATTCAGCAAGGACAAGGCAGAAAGAGACGACGAAGAAAACACCCTTTCACCAGACTTCACACGACTAAAGCGAGAAAGACAAAGAAAAGAAGAACCGTTCGAGACTTAGATTTTTTCGATTATTGAGACACAGAACAAAATGATGCACCGAGAGTCTTGTGCTTGTTCCAAGTCGGAACTGGATCTCTTTGCCATGCCCCCTACCATGATGACGATGCAAGAATCCCAATGTGTGGAATTTCATCCCGTCTCCTCTTTGACGGATTCCGCTCCCATCGAGTTTGAAATCAAAGGACAACCCGAAGATTACATCGATCTGAATAGCAGTGACCTGTATTTGAAAGTGAAAGTGATCAAAACGGACAACACCAATCCAGGAGGCGATGCTAGAGTAGCTCCTGTCAACAATTTCATGCATTCCTTGTTCAGCGAAGTGGACTTGTACTTGAATAACAAACTGGTCAGCAGCAGCAAGGATACTTACCCATATCGTGCCTACTTGGAAAATCTCTTGACGTACGGAAAAGAAGCCAAGAATACTCATCTGGATGCTTGCGTAGTATGGAAACCTGACACGGCAGGTGTAGGCACGTTTAGCGACACAGTCCTGACAGAAGATGACAATCCTCACAATGTGGGGTTTAACGACCGTCGTAAGAAAATTCTGCAAGGGCGAAGTTTAGAACTGATGGATCGTTTGCATTTGGACATGTGGTTACAAGAAAAGTATTTGCTGAACGGGGTGGATATCCGTCTGAGACTGAATCGTAGCAGTGCCGCTTTCCATTTGATGGCCCATGCCAACGAATACAAAACTATCATTCAGGAAGCCCGACTTTACGTGCGTCGTGTGGAAGTGTTACCTAAAGTGGGAAACGATGTCAGTCAGACGTTGAGCAGAACGACCGCCAAGTATCCGATACGACGCGTAGAAGTGAAAACGTTCACCATTCCCGCTGGACAGCGATCTATGATCGAAGATCATCTGTTCCAAGGACAGTTACCCAAGCGTTTGATTGTTGGTATCGTCAGGAATTCAGCCTTCAACGGAACCCACGATCAAAATCCTTTTGAGTTTCAACATTACAATGTGTCCAAGATCGAAGTCAGTCGCGACGACAAGACTTTGTGTACCCGACCCTTTGAGCCCAACTTTGGTGTCGCAAAGAATTATTTGAGATCGTACTTGTCCCTGTACGAAGCCACGGGACAGTTAGGAACCAACACCAGTCACGGTATTTCGTACGACGATTATGCAGGAGGCTATGCTTTGTGGGGTTTTGATTTCACTCCAGACCAAGGCAGCGACGAGGGACATTTCCACCGTATAAAATCGGGCCAGATTCGTGTGGAACTTCAGTTTGCAAATCCACCTCCAGATCATACAGTGAACGTCCTCCCGTATGCAGAATTCGACAATACCATAGAAATCAACAGTTTGAGAGAAGTCATTCTAGACTATTAGAAGCCATGGAAAACTGTTATCCCTCTTTGCCTAGTGGAGAAACTTTAGACATGAAATGTGAGGAGACCGTGGAAGGAGAATCCCAAGACAAAGACGAAAAGGACATCATGATCAAGTCGAGATGTCCAGAACAAGAACAGTAATTGGTCTCCTACTGTGCTACATACCTGGCAGACACAGTTAAGATATGGATGAAGCATGATTACTATGAATGACAAAACATCAGTCAAGAAGAAAAATTCAACGAATATCTGGACGAAGCTTGGAGTCTGTTTAAAAAAGACGTGTTACGTTGGTGGTATAAAGACTTGCGTGAACATTTCTGTCCTCCATTAACGACTCAAGAAATCCATTACATCAAAGCCCTCTTTGACAAATTCAAAGAGAAAGTCGAGATCGAAATTGATCACTTATTATCAGCAAAAGAACATTAAGTGATTTATTTTGATCATAATTTTTCTAGAAACGATGAGAAAGTAAATCGTTGATTTTGTGACTAGTATGCTTATTTTGTTGTCTTCAGCTAGGAAATGTAGTGTCCATCCATGACTCAATGACTTGCAACAGTGGAAATCACAATTTCATTCACAACGTTGCCAACCCTGTTTAAAGTAGAGTGTAAATTGAAAAAAATGTTTGTCATTTGAAAAAAATGTTTGATGTTATATTGTTGGATTATTGTTAAAAAATGTTAGAGTTCTTGGTTAATGTTAAGTGATTTTGAATAAAAAATGTTGTGTTTTGAAAAAAATGCCTTTGTCTTTTGTTTGGCTATAAGAATGTTGATTCATGCTCTTTGACTTCTTACTATCCCTCTCATGACACTGATTGAACGTTGCGGCTCGAAAACCGTGGAGGGATGTTTTCCTTCACGTCCGCGCTTTGACTTTAAGAACCGGGGGGAGTTTCCAGTCTAACCATCCATTGTCGACTCATCCTCCTACGAAGATGTGCTCCAAACTAGCTAAGCTAAACGAAGCCTACGTGAATTTGCATAGGGTCAGATACAGTCTGATACAGAAGCCAGAAGAGATAGAGAATGTGAGAATGCTAAAAGTCACTGAAGACTTGATAGAAGAGCTCTTCAGAGAAGAAGTGAACAGGGAGAAAGAAGAATGGACAGAGAAGTACAGACTTCAGAGACAGCAGCAACAACAACAACAACAGCAGCAGGAACCTGAACCTGAGAGAGGCTTTGTCGATTGTCGTATCGACACCAAAGAGTTCTTCTTCTCTTTCCGAAGAAGCAGACCTATCGTCAGAAAGTCTATCCTCAGAGGACGTCGCATTCTTAGAAACTAAAAGATTTCGATAGCAAACAAAAAAAAAACAAAAAAAAAACAGCCCTTTTCAGGGCTACCCCAATACTCTAGAAAAGAAATGACAATCGATTTGCCAATGTGTGTAGGTAGAGTAGTGTGAATATAAACACTGACTCTTTTTTATAGTGTGAGGGTATGTGTTTGTGTATAGGATTGTGCGTTTGTATATGCTCACGTACGTTGGTGTGGATAGTAGATTAAGATCATGTTTTTTGGGCTGTTTGACGTGTGGGGAGAGTAGATTTGGGGTTTGATTGCTTTGCGTATGTGGATAGTATATTGAAGTGATTAATGAAAAATTTTTTTAGAATAGAAATGGGTAGTATAAAAAGGTGAGTGAGTGTTTCTTTTAGGTCCGCGCGTTGTTTGGTCATGATCTAGGTAAGATCAATTATATGTTTTTAGGGGAATGTTTTCCTTCACGTCCACGCTTTCACTAAAAATTGAAACTCGCTGGACAGTCTAGCTACCCTTGTTGATTGATCAACAATAAAAATGAGTAGCAGACTTGAAAAACTTTTTGAACTCCAGATGCACCTGGAATATGCCAGATGCCTCCTGAACGAGCTGGCTGCGGCGGCCCTTGTGGAAGAAGCCAGGATAGAACAGGAGGAGGGAGAGAGAAAAATGAAAGAAGAGGAGGAAAGAAAGAGAGAGATCAGGTGTCACCCTATGATGAACCCTGTGTGCAAGGTGACACCTAAGGCAAGAACATCTCCCCAACCTGTAGCTACACCACATTTACAACAGGAGGTAAGGATGCCAATTCATCCTAGAATAAGAAATAGAAGAAGAGAAAGGAAAGCCTTCACTATTCCAGAGACAGAAGATTGGAATAGTGAAGCCACTCAACCCGCCTCTGCGCTTACAGCAACAAGGGTGAATTGGCAAGGAGACTGGAGTCGAAGATGTGTGTGTGGTGCCACACCAGGAAGGTGCCAGCATTAGATAGGTGCATCTGGAGTTAAAAAACAGCCCTTTTCAGGGCTACCCCAATCTCTAGAAAAGATATAACAATCGATTTGCCAATGTGTGTAGGTAGAGTAGTGTGAATATAAACACTGACTCTTTTTTTTTCTTGTGTGTGTGTGTGTGTGTGTGTGTGTGTGTTTGTTTGTAAGCGCTCACATATGTTTGTGTGGATAGTAGATTTGGGTTTGTTTATTGTTTCTTAGCGTATGTGGAGAGTATAGTTTGGGTTTTGTAACCGCTCACATACGATTGTGTGGATAGTAGATTATGGATTTTGTTTATTGTTTCTTAGCGTATGTGGAGAGTATAGTTTGGGTTTTGTAACCGCTCACGTACGATTGTGTGGATAGTAGATTATGGATTTTGTTTTAATGATTTGCGTGTGTAAATAGTAGATTTGGGGTTTGTTTATTGTTTCTTAGCGTATGTGGAGAGTATAGTTTGGGTTTTGTAACCGCTCACGTACGATTGTGTGGATAGTAGATTTGGGTTTAGTTTATTGCTGATTCACTTATGTCAATAGTATATTATATGAAATGAGAAAGTAGGGGGATGTTTTCCTTCACGTCCGCGCTTTCACTATAAGAACCCACAGTATTCGTCGTTCAAACCATTCTACAAAGAATAAAAAAAGAAGATGGCTTCGAACCAGGTCGATAAAATGAAAACATTGCAAGACGTCCTGGACAATTTAGGTATGATGGAGCAAATGTTAGTGAGGTTAAACGAGGATCACTATTCTTATAGCCCACATAGAGTGAAGATGTAGATTAACAACTTAAGAAAAGTAAAGGAAATGATAAGTGCTGTGATGAAAGAAATAAAGGAGGAGAAGAAGGATGAAGAGGAAAGGAGAAGGATGAGAGTATGGAACGAGAAAATTGAAAAGGAAGAAGAAAATGAGAAGAGGAAGAAAGAAGAGGAGGAGAAGCAGAAAGAAGAGAAAAAGAAAGAAGAAAAGAAAGAAAAGAAGAGAAAGAGTGTAGGAGAGAAAATAAGAAGTTGGTGGAGAAATAGAAGAAATTAGAAAAAGAAGAAACCCAAAGGCCCTTTTCAGGGCCACCCACATTTCTCGAAAAGAGACTGACTTTCCATTGCCTACCCCTTTTTTAATTTTTTTTAAAAAAAAATCCCATGTTCAATTCCCCTTGTCCCTAAAGTAGTTTTTTTTTCTAACATGTTCAATTCCCCTTTGTCCCTAGACAAATCCAAACTCTATTCCCATGTTCAATTCCCCTTGTCCCTAGACAGACCCAAACTCTATTCCCCATGTTCAATTGACTTTGTCCCTAGAATCGATATTTTTTTTCCATTGTTCGAATGCCTTTGTCGCTAGAATGGATATTTCCTTTTTTTTCCTTTCTCCAATGTTAAATTCCATTGTCGCTAATCTTATCCAGGGTTTTTTGCCCATGTTAAATTTCCATTGTCGCCAATCTTACCCAGGGTGGTTAATGTTAAATTTCCATTGTCGCTAATCTTACCCAGGGGGTGTTTTTAATGCTAATTCCCATTGTCGCTAATCTCACCCCATTCACTACTCACAGTGCGGAGTCTGTCTTCCAATCCGAAGAGACCTACCTGTGACGCCACATTCCCTATATAGGTGCGCTAGCGTCTGTGCGCAGTGAATCAATGCAACAGAGTTTTCAAACATAACGGAAACTAAGAAGACGATGAATTGGATGCACCGGCCGTGGAGACGAGAAGCGATGACATAGCAGCGGATACCAACGTCAACACAGTCCTACTTCCAGAAGAGACCGATTTTAATTGGGATTTAGTGGATTTTCTCTCTTCTTCGCAAGAATTTGTTCCGGTATCAGCACCTTCGCCATCTTCTCCTTCCTTACCACACATCGAGGATTTTAAACAGAGACAGCAAGAAGAATTGGAGAAATTTTTACAGCAGCAGAAAGAAACAGAACATATTTTTTCCCTTCAAAAGCAACAGCCAGAAGAAGAATAGGCAAGAAGAAAGAAACGACAGGAAGAAGAAGCAGCAGAGAAGAAACAAGGTCTAGGAGAGAAGGAGGACAGTGAAAGTCAAACATTGACGATACTATTAAAGATTTTGGCAGAGTTAAGGAGTCTGAAACAAATGTCTCAGACTTTTTTAATACGACCCAAGAGAAAAAGAACTTCCCGAGCCAACCAGCCCAACCCTGTTATTACGCCTGAGATACCCACCCTAGTGATTTCTACCAAATCAACGAGAGGAGCAAGTCCAGAAGTAGGCCTTTGCCGTAGCAAAGGCATATGGTCGTTAAAGGTGACTACGTCCTGTTCCTGTGTTATTTTTTTAAAGAAAAAAACAAACACCCAAACGGTCCTTTTCAGGGCCACCCACTTCTCTCGAAAAGAGATAGTATTTCAATTGCCAGAATAAATTAAAACTCAAAATCCCTTTTTTCTTTTGCCCCATGATGAACTTGTGTGACTGTATGAGTGTAGGTCCTTATTCTAAAAAATCAAAACCAAGAGACACTTACTTTTTCTATCTGGTCTATTATAATACAAATTTTACAATCCAATTCAAAACACAACACTTTAAAAAGTTCATAGACTTATTCTTTACTTTTTGTTCACCCTCTCTGTTTTATTAATGTCTTCACTTTCACAGATTTTTCCTCCTCTTCTTCCTCAGTTTCGTCTCGTCTTCCTTTCTTCTCTTTCTGGACCTTTCTGGGTTCTTCCTATTCAGAGGGTACCTCTTCTTCCTGTTCGCAACCCCTCTCTTCCACTTGCTCCTGCTGTTTCTTAGCGCATTCTGAAGACCAATGTCATTTCTCTTGAAAATGTCTCTTCTGACACATGTCTTGCGATTTTGTCGGTCTGTACATTCTGCAGCCAAATGCCCTTTCTTCTGAAAGATAAACAAGTATCTTGACTTTTATATCGAAAAAAAGGTAAATATTCCGTAGGCTTGTGTGAAGAAAACTTTCGTATGACACCTCGCAAAGCTCTGTTCAGAAGTTCGATATGTGTGGGCTCTTCCATTTTTTTCCTGTCGGTTTGAGAGTGAAACGGATACTGGGAGCGAAAACACTGACCCTTTATATAGGGAAGACACTGGCCTCACATTGATATAGGGACCCATAGCATTCAAAATGTAGTCATTCGACTTTCTGCGGTCAAGATGAAACGATCGCATCATTTCGTGGACAAGAAAGTAAGAGGAAGAAACTTGACCTATCCCCTCACACAGTCATGCCAGCGATTTTGAAGATGACATGAAACAGCCAGAATTCAGACCCAAAAAGTCTACAACAAACCAAAGTTCACCACCACTAGTAAACCCTAAAATGTACTACTACATTCGAGAGACGGAAAAGCGCTTCTCTAGAAAATTTAGAACTATGGCTTACACTTACTCAATGAAGTTTAAAGATTTCAAGTCCGACGTACCGCTGGAGAAAGCAGAGTGATTCATCACCAATGTATGGGATTCTTTGTTAACCACACTGAAACGACAATTTGAAGCGAAAGAAGATGATCGCTTGAGACTTTCCATCCATCACGACAGTTTGAAGTCACCTGTTTGGATTGAATTTAGCAGCCGGCAGAATCGACACCTTCCAAAGTCATTGATAGGATTTAACACGTGCAACAATTCATCGATAACTTTCACATCACCGATAGAAAACCGACACTGTTCATGACCCACGTTGTTCTTCCCAAAGGGACCGGACGAGGCAGAAAAGTGATTTTGGTGGACGACCTTCGTAGCACCAAGCATAGCGTCGTCTATATTAACAATCCTCAAGACCAGATGTGCTTAGTCAGTTCAATCGTGGTGGGACGAACGTATGCCGACAAGAATGACACGGCAGAATGGAAAAGAGCCTGGCAAACTATTCGACAATCGGACCTAGCCAAACAACGATGAGAAAACGAAGTCATGCTACAGCAGGCGGGGATATCCAAAGCCACACCCTGTGGCACTCCTGAAATGCAAAAATTGCAAGACCTTTTGGCTCATCCCTATATGTTGAAAGTGCACAACAAGAAGTGCGTGGTGAACTGTTGTTTCGAGGTACATAACTCAAAGACAGAAAATACATTCACGTCTATCATCACGATGAACATTTCGATGCCTTTACCAGTATCAACGCATTCCTGAGATACGATTATTATTGTGAGAAATGTGACTATGGCTTTAACAATCGAGAGCAACACAAGTATTGTGGATCATAATGTGAGAGATGTTTGGCCACTAAACCCCGCCTGGACGAAGGACAAGAACAAGTGCATTGCCCTGCTTGCCAGCGCACTTATGTCAGCCCTACTTGTTACGAACATCTGAAGACGCAAGGTTCACAGCAGAAAAGCTCTTGTGATCTCCTGAGATTGTGCTCTACTTGTGGACAAGGCATACGTACCAATAATGCCATGGCACACGCATGTTCAGGAACAAAGCGATGTCACATTTGTCACCAAATCGTGGACTTGGAACACCAATGCTACATTCAAAAGTACCATTCCAAACATGAAGGGGAAGATGACCAGAAGAAAGGCAATTTGTTTTTGTTTTTTTATTATTTCGAATGCATGCACCTGTGTGACTGTGCCCATTATAGAGACTATAAGAGCATTACACACTGTTCCTAGGACACATTTGTTACCAAAAACATGTTGTACAGTCACTTGTTTATATTCCACTTTGATTGATGTGATGTGTATTTTATCGCTGTACTTAACCATTTGACTCTTATGCATTTTCGTCTTTCGTGTTGCTCCATTTTAAAAAAAATCAATAAAAGTATCCTGAAAACGTCTTGTCTTGTCTGTGTTCGTGTCAAAATTGACATACTACTACGCTACTATGGCTAGCTCAGCACTCTCTTCCTCCACTTTCAAAGTCACCGACCAAAAACTTAGGTCATCCCAGTTGAGAGGCCTTGTATCTTCGTCATCCCTTGAACAGTAATTGCTGGACCCAGCGGTTCAGAAAAAACTGAATTTGTCAAACGTTTGATCGAACATAAACATCATTTGATCGATCGTCCACCGAAATGATCGTGACGTGTTACAAACAGTGGCAATCAGCGTACAGTCTCTTGCGAGAAAGTCAATGCGATTCCATTGTGTTTGTGGAAGGCATTGCTGGCAAAGAAGACGGGATCGTGTCTGACACCAGTCAAACCCATCTGGTTATCTTCGACAACATGTTCGGTGAAGACGAAGAAAAAATAAAACAGTGGTTTACGAGCAAAGGGCATCATCGTAATGCCATTGCCATTTACATCGCTCGAAATTTGTTTCAACAAAGTAAAGCCGATCGCACCATCAGTCTCAATGCTCAATACGTGGTCTTGTTTCAAAGCCCTAGAGATAAATCGCAAGTGCAAGTCTTAGCCAAACAGTTAGGAACGCCTTGGCTGACTCATGCGTACGACGATACCACTCAAACCCCACACACCTATTTATTCGTGGATTTAAAACCCATCCACCCCGAATTGTTGCGATTTCGTACCCATCTGTTTCATGCATGGGTTCGAGTCTCGGATTCGGCCAATGTGGGTATGTGAGAAAGCTTGCCAGTAGCTTCTCGAGGGTCGGTGGTTCTTTCTGGGGATTTCTCGGGTTATTCCTCCACCATTAATACTGGCCGCCATGTATAGTCTATCGTGTGCTGAAAATGGCGCTAAACGCTACAGCAACAACAACAACCCATCTGTTTCACCAATGGTGCCAAGACGGAGGGCCTTTCGTGTACACGTCCCCGTCGTCGACTTATCAACAGCAACAAAAAATTTTATAAAACCTCGATCACTTTGGGTCTGTCTCACACAGCGTCAGCATGAAGTCCCTTCAGTCTCATTTTCCCATCAAATTGATTCGTGCATTGTATGGCAACAGTCACAAAAATATCAACAGATACGTAATCGTGTCTTAGAAGCTAGTCTCAAAGAAGTCTTACGATGGTTTATGGTGACAGCACGTCAATTACTGCAAGGCATCATTCACATTCCACATCAAACCAAACGCTTTTTCGACAGAAACAAAGTAGCCTTGACGCAACTGGCCAATCCTCTCATCGACACTTAAACCAAATAGCAAATAATTTTTAAACCTGGAGGTAGAGGTTATCTAGGGGGTGTGACCATTCATTCCCTCTTAAAATGGGATCCCAGCGCCTTCATAGTTCTCCCCATGAAAAAAGCCACTTCCAAAAAGAGCCAAACGTACCCAGAAGAAAGCGAGCAGTGGTGTCAACACCAGGTTACAGTAAAATAAAAAGAAAATCCCTAAGAAAAAAAAAACAAAAGCCCCCAAAAGACCCCACAAAACAGCTTCTTACAACAAGAGGCTACGACCTTCTCCAGCGGTGACCGCGTTTCTAGTAGCCTCAGGTTCTTCCACTACTCCGTTGCTGGTGATGCCAACCAAGCCCAATTTGACACCCGTTCTTCCTCATTTGATGAAACAATGGAAACGCGCGTCTCCAAGAACTTCTCCTTCAGCAATCACACCCTCCTCCTCTTTAACTACAGTATCAGCTGCTTACAAAGTACCTGCCCCCAAAATCAAAGTCCAAGAGAGATCCGGGATGTTACAGAGTTTACAGGATTTGTCCATCGAAAGAACTGTCTCGATTTAGTCCGTTGCGAATCCCTCCATGACGTGTAATGCCTGTCACCAAGTTGATACGATGTAAAGACAATCAGTGGCGACGCATTCCATTATAAAAAAGACCTGTGGTAAAGGATGGGTCAGGCATCTCTGCTTCCCTGATGCCACAGCAAGGACAAGGTAGAAAGAGGCACTCTTCCAGAGGACTTCACACACACAGAGCTAGAAAAACTAAGTAAAGAAAAACTGTCCGAGACTTAGACGTTTTTGATTATTTTAAAAAATCACAGAGAGAATGAAAGAGAGAAAATGATGCACTGAGAGTATTGCGCCTGTTCCAAGTCGGTACTGGATCTGTTTACCATGTCACCCACTATGATGACGATGCAAGAATCCCAATGGGTGGAAATTATTTCATCCCATCTCCTCTTTGACGGCCTCAGCCCCCACTGAGTTTGAAATTAAAGGATAGATAACATCGATCTGAACAGCAGTTACTTGTACCTGAAAGTCAAAGTGAACGAAACGGATGGTAGCGATCTAGATACCAGTGAGACAGTAGCCCCCGTCAATAATTTCATGCATCCTTTGTTCAACAAGGTAGATTTGTACTTGAATAACAGACCGATCAGCAGCAGCATTAATACTTACCCTTATTGAACTTAACCTGGAAGATCTCTTGACGTACGGAAAAGAAGCCAGAAACACCCATCTGGATGCCTGCGTGGTATGGAAACCTGACACAGCGGGCAAGTTCGGTGAAGTGGCAAATAAATATTGCACCAATAAGAGATTCGACCAACGTCAAAAGAATATTCCTGGAAACTGAAATTTAGAACTGATGGACCGCTTGCATTTGTACATGTGATTACAAGAGAAGTATTTGCTGAACGGTGTGGATTTTTGCTTGAGACTGAATCTCAAGCAGTACCGTTTTCCATTTGATGGATGGTGCTGTCGATTACAAAACCATCATCAGGGAAGCCAGACTCTACGTTTGACGCGTGGAAGTGTTACCTAAAGTGGAAAACGACATCATTCACACTTTGAGTAGAACGATACGACACGTGGAAGTGAAAACCTTCACCACTGACATTGGACTCTGATCCAAGATCGAAGATCATCTGTTCCAAGGACAGTTACCTAAGCGATTAATCATTGGCATCGCTAGCAATGCAGCCTTTAACAGAGCCCCCAATAAAAATCCTTTCGAGTTTCTGCACTACAACGTGTCTAAGATGGAAGTCAGTCGCGTTGGTAAGACCTTGTGTACCAGACCCTTCGATCCTGATTTTAGTTTCAAGATGAATTACTTGAGGTTGTACTTATCCCTGTACGAAGCCACTGGATAGCCAAGGCATCACGTACGTAGATTATTCAGCAGGCTACACGTTGTGGGCTTTTGATTTCATTACAGACGAAGTCATCGATGAGGAACATTTCCACCCTATAAAATCCTGCCAGATTCGTGTGGATCTTCAGTTTTCTAAAGCTTTACCTGTATGCCGTATTTGATAATAAGATAGACTATTGTAAGCAATTAAAGAATATAATCACTCTTTGAATAATGGAGAATATTTTGAATCAGATTGGGAGGAAGAATCTCAAGATAAAGACGAAAAGTACGTAGTGATGATGTCCAGAACAAGAACAACATGTAGTACCCTGCGGATACAATTACGCATTTGATCAAGAAAGATTGCTATGGATGTCAAAATGATCATCCCAGTCAAATTCAACTCGAAAAATATTTGATGCTGAGTCGAGAAAAAAGTTTGCACTAGTATCTGGACGACGATTGGAGTCTCATATCAGACGAAGCAGTGTTGCATCAGTGGTATAAAGACTTGCGTGATCATTGCTTTCCTCCACTGACTGCTCTAAAGATCCCTCACATCGAAGCTCTCTTAGCTCAGAGTGCGGAGACGAACGAAGAAACGGTTACTTGTCAGAGATTTTTAAGTAAAAAGTTCGAATTGAATTGATGATTTATCTTTACATGTGAAAATAAAAGCAAGAAAAAAAACCCACAAAAAATGGATACCTGGGAATTTTATTACATTTTGAACAATTCGTATACCTCTTCTTGGCATCCTGACGCGTGTGCTAAATATGTACTGCCTCGTCGCATACCTCAAGACTATCAAGCTTATTTCATCAACATGGACGACAGTCATCTCCCAGGAACCCACTGGGTAGACGTCTACTTTTCCCATGATGGTTGTGTGGAGTATTTTGATTCTATTCGATTGCCAACTTTGGAAGAAGACATCATCGACTGTTACAGAAGAAATTCCCAGACGACACGATACAATAATGTGAAATTACAAGGCACAGATTCCATGGTGTGTTGACAATATTGTGTGTATTTTCTTCATCAACGCAGTCTTGGATATTCTTTAGAACATTTAGTGACTTATTTTGATAACTATGACAAAGTAGATTGATTGTATTGAATGGCGATCTATTGTCTTTAGCTAGAAAACGTAGAGTACATCATATGGCCCAATGACTTCTATCAGTAGAAGTCTAGCTTGACGTCACAACGTTGTTAACCTTGTCAAAAATAATTTGTTTGTTTTATTGTTTATTGATCGTTGTTTGTTGTTTGAATAAAAATGTTGCCTATGAAAAAAACGTGTCTGTCGTTTGTTTTCAAATTTTATTAATATGCATGCTCTTTGACTTCTCTATATCCCTCACCCTGAAATAAACTATCATAGCGTTCCGACCGAACAAAAATCGTAGGGATGTTTTCTATCGCGTCCGTACTTGAATAATATAAAGCGAATCAGTCTCCTGTCTGACCATTCATTGTCGACTCGTCAACCTATTAAGATGCTTTCTAATTTAGCTAAACTAAACAAAACTACGTGCATTTACATCGTGTCCGGCAAAGCCTGATACCCAAGCCTGAAGATATAGAGAATGTCAGAATGTTGAAAGTGGCCAAAGACCCGATAGAAGAGGTCTTCAGAGAGGAAATCAAGAAGTAAACAGAAGAATGGACGGAGAAGTACAGGTTTCAGAAGAAGAAGAAGAAGAAGAAGAAGAAGAAGAAGAGAGAGAGAGAGAGAGAGAGAACAGCAGCAGCAGCAGTAACAACAGCAGGAACCAGACAGAGGTGTTTGTCGACTGCCGTGTAGAAGCAGAAGAAGCAGGCCCAATCATGAGGGAAAGCGTGCCACCAGACGGGGATGCAATCTTAGACCATAAAATATTACCATAACTCCCCGTCCAAAAACTCTAGAAAAGAGATACTAATCCAGTTGCCAAAATTTGTATATTTGTATTTGTTTGTACGTTAAAAAATATAAGTGGGTTTATGAGCACTTCGTTTCCGTAGCTTTTCAAATGTGTGTTTTTGTTTGTAGTTAGTGATTGTAGGTAAAAAGTGAATGCTTCTTTTAGAACCGCGCGTTCCATGTCTTTTTGTGATAATATGGGTCTTGTGAGTTTTGGTATAAGGGGGATATTTTCATTCACGTCCACACTTCACACATAAAAAGGGAAGCGTTCGTCAGTCTGGCTACCCATCGTTGATTCATCAACTTGAAGAAAAAATAGCAGAACTGCAAAATTGATAGAACTTCAGATGCACATTGATTATGCCAGGCGGCTCCTGGATGAGCTGGCCATGGAGGCAATACGAGAGGAAGCCAAGCACAAGGAAGAGGAAGAGAAGAGAAAGAAGATAGAGAAGGAAGAAAGGATTCTACTTCACCTCATGCTTAGACCTCTGTGTGAGGTCACGCCTGAGGTGAGGACGCCTCCACAACTATTAGCACCACCACAGCAACGTCAGCCACAGCCGCAGCCACAACAACCAGTACAGCATCCAAAGGAGGCAAGGAGACAGAGGGAACAACAACAAGTGTTCACTATACCTGAAACGGAGGAGTGTGACAGTGAAGCAGATCAACTTCCCTCTGCGCTCACAACCAGAATTAAGCTGGTGCATCTGGAGTTATAAAAACGTCTTTTTGGGGGGCTAACCAGATCTCTTGAAAAGAGACTATTCAAATTGCCAATTGGTCTATTTGTGGAGTAGTGTTATTATAAACACTCACTCCTTACCTGACGTGTGTTGTATGCGCGCGCGTACGTTATGTGTGTGGATAGTATATCTTGGGTTTGTTTTGTCTTCTTCCCTCGTATGGATAGTATATTTGGGGTTTGTATGCATGCGCGTACGTTGTGCGGATGGTAAATTTTGTGGTTTTTTATTCCCCTTCCCTTCTGTGTGGATAGTAGATAATATGTGAAATCACTGTAAGGGATGTTTTCGTTCACGTCTATGCTTGACAAATATAAACTCGAGCATTAGTAATTCGCGGTATTCAACATTTAATAATCAAAAACGGCAACTAACCACATTAAAAAGATGCAGAAGTTGCAAGATGTTCTCGACAATTTGGGAATGATAAAGGAAATGTTAATAAAACTGGATGATGATTATTTCGACTGCAAGAACAAACTTAAAGACCTAATAATGTTTCCTACCTTATATATTTTCAGCATGTTTTTTGTTTTCTAATTTCATGGTGTTTTTGTTTGTAATCATATCATTATATATGTTTTTATCTTATCAGTGTTGTCTAATGTTGTAAAGGGCTTAGAGCTTCTAAAGATTAGGCGCTATACAAAGTCCTTATTATTATTATTATTATTATTAGTACAGTCCCGGTCGAGTTAAGATGGAGATAAAGAAAACTTGAAGTGTAAGGCTCGGCGAAGACATCTTCTTAAAGAAGAAAAGGAGGAGAAGGAGGATGAAGAAGACAAAAAAGAGGATGAGAAAATAGAATATGAAAATGGAAGCGAAAGAAGAAAATGAAAGGAAGAAAAAGGAAGTGGGGAAAGGAAAACAAGAGGATGACGAATATGAAAAAAGGAAGAAAACGACGATAACAGAACTAAGAAGATGGTGGAGGAAAAGAAGAATCTAGAAGAAGAAGAAGAAGTAGAAACCCAAAGACCCTTTTCAGGGCCACTCCGTTGCCTCGAAAAGATCTTCTTTCTTGCTTAAAATTTATTTTAGTCGATTTTATATTTTATATTTTATCTTTGCCTCCAAAAATATTTACTCTTTTGCCTAAACATTTTTAGTCGATTTTATATTTTAAGATTGATGTTCAACAATCTGTGTCTATATGTTATATATATGTATATGTCTATATCTATACTGTATTTGTCTCTACCAAGAGTAGCGTGTATTCATTTCAGACCCTTGCAACATTGTTGCCAAAGTCCAGTACCGTGACGTCACCCACCTGTTCCATTCCTCCTGTCCCTATACAAAACCCAACCTTTTCCCATTGAGGCTGTATCGTCCCAGGGTGTGCTTAAAAGGTTGAGGCTATATAGTCCGGGTGGGGTGGGTGTGTCTGTAATATATTTTCCAATTGAGGAATTTTTGTCCCCCTTCATTACTTCAATTACCCCGCATCATTTGCCAGATACAAATTGTTCATCAACAAGTCTACTATTTAACAACACATGCAAGAAGAAAATGGAGACTTCATTTTCTTTAAAATATATAAATATAAATTATTTACTTGATGTTTCAAGAGATACTAAGAAGCACTAAAAGGTATAATTTGGTACTATTAACGTTTTAAAACAAAACACTTTAGTGAACTTAATAGCATGCGTAGTAATTGCAATTAATGATTAACTACTGTTGTCAGACTTTTGAATGTAACACTATAACGGTTTCACGATATAGCATAATATTAATTTCAGCAGCTGCAAAACCATGAATCATTTCCCGTGCCTTGAAAACCGAGTTCTTGTTGTTTCATCATATACATGTACTTGTAATGATTGTTTCGGGCCTGAGGTGACAGTCGTTTCCTACTTAAAAGGATGGTCGTTAAAAACCCGTTTATACATATGATCCAATATACTACACTGTCTCTCAAGTAAGTTGTGGTTCCTGTATTTCTTAAAAAATAAGTTGTTCCCCTGAGTTACACCAGGACTTTTTCAAGGACAAGGGGCAAGTTGCAAGCTTTGACAAAGATAAAAATAAACCACGCCTCCTGCAAGCTATTTTTGGCTTTCCAGGTGTTGTTAAAGTCATCATAATGTTCTAAAACACATAATAAAAAGAAAGCTCCATAGCCGAGCGGTTAGCGTTTCTGATTTTCACTCTCAACGATTGGAAATTAGCGTTCCAATCCCGTGACTGACAAATTTGTCGACGGTTGCAATAAATCGCATTTAATAATTGGGGGCTCCAGCCCAAAGCTTGAAATTCAACAGAAAAATGTAATGATGGCTAAAACTTTATGTACACCTCCCCACCATGTTAAACAACGTGATGGGTGCTGCTTTTGCCCTCCCTGGGGTTGATTTGTGGCGCGGTGTGCACATATTTAAAAAAGTTATCCGCATAAATCTGTAGAACGTAGACCAGCTGAAGAATTAGTTGGAATGTATAGAACACAGATTGTTCCGCCATGAAGTGGAAAAACAGAAGCTCACCACCTCATGGTAACAACAGAGTGAATGTTAAATACCCTGGCTATAGCCAGTACCAACATTGACACAAAATAAACATGGAGCAGTGGCACTGTTCTGACAGTGAGTGGCTAATTGACAAAGTCAAGGGGTGTTAAATGCCAGAGGGGTAAACTCAATGAAAGAAAATAAACCACATGAAGCAGTGGCACTGTTCTGAAAATGATTGGCTAATGAGAAATTTTGCACTGTAAGTGAGTGTTCCCTGACATAAACATAGACATAGTTCTGGTGTAAAACACCTGGAATTGCATTCCCGCAAAACTTAAGGAATGTTAGAATTAAGTATATGTATTGTGCCATCCATACATTCCCACAAAAAATAAATTAAGACAGAATTAAGTATGTGCATTGTGCCGTCCACGCATTCCCACAGAAATTAAATTAAGATAGAATTAAGTATGTGTATTGTGCCAGCCATACATTCCCGCAAAAATTAGGAATGCAAATATTTTCTTAAATATTAAAAAGATATTTACTATATACTTTATTCTGAAAATATTAATGTGATTATCCTTGAGTTTAAAAAATTACGTGACCCAACCTCCGCCGGTGGTAAGGGTATACAACTTTCTGTTCAACTTGATTATATCAGGGACAATTGTTGGCGGCGTCTACAGTATTTTTTTGGGTCGGAAAATCTTTTTTTTTTGGTTGGGTAGTTACCCCGACGAGTTTTAATTTTCGGACAACCCATAAAGTATTTCCTGTAACCAGGACCGTTTAAGGCAAGAATGTGCGTAATTCAGAATTTTATCCCTATCACATACAGCTGTAAGTGTTCCTGCGTTAAAAAAATTCTCATTGCCATAATCATCAACTCTGAAATGTTCTATGTGGTGAAGTGTCAAGATGGTTTTGACATCATTTTCGAGTTCCGCTTTGATGTATACAAAAACTCTCATGTGTTGGTATATTATATAATACAAAACAAAATAACAAAATAATTTATTTTTTCATTATATTTGTAAGGTTCCATGGGCTAATGAAACCTTAGTCCGATTTTGGCATTGACGAAGAACCCGGGAAAACCCCCGGAAAGAACCACCGACCCATGAGAAGCTAAATATAGCAGGATACTTTTTATTCCTTGACTCTGTTAAGGCACACTAGTCTCCCTGACTATTGTCAGGATCTCAAATACAAAGATACATCTCATACCTCAAGAAGGTGTTCGTACTGGTCATTAAGTCAGAAATGTATCCGTGACAACATCGAAGTATGACACCGCAGATGAACTGGATTAACAGGTACTGACTGTCACAATTAAATATCCAAGTTGAACTTCAGGAGTAAATGAGTATATGATATATCCCCGCTGTGCCTGCCTAGATCTTTCAAGATACCTTGGTAGATGCCACAATATCAGCACACACCAGATTGACTGCAATCGTTGATGCGATAATGACAACACCTGGCGATATGTGACTACCACCACCGTCTGGATCATTGTCATGTTTGAGAATACTCAGAGGAGGGGGATATAGCTTTCCATGCTTCAGTGATCTTAGGAAAATATTCATCGATGATGTCGCTAACGTTTTTCTTCATTTCGTCGGCATTAGATCCGGGAAGTTTAAACGTTGGCAGATCTGCCTCAGTGATCGAATATTCTTTCAGGAAGACTTGTTAATATGAATGCATAGTGCCATTATGCGTAGTACTTTTACCTCTGGCATAATACTTTGATGAGCAGTTTCAACGTCCGATGCAACGTAGTTCAGACGCCATATTTGCCTGATGATTTCCTCCCTTCCGTTCATAGAGGGGGGATACTCGTTTATATAGTGGGGGAATGACAGGCGTAGTTTGTCGCTCATTCGTCTGTGATCGTGACTAATTTCATGGAATAATACTTCAATATCATCTTTGATATATAGCGTATCAGAGTAATGATTTATCACTCAAGAAACACTGAATATACCAGCAATAACGAAGCGTTTGGTTTCTATTGATATCCACAGATGAGACATCTGATAATCTGGAGTACTTCCCCAATATTCTTGCTTGTCTGAGACATAATCAGATCGTTAATGGTGCGGTGATGCTGGTGGTGGCACTTCTATCGATCCTAACACAGTTCGGACAGACGACTGATATATATCGACGCTGTAATCAGGCGTAGATATTTCTAACGCGGCAGATAACGTTGCCTCATGAACCATGATCACAATCTTGGATTCTTTTCCTGTCATAGATTTGATTATGTACTGGAACTCATTGTTGATCTGTTCGATTTAATAATGTCCGTAGGTATGCCCACAACATTCCAGTCTGGTGTTCCATCAGGTTTATTTTTTATATGCAAATACCAGTGAAGTATTTGCTTGCAACCCGCCGAATGACTTTGCCCTAATATTTTTCCAGCTGTAATATTCTTGCATTTGTGCTAGAGCTAGTTCCTTGGTTGGAATTGACGTTGTAAAACTAACATCAGAATCAGGTTTGGGTGACTTTGCTGATATCATCGTAATTGTTGGTGGTGTATTAGCGACGATTTGTTCTAGTAATCGCTCTCGTGTCATCAGGGATTAATCGTGCAACATTATTATTTAAATCAGGGATCTAAATACCTGTCTTTGTCGGAGACGACGGCGTCTGCCCCTGAGATTATAAATCGTTGACAGTGTACTTGGCTTTAGACAAAGGGGATTGGTTTCCAGTTTCTTCATAGTAAACCATAATTATTTCTGCGCATTCCAGATCTGATATCATTTCATCATTGAGACCTGATGATATCAGCGATGATAACTTGGCGTGTGCTTGTGATACCACTGACAGCAACGTTGCATATTCGTGTAATTTATCAGGGCGCATGTGGATAGCATTTTTGCGATGATATTAAAATTACTAGCGACACCGGTTACAACTGCAGCACCTATTCCTATTACTGGTGAAATTATGTACGTGGCTGATAATGCTCCGATTATAGTTACTGTTTGCTACGGCGGATGTAGAGTATACTGTTATGTCAGTAACAACGATACGTCTGCGGTATTTTTTTTACTGTACGAGCATCAATGATATTTTTCAGTTGTGTATGCCACGAACACGTTTGCTTGTAATTGAAACGTTGAACGTCAGTTGGGGTGATTGGTAATTTGTTCATTATATAGACTGCTAACATTGTAAAAAGGTGGTATATTGGCGATGAATTCAACACACCAATGGTACATGTCGAAGCCTTTTATTTCTGGTTCCACCACGAAAGTTTCCTCGAGCTTAATGTGAACTGCTATTTGATTCCCCAAAAATTTATGAATGGCTCTATTTATGTTTCTACGAAAATTTGTAAACGCGGCTACATGACTAGTATATTCAGATCAAAACTAGATCAGTTCATCATTGATTGTAATTAACGAGGTCATCGTTGGAAGGTTGCTACTGTCCACGTATTTCTTCGTTGCAGCGTCATCGTTTGATTCTGGTTCTCTCAAATTAACAATGCTATTTCCGCTCATGTCGAGATCGCCAGTCATTGTATCACCGGCTTTAGCAACATATTAACTGATCTCAGTTCTGATCGTGGCGTCATTGCTGTCCACGTATTTTTTCATTGCCACATCGTTCTCTGATTTTGTTTCTGTCACATTGGTAATTATATTTCTGCTCATGTTGAGGTCGCCATACATAATGTCTCCAATTTTTCTGATGCGCCCAGTAATCTCTCCCATGAGTGTTATAATTGATCTTTTGGAGTTTTTAATGTTACCGTTTTCAGCAAACTCCACTAAGTTATCTTCAGTCGCACACGGAACCCGCAGAATAATATCTGTAAATGGGATATTGTTCGTTTTTATCCCTCCTTGCTTATCCTGGAAAACAACAACTTCATTTTGATCCATATCTGCGAGACGCAAGAAATTAGCGAGCTCATCCTTGATGACGTCAAGGGTTGCATATTTGGATAAGTCACCTTGTGGCTTGCCATTAGCAGATCTCCCGTAAATATATACCATTGTAAATTACACTAATGCCTGTTTAAAACGTTGGACGATGATGTCGTCTGATGGTATACCCGTGCATGACTTTATGAGGCTGTACCCCTGACGATGTCCTCGATGAAATCGAGGACCTTGACACAGCGTCGAGCACAGCGGGTACTTCACGGTCACATATTGGCGGATCAGTTATTTTCTGTGTTGGTAATGTTGAATACCAGATCGGAGTCCGCCGATATATTTATAAAAATTCTTTTGGTGGCGCCAACCCGTACGAATTAAAATAAACAGCTCCACGTGGGTCAACCACATATGCAACCCAATGAGTACCTGGACCAGAACTTCTATCGAGATTATTGATGCCAGTTTCAATACGGTTTGATTGTTTTGGTAATTGATCATGCATAAAAACACAGCTGACGTTTTTTTATGTTTAATCTCTTAGCAGCATCAAGTAAATCGAAATTAGAAATGGGAAGCTCGAAACGCGTTGTGTTAAGCGAAGTGTCCGGGCAGCCTCAGACTTCGATCGTACTATGAATAAGGGGGTTCCTGGCGTTCTCAGACCCCGACCTTCTTTTGGAAGTCTTTAGTCCGTGATCTGTTGATTTCCTTAAAGCCATCCTAACGGCAATTCTAAGAGCACTAAGTGAAACTGCTTTTCAACAGCTGTGGATGCAGAATGATCAAGTCTAACACCGGTCTTTAATTGTTTGGCGTCATTGATATTCTTGAGTTGACGTTATGTCAGGGATACTTTATTTGGAGCTTGCAACGCTGCTGATTTCAGCAATATTTTTATTCCAGAATTTGTGTTAATGCTAATTGTACCTTTTTAATCTGACCAGGAGTCAGAGTATCATTAACGCGATGATATTACATTATAATATCATGGGCATTGTAATTACTGAACGTGCACTTAGGATCGCAGGCGATCCAATTATATGTTTTCCACTGGGGCATCAATGACTCTCATTCGTCCACCAACAACTTCAAGGAGCACCGTTTTGTCTGAGAGAATAACAGCGATTACAATAACAGCAGTGCACCTATTAGAGCTCGAAAATGTGTGTCAACAACTGACTGTCTACACAAATTTAGGTGTCTCAGCGAGTAGTAGATCGGTTACAAAGTTGAGAAATCCCGCTGAGATATTTGCAAACCAGAACCCACATTCAGAGCATGCCCCAGGAATGTCATCAAGCGATGATAAGCATGTGCAACGTGATTATTTTCAAAATCCAGCAACATTTCTTCAGACGGTTCTTTATGTCCATTTATCCTCAAAGAAACATCACTAACCGCAAGTTGGTCAAACACCATATGATTTCGTATTTGAAAATTCTGTCGTCGGATATCCGGAAGAGCTATAAATATATGTCGTAGTGCTGAAAATTCCTGTTGTGATGCGATCTGTCATGCAAGTGTGCCAGGAGTTGCGCTCGTAATTGAGTCTGCATTCATCGTCAGCCATATAGCGTTGATTTGCCGCTGTCCATATAAGACAGCAGCCTCTTGTTCTTCAGCGAGTGATGGTGACATTGCTGGCATCCACAACGAAAGCTTTGTCAGCGTCACGTTTCCATGAAGTGCGCGGTTGTAGCTGGATCAACTCCTTGAGCGTTACAGATAGCATCGTCGTCCGTGTCCTTTCAAACGAGAGCAACTGTGTGTTTTGCCTCGAAGACAACTTTTCTAACATTTATGCATAAACGAAAGACATGTGACAGTGGTATTGCACAGCTAAATTTCCAATGAGAATCAATTAATTTTTATGTGCTGCGATCAACATTATCATTTGTAAAGATCATCGACTTACCAGCGGACCGTGCATAATCATCGCTGTATCGGGAAAGCCACAATATCGTCGTAGCAACATCATCGTCTTGGAGGCATGCTTCGATTTCTTTACCATCAATAATATATCGTGCACTGTTAAATAATGCAATAATTCCATTATAAACAAATCAACCCTACGCATCACCATAATGATTACCATCGGTGTTTACAAGTCCACCCTGAACTTCAATGAATGCCTCGACTGGCAAGAAATACCTTGATGTATCCTGAACTAAATGTAGTTCGATTCATCTTCCACGTTAATTTGATTCTCGTGCTTCATGAGAATAATATTGATAGTTACGCACCGACTCATACTTGAGTACTGGCGAATCCATGTCAAATGCTGGATCAGATACATGCTTGAATATTATATTTATATTTGCTGCTGCCTAAAATAATGCACCATTGACGTGTAAGATTGGCAACGACGAGATAACCCACAACCCGCTACCAGATTTGCAGTTATATTCCTATCTTTTTCACCTGCGAAGTCCTTCAACCGCTTATTTGCAGCTTGGTTTATTATTTTACTAACATTTGCAGGCATACCTTTGGTGATGAGCAAATTTATTGGCTGAGGTTTTCGTCGTATTAATCGTGCTAGTATATCCTTGATTGGTGAGAATGCTTTACTAGCAACGTCACAAACAGTACCAATACCTTTATCACGAACGACGTCTATAGCTTTCATTCCCAGTTACTTTGCAATAGGTATTGCTTTTGGGGCTATCCTCCTGAATAGACCCTGAGCAACATCGCCGAGTCCATCTCCGTAGATCGCTTTATATGTTGGTAATCGCGAATGTTTCACCCTTACCATTACAGGTCCACGTTGAGCATTATGTATGATAATATTATTTTCTTGTCACTGATCTAATTGCAACCTGGTCATTGTCGGGATTAGTCGCTGTGATAATCATCGGTGATTTCGTTGATGAGGCCCCAATACACAATAATATTAATGATACCACCTGTGGATAATCGCTGACAAATAGCTACTGCTTCACTGACGATTTCTGGGAAATTATTGCTGGCTCATCTTCCACCAATGAGAATTTCTAGTTTATCAACATCTTTAAGGATGTTATTGGGACAAAGTTTATCAAGGCCACTTCCTCGAGTGACCCAATCACTGGCGCTGGGCAAACCACTTCCAATAGTTTCGTCTGTTTTTTCCTCCCTGCTCTTGAGGCTGATTCCCTTTCTGCTCTTTTTTTAAAGTTGCAACTTCATTTCTTATTCTTTTTGTTTCCTTTCCTTTTTAGATATTTTTTAAGTTACAACTTCATTTCTTCATCTTATAATTTCCTTTCTTGTTTGGCTTGTTCAATATACTCATCTACTACCTGGTTAAAAATGTTAAACTTATTAACATCTTTATCAAATCTGATCTGTGGAGTATCAGTAACTATGCGATATACATCATTAACCCAATCGACATTTTCATTGGTTTAACATATTTGGGTTTTATATACCTATCTGCATCACTATATCCAAACGCAGCAATATGAATTAATTGGCTTGAGGTCTTGATAGCGGCAATACCTTCCAGCGTAAACTTATTATAATGTTAATTCTAATTCTTGGCAGAGGTTGTGGCTAATCTTCAGGTTGTGGTTGAGGGGTTGCAAGGGTGGTGGTCGTGTTGCTTGAAGACGGCCACCAATATCAACAGGTAATGTCTCAAGAGCTTTTTGTGCTGCCCCAGTTGCAGTAACAAATGTTTTGGCTGGTTCGACAGTTGGTTTGAATATCTGTTCTGCACCTTCTGTAAATTCCACTTGAGGTTCCAGATGCGCTTGTAGTTGTTGCTTGACAGAATCACGGACGGGGAGATATTTTTTAATTGTCACTGTCGAGCTAGTTTAGCTGCGTGAGATTCCATGGTTAGCGTAGGAGTTGCGTATAAATGGTGTCAGTATCATGACTTCTACATGTGCACTGCATTGCTCCAAAGCTAATTATAAAAAGTGTGCTTGCAAATATCACTATTAACCAAGGAAAAGACAGGTAGCATGCCTGTTACATATTAATGACCATTTTCTTTATTTGTAACTTAAGTACAGAACTTAAAAAAAAAACAACTTTGATTACCTTATACACTTGCCTTTAAGTCAACGTTCAATTCATTTTACAGAGTAGGGGTCATATTATATGCACCACATACTTCCATTCTGATTTTTATTTGGAAATTCTATATGCTTTTACTACATACAAAAACTGTTAATTAAAATATTGTTCCAGAAATGCATATGTGGTATGCACTGTTTTTTTTATCTGTTTTATTACAGTGTTCATTATAAAAAATTTTTTTATCTACATTTATTTGGATTTTAATAATTTGAAAATATTCTATTAAATAATACTTACAGCAGGGTGAAGTGTCGATCAATATTGTTTATCCTTGGGTGTTTACTAGTAAGTATATTGCTTCCATTTTCGAGAACATCCGAAGAACAAGTGTTTGTTATGATTTTGTGATATGCTGTATAAAACACTTTGTTTGTTTGATGTAATAAAAGTTTTGATTTGAATTGACCTTTTTCATAAGCTAGATCTAATTCACAAGTAATATTTTTGATGTTCTCTCATTTTTTCTATCCATTTATCTATCTTTCCTAACCGGCTAGTGTCAAGGAATAAATGTACACCACTCCAACGATCTTCTCTCAAGCGACCTCCTGGACTTATTTGCAAATGTCTTCCGTGAAAAAGTACAATCCATTAGAGATAAGCTTGACAACACAATTTCACTTGATTCATTTTCACCATACAGTTGTGATATAGAATAAAAACGGCAACCTTTAACAGCATTTGAACCTGTCTCTATGATTTGGTGCATAAAATTGTGATGAAGAGCACCCAATGTCATGTGAACTCGATTCAACTTTTATGTCACTGCAGTCTGAGTGCTTATATTCAATATTGCTTCACTAACCAATGTTATCAATATACTTCTCTATCATCTGGGGAATTTTCATTATTTTTCAGAACTGCCATTGTGAAACCTCTGTTGAAGAAACCGACGATTTTCCCTAATAATTTAAAAGAATTACCACCCTGTTTCCAACCTCAAATCAATGTCAAAAATCAAAGAAAAAAATTATTTTATCCCAATTTGTATTTCATCTGAATTTAAATAGTCTTTTTAGCAGTGTACAGGCTACATATGATCCTCTCCATAGGACTGAAACTGCCTTTCTGATAGTCATTAAAACTCACCTATTTCTACTACAAGAACAGACTTAATGACCTACCATTAATAATGTTTACATTCTTAATTATTGTCAGCATGTTTTTTTGTAATTGAATTTTGTTTGTTTTTGTGTGTTATCTAATATTGTAAAGCTCTTGGAGCTTCTAAAGATTAGCCATTGTAGTCAGTCCACATTATTTTATTGTTATTATTATTATTATTATTATTGTAATTTACACACATACTGCATTGGGATGATCTGTATGTATTGCATGTAATGAGCCTCTCTACCATGTTTTGTCAGTGGTCACAAGATTTTCCCCTCACTGAGTTCAAAATAGAAAAGTAGACAAGAACAATGTGACATGCAGTGGATAAATAATTGATTGACAAGCCAAATTAAAAGTCTTCCATAATGAAGTTTAGAAAGTAGTTTCTGTCTCCAATATAAATACACATACAGTTTGAGAGTAATATGAAGTCTAATAAAATGTACTTTTCATCTTTTGTACTACCTTTAAGGTACAGTCTTTGCATTTCCTATCATGTTTTATTTGTTGGTGTACTGATATTTACCATTTTTAGTTTGAAGCGATGTGAACTTATTTTTAATTTGCAAATTACTTATCTTACTTTAAACTGGTTAATATCCAGATAAACTTCTTTTTCAAAGTTACATTTAAGTTTGAAATAAGTTTCTTGTTTACTGTGAATCCTTGCCTAAGTAAAATTTATCACGGGTATTTACCAAGCTGAACAAGACACCGTTTGAAGTGCTTTCAGGAGCTTAATTAGTTAGCCTCTCATATAAGTGCCTCCTTGCTGTTTTGGCAATTGGAGTCAAAATCAGTGAATAAATTTCCTACTGATGGACCCATTTATATGCAGTTCCATCACTCATGATGTCCCCTGCTTTCGTTACCAAGAATGGGCAATGGGTAATCCCATAATAGTAATAATTCCTGTATACTCTGGATACTTCATCTCAAAGTCATCTACAGGCCCCAGGAAAACCAAGCCTTTGCATTGAGGGACATCAAGTCTTTTTTGCCTCCAAAAGAGGGGAAGGACAATATACCAATATGGACACTTTTGTCTTGAATAAAATGGTATAGCTATTCTGCATATCGGGAATAACCCCACGCGTTGAATTTGCTTCACATAGTTACGAAGGACATCAAGTCTTTTTTTGCCTCCAAAAGAGGGGAAGGACAATATACCAATATGGACACTTTTGTCTTGAATAAAATGGTATAGCTGTTCTGCATATCGGGAATAACCCCACGCGTTGAATTTGCTTCACATAGTTACGAAGTTAGGACAGTCACCACAAACATTGCACATGAGTGAAACTGTTCTCTAACTGTAATTATCAATGCTGTGGGATGGAGATCCAAGTACACTCTCCAGTTTTTATCAGAGATCTTTCATCTTAAATGGCTTAATTCAGTCAGGAGGAGTATTTACACATAGCACAAAAGATTACTTATCCAAGTTGTCTGATGGCTTCATAAAGATGCAGCTTCACGACTTCTGCTTGATGTTGTATTGTGGGTATAATATGTTACATATGTCACTTTGGTGCAGATTAAATAATCTGGGAAAACCCCACAAAGAACCATCGACCCACGAGAAGCTTTCTCACATAACCACATTGGCCAAACCAAGACTCGAGCCCACACATATAAAAGTGAGATGTAAAGGGTAGTACCTTAAACCACTCCCCCCACTTCTGATCTGAGGTTGGGATTTACCGTTCTCACACCAGTGCAATGATAGACATTTTTCTCTCTTGTCTCACTCGGAAAAAATGTTGGATGGAAGAAAAAGATTTTCGTTTTACATTGTAAATATTGGCCAAACTTTGTGGAAGGCTTAATGCACATGGGCTAAGGTTGAACGTCAAGATAACTGGCAAAAGAAAGAAAAATGGCCTTGCATAAATACTCAAGTTATTGACTATCTTTACCGATCTTTGTAGATGGTTTATATCTCAGGTCAATAAGAATCCTGTTGATTCTGGAATTAAAAGTTTCAGGATCAAGGCCACTGTGACTGAGAAAGAAATTTGTTGTGCATAATAGCTGTAGCTTGAGATCAAATATCTTGACTTAAGGTATGCAAGAGGCCTAGTGATTTGGAAATCAAAAGGTCAAAGATCATAGCCATCCTGCCTTTAAAGAAGTTTTGCTCAGGAGGACGTTTCATGATGAAACGTTGTGAATGGTTTGCACTTAAGGTAATGAAGAAACCTGTAGATTTTAGAGGTTCAAGGTTCAAGGTCATGGTATGTCTGGTAAGAAAATAATGATTTCTGCAAAGTTAGTTTAATTCAATACCTTGAACCAAGATTTATGTCATTGAGACCCATTGGTGAGTCAACCATGCCTTACTAGTTCCAGCATAGATAACTATTAAATATGGTGCAGGTTTATAGTGTACCATTTATGGTATTTTTATTAACTATCTAAAAATGGAACTTGTACTGCCTAACATGCCAGTGCAGCCATTAACTTCAGCAAATGTGCCTCCCTTAGATAAAGATTTAGGACAAGTTAATATTACAGATATTCTTCATTGAATCTTAAGATGTAATTGTTTGACAGCTCTCTTCATTGTTGTTTTGATAATAATTACGTTTTGTTTTATCAGGTCACGTATATTTGAAGAAGTTGCCCAACACAAAGCTAAAGTTTAACCCTAAGAGACGTAAGACAGATTTGCTCCACAGGTGGTTTGAACAAGAAGGACATCATATTGAATTTGAGAGGATATAATTTAATAGCAGTTAGTATATTTTTGTATAGGTAGGTATAGCTTTCCAGATAGTTTTATATAATTTCAATGGATAATAATTGCTAAAAGATTATTCAATTTTCCGCCTGTTGTTGATTTACTATTTCAATCAAAGTTATTTGATTCCAGTGGAAAGCATGGAAAACTTCATGGTATGGTCACATGGACTGAATAGTTTTAAAAGAACATCTGGCATATATGGCAATGTTGTTCATCTGACAATTTTTTTTGTTGATATCTGTTTAATCAAAGCTAAGTAAAATGCAGTTTATATGTATTCAAGAAATGTTTGTGTAATCTGTTAGCTGCAGCATGGGAGATGCAATGGTATTACAAGTATATGCTCTGAAACATAGTAACAGAAAAGAGTTAAAAGCAAACAGCTTTGTAAATTCAACAAATAATTTTTATTTCCCTAGAATACGAAGTTCAAATAAAAGAAAAGAACTTACGGTATTGTAAATTACATCCCAGAATAATCCTAAAATTACAGACACAAGACCTAATAAGAAAAGCTCCGAATAAACTTTAGTAGAAATCCAAATTACGTCCAACGCTGAAAGTGTTGATGTGTCTTTGATGGCTCGAAAAGTGTTGATGCGCCAAAAGTCTTTTGTTGCATCACAATAATACAATCCAAGAATTAAGTCCATATTTTGAAATTTCACTGTAAATTCAAGTCTCTATTTCCAAGAACGTTGTCAGAGCACTTTTATATTTCCAGAGAAGAAATCATTTGAATAATTCCAAATCCAATGCTGTAAACAACAATAACGCGATTCTGCTTGGATGTTAAAACATCAATGAATAATCATTCCAGTAACAAGATTATATAGTCTTCTACTTGACCTCAGGTCACAATTGGCATTTTATATATAAAAAATTTACTCAGTGGAAAATAACCTTCTAGAAACTTCGTAATGTTTACAAAATAAAATGTAAGTTATAATTAGAAAGTTTGTTACGAAAATAAAAATATGTAACCTTGACCATGTCAGGCATGCCAGGGGTATCCCAAGCACGTATACCAGACCCAAATAAACTTGTTTACTTCTATTTATAATGATCCTGATTTTAAATCCATACATATAGAGAATTTTCTAGTTATTTATTAGCTATTTAGAATAAAAAAATCAATACTTCTTGTCAAGTAGAAAATAAATTGATTTTGGACAAAGTTAAATCCAACATACAATGTTACTATACAATAGCGTATGATGAAATATCGTTTAAAAAAACCTGACTAACAAGCAATGTAAATTAAATATACGTAATAAATGGTTCCTCAGACTTGCTTGTTACATATCAAGTTTTAAAAATCGAATGTGATTCAACCTGGTTATGCCTTGTTGGCCAGATTGCAAAGCAATTCTGGTTTATGGAATGATAATATTTATTAGAAGTCAATGCTTTCATTCATCCAGATGTCAAGCTCTTGTCCCAACTGAGGGTAGGGTTTGCCTTTTTGTTTTTTTCTCAGACGTGTTGTAGGATTACATGATTTTATTTGTAAAAGCTTTGTGAGGAATTCTAAAGCCATTAGTGAAAACTATGTCCTTGTGACCTATATTACACTGTTTACAATCTAGCCACACCACCATTGGAAGTTTTGATATATTTTTTTATGTCTGATAGAACTTAATATACAGTTTAAGCCAGATGAACTGAAAACCCTTGAGACCAATTTTAATTTTTTTGATTTTTGAGGTGGATTAGGTTCACTGGTGGTTTGCAGGTGTAACAAGTATATCTTTTTATAAGTACTTACATTGACTGAGAGAGAGAGAGAGTATAATTTTAGTAAGAGCGAAAGTCTGTAGATGTGCTAGAGTAAACAAAATAAAGAAAACTGTCTTGCTTGTTTGATTTTTTCTTCACATTTACTGAAAAGTTAGCTGAACAACATATATTCCATCTGAAAATCACACCCAGTCACATGAATAAATAGTTTTTTCCTCAAAATACAGTCTTCATCTCAAGAAACATTTAAGAATCAAGATACATGTATAACTGTATTATAAGTCCATTAGAATTATGAATGATAATATTGTTGAAATACTTCTTATAATTCCTGATGTTCCTGTGTCAGTGCATCTCCCGGTTCGTTCAATGTAGGTTTTGGCACATATTCATAGTCATTGATCAGATTAATTTTATCCTGTATTGATAGTTCAATCATGTGATACTTAACTAGCTATTTTGACATCGTCACATGTGAATGAAAATAAATGACAGCCATAAAATACATGTATGTAATGACTTTTCTCTGTTTAAAATCAGCTCATTGACTGACTTTTAGAAGAATTATTGTTTACTGGGTCATTCAATTCATGACACGAAAACCGCTTAATTGCTACCCTGTGAGAAACAGGAACTTAACATTAATTCACTGGCATTATTTTGAATAACTGTAATTCATGGGCATAATTTTGAATAACAGTAAGCATCTGAGAATTCAAGCATCAGTGCACGTGTAATATATTTGATAGGGCTAGAATTAGTCTCAGGCCTCCTTGGAACCTCATATTGTAAGCTCCTATTGCAAACTCATTAAGTGGAATAACTAAAACTGGAATAAAACTAGAAAAAACCTGCAGTAATTACATTTTTGTAAGCTCAGCTGTTGTTCTAATGATAACAGTTTTGGACATTTTGAGCTAAAATCTCCATCAATAAAAGTTGTAATGAAAAGCATATAATGTCCCTTATACTTTAATATTATTTCTCATTTACAGGATGAAAGATCTTGTTCATGAGTTACTTGAATTGACAGGAAGTGGAATTGAGTCCATGATGTCCAAATAAACAAGTTAATAAAGAGAAAATGAGAGTAGACGTGGATCTTAAAATTGTTGACAGGAACATGAAAATTGAATAATTTATCTAGGTCATGTATAATATACATACATCAACAATATGTTATGCAACTTTAAAAATACTGAAATAGCCTAATGAGAATATTGCTTTGATGATAATAAGAGAGAATTGTAAATGACTTAAATTAATGCATGTCTTATGTAAGAAAATACACTGGATGAATTTGTACAGATCTACTGATGTTTTCCATACAATTGCCCGATATTGATTTTGAACTTGACTGGTCATAGACCAGAAGAGCTTATGATATGGTCAAGTGTCCATTGTCTTATGCCAATCCTTCTGTTAGAGCAAGTTTCTTATTGCTTCATCTCCTCAACTACTTCGTGGATAACCATGACACTTTGTTGATCCTTAATGATGCTGCTCGGACATTCAGTATTCAGACAGCTTGAAAATCTTCATATCACTAATTAATGCATGGAAATACCAAAATGGGGAAGACTATCTATACTATCTTCTTGCTCCTAAATGATAATGGTGCTGACCTGGCATCCATTATGGGCACCATATCTTGAAAACATTGTTATCACTACTACTTCTAAGTGGAAAGTCATATCAACATGGGTTTTTCACCAGAAGACTTTGTGATGGTGTCTAGTTTGTCTTTGTAACCCGTTCCATAAGGGATAAGATTCCAGTTGTACTTTACCCTTTCATATGAAATACGTTCCCAGTTGTATGTTATCTACTTTATGACTACGATTTTGCGGAAGTGTGATAACTGTTTATTTCAAAACTGAATATAACATGAGATCAAAATGTTGGACAGTAGTGGAATGGCAAGTGATGGTAGTGATGTGGATGATGATTTGGATGTAAATATGGATAGCTTTATGGGAAAATTGATATTTTGGGCAGTGGCGTCATGGCATTAACAAGTAAAAAGAACTGAGCAGACGGTATCTAGCTAATTACTATTTTTGACTCGGATATTGATGATGATCAAGACTTCGATGGTTTTCAAGCTTAGTGGACATTCGTCAAGATCACTGTTTATGTGATTGAACACCTAGATGAAGCTTTACTTTGACAATTTTTGTATATAGGATCAAGATTTTGGGCAACATTTAGTTACAGAAACAAATCTTAGAATATGAGCACCCAGCCTCTGAATGAAATGGATGCCAAGTAATATCCCATCTATGGAGGCATTGATAGGCTTATGTTTTGCATATGTATTTTTATGTCTCTCATTCATGAATGGCTATTGAAGTCAAAAAAAATGATGTTCAATACTAATTTCAGTAACATGACTCTTGATCACTTCAATCAAATATAGAACTACCAAAATTGTACTGAACTTTACTTTCTTAAACAGATGAAAATTTTCAGTGAAAAAATAATTGATCTATAACTTTAAATAATTATTGGAAAAACATGTCCTGTTCAGCCAGTTTGACACATGTCGCAACATATTATCATGCTGGTAGACCACTCATTGAAAAATATCCAGTTCTGTGTGATTGGACTTCAGTAGGAAATGGTTTGAATAAAAATTGTTTTTATCTAATATTCATTATGGCTGCCACAGGGGCGATCTTGAAAATAGTATTGCTACTCCTCCTGGAAAGTCATATCAAGAATTGTTTTCACCAGAAGACTTCTTATGATGTCATAGTTGGTACCAAATGAAATCAGTGCCTTTATTACCACCATGGTAGTTGTTGTTGTACTACTTCTCCCGAATGCAAGGTTATAATAATAGGGTTTTTTTCATTAGAAGACGATATACAAATCACTGTACTCCTGTAATTTTTATTCGAATTATTCCACTCTTTGACTTGGAGTCTGATATAGTTTGCATGAAAAACCTTTGAAGGCAACTAGTCTCATAGTTTTCAATAGGTTGCTGTGAAACGTTGAACTTATTATTAATCATGATTTGAAAATGTGCATTTAATACATTAGTAACCTCACCCAGTTTTATTATAGTTATTCCCCTTTTCCTATGAAGCTGAATACAGTGTATAGCAGAATCTTGTGAAATCAACTAACGTTGCAGATTTTGATAACTTGCTATGATTGATTTGGTTTTCTGGGTTTAATCCCATTTTTCAGTATATGATAGGATATTAATGTAAATGGCGACCAGTATAGCTGATGGTGGAACAATATGGGAAAAATCCAGGAAGAACCACCAACCCACAGTAAGCTACTGGCAAGCTTTCTCACATACCCACATTGGTTGAGTCCAAGAATTGAATCCAAATAGACGGAGATGAGATGGCAGTGATCAGTAAAGGTGAGCACCTTAAAGGCAACTGAGTCACGCATGGTCCCTAATTTGTTAGGAAAATTGATATATAGTATACTAACCATCTAAAGATGTAGTTACCTATATAATCAGAGCATTCCTTTTAGAGTTGTTGCTTATTTTGAAATGGAACCTGATGTAGTGTTTGACAGTATAAACAAAAGCACATTGATGCTGTTAGAGTCATTGCTCGTTTTTAAAAGAAGTCTGATGTTCTGTACAAAAGAATAAAGTAAACACAATCAGTCTCGGGTTTTATTGATCATCATGACTACTTGTATATGTCATGGTAATAATCTGAAAATGTTTTTATCAGCAAAATCTCTGTTCCTAAACTTTTAGTTCTACTGGCGATAGATCAGAAGAAATTAAGGGAATAGTGTCTTGTCCATCTGTCTCTTCGAACCATTATTTTAATTTCTACTCCTCCTAAACTACTTAAAGTATTGCCATGAAACATTACATGTACATTTGTCCCATAATCTATTTGGTCCTAAATAAAAATGGCGCCAAAATGTATCCAGTATGGCCACCACAGCAGTCATCTTGAAAATGTCATCGTTACTCATCCTGAATGGAGAGGACTTCTGGTGATTTATGCTTGGTCCTAAACAAAAATTGTGCCGGTCTGGTGTCCACTATGGCCATTATTGCTACCATTTTGAAAATCTTATTATCACTACTTCTGAATGGATAGTGACATCAGCATGGGATTTTCACTAAAAGATTTGCTATGGTGTCTAGTTGGACTTAAATTTAAATGGTATGTAGGCAAATATCAGAACCTCTGAGGTTGCGTTATTGCATCTTAATGGCAAACCTCACAAACATAATCAGTGCTTTAATCTTACGTGGCTGGTATGATGTTTAATACAGTATTCAAACTTAGTTTCTATATTACATGCCTAGAATGGAATTGTTTAAGTGTTTTCCCTGATGTCCAAATGTGAGTATTCATAGTATCCCTCAATTCAGCTCACAAAAAATGGATGGTTGTTAGTTCAGTCAATAAGTTACTATACCACTTCTAAGTTATTTGTGCACCAAATTTAACTACCGGTAATCATCAAAATGATGTGATATCTTGTCCATGTTAGCCAAACTTTTATCATAAATCACAACTAATTGTGAATTTCACCCATGGTAAAGGTGATATAATTTACCATAAAAGAGGAGGTATATGTCTTTTGTTCCACGTTGGAAGATAGAAGGAAGAACTCATACATCTTCTCCTGAAATATCCACACAGCATAGCAAACTTATTCATACTTCCAACTTGGATCAAAACATGTATATTAGACATAATTTTATTTGTATATCTGCTGAACTTGATATCCAGACCAGGCCATGGGCATACATGCCATGTTTTCTGGGGCAAATCAGGGAGATTAGTGTTCACAATCAGGGAGATTAGCATAGTGATCGTTTTTGTACAGTTAATTTAAGCACGAACACGCACATTGTACCAAAAGAGAAAATACGACACAATGAATTATAGTTATTCAACTGTGTTAATTTTTGTATGCTATATTCTTAATCTCACTAAACGTAATTTAAGAACCTTCTCAAGAATCACTGTCTATGCTTAAAAAGCTTGAGACATGCTGGTACCTCAGACAGTCAAACTTATTTTATTTCAGCATGTCCTGTCTTTCAGTCTTTGAGAAAAGCTCTTTGCAGCAATACACAAATCATTTGAAGGTCAGGGTTCGGAATAATCACACTTAGAAGTTATATTACACACTATCAATGATGGCTGTTTTTCCACTTACGTTTCCTCTGTGGTCTGTCTAAATCTTCATCAGCATGCTGAAACAGTCAACAGGGATCAGCAGTCTCAGGATTCAGGTAACCAAGGGCCTTCAGGGTCTGGTCAACTTTAAGGTGTTGCCCACACCGATTACATTGACATAGTTGGCACTATGAAAAGGAACTGAAATACCAATACATGTGGTTGATTACCTACAAATTGTTATATGTTTTCTGTCAATAATATATGGAAGATAATCCATTCACTAACTAAAATGTTTGCACAGGTTAACCCATGTTCTTTAGACGATGCAGCCATGTCCAAATACAGCCTTGCAACACATGTGACCCTACAACAGAAATATCCTACGGATATTTAGTTTTTGAAAATTATATTAGAATATCACGAAGACTGGTTCCATGTTTAAATTGGCCAACAATCGCAGCAATTCTCCAATTACAAGCAGCAGATCGTGAGAAGGGATTTAGTTCACAAAACAGAACTGACACTGCTTTTAACATCTGAAACAGTGAATAAAATAATGAGTATTCAAATACAAGGGGGTCATATAGACCATTTGCCATTTTCAGATGCCTCGTGTTATAACTCCATGGTCATAAACTTAACGAACAGAAAAGAAGTAAAACCAACAAGTTTTGTAAAATTTAATGAACTATTTTATTACTAAAGTGATAAATAAAAAATGTGAGAGGAACTTTTGTAATTTACACTGTATTTTCCAAACTATAAATCAATAATTTTTAAACTGGACGTCTGGTCTTTGAATTGACCTGATATACGTATTTGGATTATACTGAAATTGCTTTAGGTACCAGTAATGCGATGATTATGAAATATAATTGGCAAAATTGAATAGTCACATAGCTGTACCAATTCACGTTCAATTTCCTTGTCAAGAAATTGTTCTAAACTATTGACTGCCTTAATATAATTTTATTTTATCATTATTTGGTATTGTTACAACTCTATGGAGACAAACTTATGGTAAGTAACAGAAAGGAAGCAAAACCAACAAGTTTTCTAAAACTTGACAAACAGTTTAATTGTTAAAGTTATAAATGGAAAGAAGCGGAACTTATTATGCAAACTAGTCTTTATAAAGGTCTGTGAAAGACCTAAATGAATAAAAGTTCGTTACAAAATTCAGTACTGGAAATATACTGGTTCTCCAAGAACCATAATGTCAAGATGACGTTGTCCAGAATTACTTTGAATAATTTATAAAAGTTTCATAAAAATAATATAGTCCAAATAAAGAGCACTTTCTATTTCCACAGAACAGTCCAAACAAATGCTTTTCCTCTCAAATAAAATGTAAGCATAACATAAAACACGTCTGCAGACTTTCAACAGGAACATAATAAATGTGAATGACTTAAATAATCGAAATGAATCTGAATGCTTAAATCTCTCTTTATACACACCGTATATTGTGACAGTATCTTGCAATAGACACCATGTGACAGCACACACTACTGATTTTGCAACGAATTGAGACTATTTAAGTGACTTAGCGCAACCAATGAGAAGTTACCAAAGTATTCTTGAAACATCAAAATCCCATCAGTCACTGAAAACCTACTCCATAGGCGCCATTTAAGTCTTATTATTAAGATAATTTTGAAAAAATTGTCAACACGTACATAAACATCTATTCATAGATCCTATGCAGCTTGCGTTCTTAACAGTGCAGGCCATGTACACAAATTAAGATTTTCTACACAGTTTACAGGCATGAATAATAATTATAAACATTAGATAAAAACATGAACCAGGAGTTAAAAAGATTATAGCTCAACAAAAAGTTTGTATGCACTTGTATTTTCCGATTTCTTGAATATGATTTAAACAATTAATGACCTCATAATTAATAGGCCATAACTAGCATACTTAAGGTCAATATGCAATAGTGTACTGTACTTTTGCAAAGGATATTGTTTGTTTTGAGAAGCAAATATTAACAGATTTTGCTTTATTCATCTTTTATTTTTATCATACCTGATTCTTCCTGATCACATTTTAGCCATAGGTCTATTGATAGATGATTTAGTATTTCATTTGATGCACTCAAGTGATTGCTTGTACATGTTTTTAATTCATTGGATATAATTGCTCCAACAAATGGATGTAATCCATATTAACTCCAGTGTTCCATGAATTAATTATAAAATGCCATAAATTAAGCACATAATTACACTGGACAACAAATTTTTACAAAAGTCATGTTACTGAAATAAAATTAGTCAATTCTTATCAATTTTTATGTGCTGAACACGAATATGACAGTCAAATTGCAAAATTGGCTCTAGTTTTTTTGTAATCTGCAAGAAATTAATGTTTACATAACGAAATGCATTCCAATAGTAAAAGGTCAACTGTAATAGCCTACCTATAAAAAATCAAGTCATTGACTACATCTTAGATTTCTTCGCCTGTCTCTTGTACAGCTGTTCGGGAGCATCTCTGAGGAGTGTCCAGCAGTAGTCAGCCAGCATTGTAGTGGACCATTTTCCCTGGTATCTTTGTTCCATTGTTGCGATATCTTGATGAAAACGTTCGCCGTGTTCATCACTAACAATACCACAGTTGCTAGGAAAGAAATCCAAATGGGAATGAAGGAAGTGAATCTTTAGAGACATATTGCAGCCAAGTTTCTTATACTTCATCAACATGTCTTCTACTAGTTCCTTATAGTTTTCTGCCCTAACATTTCCGAGGAAGTTTGTAGAAACTAGGCGAAAAGCATTCCATGCTTGTTTTGCGTCACCTTCCAGCAAGTTGTTGAACCGGTCATCTTTGAAAAGCTCTCGAATCTGAGGACCCACAAAAACTCCTGCTTTAATCTTTGCTTCGCTGAGTCGAGGGAATTTTTCATGCAGGTATCGGAATGCTGGCAAAGTCCGGTCAATGGCTTTCACGAAGTTCTTCATCAAACCTAGTTTGATGTGAAGGGGTGGTAGCAAGATTTTCTGAGCCTCAACCAGAGCTGGGTGTTGGATATTCTTCTCTCCAATGGCTACATTCTGCCTGTGAGTCCATTCCTTCCTCATGTAGTGCATTTCCCTTGCTCGGCTATCCCACTCGCATAAGAAACACATGTATTTTGTATATCCTTGCTGCAGTCCCATTAAAAGGGCAACTACCTTCAAATCACCACAGAGGTGCCAGCTGTACTTGTTATACTCAATGGAATTCAGTAGCTGCCTTAAGTTATCGTATGTCTCTTTCATGTGGACAGCATACGCTACTGGAATAGATGGAAGAATGTTTCCATTGTGCAAAAGCACAGCCTTGAGACTCAGTTTCGAAGAGTCCACAAATAGTCTCCATTCTTGTGGGTCATGAGTGATTTTTAAAGCATTCATGAGGCCCTTAATATCGGAACAGAATATCAGATTACTTTCCTTTCTGAAGAAAGGCTCCAATTGCTGGTGGCGCTTTCGATATGCAGTAATTGTGACATCTTCTTCTAGAAGATTCCATTGTTGGAGTCTTGATCCTAGCAATTCTGCCTTGTTCTTTGATAAGTCCAAATCACGAATAAGGTCATTTAGTTCTTCCTGTGTTATTCTGTGTGGGGTTGATGATGCACCACAGTGAAAATCTGGATCACTGCATGCTGATGGACCAGGAGAAGAACAGGTCGACTCACCTTTGTCTTCGTCAGATGAATCAAGAGAATATTCTGCTGGAGGTTCTGGAATAGGAAGTCCCTCACCATGTGGAACTGGTCTCAATGCAGACGGAATGTTTGGGTAGACTATTCTCGACTTCTTTCGCTTCGTTATTCCGCCGGAAAGAGGAGGAACCAAGCAGAAGTAACAGTCATTTAGGTGGTTGCTTGGCTCTCTCCACACCATTGGGACTGCAAACGGCATTGATGACCTTTTGCAATTCAACCACTGTGAAAGCTGTGTTGTACATGTAGCACAGCATATATGCGGAGCCCAAGGCTTGTCTTGGTCACCAACCTTGCATCCGAAGTAAAGATGATATGCCTTCTTCACTTGAGAATTGATACTTTTCTTCTGGTTGGCAAATGTCACTTCCCCACAAATATAGCAAAAATTGTCCGCGGTATTAACACACTTTCGAGGCATTACTGTTCTTTATTGTACGTAAATGGATAAAATAATAAGTTTTATGTAACAGTAGCTTGAACTGTCTCGCACAACGTCTAAAATATTTTAAATGCTGAACCTATCTGATTGGGCTTTATATAGTACACTGCTTACGTCAGCTTCAGCAGCCGCCTGGCATTAGTATAATAGGCCTACACATGTATAGTACACTGCTGACGTCAACTTACTTCAGCAGCCGCATGGCATTAGTATTGCATTGCATCAGAAAATGATGCAATCAACTGTGGATGATGTGAGCATGATGGTATTATGCAATGTTACATCATTATTCCGGATGTTGCTGCAGTCTTACTGGAGAAATTTACACAGTGAAACATAGAAAATGAGGTATATGAATATCTTCAAAACGAGAGCCAATACAAATTTTTCACGGTTATATTCGTGTTCGGCACACCAAAATACTACAGATTAGGGCCTTTTCAAGTCAGTAATGATTTCACTGTTGACCAGTGTTATCATATATTCACAATGCTGGTATATATTCAAGACAGGAGGCCTAAATTATAGGTCAAAATTCAGAACAGAGATAGACTATATCAATGAGCTGTTTTTTGTTGTTGCATTTCAGTCTAAAGCAGAATCTGATATCAGCACATTACTAGTAATCATTCTTAAAAAGCTGTTGTTTTAGCGTATCTGTTTCGTTATAATCGATGGATTGATCTTTGGATTTCAAAAACAAGATCCATGCCAGTTAAGTGTTAAATTTTACCCTGATATTGGTTTAGGGTATTAGGTTATGCCTGTACCCCTTTTGTTCTCTGTCATTAATCTGCAGCAATTATTGGTTTAATGTCTTCACGTGGAAAGAAATGAAGCCCTCTCTCATTTGTGTAAAGTCACTAAAATGTCTTATGTATATATTAGAGAATTGTTTAAAAATTATTTTCTTTTCATGTGACTTTTCCTTGCTTTTCTGTCCCTGTTTTTAATTTTCTTTACATTTCTCGTTTTCCTATGATGGCCTCATTTCTCTGTTGGTAATCACATCTGTTGAATCTTGTCCTCAAACAGGTGTCAACTGGAAAAACTTGTCCAAAGCTTTTGACATATTTAATTACCATGTAAATAACACTGAAAGGCCATGTGGTTCTTGTGACAATGGATGTTGTAATTGAAACAAGAACGAACTGTTTATTCAGATATGTCAACTGAAAAAGGAATATAGAAATGCCCTTGTACATGAGGAAAATCACAATAATCAGGTAACTGAACAATACAGATAACAATCGCCCTGATAATAATAGAGGAATAATTGCACTTGCAAACAAATGACGTCACAGCAACCATGCTATACCGCCACAGCGTTGGGAACATACACCTTTAAAGAGTTTAGAACATCAGTAATGTTGAGAAATAGGACAACTAATGGAACTATTAAGTGTGCATTATTTAATATTTTAATTCCCTTGAAACCTCATTGCCCCATCCAAACCAAAATGGGTGAAAAGCAAGTTAGCATCAGTGGATTCAGTTTCACAATTAATCTGGAATAGCATATTGATACAGTTAATATTCATGAAACTGGAATTCACTAACAAAAAAGGCAAAGACAAGATATTATTCAAGCTTTGACTTTAACTCCACATCTGGATATATATGTATAAAGGTGAAGGGTGAAACATTAAAAATTGTTTATCAAATTGGACTTGTACTCCACATTGACGTATAGACCATATAATATTGTAGCTAGGTTTTATTATGTGTTTTAGGAATAGATTGTCTTCATTTAGGTACCTAGGCTTTGTCCTTCACTCTAGAAATGGATCGTTTTAATTCATGTAGCTAGGTTTTATTATGTTTTATGAATGGATCGTCCTAATTCATGTAGCTGTGTTTTGTAATGAATTATAGATGTGGATTGTCTAAATTCATGTAGCTTGGTTTTATTATGTGTTTTAGGAATAAATTGTCTGAATTCATGTAGCTAGGATTTATTATTTGTTTTAGGAATAAATTGTCTTAATTCATGTAGGTAGGTTTTATTATTTGTTTTAGGAATAAATTGTCTTAATTCATGTAGCTAGGTTTTATTATGTTTTAGGAATGGGTTGTTCTATTTCTTGTAGTTATGTTTTATTATGTGTTTTTTTTATTATGTGTTTTAGAAATCTATTGTCTTAATTCATGTAGCTAGGTTTTATCATGTATTTTAGGAATAAATTGTCTTAATTCATGTAGCTAGGTTTTATCATGTGTTTTAGGAATAAATTGCCTTAATTTGTGTGGCTAGGTTTTACCATGTATTTTAGTAATCGATTGTGTTAATTTGTTTAGTTATCTGTTATTAAACTTTTACAATATGATTGTATACTAATGCTCATTTTTGAAGGTTGGGTAGTTCTACCTACAATATTTCATAACTTTAAGGGTTTGGTGCATTGATTATTATTAGTTGTTAGAAATATTTTTGTTTGACTATGTATAAAAACTACGCAAAACTCACAAAATTGAAAGATAAGATCATTTATTGTGGTTGATTGTTTAAAACTACACATTTTAGTTTGATAATTAAATGCAGATTTAAGTACAGTGATATGCTAACTTCTATATCTGTGATGAATTTATTATACATGATAACATCATCATTATGTTCATCAAACACTTTCATATGTCATCATTATGTTCATAAAAACGTTCATATTGCTAGTAATATAGTGATGTACATGTTGCATAACATTACATATGTTAGTACTATTCCAAATATTTGACATGTCAAAATACATGTGTTCTCATTCCATACAAGTCTTATAGACTCTCTGGAGGGTGTCAACAAAATCATGAAAATAAAACATGTTTTGATTTTAAATGTGTTAGTACACTCTTAAAATGTGTTGGGACTGTTTTAAAATGTGTAAGTACACTTTTAAAATCTGAGCATGTCATCACTATATATATGAGATTTAAGGTAGAAGTCATAATTTTTACATCCATATAAAATTCACCGATAAAATTTAAACTGATCCAGTAAAATATACAATGAAACCTCGCTGTAACACACATTGATTTAGCTTTACTGATGTGGTCTCTCTCGGACTTGCATCATAGAGGAGACCCCCTAGTGTCTAAAGTTAAAATGTTTTTATGTGTTTATGTTTTTCCCCAATGTTTTTTATTGCATCAGCTTAATAAATTTGGATTTTATTAAATTTTGTTCTAGGGTTTGTACACCTCCCTAATTAGTGTGTAGATAATCCTTGACCCTGGCTGGTCTTTGAGTTTTATTTACATAAGTGATCTGTGCCAGGAGCAGTATTGTCCGGTGTTTGCTGTGCTTTGTGGTATATTGTTTTGTATGTTAGTCGTTGTAGTTTTGTTTGGACTGACTGGCAAACATCAATTTTTTTGAGTTATTATTTAATTATACAAAATTTAAGTTTAAAGAAGCAGTTTAATGTGAGTAAAAGAGAAGGAAGTAGATGTAGTTGTTTGATACAAAGGGGAATAATGAAAATGCTTGACGCATGAGTTCAAATTATGTTCGCCATGAGAAGCATTGGAATTGCTTAGTGCATGGGTTCAACTTGCGGTCGATTAGTTAAAGCATGGACTGCACTTACGCTATGCAAGAGCATTGTTCATGCAAGTCCACGTGCTGTGGATTTATTGCTGGTTAAGTATATGTAGATATTAGTTCAGAAAATTCGAGTTATAATAAATCTAGTGAAATCAGAATAACAAATATATATAGGAGTAATTTCGAGGCAAGTCTAATGTAATTGGGGCATTTTGAGAGCAATTATTTAGTATAAATAGATTTAAAAAAATAACTATATAATGTATGTAATAGAGTGTATGTTTGTTCGGTGTTTGCATGTTTGTGATTAGCAGAGAAATAGTAAGAATTCTGGCAAATTGCCTGTTAGTGGTGTAGTCCATTTGTTTTGTATTCCGTCATCAAGAATGTCCATTTGTAGTCCGTAAATTGTAGCCAATTCGTAATCAAACGATTTTGCAATGCATTTAGTAAACGTGCGGTTTTGTAGTCCGTTAATGTAAATTTTCCACAAATTCTAGTGTAAGTATCATTTTGAATATGAAGTCCGTATTCGTTTCATTTCGTTACTACGTAAAGTATTAAGTCCGTTGTCTTAAAACAGAATTCGTATTCGCTCCTTTTAGTGAAGTGGTGGTTCATTTTATTCTGGAAATTGCCTGTTTGCGGTGTAGTCCATTTGTTTTGTACTCCGTAATAAAAAATGTCCATTTCGTGATTATATGTTATTGTCATTTTTTCATACGTTCTATGTATTTTTTTATAAATTAAAGTTCTGTAAGTATTATCTTGAATCAAAGGTCCGTATTCTTTCCGTTAAGTGAATTGGTAATACCTTTTCCTTCCGACAGGGAGGGAAGATCAGAAATTACTTTCCTTCCGATAGTGAAGGAACTTTAGGCGACCTTTGCTGCCTGTGGCTTGCTTGGGTGGCATAATTAACATTGCTTTAGAATGAATTTTGATATAGCATGATCGTGGTGCGGCTTACAAAATTTCACAATAATTTAATTGGCAACATGTTTTATATTCTTGAAGAAAAGAAAGTCTTGCTTTTTCCGAAAAAGACATTATTTCCCTAATTAGTATTCTAATAATAAGTGAAGCATCAACAACATAGTTGTTAAGTCTTCATTGTGCATCTTGCACAAATCCAGGATAACGATAGCCAGCGTTTGTTTCTCTCTCAGTTATCTGGTGTAATCATAAAGCACAAGACAATATAGAGGTTTTATAACATTTCTAACTTGAATCCTCAAATCAGTTAATGCACCCACATACTGAAGTGAGACGAAAGAACAGCAGTGCCTGCTTAATCAACCAACATACACAATTGTCAGGATCAGTTTTAGTCATCGCCACATCCACCACCCACCCCTGTCTGAGTCCTTTTTTATTTTTGAGTCAGAAATGCAAACAACAGTTCCAGTTACCCGTATCCTCAACCCACTATAATTGTAAAGTTGCATGCATATACATAGTGTTTACTGCTGCGAACCACTGACTGGGATAGTAGCATTTAAGCGGTAAAGGTGATGGATTTGCTGTTACATTAAAACATACCATTGTTCATCTGTAGTAGTGCAAAGTCACATTTATAAATAAAATGTTCAACGAATATAGCATCTATTTAATTTATTTTTGTCTGTCTTTTAGAGAATGAATCAACTGTTTTTATGGAGATCACTTTATACCCATGAAACTCAATGGTATACTCCCAGTAATATTACATAATGTTTCACTTATTAATCTAAAATGCATAATTTACTAGGTAAATGCCTTGGACCTTCTGTATAATTTTTTAGTTAAAATATTTTTCAAGACTAAATGAAACTTTCTTATTGGAAATTCCCTATGTTTGATCTATAGACTTTATTGTCAGTCAGAAATCATATGCTTTGGACATGTCGAGCAAATATGTTTCAGAAATACAGTTAACAAATTAGTACAATAGCAAGGAATGAACTATTTTTGGGATTCAAATAGATATTGCGAAAACATCAGGTAGACATTATGCTTCTATGTGCACATTTTTCATGGAATTACTATTATTGATACAGCCAGAGTAGCAGTTGGCAGGTGATGACACAATATACTATATTTAAGCAAATGTTGCTGATTTTCATGTACATTTATATGTATATACCAATTAATGGCTTTTCTGCAAAATTATTAAAATTTAAATGTGTAATTGTTTAATGTTTGCAAAAGTTTCATGTTAACTACTGTGGTGGACAATAATATGTACCTGCTGGTAGTCTATTCATGCAAATATTTGTTAAAATTCCAGTGAACATACAAAACTTGTAAACTTTAACATTCAGATAATTGGATTTCAAGTTATGTATCCTCAGAAATATGTCTTCCTCTTGAAACAGCCTAGTCAAGTATAATCATTGAAGAGGGCAAAGAAGTTATTTTTATTGAAAAAATATTGAAAGGAAATATAATGCATATTTGGTTCTGTTAATGCAACCATAGGTTTACGAATGTTGAGTCGTTACCTTAAATCAGCCTTCTTGCTGCAAGGATTGGGGTATCATCCATCGACCAAGACATCAGAATCTTATTCGAGAATATGACTGAAATTTCTTTACATTCTCAACTATAACATTAGAATGCATCAATATTATTAGCACGTAAGCGCATTGAAGGCTAAAGGTATATCTACTGGAATTCATTTGGTACATTCTTTACTTTTGAACTTGTGATAAAATGAATTATTTTGGGGGAATTCAATTCACGCTGCTACAAGTTCCTTGGGCATTTTAATTTATACTACAGGGCAGTAAGTTGTTGAATTTTATGAAACGTGTTGGTTTGACTTTTGCTGTTACTTGGTTTAAGAAAGACCACAGAGGTGTAACAATATTTTGTATGCATAGCATTAAATAAAATACAGAGGATATACGTACATACACAGACACACAATATACATATATATATATATATATATATATATATATATATATATATATATATATATATATAGAGAGAGAGAGAGAGAGAGAGAGAGAGAGAGAGATACATGCACACAAATACCCTTGCTCACATGCAGATAAACATGTACACATACATACAAACATGTACATACCTTTTATATCATCATGTAAATAAACAAATAAACACATTGCTGAGATTAGGTGGCTAGGTTACAGGGTTAATATCTATTTAGAAAAAGAGCTGGGTAACAATAGGCCAGTCCAGGGAAAATTCACATCAAATGAACATGTTTACTTAAGATATTAATGCATAGAAACGTCAATATCAACCTTACAATGGAAAGACTGGCAAGTAGAGACAACTTATTGTTGAATAAAAAAAATGCTTTGTGTATTGTTGTCATATGCGATCAAAATTGTATTATGCTCAGTTTTGTGTATGTGTAATATTTTGTATGACAGAAATTTCCTAGATTGATTTAGGAAATGAATATCTCAGACTACCCACAAGGTTTAATCTTTGGGTGTTTAAAAATTTCTTAAAGAGACTTTACTATTGAAACTTTTTAAATAACTGTACTTCTTGTGTATTGTACCATAAACCAGAGAAAGGTAAATCATTTGGAAGAAGAATTACTTGGTTTTAGAAAGTGAAAATTATAAAGAAAGATTATAAAGACAATCATCCTACTGTCAGATCTGATAGCGTTATCGGATATATGGATGTTGAAATGGTTGATGACAATTCAGAATGTCAAGAGAAAACATACTTGCCATAAAAAAAATATTTAATTGTTGACACTGATGCTAGCAGCTACTGCCAAAGTTTAGTTTTTACAGTAACAGAGAAGGAAGTTAAGAACCTCTTCTCCTGCTCATTCAGTCCGAATCGGCACATTTACTATTTGAATTGTAGCAATTGGATGCTTCAGCAGCAGAGAGGGCGAACAGACCAAAGTCGAAAATGGTCGTAAAACTAAAAATAACCCTTCCTACAAACAAAGGAAAAGAAAGCGTCGACACAAATTTAACCAAAAGCGTCGACACAAATTGAAGCAAAAATAAACCTTCCAAAAGATTTCTCAAATTCGTGTTATTTTACCTTCGTTGTCTTTTTTTTGTGTGTAGAATGGTTTATTTTACCACATGGACACTTTATTGAGGTCGCGCCCTCTCTGTTGCTATTAATTAAAAAATTGTTATATCAAAATAATGGTACATCTAGAATCTCATACTGCAAGAATAGCACAAGAGAGACTAGAAGCAATCAAAAAATTTCTCCCCGTGCGAGATTCATTTAGAAAAACTTACAGGCACAGCAAGAAGCACAAGTTGAATACGAAGAAGACACTGAAAAGTTATTTAAACCCGTCACTGCGGTTACTGGAAAAGTCTTGACCGCAATCAAGGGAAAAGCTAAGGAGGAAGGTGGAGACGATGAAGGTCTTCTTCAAGTAACTGAAAAAATAGCGAAAAGAACTAAACAAACAAAGAAAGTTTTACGAGATCTTCCATCTGGCATAGCCAGGGAAATAGCTGCAGCTCAACCCCCACCTGTCGGTGAAGAAATACCTGAATATGCTGGTAAAATTCATATTAAGGTCGCCGACGTGGGAAAAAGAGAACTTGCATATGAACTAGTAAAAGAAAATATTAATATAATTGAAAATTTAATGAAGATTTTGTCGAAGATGTCATAAATACTAAAGAAGATGATTTACCGGTAAAAATACTCCTTGGTATGCAAAATAAATCTAAAATATTAAAACCCGGCCATGAAAAAGTGCACGATAATAATTTTAAGAAATGGGCATATCGTATATATTACAACATAAAACGAGTAAAACGTAATGATCTCAGATTCGATGCACTTGATGAAGAAATAGAAAGACTTAATATAGAACAACGTTCTCGACTGCAGCAACAAAAACAACCTTCTCCATCGCAAGAGCCTTCATATCAGCTTCCTTCACCACAACAAAAAACTCGTAAAAAAATTTCTGCGCCGGTAATGACATTTACACCAGTAGATTCACCACGTGGATTTAAAAGTGATTTGCCTGGCACATCCCAGGTCACCACTAAAGCATTTTCTCCGGTAATGTAACCACCGGTATTTGAAACACCTCAAGATGAACCTAAAACAGGATCTGGTTTATGTCCTGATAATATCATTAATGATGTGTCACGGTTAGAAGTTCTCATAGGAGGAAAACGTGCCGGAAATAATTCACCAGAAATAATTAATGAAGCAGATGATATCTGCCAACGATTATTCCAAGGTGGTATTATGGATATCGGCGTTTACCGAGAACTTATCGATGAACTTGTTGATGATTAGTCACTGCGATTAGATAAATAACAAATTAAATAAGATGATCATACATAATAATCATCGTAAATCCATACCGGTCAGAGCAGTAAACTCGCGATTACCAGCCTTTAGAGCAATTTACGGAGATGGGCTTGGTGATGTTGTTCATGGGTTGTTTAGACGGTTAGCCCCCAAAGTAGCGCCTGTTGCAAAACAATTATCGATGAAGGCTATTGATGTTGTTCGTGAAAAACCTCCAGGTGCAATTATCAATGTTGCTGGTAGGGCTTTCTCGGCAATCAAAGAAAGAATAGCACGATTATTGCGACGAAAATCACAGCCACCAGTAAAATTACCAAGTACTGAAGTGACGCCCGCAGATGTCAGTAGAATAATAAATCAGGCTGCAAATCAAAAACTAGCGGCGTTAGCAGATCAAGGACTTGGTGAATCAGGGAATAATATTTCAAGCATGATATCAGGAAGCGGAGTTTCCAAACGCAGTAATCTTCGTGTTAGACGAAAATAATTATAATAAATGTTCAAGCGTATATCAGACACAGCATTTGACATGGAAGCACCTGTCCTTGAAGATGAGTCTGTGCGTGATTATCAGTTTTATTCTTATGACGCACGACTACCGAATCAACGTGGAAGAATTGAACTACAAGTTCATGATACAAGCAGATATTTTCTACCCACTGAGGCTTTTATTGAGGTAGAAGGTGAAATTATAAAAACAGATAATACTAATTACAGAGATGCAGTAAAAGTTGGTTTTGTCAACAACGGGATCATGGCATTATTTGATAGCGCCACATATATGATCGATGGAAAAAATATTGAATCAATTCAGAAAGATGTCGACGTTGCTACAACAATAATTGATCTAGCAAGATATTCTGATGATTATACAAGAACAGCAGATCCCACAATGATGTTTGTAAAAGATAATTCTGATCACCCTGAAAGCGATCAGTATAATATAAGACGACCAAGAAATGCTGACGATACCGCTGATCCTGCTGTGTGGCCGGTGGTTCATGGTCCTAATATAAATTTCAACTTGGGATTTGCAGTGCGAAGAAATATGTTGCTAGGAGCCAATAGAAGTTTTTCATGCACAATTCCAGTATCGCATATTTTTGGATTTTGTAGAAATGTTAGGAAGGTTATTTTTGGAGTTAGACACACGGTTGTTCTTGTGAGAAAAGATGATGATAACGATGCTCTGTGGAGACCTATTGGTGATGTTGGTAAAGTAATACTAAAAATACTATCGTTGTGGATGCCGGTAATGACTCCAACGATCGCAGAAGAACAAAAATTGATCTCTTTCAATGATACAGGTTGTAAATCCTTGTTGTCATAGTTAACAACAAGCACAGATAGTATACAAACTGACGTTAACGGTCAGTTTACATGGCATATAGCATCACAACAAGGTGTTTCTGCACCACGGCATATTTTTTATTGCGTTTCAGAACCACACTCGATTAGGTGATCAAACTCGCTCTCATATGATATTTGATAAACTAGGTATCACAGATATTTCTTTACGGATAAACGGACAACAAGAACCAACAGAGAACATACAACTAAATTATGATCAAAATAGTATAGGACGTGTATATCATCGATTGATGTCATTCATGGGACGTGATCAAAATGTAGATACTGGGTTGCAAATATCACAGCATGATTTCAGAACTTTGTATCCGATTTATTATTTTGCACTAGAGCATCTTGATCTATCAAAACAATCTGTCGTTGATATACATCTTAAAGCTAACACAAACACAGGTGGTGGTGTTAATTATAGAGCAATTGCGGTTATACTCAGCGATAAAGCGATGTTACTTGAAGGTGGTAGTGATCGAATGAGAGTCGTTGATGCACCAGTGGAAAATCTTTAATCGTGTTATTTAGAAAAATATATTTATATAAAAATGTCATACAGTCATGTTAATGTTGCTCTGACCCCCGGTCAGGTCAAAAAGCTTCAACCAAAAAACGCCAACAAATGCGGAACTATAATATCACTAAAACGAGATCAGATTGGTGATGGTCCAAACAAATTATCGTTGACAAATAATCAGATTAAACACCTCAATAAAGCCCTACAATCAAAAACCGGAGTTCAATTTCATCTTTCTCCGAGCGCCATCAAGGACATGGTTAAAACAGGTGGTATATTTCCACTTCTTGCGGCTATTCCAGCATTAATAGCTGCTGATGCTCCAGCTGTAGCAAAGGCAGCCGCATTAGGTGCTGTTGGAACAGCTGCTTGAATGGCTCTAAAGAAAGCAACAGGAAAGGGACATAAAAAAGGGGCGCGGCCTAAGATTACCGGGATCTCGTTGGGGAAGAGGTCTGAGGCTGCCAGGATCACTTCGTTAGACGCTTCAGCATCAAGTTTTGATTTACTTGATGCTGATAAACGATTAAAAATAAAAAAAAACTTTAGAGGTGTTTTATGCGAGATCAATTACCGAAACAACCAAACAGTGTTGAAACAGGCATTATTAATCTCGACTCGAATTCAGGACCCGGTACTCACTGGGTATCATACACGGTTGATCCACGCGGAATCGTTTATTTTGATTCATACGGGTTAGCTCCACCCATTGAATTTATCAAGTATGTTGCACCACTTCACGCGCAAGTTTGGTATTCAACGCTACCCACACAAACAATGACAGATCCGCCAATATGTGGCCGTGAGACAATTAATGTACTCGACGCTGTATCAAAATCGTCCAAACCGCCACATAAAGTCGTACATGATTATACAAGCAACCGATTCGTTTTAAACAGATCTTAAATTATAATACGGAAGATCTTCCACCAGAACTAAGAAAAAACCCGGCGACGTTGATCTGTCAAAGTACGCGACTAAAGATGAACTCGCTGATATCATGAATCTAGCTGAAGTTTACCCAGATAAATTTGTTATTTTTCAGGATCGATACAGAAAACTAAAAACGAGCAACATCAGATGGAATGATATAATTAGACGAGTACTCGGTGCGGTCGTGGACAACATTCCAGTATTTACTGACAGCGGAAGAATCAGAGACTCGAGTATATCGATTGCAACCATCATAAATGAAATTGCAAAAAGAGTTTCTGATTCGTCTGCAACCATCAGAAATGAAATTGAAAGAAGCGTCGCTGGACGTTTCAAAAACACCGGAGAAACAATGACGGGCGAACTCAGCATGAACGGGAATAAAATAGTAGTATTTAGAGATCCAACATCCGACGAAGATGCCGCAACAAAAAAATACATTGACGTCGTTGATGGTAAATTATCTACGTTGCAGGCCGAGTATGATGTTCACGCAAACGCGTTTTTGAATCTCCGTAGAAATTTTAGAAAACTCAACGATATCGCAAATGAGTTCTTTGGTGATCCGTTGACTGTTGATGTAAAACTCTCTAATATCAGGACGAACTTTGATACGATCAACGTGAAATTTTCTGATACCGAAAAAACATTAGACACGATCAAAAAAACACTCGAAGACGTTGTAGCGGGGATTCCTGAGATCGTTAATAAATTACTCTGATTAAAATTCCAGCCGGAGTAACTCCAGGGCATATTACCAACATCGTGTATACAATATCATCTGGATTCGCAACATGGTCACAGAAAAATAAAACTATTAAATATACCGCAACAATTACTGGCGTGTACAGGCTATCTGTGTTTAGTGCTGCGCGATTTGAGATATTTACAAAGTATCTATGGCGACATTCCACCGATAGGTTTTAGGTTTTCCGGCGTTGTGTCTGTTGTATTAAATAGCGGAACCGAAGAAGAATTTATGCTGGAAGCAGCCGATAAAACATTAAACGCAACATCTTACTGGTGGTGTTTGGAATTTGTAGCTGAAACACCTCAATTATTTACTGGATAAAAATATATGGACGGTGCACAATACAGATACAATCAAGCACGTGAATGGCAAACAAACTTAAAAGATCGAGTCGAACAGTATACAGTAAAAATAAAGAAATATCGACGACGGTTAGTTATCGTTGATGTGATTGTTTATTCAGAATCCGCTGTTGTTGCTGAAACAGGTGTTATATTGTCAGCAATGACAATGATGGCACCAGTATCCGTAACAATATGTATTTCAGCAGCAACAACAATTGCAGGTGTTTTCAATATCATCACAAAAAGAATATGTACTTGCACGAATGAAAAATTATCCGATTACATGATAAAATTACACAAAACGACGGTCGCATACTCAAAATTGTCTTCGTTGTTATCAGCGAGTCTCAGTGATGGAATTATATCTGATTCTGAGTTTTCAACGATGACTAAAATATATCACGAAGGTATCGGTATTAAATATACAAGTACTAATAATGGCGTCAATGGATCTACTCCAGCAGATCGTGACTAACACAACTCCGCCAAAGACAACGATGATCTCGGTAAGTTCAACTAATCCTGAATTTAGTGTTAACTTTCCTACTGCAATTCCAGTAAAGGAAATAGCACTGGCTCAATTACGGGTATATTACAGCTGGCCAAATATCAGATCAAAATCATTTAATGGTACAACAGCAAATAATTCGCTTGTATTTGCTAATAAGAATAAACCCGATGGAACACCTTACTGGATTGTTGTTGGAATACCAACTGGTAGTTATGAGATTGAAGAGATCAATGAGGAATTTCAACGTAGAATAAAATCAATAACCGGAAAAGAAGCAAAAATATCATTTAACGTTCATGAGCCGACGCTGTCCTCGACGATTGAGATACATTCTCCTGATTACGTCGTTGATATTTATTAATCATCGGTTAGAACCGTGTTAGGTTGGCCGAATGTTCCTCCAGTGCATGAAGGACCACCAGAACCAAAATTAATTGAATTTCTCACGGACGAAGCCAAGTTTATAACAACCCCCCAATTGCGAAATTTTTATCCATGGACTGGTAGGGATATTTACATTTTGAAAGATGATAAAAGATATCCTATTGCACCGTTTTCTATCATTGATTTTGATAAAAAATTTCAACTAATATTGTTTATGAAAGAGATTTTAGATCAAAGGCTAACGAAATTAAAACTGAATATACAACTACATTAACGACATTAGCATATTTATTTAAAAACTATATCCTGGAGAATCCCAATATCAATCTAAAACATCAGATCATTGCATAGATACAACATATAAATCAAATTGTATTAGATCTTAAATATTTTAATCAGACCATTATTGAGGTAATAAATGCTAATAATTATATAGATACAAGAGAAAAAAATAGTATCAAACAAGCATACATTGATTATTATAAAATAACTGAATCAGATTTATTAAATTTTACACTACCATGATTTGAAACCGGAGAATTGATAAGATCACTCAATGATCTTGTCGCGAAAAACTTTTCTGAAATACTCGATGCGTGGAGAAAAATAGCCCCACCTCCGCTTGGTCTCAGACATAATAATGATCCACACGGCGGCGGTAGACACGTATCTCCGGGAATCGTTAATATAACCAGCACGATCTCGGTCAATCTCGTTTGTGACGTAATCGATGGCAGCTATCAAATAAATCTTGGAAAATCAAATCAGGCTCAACAGGGATATATTTTATATACATTTACACCACAAGTATCCCCCGGAAGTTTAATCGTGCAAGAACCAACTAATCTTGTGTATCTGCGGTGTCACAATAATATGTTAACACGAATAAATTTTAAGCTCACAGACCACCTTGATCGCTTAATTGACCTACGTGAAGAAGAGCTGGTAATAAATCTGTATGGGGGGCCCCGAGTGGTCGAGTGGTCTAAAGCGCTCACCGTTACGGATCACTGCCATCTCACCTCTGTCTGCGTCGGTTCGAGTCTCGGATTCGGCTAATGTGGTTATGTTGGAAAGCTTGCCAGTAGCTTCTCGTGGGTCGGTGGTTCTTTCCGGGGGTTTTCCTGGTTCTTCCTCCACCATTAATACTGGCCGCTATGTATAGCCTATCTTGTGCTGAAATATGGCGTTAAGCCCTACAACAACAACAACAATTAATCTGTATGTGAAATCTTAAGGACTTTTATCGTAGATCTTTGATCTTAAGATGAAGATCTTAAAGATCCATGAATTAATCAAGTAAATATTATATAATGTACCAGCACGTAAGGGTTTTTATACATGACAAAGAAATACTTGAAAGCGCCATCAGAACAGCGTTTTCACAACCTCCAGACACAGAGCAATTTAACGTTAATTTAGTTATCGATGAATACGGTAACGAGGATTTCTTATTAACACAAGGACAGTTAGATGAGCTCCGTCGAGAACATATTGTCGCGATCATTTGTAACAGAGATCAGATTCTAAATTATGCACACTCTTATATTAAACTCGATCAACTTAAAAAAATAATATTTCAAAATAAATAAAATATTTCAAAATAAATAAAACATTTCAAAATAAATAAAAATATTTTTTATTATTGATATGGTGATTGGTACTCAGAATTATACAAATTAATCAGATTGTGTGTCTGATAGGGTGATTGGTACTTACAATCGCGTAAATTAATCAGATTGTTGATTCTGATGGGGTAAATGATACTTAAAATTATACAAATCAATCAGCTTTGTTAATAATGATTGTAATCTGAAACAATTTATTCAGAAAAGAAAAATTTTATTTATTTTAAAATATTTTATTAGTATTCTGAAACATTTTATTTTTATGAATTCGATCAGTTTGTGTCTCTGATGGGTACTTTGATACTCAGATTGATCAGTTTGTGTCTCTGATGGGTAGTTTGGTATTCAAATTGATCAGCTTTGCAAAAAATACTACAAAAAATATCTTATTATTATTCTGAAATATTTTTTTTATTCAGAAATATCTTATTATTATTCTGAAATATGTTTTTATTCAGAAATATTTTATTTTTTATGCAAATCGATCAGTTTGGGTCTCTGATGGGGTGATTGGTACTCAAATTCGTGTAAATCAATCAGTTTTGTAATTTTGATGGGGTGGTTGGTATTCAAAATTATACAAATCAATCAATCTGTTAATTCTGATGGGGTGGTTGGTACTCAAATTCGTGTAAATCAATCAGTTTTGTAATTTTGATGGGTGATTGGTACTCAAATTCGTGTAAATCAATCAGTTTTGTAATTTTTATGGGGTGGTTGGCATTCAAAATTATACAAATCAATCAATTTTCCCAAAAATACTACAAAAAGTATTTTATTATTATTCTGAAATATTTTATTATTATTCTGAAATATATTTTTTTTTATTGTTGATAGTGTGAGTGGTACTCAAAATTATACCAATCAATCAGATTGTGTCTCTGATTTGTAGATTGGTACTCAAAAGTATGCAAATCAATCAAATTTGTAATTCTAATAGGGTGATTGGTACTCAAAATTATGACAATCAACCAGATTTTATGATAAAAATAATATTTCAGAATAGTTCAGAATATTATTACTCAGGGTTGCTTTGGTAATTTGTAACTTCGTTACCTGCTGACATAATTTTTCTTAAGTATCTTATGCGGGTACTGATTGTTTTTTTCGTTTCGTACTCGTTGGATAATTCCGATCTAACTTTTTCTACTGCAACAGAAAGAGGAACAAATGTATTTACTTGATCATCATTCACCATAGCTAGTGACTGAAACATAGCTGCCTGAGTCCGCTTTATGAACTTATATTGAGATGATAGAACATACTTATTTTCATTTTTAAGTTCCTCTAAAGTTTCAAAATCAGATATTATTTTTACAGGATTTAGTTCATCAGATATATTAATTCCGTTTTCTTCCAGTTTTTTAATAGCAGAAATAATGTCTTTGATATTTTCATGGTTCATTATATAATATATAAATCTTTAAAATAAAAAACTATATCCCTATGGAACCCCTAATCGAGTGTTTTAGCGATTTCGGAGTGATGTTTCAAGGACAACACAACATATATTATGAATGAATGACGAGCCCCTAATCGAGTGTTTTAGCGAGCTCAGATTATATGCATAATGAATGATAATCTTAATTAAGGACAACACAAACATATAACTTAATTAAGGACAGTACAAACATATACGGGGCCATTCTCTACGTTCAACAGAAACACCCACCCACAATAAATCAACCCGTGGGAAATACAAAAACATGTATCTACCACGTTTGACATGGAAGGGGTTGTTCTGTTAAATTTCGGTGCCTGGCTGGGCACCAGTTTTATATATAAAACCGCAATTATGCGTAATCCACCGAAATATTTGTCAGTCGTGGGGTTCGATCCTGGGCCGGGAGCGTCACAGTCCAATACGTTAATAACGGAGCTATCGCACCTTCTTACAAACATATGATTTAGAAATTAATATATAGCTAATAATCATTGAAAGGGAACTGATTTCAAGTATTTTTGCTCAAAATACAATTCTTAACTCAAGAAATACGTTTATACAATATATTTTCACCAAACAAGTTAGATTTATAAAGTTAATATTTTTCTGGATAATAAAAATGATTAGGGAATTCCCTATTTACTATGTCGCTTATGATCCAAAACAATAGCGAAACTCGCAAATTACGAGATTCGCCATCTATGATAGAACAATCTGAGACTTATATCATGAATGGAGAAAGTATCAGAAATATATATTAGAGGAAATTACGAGATTTCCCACTCGTAAATCTGTATCCGTGAAAAACACAGTCAAAGGGAGTATTTAGTTGTAAATATTACTCGATAAAAAAAGAAAAATAAATAACCACACATACGTACACAAACACGTATTATATATATATTTCTGCACTGAACAAGGAAAATGCAAATGATTTTTAATTCCAAACACTATTATGAACGTATTTCTGTAATCGAGTCAATATATGCAGGATCCCTGCACTGTGGATCTAAAATTAATCTGCCACGATCGATACAGATTAGACGGTGAATACATGTATTAACACGCTGGTTTCTGCAAGGTAAGCTGAAATATATATGTCATACTACGCTTTTTTTTTTGTATTTTAGTTGAAATATACATGCATTTTATCTGCTGTCTTCAGTATTTATATATATAAATGTGCGCTGTTCTAAAAAAAATTAATGTTTCACGAATAGAGCAGAAAATACACGGATATGCCGTAGCAGATCTAAACATATAACTGTATATTTTGTAAGTTAGAAACTGTAGCAAGGCATCTTTGCTGACTTTGTAAACAGTTCCAAAAGCTAGCCCGTTAAGTGATAGAGGTCACACTAGGTCAGTGTATTTGTCTAATGGTGCCGTAAAATGGAGAAACGATCTGATAAGGACAGAGGCTGGCTGGTGCGTGTTCTCTAGGCAGTGATATTATTATAGGCTTCAGATATAAGGTTAATGACCTTGTGATCTTGGAAAATATTGTAATATGTCACTGTCTGGAACAGTTATAGGGAGGATGGAAAAATCTAGCAGTTAAGTTAATATAAGAGGAGTCCATTGTAAGATCTAGACCGGGTTGCATGCTATAAAACATAAATATCTTTCTACGGGTACAATTACTACGTAGATGATTAACGAACTAATTATGACCATATACCGAGAAAAGCAATATATCATAGAACTACCTCCCTTCGCTCAAGTCGAAAAATAAGTAGTATAATAATAAGAATTTCTGATAAAAAAGATAAATAATTAAATAAATAGTTAATAAATATAATTTTACGTAATTACTTGAAAGCTATTAATATCGGAAGGTGATTCTCTGTTTGTATTTTTTCGAGAAAGCAGATCTGGTTATATTTTCTGCCACAAAACATACAGAATGTGGATTAATATCAAAATATCTCGCAACAGCACGCATCGACTGAAATGTTATTTCTTCTCTAGGCCTTGTATTTGTAGACTTGACCACTCTGGGAATCTTTATGTGTTTACAGTCCTTCCCCGCGTGGAATTCCCGCTATATGTAATAGCCTGAAGGATGGATAAAGAGTTATTTTGAGGGTTTGCATCGATATGATCGATCACAAGACCATCTTTGATCAACCCTTTGTAACACTTGTACACGAAACGATGACAGTAATAACTTTTCTTCCCCCCTTCGTATGTGAACGCTAGATAACCAGTATTAATGACATGACCAACTGGTCTTTTCAGCCTACAGTGTCTAATAACACCATCACAATTTGCCTCATAGTTTGTTATGATTGGATGTCTCACAAACTCATTTTGCTCCATTATATAATAATTATTTGTTTAAATCATTATTTGTCTGAAATCTTGATATATCATCCTCCACGGATTTTATAGCGTTTTCATTGTTATTTTTTTTTTTTGATCATAATATCTCTTAAGTTCTCTGAACCGTTTTCCATCGCAATTTGCACATAACCCTGTTTTTTCTCGTACTCCGACACCACATCGGAGACACGGTATTGGTCCTAGACTCCCCCCGTATACTTTGTAAGTGCATCCAACAAAATTCACCTCTACAGGATTTGTTGCAGCGAGTTACTGAGCCGATCATGAGCCACCTGCACTGATTCATCATATATATATATATATATATATATATATATATATATATATATATATATATATATATATATATATATATATATATATATATATATATATATATATATATATATATATATATATATATATATATATATATATATATTATTTTTATTTAAATATTTGTTTTAATTATATGATCGAATTCGAGAGATTATCGCAAACTAGGCCATCTAAATATAAATTTAATCTCGACAGATTATCTCCTGACTTACCAGTACGAGATCTGGTTGATCCAAAAAATAAAAGTTTGATCTCGAAAATTGATGACGCCAAGAAAGAATTTTACACGGATGGTGCATCTCATGTATGGTCAACGTTCAAGTTTATACGCCTTGACTCTGTCAAGGACGAAGTTAGTGTTGAATCTGTCAAGGACAAAGTTGTTGATGCTACAATGAATGACAAACGAGCGGCAGCTATCATTAACTACATCGCTGAGTACGAGGGCGATCAAAAATATTTCTTCAGAGTTAAATTTATTGTGCTAACAGAAACAGATAGTTGGATAATCCGTGACAAATATGATCCTGTCCTTGGTAATAATAAAATTGCCATATTAAGTATAAATTCCAGACCGGGTCTATTGACTGGTATCGATAAACCGTACTATGAGCGAGCGTACCCTGTAACAGCAGTTATTTATGGAATCTATGAGATAAATAAAAAACCCAGTGTTGATAAACTGGCTCCCATGAAATTTTCAAGGTTAAATTGTGTAGCCGAACGAGTAATAGAACACTTTACAAACGCGATGCGTGGAAAAGGATTAACTGATTTAAGACGTGAAAAAATAAACTCGTGGGCTGATTCAGTTAAGGACACCAGTGCTACAATAAAAGATGTTGCTGAATTAGGAAAAATATTAAAATTTCCAATAAAGGTATCAACGATAGCCGGAGAAATATTATACGAATCAAAATATAAATCGAAAGGAGCTCCAATAAATATTATTGATCATAACGCGCACGCATGGACTAACAATATTTCCACGTGATCGAACTGTTAGATTTTACCGCGGAGACATGTTTGATTTTATCAACGAAATAAGGAAAAACGATCCTGTATCGGTATGTTTATTTAAGAGTAATGAGGAAGGTGGATTTGATCAGTTTGTTAAACCAAACAGTGAAATATATCGAACAGAATCTCTCCACGACGAGATGAAAAATCTCGCGGAAGTTTTCCAAGTACAAGCACGCGGAAATACTGACAAATTACTAATTGTTTTACCGTTCCATCTGTTGCGGCTCATTTTGCTAGAGAAAAAATTCATGGAAACCAACACGATTTGATTTACTCGAGGACGTACGCGCAAGTTGCGTTGAATACGGACACGGTGGATTATGGAATACCAAGTATAATTGCAATGATGTTATTTCAATTGATATGGTTGCATGTTATCCGGGAAGTTTTCTTGGATACGGAGATTGTTCTGGATATTTTGCTAGATTTGGTCACCATACAAACGAGATTACGCGAGTGGCAATTAATGGACCATTACTTGGTTTTGATCTGACTGGATTCGCTTGTGTTGAATCATTCGAGTTTAACGAAAATCTCCACCAAATTTGTTATGTTTGGTTTGGTAGACATCTTTGTGAAAAACGTTGGGCGCCTATAGTTTTATTACGATATATGCTAGATTGTGCGGTACTGACATCGTTGGTTGTCAGTGAGGCAATTATATCATATCACGCGCAGACCGAAGTTTGATTGCCCATGCCAGATTCTATCAGTCTCGATGAAGTTATTAGCGAGTTTAAGGAAAAATGTCCTGGTGTTTCTGAAGATGATATTATCAAAGAAGCTCCTAAAATTCTCGAGATTAAACTTAAAAATAACGAAAAAAACCGCAAAAGATCTCGGTAGAAGAATTATAGGTAAATTTACTCAGGGTGGTGCATATGATCATAAAAGACATCACACACGATTAATTCTAGATGATGCCGAATACGATTTTATAATCGCTGATACAACAGCGAGAGATATATTTGTAAATCGAGAAAGTGTTTATTTATCCGACGGAACAAAATTGGGTACGATCGTTAGTTACATAAATGATGTCTCCCCGCAGTATACTCATCTAAGATCTTCTATGTTGGCTTATGTTTCTATAAATTTATTATCGATGATTAATAGATTTCCTGAGACCGCAGTCAGAGTCGCAACGGATTCGTCTTATATTTCGAGTAAATATTTAGAATCTGTTATGGAATTTATAAGTAGTGATGAACGATGGAGTTCGTGGAGAATAAAAAAGGAAATATTACACAATTATACAGAATCAGCAGATGTTCCGATGAGAGATTTTTATCGTAAGTGTAATAAAATATCAAAAATGTCGAAAGTGCCGTCGGTGAGTGATCCAATAACTAGATATAAGAGTATATCCCAATGGACCTGGTCGATGCGGCAAGACGACTCGAGCAATTAATGTTTTTAGAAATTCAGATATGATCGTGCTAACACCCACACATAGACTTGCACGAGAGATGAAACAACGGCAAGTACAATCGTGCACGTATCATAGTTTCTTTCGGTGGCGCGGGGATACATGGACTCCTGAACGAATGGGAGAAAAATATATACCTAAAATAATTATTTGGGACGAGATATGCACGATGTCTTTGGATATATTAAAAACGTTTCTTGATTGGTTGTTGACGAAAAATACATCTATAATAATGTGTGGCGATCATGGTCAACCGCCGCCTTTTGTTGGACCATCTCCACATGATTGGTTAAAAAATTTCGTTGATTATTACGAAGAAATAGATGATGATCATAGAGCTCTTGATGCAAATATAAAGGAGTTTAAAAAATTAATCAGATTACAATCAAACAAAATTCAATGTGAAATAATACGCGGAGTGATCTCAGAGACCTCAATGAACGAATTTTTGAATTTATGGCTAAACGATGATTTGATAGTAGCAAGCAGGAAAATAATCAGAGATACTCTACAACGGCAGTTATTTCAGCTGCTTAAAGAAAAATACTCAGAATTGCCCGTACTGTTATGTTATACACCATCAGATACACGAAAACAGAATATTAATGTTGATATTCCAGGGCAGACTGAGAAACAAAATCTCGTATTAAATGATATTGTCGCTGTTGATATCAGTGTTGTCGAAGAAGCATTACGCGCTGCCAAATCTCCATGGGTGTTGGGATACGCTATGACGATCCACTCGTCTCAGGGATTAACTATTTCTGATACACGAGTCTGGATTGTAGACGATCGGATCGAATGGTCAAATTTAGTTTATTTAGCGGTATCAAGGGTTAGAAAAATATCTCAGTTACGGAGAATTATAATTCCTGAAATCGTTAATAAAACCAGCATTATCATCGATGGTGATATAATAAGAAAAAAATTAGCCGGATACAAACAATCTGATAAAAAAAATAAACGCGACTTTGATCTTGATGTTGAATTTATTATTGAGTTAAAACAGCAGCAGAATAATCATTGCGCAAGTTGTAAATGTATAATGCTGTGGAGGTATTCAAATAATGATTCAAGACAATTTACTGTAGACAGTAAAGATAGCAGTCGCAGTCAGACACGAGAAAATGTTATGTTGACCTGTCTCGAGTGTAATCGACGTCGAGGCGCTTGTTAAGTGATCGCGGTGGTAGTTGTGTATCCTCGGGAATCACCTGTAGTTGTTCACGTGTAAATCCACGTTGAGGAGCAGTTAAATCTAATCAGTAGATTGCAGGTCTACCTGTGGATCTTGTTATGTTAGATATTTTGTGTGTGGTAACACTCCAAATAGGATCAGTTGCTCTCGCTTTACCACCTTCAAGTTCACCAGGTTCATATAAATATCTAACTGTAACATCACCCAGTATTTTTTGTTTTTCAATATCCTTTCGTTGTATTGATATATTCTTTTTTGTAATTGCATTAATGGGTTTGATGTTGGTTGTTCGTGTGATCTCATTATTTAACGCAGTTATCACGCTTGGTAATCTTGCGACCCATTCACGAGATCTCTTGTCTTGAATAAATTCCTTCGCGTATTGATATCCAAATAACCTCTCAGCAAGTGTTCGATTAAATCGTTCAACAATTGCCTGGTCAAGGTGACTCGCAGTATGTCCTCGTCGTATTTTTACATGATGTCATTTCATCAACGATGATGCTGGACCAAGAAATTCTTTGCCAGGATCAACATGTAGCAGCTGTGGCCATCGTAGACCACCTGGTTGATAAATTCGTTCAAATGCATCAGCTACTTCAGAAGATATTTTTGTTGATAGCGGCTCTGCCTCCTTATATTTACTTGCAACATCAACGACAGTTAGCGCGTACTTGTATGTTTTTCTACGTACAGTATCATGTGGTAAAAATAAAATATCTGTTTGATGAACTTCATTAGGAGCACTAACATCAATATACGCTTACTGAATTCGTTTCGGTGGTGGTAGGTAAATTTGCCATATCGCTTGCCTGGATAACCACGCTTCAGCAGTAGAACGCGTAACATTTGCTACGTCAGCGAGTTTACTAATTGCTGCTCTGCCTCTCCAGTATCCTCTTGGACTATAATAAATTGATTCCATTATATATTACCAGCACCTAGTGCTAATTTACCTTTCATCGCAGATCTTACTAACCAGTTAGCTAATTTTTCTCTTATATTTTTATTTTTTTTATAGAATTTAATGCATGAATTAATTTCACATCTGCAATATGCCTGTCTTGTAGATTTTCACTTTTATACGCTACATCATGAACGTGACAAGCTCGATCAATATCGTTTATAGGATACTCACCTGGTTTTGGTTGATCCTGATTATCAAGTCTGATATCAAGTCGACTTCCGGGACCACAATAATTATATCCTGGTAGATGTTTTTCTCCTGGGTATTTAGCCCACGGAGGACCTGGAAACTTTGACGTCAATTTAGCAATATCACCACCGCGCATTATTAGGTAAAAACGAAAATTTCTTTCTACCGCATACAGAAAATTTTCCACCATACGCTATTTTTTTATTTTTTGTTGTAACCGTAGCTAAATCAGTAGTTGGAGTTTAAACTCTGCAGCGTAAACAATACAGATTCATGTTATAAAATATATGGATATAATTGATTTCTCAGGAACTCGGCGACGAGAGCCAGTTAAACACCATCCTGCGTTACCAAACTGCATCAAAATGATTATCATAGGACCATCTGGATCGGATAAGACGCAATTATTACTTAATTTGATAATGAGATGGTTGAAATGGGATAAATTATATAAGACTTTAACGAAAATGCAAGATTAATAAATGAAGAAAAAATGGTATTATTGATTTTATAACAGATATTGATGAAGCACCGTCCGTAGATGATCTTGATGGGTTTATTAATAATTTAGTTGTGTATGATGATGTGATGCTAGACAAACAATCAAATCCAGTCAGGATATTTTCTCCAGGAAGATATAAAAATACAGATGTGATCTATGTTACTCAGCGATATACACAAATACCAAAAGTGATCAGAGATAACTGTAATATTTTAGTTGTATTTAATGGCGTAGACACGCATACGCTGCGAAATATTCATCAAACTTGGTGTAGTGGTGACATGGATTATAATAAATTCAGAAATTTCTTTTCACGAGCTCAAGTTGCTCACGGATTTATAACGATAAATTTACATGATCCAAGAACAAGATATCGTGTGGGTCTTGATTAAATATTTGGATAAATTAATAGTAGCAGAGAGGGCGCGACCTCAATAAAGTGTTCACGTGGTAAAATAAACCATTCTACGAACAAAAAAAAGACAACGACGGTAAAGTAACACGAATTTGAGAAATCTTTTGGAAGGTTTATTTTTGCTTCAATTTGTGTCGACGCTTTTGGTTAAATTTGTGTCGACGCTTTTTTTCTTTATTCGTAGGAAGGGTTATTTTTAGTTTTTCGACCATTTTCGACTTTGATCTGTTCGCCCTCTCTGCTGCTGCTTCGCAATTATTTTGCCGTGAATGTGTTTTTTGTGATTATTCATTCGCTTTCGACACTGTCTCTAACAAAATGAGTGACACTGATCTTGCATGTCAGAAGAAAGATTACATTTTTGTCTCAATATCGTAACTTAGGACTGATTGTGTAGCTAATTCATGTTGTCGAACTTCTAAACGATTCAGTCTTGGGCACATTTTCTGCAAATTAAGAAACGCTTCTCTTTGCATGGTATGTGCCTGAATTTGTGGTCTTGTTTCCCTAGTCCGACAAATTAATCACTCAAATCTGTATTGATACTGATAGACAATATCATCACGGGTGAGGTGCTGATTTATCGGTCTAGTTTGAATGAGGTGATTATTTATCAGTCTAGTTTGAAGCTACATTGGCAAGTGCCAGATTTTCGGGTCTACGGTAAGTAACCGTAGGAACTTCTTAAAATGCAGCAGGAAGGGCGAACAGACCATTTGTTTGAAACGTTTTATGCGTAAAATAAAACCTCATACGAAAAAATTAAAAAAAACAAGGTCACTAATCGAAACCTCTAACCAACCGAGAGTCTCTCTTGGAGGATAGTTTATTTCGTTACTTTATCATCGTCGTTTATGTTTTTCTAAATTTGTTATGTGTGTTTTGTTTACCCATATGACGTCTAATTGAGGTCGTACCCCCCCCCCCCGCTGCTATTAATTTATCCAAATATTTTATCGAGACCTACACGATATCTTGTTCTGGGATCATGTAAATTTATTGTTATAAATCCATGTGGAGTAGCTTGTACTCGTGAAAAGAAATTTTTAAATTTAATTATATCCATATCACCGCCACACCAGGTTTGATGAATATTTCATAGCGTATCAGTGTCTACTCCATTAAACACAACTAAATTATTATAGTTATCTCCGACCACTTTTGGTATTTGTGTATACCGTTGAGTAACATAAATCACATCAGTGTTTTTATGTCTGCCTCGGGAAAATATTCTAGCTGGATTTGATTGTTTGTCCAGCATCACATCATCGTATAGAACCAAATTATTAATAAATCTATCTAAGTCATCTACGGACGGTGCTTCATCAATATCGGTTATAAATTCAATGACGTCGTCATCCAATAATCTTGCGTTGGTATTAAAATCTTTAAGTACATCATAACATCGTTGAACATCTACAGACGGGGCTACCAAATACAACTTATCCCATTTTAGCCATCTCATTATAGGATTAAGTAACAACTGTGTCTTACCCGATCCAGTTGGTCCTATTATTATCATTCTAATGGAATTTGGTAACGCAGGATGGTGCTTAACTGGTTCTCGTTTTCGAGTCGCTAAGAAATCAATTATATCTATATTATATAAATATATATATATATATATATATATATATATATATATATATATATATATATATATATATATATATATATATATATATATATATATATATATATATATATATATATATATATATATATATATATTGTTTACGTTGTAAAACTAAAACCCCAACTAATGAGCTATCCACGATTACAACAAAAAATGTGAAAATAGCATATGGTGGGAGATGTGTAGTATGTAACAGAAAGAAGTTTTCTTTTTTACCTAAAAAAGATGGTGGTAATATTCCTAAATTAATGTCAAAGTTTCCAGGTGCTCTCTGGGCTAAATACTCTGGAGAAAAACATCTACCAGGGTATAATTATTGGGGTCCTGTTACCAGACTTGATATCAGGCTTGATAATCAGGATCAACCAAAACCAGGTGAGTATCCGATAAATGAGATTGATAAAGCGTGTCATGTTCGTGATGTGACGTACAAGAGTAATGATCTGTAGCAGCAACATCTCGCAGATGAGAAATTAATTCACGCACTAAATTCCATTAAACATAAATCTTTCAACGAATCATTAGCTAATTGGTTAATAAGATCCGCAATGAAAGGTAAATTAGCGCTAGGGGCTGGTAATGTATAAATGGAATCGATTTATTATTCTCCAAGAGGATATTGGAAAGGTAGAGCAGCGATTAGTAAACTTGCTGATGCAGCAAAAGTCAAACGTTCTACCGCAAAAGCATGGTTATCCAAACAAGCAATATGGCAAATTTAGCTACCGCCACCTAAATGAATTCAGCACGCGTATTTCGATGTTAGCGTTCCTAATGAAGTTCATCAAGCAGATATTTTGTTTCTACCACATGATACCATTAAAATACGAAGACGTAAAATAACATACAAATACTCGCTAACCGTCGTTGATATTGCAAGTGGATATGAAGAGGCAGAACCATTATCAACAAAGACAGCATCTGAAGTAGCTTCTACGTTTGAACGAATTTACAAACGAGGTGGTCTACGATAGACACAACTATTACAGGTTGATCCTGGCAAAGAATTTCTTGGTCCAGTATCATCGTTGATGAAGCGATATAATGTCAAAATACGACGATGATACACTGCAATACACCGTGATCAGGCAATTGTTGAATGATTTAATCGAACACTTGCTGAGCGGTTATTTGGATATCAATACGCGAAGGAGTTCATTCAGGATAAAAGATATCGCGAATGGGTTGCAAGATTACCAAGTGTGATAGCCGCGTTAAATAATGAAATTACTCGAACAACCAACATGAAACCTATTAACGCAATTACAAGCGCGTATATACCAATACAACGACGTGATTTTTCAACGCATTCAGTATTAGGTAATGTTACTGTAAGATATCTATATGAACCTGGTGAACTTAAAGGTGGTATAAAAAGAGCAACTCATCCTATTTGGAATATTACGACGCACAGGATATCTGACATAACAAGATCCACGGGTAGACCGGCAATCTACAGATTAGATTCAACTGCTCCTCAACGAGGAATTACACGTTAACAATTACAAGTAATTCCCGATGATACACAATTACCACCCCGATCACTTAACTAGCACCCTGACGTCGATTACACTCAAGACAGGTCAACATCACATTTTCACGTATATGACCGCGACTACTATCTTTTCTGTCTACGGTGAATAGTCTTGGATTATTACTCGAATACTGCCACAACATTATACAATTACAACTAGCACAGTGATTATTTGCCATTGTTTCAACGTGTTGATAAATTCAATATCAAGATCAAAATCACGTTTATTTTTGTTTGTCACTTTGTTTATAACCAGCTAAATGTTTTTCTTATTATATCGTTATCAAGGTCATTATTGATCACTGACGCTTCCATGACAATTCTTCGCAGCTGAGATATTCTTTCGACTCGAGACACTGCGAGATAAACTAAATTTGACCATTCGACACGATCATCGACGATGCAAACAACTGTATCAGTAATAGTCAGTCCTTGAGATGAGTGTATCGTCATTGCGTATCCTAGCGTCCATGGAGATTTGTTTATTTTTAGTGCATCTTCAACAGCGTTGATATCAACTGTGACAATATCATTTAATACTAAATTCTGTTGCTCAGAGGATCCTGGTACATCAACGTCAATATCTTGTCGTCGTGTATCTGCTGGTTGATAACTTTGGAAACTTTTCTTTATGTAACTGAAACAACTGCTGTTGAAGTGTATCACGAACTATCTTTCTACTTGCAACTACCAAATCATTTGGTCTCTTCGTTTGCAGAAAGTCGTTCATTGAAGTTTCTGAAATTACTTCACGCATTACTTTACATTGAATTATATTCGGTTGTAGTCTGATTAATTTTTTTAAACCGTTTTAATTATTCATCAAGTGCTCTATGATCATCGGTTACTTCGTAATAATCAACAAAATCTTTTAACCAATTATGTGGAGATGGTCCAACTACAGGTGGTGGTTGACCGTGATCGTTACACATTATCACGGCATTATTTCTTGTTAATAACCAATCAAGAAATGTTTTTAATGTTTCTGATGATACTGTACATATTTCTTCCCAGATTATAATCCTTGAAATATATTTCTCTCCCATTCGATCAGGAGTCCATGCATCACCCTTGTATCGAAAAAACTGTGATAAGTACATGATTGTACACCTCGTCGTTTCATCTCTCGCGCGAGTCTGTGTGTAGGTGTTAGCACGATCATATCTGAGTTCTGAAATTGTTCGATCACTCGGGTTCTTTTACCAGAACCCCACATACACTGTCTTGTGTCTGGTTATTGGATCGTACACCGATGGTAACAACGAAGTTGTCGACGATAGCTTTAACATCTGATGTTTTTTACAATAAATATCTCTGATTTCAACATCAGCAGATTCCGAATAACCAAGTATATTTTCTTTTTTTATTCTCCATGAACCCCACGATGCATAAGTGTCGATATTTAATTTTTCCAACAATCCTGAATATTTTTTATTGATATAAAACGAATCCGTAGCGACTCTGACAGCGAATACAGAAATTCTGTTTATCATCGATAATAGATTTATCGAAACGTATGTGAGCATTGAAGATCTTAAATAAGTATACTGCGGTGTCTCACCGTCCATATAGCTCACAATTGTACCTAATTTAGTTCCATTTGGCAAGAATCTGTTTCTCGACTTAGAAACGTGTTTCTACTCGTTGTATCAACGATTATAAAATCTAACTCAGCATCGTCCATAATCAATCTTGTACAATGTCATCTATGATCATATGATCCTCCTTGGGTGAACTTGCCAATTATTTTTCTACCAAGATCCTTCGTAATTTTATTCTCATAATCGTTTTTATCGGGATTCTCATCATCGGAATATTCTTTTTGTTGTGGTAACCAAACTTCGGTTTATTTCCGATATGATATAATTGCTTCACTGATCGTCAGAGATAATATTATTTTATAATCAAGCATATATCGTAATAGTATTATTGGTACCCAGCGTTTTTCTGAAAAATGCCTACCGAACCAAACATAACAAATCGTATGGAGATCTTTAGCAAACTCGAATGACTCGACACAAGCAAATCCAGTCAGGTCAATGTCTGGTAATGGTCCATTTATCGATACTCGCGTCATTTCGTGTGTCGGATGACCAAATCTTTTAATGTATATAGAACAATGTCCGTATCCGAGAAAACTTCCTGGATAACATGCAACCATATCAACCGAAATAACATCTTTATGATCGTATTTAGTATTCCACAATCCACCGTTACCGTATTCGACACAACAAGGTATTATATCATCAAGAAAATCAAATCTAGTTGGTTTTCACGAATTTTTCTTTCTAGCAAAATGAGCCGCAACTGACGGAACAGTAAAACAGTTACTGAGTAATTAGTCAGTATCATCAGTATACTTCATTGCAAGATTTCTCATTTTTGTGTGAAGAAGATCTGTTCGATAAATAACGCCATTAGGTCGTACAAACTGATCAAATTTTTTTTCTTCCATACAAATACTTCCATCTGGTCTAATCAGTTCATCGTCGTTCTCAGAACTCTGAAATAACCATACTGACACGGGATCGTTTTTACTTATTTCGTTAATAAAATCCAAAATATCTCCTTGATAAAATTTAATAGTTCGATTTCGTGGAAACAGTTACTGCGCTAGTCCAAACGTGCGCGTTATGATCAATAATTTCGATCGAAGCTCCTTTTGATTTATATTTTGATTTATACAATATTTCTCCTGTTATCGTTCTTATGGTTATTGGAAATTTTAGTTGTTTTCCTAACTCAGCGACATCTTTGATAGAAGCCCCGGTATCTTTAACCATTTCTCCCCACTCGTTTATTATTTTACATCTTTTATCCGTTAAACCGTTTCCACGGGTCGAAACGGTAAAGTGTTCTGTTACTCGTTCGGTTACACAATTTATTTTTGAAATTTTCATTGGTTTCAGATTATCAACGCTAGGTTTCTCATTTATCGGATAGATTCCATAAATAACTGCTGTTACAGGATACGCTCGCTCATAATATGGTTTGTCAATACCAATCAATAGACCTGGTTTGGAAATTCTACTCAGTATGACAATTTTTTTTATTGGCATGGATAGGATCATATTTGTCACGGATAATCCAACTATCTGTTTCTGTTAAAATGACAAATTTTATTCTGAAAAGATATTTTCGATTGTCAATGTGGATGATAATAGCTGCTGCTCGTTTGTCATTCATCGTAGCGTTGATGATACCTCCCGTGCGTATAATCTTGAACCTTGACCATACATGAGATGCGCCATCTTTTCTAAATTCTTTCTTGGCGTCGTGAACTTTATTAATGAAATTTTTATTATTTGGATCAACTAGATCTCGCATCGGCAGGTCGGGAAATATCCTGTCGGTATTAAATTTATGTGTTTTCCAGGGCTTGATCTTGGATAATCTATCGAATTCGTTCATATTATGTTTCAAACAAGTATTTAAATTAAAATATTATGTATACAATGTCTCGATGCAAATGGTTGATAATCGGCTCATTAACTCCTTGTAATAAATTCTGTAAAAAAAAAAGAATTCTGCGGACAACACTTGCAAAGCGTTCGGGGTGAAAGTTTAGGACCAATACCGTGTTTACGATGTAGTGTCGGAGTTAGAAGTAAAACACAGTTGTGTGCACAATGTAGTGGAAAAAATACAGAGAACTCAAAAGATATTATGATAAAAAAAATAATGAAACTGACAGAGTCAATGGCTACGCCATAAAATCCGTTGAGGACTATCTAACTAGGTTTTCAGGCAAATCATGATTTAAATAAATGATATCACATATATGGATCAAATATAAACCACGGGTTTGTAAAGCATCCTATAATAAAAAACTACGAATCAAATCGTGATGGTGTAATCAGAAATTGTAGGTTGAAAAAACCGGTTGGTCATGTCGTTAATACTGGCTATCTTCAATTTAATACTGGGAGAAATAAAATGTATCTCTGTCATCGTTTCGTATACGAGTGTTTCTTCGGAATGATCAAAGGTGGTCTTGTGATCGATCATATTGACTCAAACCCTAAAAATAATAATTGATCCGATCTGAGACTTGTCACGCAAAGTCAGATTTCTGTAAGTGGTTGGACTGGTAAATATGATGAATCAGTTGCAAGGAGGGTGGTTAAATCTACAAATGTAGATACAGGTGAAGATAGAATTTTTCAATCGATGTATACAGCTCCAAAGTATTTTGATATCAACTCGCGTGCGGTAAAATACGTCGCAGAAAATATAACCAAATCTGCTTTTTGAAAAAATATAAACAAAAAATTGTTTTCAAATATTATTGTTAGGTATAAACTGTCAAGCTAGGATATATTTAGCAAGTAATTACCTCAAATTATATTTATTACCTATTTATTTAATTTTTAATGGGGGGTCAATACTTCACTCCTATACTGCTTATTTTCTCGTCTTTAGCGAAGGGAGATAATTCTGTAATATATCTTTTCTCCGTAGATTGTGATTTTTATGATCGTAATTGGTCAGTTAACCATCTACGTCGTAATTAATATCAGTAATGTAACATAATTGTACTAGCAGAAGGATATTTATGGTTTGTAATGTACAAAATAGAAGATTAAACGTATTTTACATCGTACAATATAGCAAGTTATTTTTATATCTGTTACGAGAAATGGAGGCAGAACACGCTGTTTTTTAGTGGAGATATTTACAATCTATTCAGAAACCGCTGTTATAATGCAGAAATATTTAAACCGATCTGTAGATAACTATAAACGGCGCCGTGGTAGGACATGTACATATATTTTATCAAGGCAGAACACGCTGTTTGAGTGCAAATATTTACAATCTGTTCAAAAACCGCTGTTTTAATGCAGAAATATATTTAGTTTACAGTGTGTTCAAAAACCAATCTGTAGGTAACTATAAAACGTTTGATGGTGCAGTAGTCAGAGTTCTGGTGAAAATAATTCAATTTTAGGATACTTTCGCTATTATGATAAAAGACTGTATTTTTTTCAAGGCAGAAACCACTGTTTTAGTGCAGATATATTTACAATATATTCAGAAACCGCTATTTTAATGCAGATACTATCTATTCAGAAACCGTTGTTTTAATGCAGGAATATATATAGCTTACAATCTATTCAGAAACCGATCTGTAGGTAACTATATAATAATTTCTGAAACGTATAATTGTCAGATGCTTCCGTAGCTCATTGCTAGAGTGTTGAATTACGAAACTCGCGGTCTGGGATCGAATCTCACGACTGAAAACTGTCGGTGGTTGCGCTTATTTGTGATTTTTATAATTGATTGGGGGCTCCGCTGAACGCCTCGAAACTCAACAGAAGAAAAACAACACAATCCCACCACGTCAGCAAGTGGTGGATACATGTTTTTATATCACCCACGGGCTGATTATTGGGGGATGTCAAAATCTGTTGAGTGTAGAGAAGGCCCCGTATATGTTGTGCTGTTCTTCCTGTAAATATTACAAATACTGTGTGTTGTGCTGTCCTTACTGTAAATATTATAAATACTATGTGTTGTGTTATCCTCTAAACTTGTTAGAATGGGATGGCAGGCTAGGAGTTATGAGGATTGTACTGTCTTTCCTGTAAATATGTGTTGTGTTGTCGTCTAAACTTGCTAGAATGCAGTGGCAGGCTAAGGGTTTAAATGAGGATTGTACTGTCTTTTTTGTGTATCCTCTAAACTTTCTAGAATGCGGTGGCAGGCAAGGAGTTATGAGGATTATTTTGTATATATATATATATATATATATATATATATATATATATATATATATATATATATATATATATATATATATATATATATATATATACTGTATAATGAACTATGAAAATATCATTGATATTATTTCTGCTATTAAAAAAGTTTTAATAAAAGGACTTAATATATCTGATGAACTGAATCCTGAAAAAGTTATTTCTGATTTTGAAACTTTAGAAGGACGTAAAAATCACGGAATGTACACACTATCATCTGAATACAAGTTCGTAAAACAAGTTCAGGCGGCGATGATTCAGTCACTGGCTACTGTAGAAGATGATCAGGTCAAAGAATTCGTCCCCCTCAATGTCGCAGTAAAAAGAATTAGATCGGAGTTATCTCGTGAATACTAGGCAAAGAAAACAATGCTCGTATAAGACAATTAATAAAAATTATGTCAGATCATGAAACAGTACAAAGTAATCCCGGTGAAAATGAAGATTTCGGTAATGGAGTCCCTGTTAGCGCTGAACACGTGTAATATTTTATTATTCTGAAATATCTGAAATATTTTTATTATTTTGAAATAGTTTTATTATTCTTAAATATTTTTATTATTCTTAATAACATTTTTTAGTATTTTTTTGCAAATCTGATCGATTTACACGATTCTGAGTACCAACCACCCCATCAATTTCAGATAGAAAATAAAATATTTCAGATATTTCTGATAAAAATAAAATATTTGAGACAAAAATAAAATATTTCAGATATTTCAGAATAAATAAAATATTTCAGAATAAATAAAATATTTGTGATAAAATAAAATATTTGTGATAAAATGAAATATTTCAGAATAAATAAAACATTTCAGAATAAATAAAATTTTATTGATAAAGATCATTACAGTAAAAGTCCTAGATCAAAGATCTACGATATTACATATAGATTCACAATCAATTCTTCTCCACGTAGGTCAATTAATCGTCCAAGGTGGTCTGTGAGTTTAAAATTTATTCGTGTTAACATATTATTATGACACCGTAGATAAACAGGATTAGTTGTTTCTTGCACACTTAAACTTCCATGAGGGACTTGTGGTGTAAATGTATACAAAATATATCCTTGTTGAGCCTGATTCGATTTTCCAAGATCTATTTGATAACTGCCATCAACTACGTCACAAACGAGATTAACCGCGATCGTGGAAGTTATATTAATGATTCCTGGTGAGACGTGGCGTCCACCTCCGTATGGATCGTTTTCATGTCTTAGAATATTGTCGTGCTGTGGTATTATCTTTCTCCATGCCTCGACAATTTTAGGAAAGTTTTCGTTGATATGATCGTGGAGTGATTTTGTCAAGTCGTCTATGGCAAATCCTGGTAATGTAAATGTCAGTAATTCAGCTTCAGTTAATTTATAATGATCTACATATAATTGTTTGATAGTAATTTTTCTATCTGTAACTGTATAAGTACGAACATTTATTGCCTCAACAGTATACTGATTAGCATATTTAAGGTCTGACACCATTTGATTTAAATGTTGTATCGTTGAAATGATCTGATGTTTTAGATCATCATTAGGATACTCCGGGATATAATTTTTAAACAACTGTGCTAATGTCGTTAATGTAGTTGTGTACTCGGTTCTAATCCTTTTAGCTCTCTCTCTCTCTCTCTCTCTGAAACCTTTTTCATTAACAGTCATAATTGAAGTTTTTCTATCCTCATAAATGAGGTAAAACGGTAGGAAATATCTTCCATCAGACCAATGTAAACAAAGTAATTCACCCCACCCCATGGATATTCATTCCGATATTCCGGAGTTGTTATAAATTTAGCTTTGTCTGTGAGAAAATCATTTAACTTCGGTTCTGATGTTCATGCAGGTAACGATGGCGGGATTTCTGGCCAACCTAAAGCAGTTCTGATCGATGATTGATAAATATCAACGACGTGCAATTTCTTTTACTGGAATTGCAGTTGGAAATTTTATTCTAAATTCAGGATTAGTTAAACTTACTGAGATGATCGTTGTTTTTCGTGGAGTTGTGTTTGTCACGATCTGCTGGAGTAGCTCTTGTGATGTCATTATTAATATTCGTACATTTAATACCAACGCAGTTGTATATTTTAATCATCTCTGAAAACTCAAAATTAGAAATTATTTCATCATTGAGGTTTGCTAATAACAACGAAGATAACTTGGAATATGCGACCGTCGCTGTGTATAATTTTATCATGGAATCAGATAATTTTTTATTCACACAAGTACATATTTTTTTGCGATGATATTGAGAACACCTGCAATTGTTGTTGTAGCTGAAATAAGGATTGTCACAGCTACTGGTGCCATCATTGTCATTGTTGATTATAACACACCGGTTACAGCAACAACAGCGGATACTGAATAAACAATCAAGCCGACGATAACCAATCGTCGTCTATATTTTTTACTTTTACCGTATATTTTTCGACGATATCTTTTAGCGCCGTTTGCCATTCACGTGCTCGATTATTCCTATATTGAGATGCATCGTCGATTAAGGTACTCATTATATTTTATGCAGCGACCAATTGGGGTGTTTCAGCTACAAATTCCAAACTCCACCAGTAAGATGTTGCAGTTAATTTCATATCAGCTGCTTCCAGTATAAATGTTTCTTCGGTTCCCTTGTTTAATGTGATAGTCACAACCCCGGAAAACTTTGTCGGTGGAATGTCGCCTGGGATATGTTGTGAAAATTTCAAATTTAGCGGCACTGAACACATACAGTCTATACACTCCAGTGACCGTTGCGGTATATTTGATGGTGTTGTTTTATTTTAGACCATGTTGCAAATCCAGATGATACTGTGTGTACTAAGTTGGTAATATGCCCGGGTGTAACTCCAGGTGGTATTTTAATCAAACTGGTTTTGTTAACGATCTCAGGAATCCCACTTACGATATCCTGCTGTGTTTGTTTAATCGTGTCAATGTTGGTCTTGATATCAGAAAGTTTCATGTCAACGGTGTGCGGAGTACCAAAGAATTCCTCTCCGGTTTCATAAATTTTTCTAAAACTACTAAGGAGATTTGCAAACGCGTTTACATGAACATCATACTCGTCCCGCAACGTGGATAATTTACCGTCACCGGTGTCAACATAATTTTTTGTCGCGGATCTCTTAAAACCACTATTTTGTTACCGTTCATGCTGAGTTCACCTGTCATTGTATCGCCGATCTTTTTTACGCGTTCTCCTGCAGCTTTCTGCGTATCATCTCTTAACGCCGCGATTGATATCAGCGAATCTCTGATTTTTCCGCTATCAGTGAACACAGGGATGTTACCTGGAGTAGCTCCAATAACCCTACGAATTATTTCATGCCATTTGATATCGCTGGTTTTTAGTTTTCCTTGTCGGTTCTGAAAAATAACAACCTCATTTGGGTCTATCCTGATCAGTCTTAAAAGATTGTCGATTTCATCCTTGGTCACATATTTTGATAAATCTATATTGGTGCGTTTCACTTTTCTGTTGAGAAGAGATCAACCATTATTCTTTAACGATTGTTTAAATGTATACTCGTGCACGACTTTGTGAGGTGGTTTGGTTGACGCTGATATCGCCTCGAGGACATTTAATACTTCACGAGCACATTTCGCAGGATCGGTCAGTGTTTGTGTTGGTAGCGTTGAGTACCAGACTGTGGTTGGAGTGTTTTGCACATATTTGAGGAATTCAACTGGCGGTGCTAACCCATACGAATCAAAATAGATAATTCCACGTGGATCGATCGCGTAAGCAACCCAGTGAGTTCCTGGACCATCGCTGTTATCGAGATTAATAATTCCAGTTTCTGGATTGTTTGGTTGTGCTGGTGGCTGATCTCTAATATAGACACCCTTGAAATTTTTTATATTTAATTGTTTAACAGCATCGAGCAAGTCAAAAATTTGACATAGGGGTAAAACCGTTGGTTTTCAAAACACCTTGTGTGATGTCTAGAACCGTTTTAGGTACCATGAGGGTGGAGTTCCTGGAAGTCTTAACCCGCGTCCTCTTTTGTATCCTTTTCCAGTTGCTTTCTTTAATGCCATTCAAGCAACGGTTCCAGCAGCTCCTAACGCGGCGGCTTTAGCAACAGCTCGGGCAGCAGCAGCTATCAGTGCTGGTATCGCGGCGAGAAGAGGAGATATACCACCGGTTTTAATCATGTCTTTGACGGCTGTTTGGAGCAAAACTAAGTTGAACCCCAGTTTTTGCTTGTTTTGCTTTATTGAAATGATTAAGTTGTTTTAGTCAGCGATACTTTGTTTGGACCTCCAGTAATTTGATCATTTTTTAGTGTTATCGTTGCCCCACATGTGCTCGCCTTTTTCGATTGTAATTTTTTCGCCTGACCAGAAGTCAGAGTGACATTAACGTGACTGTATGACATTTTATTTAATACGAGATTGATCTTATTGTCAACATGTTTTCCACTGGTGCATCAACGAATCTCATTCGGCCGCCAGCACCTTCAAGTAATATTGCTTTATCAGAAAGTATAACAGCCATTGCTCTGTAATTAGCTATAGCTCTTCTTGTCACATTAGCCAGAAAGTGCACATCAACGACAGAATGTCTAGTTAAATCCAGATGCTCTAGTGAGAAGTAATAGATTGGATAATGAGATATAAAATCCAATTGTGATATTTGCAAACCAGTATCAATATTTAGATCACGCACTAGATATTTCGTCAAGCGTTGATATGCACGTGCAACATGATTATTATCAAAATTTAACAGTATGTTCTCAGACGGTTCTTGATGTCCGTTTATTCTCAAAGAAACGTCAGTGATACCAAGTTGATCAAATATCATGTGACTCCGTGTTTGTGAGTTTGTTCGTGTAACATCTTGAAGAGCAATGAAAATATGTCGCGGTGCAGAAACTCCCTGCTGTGATGCTATATGCCATGTACATAAACCATTATTATGACTCTGAATAATATCTATGGTTGTTGTAAGCCACGATAACAACAATTTACCACCTTGATCCATAAAAGAAAGCAGTCGCTGTTCTTCAGGAATTGCCGGAGTCATTACCGGCATCCACAGTGATAGTTTTTTTATTTCTACTTTACCAGCGTCACCCAAAGGTCGTCATAAAGCATCATTATCGTCATTTTTTCTAACAAGCACAACCGTATGTTTTACTCCAAAAATTACCTTTCTGACATCTCTACAAAATCCATAGATATGCGACAGCGGAATGGCACATGAAAAATTTATACGATCCCCGTTCAACATTAATCTACGTGTATGAAGACCTAAATTAAATTCTGTATTAGCGCTAATGATCATGTCTTCCACGTCGATATCAGCAGGATTAGGAGTAGCGTGGTTTTTTGGTCGTCTAATAATAAACTGATCACTGTTAAGACGATCAAACGTGTCTTTGGCAAACATCAATGATGGACCAGCTGATCTTGTATAATCATCAGAATATCTCCCTAGACCAATTATTGTTCTAGCAACATCGACATCATTCTGAATCGATTCGATATTTTTTCCATCAATCATATATATGGCGCTACTAAACAATGCTATAATTTCGTTATTGACAAAACCGATTTTAACATCATTCCCGTATACTGTATCATCTGTTTTTATAATTTCACCTTCTACTTCAATAATTATCAGCTGCTTCCAGAATAAATGTTTCTTCAGTTCCTTTATTTAATATGATAGACACAACTCCAGAAAATTTGTCAGTTGAATGCCGCCATGGATACGTTGTAAATATTTCGAATTTTGCAGCACTGAACACAGACAGCCTGTACACACCAGTGACTGTTGCGGTATACTTGATAGTATTATTTTGCTTTGATCATGTTGAAAATCCCGATGATACTGTGTATACTATGTTGGTAATATGCCCCGGAGTTACTCCAGGTTTGATTTTAAAAAAACTAATTTTGTTGACGATCTCAGGAATCCCACTCACGATATCTTCGAGTGTTTTATTAATCGTATCTAATGTTTTTCTGATATCAGAGTTTTGCGGTAACCGTCAACGGATCACCAAAAATTTCATTTGCGATTTCGTTAAGTTTTCTAAAATTTCTACGGAGATTTGTGAACGCACTTACGGGAACTTCATATTCAGCCCGCAACGTGGATAATTTACCGTCTACGATGTCAACGTATTTTTTGTTGCGGCACCTTCGTCAGATGTTGGATCTCTCAAAACCACTATCTTATTCTCGTTCATACTGAGTTCGCCCGTCATTGTGTCGCCAGTGTTTCTCAAACGATTAGCAACGCTTAGTGTAATCTCATTGTTGATGGTTGCAAATGATATACTTGAGGCTTTGATTTTTCCGCTGTCGGTAAATACTAGAATGTTATCCATGACCGCACCGAGTACTCGTCGAACTATATCATTCCATCTGATATTGCTAGTTTTTAGCTTGCCATATCGATCCTGAAAAATAACAACCTCATCTGGGTCAACTCTAACTAGGTTCATAATATCAGCGAGTTCACCTTTAGTCGCGTACTTTGACAGATCAATGTCGCCGGATTTTTTCTTAGTACTGGTAGAAGATCTTCTGTAAATATCAACCATTATATAAGATCCTTTGGATCTAAAATCTAAGATCTGTTTAAAACACCTTGCGCGCAACGAAATTGTTACTCATATAATCACACACGACTTTATGTGGCGGTTTGGATGATTTTGATACAGCGTCAAGAACATTAATTGCTTCACGGCCGCATATTGGCGGATCTGTCATTGTTTGAGTGGGTAGTGTTGAATACCAAACTCGCGCGTGAAGTGGCGCGACATATTTGATAAACTCACGCGGTGGAGCTAACCCGTACGAATCGAAATAAACTATTCCACCGCGTATTATACCCAATGAGTACCGGGTCCTGAATTTGATTCGAGATTAATAATACCAGTTTCGAGTCTGTTCGGTTGTTCCGGTAATTGATCTCGCATAAAAACACCTCTTAAATTTTTTATTTTTAGTTGTTTAGCAGCATCAAGTAAATCAAAATTTGATGCTGGAACAGCTAACGAAGTGATCATGGAAGCCTCAGGCCTCTTTCTCAACGAGATCCCAGTAATCTTAGACCCTTTCACTTTTTTAATATCCTTTCCTGTTGTTTTCTTCAGTGCCAATCCAGCAGCGGTTCCAACAACACCTAACGCAGCTGATTTTGCTACGGCTGGAGCAGCAGTAGCTAATAACGCTGGTATTGCTGCAAGAAGTGGAAATATACCACCTGTTTTAACCATATCTTTAATGGCACTCGGAGAAGGATGAAGTTGAACTCCGGTTTTTGATTTCAGTGCTTTATTGAAGTGTTTTACTTGATTCTTGGTTAGTGACAGTTTATTTGGACCACCACTAGAAATCTGATCTTGTTTCAACGATATTTTTGTTTCTGCAGTTTTTTGTTGAATTTGACTTAAGTTTCCTGACCTGACTGGGAGTCAGAGTTACGTTAACATGACTGTACGACATTTCATGATAAATACTTACCACGCTCCAAATAATGATTAAAGATTCTCCACTGGTGCATCAACGACTCTCATTCTACCGCTACCACCTTCAAGTAACATTGCTTTGTCGCTCAGTATAACAGCGATTACTCTGTAAGGACCATGAACAATTGGTGGACCAGGATCGGTAACCGGCGGTTCATTAACTTTAGCTTTAAAATGTATATCAACGACAGATTGTTTTGACAAATCAAGATGTTCCAGCGAAAAGTAATAAATCGGATAGAAATTTCTAAAATCTAGCTGTGATATTTGTAGACCATATATATATATATATTGATCACGTCCCATAAATGACATCAAACGATGATATGCGCGTGCTACATGATTATGTGTATGTATAATCCAGTACTACATCATCGGATGGTTCTTGTTGTCCGTTTATTCATAACAAAACCTCGCTAACGCCTAAATTGTCAAATATCATATGAGAGTGAAATATGTCGCGGTGCAGAAACACCTTGTTGTGATGCTATATGCCAAGTAAATATACCCGGAGTATTAGTACCTTGAATAGAATACGTGGTTACTGTCAACCATGATAACAATGATTTACCGCCTACATCCATAAATGACAATAATTTCTACTCCTCCGTGAATGACGGAGTTAATACCGGCATCCACAATGAAAGTTTTGATATATTTACTTTGCCATTAGCAATACCATCACTTCGTCAGATTGCATCATTATCATCACCTTTTCTTACGAGCACAACTGTGTGTTTAGCTCTAAAAATGAATTTTCTAATATTTCTGCAAAATCCAAAGATGTGAGATAATGGAATTGCACACGAAAAATCTCTATCATTTCCTAACAACATTGATTGACGTGTTGCAAATCCTATGTTGTAATTTGGGCTAAGACTTTTTATAATATCAAATGCAGCACCTGGTCTAGCTATATGTTCAAAATCATCTGGCTGTGGATCAACTGCAGTGCCTTGTGGTGTTCGTACTTTAATAAATTGAGCATGATTAGCGTTGTCAGTAACATCTTTAGCAAACATTATTGTTGGACCGGCTGATCTTGTGTAATCATCGGAATATCTTGCTAAGCCTATTATTGTTGTGGCAACATCAACATCCTTCTGAATTGATTCAATATTTTTTCCATCGATCAAATATGTAGCGCTATCAAACAGTGCCATAATTCCGTTATTAACAAAACCAACTTGTAAATTGGCGCCGTATGGCGTATTAGCTACAATGTCCATCAGAAGTCTACCTTCTACTTCAATAAATGCCTCAGGGGGTAAAAAATATCTACTTGTATCCTGAACTTGGAGTTCTATACGTTCCCGTTGATTTGGTTGTCTTGCATCATTGGAATAAAATTGATAATCACGTACTAATTCATCCTTGAGGACCGGTGCATCTGTATCAAGTGCTGGGTCGGGTACGCGTTTAAACATTTTATTATATACTTTCAATTTAAATCAACTTACCGACGAGTATGAAATCTACTTCCTGCTATCAAATTTGCAGTAATATTTCTTTGTTCTTCATCAGATTCGGATGGTAAAATCATCTCCTCTAGTTTTTGATTTGCAGCTTGATTTATTATTTTACTTACATCTGCGGGCATATCTTCAGTGCTTGCTAGCTTTACTGGTTGTGATTTTCGTTTTATTAATCGTGGTAGTCTATCTTTGATCGCCGAGAACGCCTTACCAGCAACATTGATAATTGTACCATGAGCCTTTTCACGAACAACATCAATAGCTTTCATCGATAATTGTTTTGCAACAGGGGCTACTTTTGGGGCTAACCATCTAAATAACCCCTGAATAACATCACCAAGTCCATCTCCGTAAATTACTCTGTAAATTGGTAATCGTGAGTGTACTGCTCTAACCAGTACAGATCTACGATGATTATTGTGTACAATCATCTTATTTTATTTACCATTTATCTAATCATACTGACTTTTAGTCACTGTCAACAAGTTCATCGATAAGTTCTCGATAAACACCGATATCCATAATATCACCTTGGAATAATCGCCGACAAATATCAGTTGCTTCATTAATTATTTCTGGTGAGTTATTTCCGGCTCATTTTCCTCCTATAAGAACTTCTAGTCATGATACATCATTAATGATATTATCAAGACATAAACCGGATCCTGTTTTAGGTTCATCTTGAGGCGTTTCAAATACCGGTGGTTGCATTACCGGAGAAAGTACTTCAGTGATGACCTGGGGTGTACCAGGTGAATCACTTTGAGATCCAAATGGTGAATCTATCGGTGTAAATGTCATTACCGCCGCATGATTTTCTTTTAAGAATTTTTTTCTGTTGTGGTGGTGGAGGTTGTTGTTCACTGAGCTCCCTATCAATTCTTTTTATTTTTTTCAACAAGTGCGTCGAATTTAACATCATTACCTCTGACTTGTTTTTTGTTGTAATATATACGATATACCCATTTAATAAAATTGTGATTATTTACGGTTTCATGGCCAGGTTTTAGTATTTTAGATTTATTAGGTATACCAAATAGTATTTTTTCGGGTAAATCATCTTCTTTAGCAGTTTTAATATATTCTATAAACTCTTTCTCAAATTCAATTCAGTGTTTTCTTTTATTGGTTTAGTTTTAGGTACAAGTTCTTTTTACACATCGGCGACCTTAGCACGAATTCTACCAATATCTTCAAGTATTTCTTCACCGTCAGGGGAGGTGGAGCTCCAGCTATATCAGTTGGAAGATCTCGTAAAATTTTCTTTGTTTGCTTAGTTCTTCTTGCTATTTTTTCAGTTTGTCCGGCAGTTCGTTTTAATACCTGAAGAAGACCCTCTTTTTTCTCTTCTTCATCTTTAATATCTCCATATACAACTTTTTCAGTAACTGCTGTAATGGGTTCAAATAACTTTTTAGTACCTTCTTCATATTCAACTTGTCTTCGTTGTTGTGCCTGTAGGTTTTTTCTAAATGAGTCTCTGACAGGAAGAAAATTTTCGATTGCTTTTAATCGTTCTCGAGCTATTCTTGCAGTATATGATTCTTGGTGAACCATTTTATTTTGATATAACATAATGATTTAATTACAGCAGTGGGGGGGGGGGCACCTTAATTAGATGTCATATGGATAAACAAAACACACATAACAAATTTAGAAAAACATAAATGACGATGATAAAGTAACGAAATAAACTAACCCCCAAGAGAGACTCTTGGTTGGTTAGAGGTTTCAGTTTAGTGTTAGTAAACGTTTCAAACAAATGGTCTGTTCGCCCTTCCTGCTGCTTAAAATATACCTCTCCAATTTTTGGATGATTTTAATATGGTACCAATGGTTCCGGACAATCTTTTGTGGGTGTTGGGAGGGGGTGCGGAAGGTTCCTCAAAAGGAATACATAAAGTGGGAATAGAGCGTGTGCATATATAGTGGGGATAGAGCATTCAAACTCCAACAAGAAATTGGTCACGATAGTTCAATAAATTCTAGTGGTGATGTTAATCTGACCTCTTAGAAATCCGAGCTAATAGCAGATCATTATGCAGTAAGACCGTTGCTTTGCCAAAGCAAATTCCCTGCAGATGTTGAGGCACTCGGTTAATATTGCCGTGGACGGTGACAAGGTATACCTCACTGTCTTGGCAACTGCCTTCAGTAAGAGCTGCAGATTCTCCCTTCAACAAACACTACCGGCAAAAACAAAATCGGCATGTGACATGGGTACGAGCCTTAAGGTCCAGTGCTTCCATCATCTTAATTGGAACGTTAGTCCATGTCCCATCCAAAATCTCCAATTGCAATGCCCCAGTATAAGAGGGCAGAGGGGGAGGTTTAAGAGTCCAAGCACGAGAGTGAAACTTGTAGTTGCACACTTAGACCAGTGGCTGTGGCATCAGCATGTGGTAACCAACCACTCCTTATCTTGCCTGGCGAATTCATAGCCACTCGAAAACTATTTTGGAAACCTCCCTTTCCAACTGGAGGAGTTTCTTGTCTTCCAAGCCCCGAGGTTCGGGACACAAATCTGGCAGGGAGGGGACGCAATACAATATGTTTACCAACTAATCAAAAGACCAGATTCTTCCTCTTCGAGCCAACAAGTGGGAAGAGGCACTGACCGTCTTAGCTGTGTTACGTATATTTGATTAATTTATATTTAATTCTTTGTTAGTTTTAAATTTTGCTTAATCCATTACATGCTATTGTAATTTTATTTTCTGGATTTGACATTTTCCAGAAATTATGTTCAGTTTTTCGTAAACCTAATATTAGAAACTTTGTATCTAATGCTGACCTAGTTCCTGACCTTGATTCATGAGTTGAAGTAAACAACTTTTTTTAAGAAACAATTTTTTTAAAAAAAAGATTCCTTCTTAGAGTAGATTAATAAAGTGAAATCGAGGCCGTACTTGAAGTACATGACAAGTAAAATGTACAATTATTTTAAATTCTGGTTTTACCGGAAGATTAACTCGCATCAGTGCATCTGTTTTGCACAGTAGCCAGATTTAATATTGATGTATTGGGAAGTAATTTTATTCTGACCTTAACACTTGACACGTGCATGTGTTTTGTTGTGACCAGTTTGAATTTAATCTTTATTTTTTTTCTTCCAATTATTTGCATTTTAATAGATTATTTTCCCCTGGAAATACTTTTGTGCTCTAAATTAATTCTTGGACAAAGACAATTATCAAAATTTACAGAATTCAAACACTGGAATATTATTTTCTGTGATTCAACAAAGAACTGTTGACACATCAGTACTAAACTGACTTTTTCGATTTCATTCTGATTCGAACATAATTTTATAAGGACATTTTATTACTAGGACTTCTACTTTTTAATTCTTGGATTATTTTTGGATTCGATTCATAAAACCCTAAGTTTATTTTCCCATTTTTACCTGTTTTTTCTAGGGAAATAAATTATTTGATAACTTTTACAAAGCTTGTTGTCTTCACCTTTTTCTTGTTATTGTTTGAAAGACCCTAAACATGTAATAACTGGTTGCTCCATGAACTTATTTGAGCCTACCAAAACTGTCAGCCAAAGACTTGCCAGATGATTCTGGTCTGATGGAGGTGCCCTCATCAGAACATGATTGCTGCTCTCCCTTTCAATGAGACATGATCTGCTTGTTGCTTAATGAGGGCCATGAGCCTTGCACCTCCTTGACCCATTCTAAATCCGAATTTGTTCTTCCTAAGAAGAGGCCTTGGATCAAACCATTTTCAGCACTACGTCTATACAACCTTGAGGGATTTTTAGGTCAAATTATGTTTTCTGGAACAAAGAGAAAGATCCCATACCTTCCTAGGAACAAGTGAGGTTTTGATTTATGTTTCACTAGATCAGTTCTTAAACAAAAATTTAAGTTTTATTTGCGAATTTTATATGTATGTAAAAATTATGACATCTACCTTAACTGACACATATAGAAATGAAAAAGGTTTAATTTAAAAAAGTGTACTAACACAGTTTAAAAATTAAAATATTTTCTATTTTATGACTGTATTGAAATGATTCAGAAAGTTGACAAACCTTTCATGAAATGAGAATAAATGTACTTTGAGATATCATATGAGTAGAAAAGTTCTAGCATATCTAATGTAAAACCTAGCAACATGAATTTAGACAATCCATTCCTAAAACATATAGTAAATCCTTACTACATGAATTAAAGCAATCCATTTCTAAAACACATAATAAATCCTTACTTCATGAATCAAAGCAATCCATTTCTAAAATACATAATAAATCCTTACAACATGGATCAAAGCAATCCATTTCTAAAATACATAATAAATCCTTACTACATGAATCAAAGCAATCCATTTCTAAAATACATAATAAATCCTTACTACATGAATCAAAGCAATCCATTTCTAAAACACATAATAAATCCTTACTTCATGAATCAAAGCAATCCATTTCTAAAACACATAATAAATCCTTACAACATGGATCAAAGCAATCCATTTCTAAAATACATAATAAATCCTTACTTCATGAATCAAAGCAATCCATTTCTAAAACACATAATAAATCCTTACAACATGGATCAAAGCAATCCATTTCTAAAACACATAATAAATCCTTACAACATGGATCAAAGCAATCCATTTCTAAAACACATAATAAATCCTTACTACATGAATCAAAGCAATCCATTTCTAAAATACATAATAAATCCTTACAACATGGATCAAAGCAATCCATTTCTAAAATACATAATAAATCCTTACTTCATGAATCAAAGCAATCCATTTCTAAAATACATAATAAATCCTTACTTCATGGATCAAAGCAATCCATTTCTAAAATACATAATAAATCCTTACTTCATGAATCAAAGCAATCCATTTCTAAAACACATAATAAATCCTTACAACATGGATCAAAGCAATCCATTTCTAAAACACATAATAAATCCTTACTTCATGAATCAAAGCAATCCATTTCTAAAATACATAATAAATCCTTACAACATGGATCAAAGCAATCCATTTCTAAAATACATAATAAATCCTTACAACATGGATCAAAGCAATCCATTTCTAAAATACATAATAAATCCTTACAACATGGATCAAAGCAATCCATTTCTAAAATACATAATAAATCCTTACAACATGGATCAAAGCAATCCATTTCTAAAATACATAATAAATCCTTACTTCATGAATCAAAGCAATCCATTTCTAAAATACATAATAAATCCTTACTTCATGGATCAAAGCAATCCATTTCTAAAATACATAATAAATCCTTACTTCATGAATCAAAGCAATCCATTTCTAAAACACATAATAAATCCTTACAACATGGATCAAAGCAATCCATTTCTAAAATACATAATAAATCCTTACAACATGGATCAAAGCAATCCATTTCTAAAATACATAATAAATCCTTACAACATGGATCAAAGCAATCCAATTCTAAAATACATAATAAATCCTTACAACATGGATCAAAGCAATCCATTTCTAAAATACATAATAAATCCTTACAACATGGATCAAAGCAATCCATTTCTAAAATACATAATAAATCCTTACAACATGGATCAAAGCAATCCATTTCTAAAATACATAATAAATCCTTACTTCATGAATCAAAGCAATCCATTTCTAAAATACATAATAAATCCTTACAACATGGATCAAAGCAATCCATTTCTAAAATACATAATAAATCCTTACTACATGAATCAAAGCAATCCATTTCTAAAACACATAATAAATCCTTACAACATGGATCAAAGCAATCCATTTCTAAAACACATAATAAATCCTTACAACATGGATCAAAGCAATCCATTTCTAAAACACATAATAAATCCTTACAACATGGATCAAAGCAATCCATTTCTAAAACACATAATAAATCCTTACTTCATGAATCAAAGCAATCCATTTCTAAAACACATAATAAATCCTTACAACATGGATCAAAGCAATCCATTTCTAAAATACATAATAAATCCTTACAACATGGATCAAAGCAATCCATTTCTAAAATACATAATAAATCCTTACAACATGGATCAAAGCAATCCATTTCTAAAATACATAATAAATCCTTACAACATGGATCAAAGCAATCCATTTCTAAAATACATAATAAATCCTTACAACATGGATCAAAGCAATCCATTTCTAAAATACATAATAAATCCTTACAACATGGATCAAAGCAATCCATTTCTAAAATACATAATAAATCCTTACAACATGGATCAAAGCAATCCATTTCTAAAATACATAATAAATCCTTACAACATGGATCAAAGCAATCCATTTCTAAAATACATAATAAATCCTTACTTCATGAATCAAAGCAATCCATTTCTAAAACACATAATAAATCCTTACTACATGAATCAAAGCAATCCATTTCTAAAACACATAATAAATCCTTACAACATGGATCAAAGCAATCCATTTCTAAAATACATAATAAATCCTTACTTCATGAATCAAAGCAATCCATTTCTAAAATACATAATAAATCCTTACAACATGGATCAAAGCAATCCATTTCTAAAATACATAATAAATCCTTACAACATGGATCAAAGCAATCCATTTCTAAAATACATAATAAATCCTTACAACATGGATCAAAGCAATCCATTTCTAAAATACATAATAAATCCTTACAACATGGATCAAAGCAATCCATTTCTAAAATACATAATAAATCCTTACTACATGGATCAAAGCAATCCATTTCTAAAATAAATAAAAAATCCTTACTACATGAATCAAAGCAATCCATTTCTAAAACACATAATAAATCCTTACTTCATGAATCAAAGCAATCCATTTCTAAAATACATAATAAATCCTTACTACATGAATCAAAGCAATCCATTTCTAAAACACATAATAAATCCTTACTTCATGAATCAAAGCAATCCATTTCTAAAACACATAATAAATCCTTACAACATGGATCAAAGCAATCCATTTCTAAAATACATAATAAATCCTTACAACATGGATCAAAGCAATCCATTTCTAAAATACATAATAAATCCTTACAACATGGATCAAAGCAATCCATTTCTAAAATACATAATAAATCCTTACAACATGGATCAAAGCAATCCATTTCTAAAATACATAATAAATCCTTACTACATGAATCAAAGCAATCCATTTCTAAAACACATAATAAATCCTTACTTCATGAAGTAAAACAATCCATTTCTAAAATACATAATAAATCCTTACTTCATGAAGTAAAACAATCCATTTCTAAAATACATAATAAATCCTTACTACATGAATCAAAGCAATCCATTTCTAAAATACATAATAAATCCTTACTTCATGAAGTAAAACAATCCATCCCATAATGAAACATATTTTCCAGCCTATAATTCAATATGGAGTTAAGTTGAATTCGCTAATTTTGTAAATTTGTCATCCTTCTATAAATTGATGTAGAGTATAAGAAAAATCTAGATCAACATCTTGGCTTTGTCATTTTCATCTCTAATTTTTGATTTCATATATATTAAAGGTATCACTACACTATTTCAGATTGACTGGAAAGCTGCAGGATGAAAGATCAGCACTATTTTCATTTAGGAATAACAAGGTATCATAATTAGTCTTCAGTTAAACCTCATGTTGTTATTACCATCCATCCAACAAGCTATCAAAATTAATCTTCAGTTAAACTTCATGTTGTTATTACCATCCATCCAACAAGGTATCAAAATTAACCTTCAGCTAAACTTCATGTTGTTATTACCATCCATCCAACAAGATATCAAAATTAATCTTCAGTTAAACCTCATGTTGTTATTACCATCCATCCAACAAGCTATCATAATCAGTCACCAAATGAATTAGTCTTCAGTTAAACGTCATGTTGTTATTACCATCCATCCAACAAGATATCATAATTAGTCTTCAGTTAAACGTCATGTTGTTATTACCATCCATCCAACAAGATATCATAATTAGTCTTCAGTTAAACTTCATGTTGTTATTACCATGCATCCAACAAGATATCATAATTAGTCTTCAGTTAAACTTCATGTTGTTATTACCATGCATCCAATAGTATATCATAATTAATCTTCAGTTAAACCTCATGTTGTTATTACCATCCATCCAACAAGATATCATAATTAGTCTTCAGTTAAACTTCATGTTATTACCATGCATCCAATAGTATATCATAATTAGTCTTCAGTTAAACTTCATGTTGTTATTACCATCCATCCAACAAGATATCATAATTAGTCTTCAGTTAAACTTCATGTTGTTATTACCATCCATCCAACAAGGTATCAAAATTAACCTTCAGCTAAACTTCATGTTGTTATTACCATCCATCCAACAAGATATCATAATTAGTCTTCAGTTAAACCTCATGTTGTTATCAACATGCATCCAACAAGGTATCAAAATTAATCTTCAGTTAAACTTCATGTTGTTATTACCATCCATCCAACAAGATATCAAAATTAATCTTCAGTTAAACCTCATGTTGTTATTACCATCCATCCAACAAGATATCATAATTAGTCTTCAGTTAAACTTCATGTTGTTATTACCATCCATCCAACAAGGTATCAAAATTAACCTTCAGCTAAACTTCATGTTGTTATTACCATCCATCCAACAAGGTATCAAAATTAACCTTCAGCTAAACTTCATGTTGTTATTACCATCCATCCAACAAGATATCAAAATTAATCTTCAGTTAAACCTCATGTTGTTATTACCATCCATCCAACAAGGTATCATAATTAGTCACCAACTGAATTAGTCTTCAGTTAAACGTCATGTTGTTATTACCATCCATCCAACAAGCTATCAAAATTAATCTTCAGTTAAACTTCATGTTGTTATTACCATCCATCCAACAAGATATCAAAATTAATCTTCAGTTAAACCTCATGTTGTTATTACCATCCATCCAACAAGATATCATAATTAGTCTTCAGTTAAACTTCATGTTGTTATTACCATCCATCCAACAAGGTATCAAAATTAACCTTCAGCTAAACTTCATGTTGTTATTACCATCCATCCAACAAGATATCAAAATTAATCTTCAGTTAAACCTCATGTTGTTATTACCATCCATCCAACAAGGTATCATAATTAGTCACCAACTGAATTAGTCTTCAGTTAAACATCATGTTGTTATTACCATCCATCCAACAAGATATCATAATTAGTCTTCAGTTAAACCTCATGTTGTTATTACCATGCATCCAACAAGATATCATAATTAGTCTTCAGTCAAACCTCATGTTGTTATTACCATCCATCCAACAAGCAATAAGAAATTTGTGCATCAAATAATGGACACTATCACCAGTAAAGCTCAAAGCCAGTCTTGGGGAAATGTATGGAACACATCGGCAGATCTGTACAAATTCATCCACTGTATTTTCTTACATAAGACATGCATTTATTTAAGTCATTTACAATTCTCTCTTATTATCATCAAAGCAATATTCTCATCAGGCAAAAACTATTTCATTTATTTTAAAATGTGCACAGCATATTATTGATAAATGTATATTATACATAAACAAACAATTTCATTTTTCTGTCAACAATTGAAAGATCCATGTCTGCTCTTATTTTCTCTTTATTGTTTATCTGATGACCATGAACACAATTCAACATCCTGTCACAATTCAACATCCTGTCACCTGTCACAATTCAACATCCTGTGACAACCTGTCACAATTCACCATCCTGTCACAATTCAACATCCTGTCACTAGAAGTAACTCTTGATCAAGATCTTTCATCCTGTAAATGGAAAAAAATTCAAATAAAATGATCATTGTATGCTTTTCATTACAACTTTTATTTATAAAGATTTCAGCTCAAAATTTCCAAAACTTTCATAATTAGAAAATATTGTTGAGCTGTGTTAGGCACAGGAACATTATGAATTGTAAGGATTATAATTCATAATTCTAATGGACTTAAAGGAATAGTTATACAAGTACTTCAAACTTTAAATGTTTCTTGAGATAAGGACAATATTTCTGTGTGAAAAAATATTTATTCATGTGACTGGGTGTGATTTTCAGATGGAACATATGTTGTTCAGCCAATGTTTTATTAAATGTGAGAAAAACCGAAAACAATACAGATGTTCTCTCATAATTACATTCTCTCTCTGCCTCTCCCTCTCTCGTCACACAATTACTTATAAGACTAAATGTTTCTGTCACGTCTGCAAAACCCTCCGTAAACTAAATCAATCTCAAAACCAAATAGTAAATTTGGTCTCAAGGTATTTTAGTTTCACTGCATACCAAATTTTGCCAGAAAAATAATGAAAGAGATTAAAACTTCCAATGGCAGTGTGGCAAGATTATAAACAATGAAATATAGGTCATAATGACATAGTTTTCACTAATGACTTTACTATTCCTCATAAAGCTTTTATAAATCAAGTCATGTGACTCTACAAGCAACAGCATCTAAGATAATGACAAAAGGTAAAACCCTAACCTCATTTGTGTCATCTGATGGACAGAAGGACAAATGAAAGCATCAACTTCAGGACAAGCATCATCAATCCATAAACCAGAATAGCTTTGCAATCTGGGAAAATGTGAAAATGTGATCATCAGGCAGAATCACGTTGGAATTTTAAAACCTGGTATGTATGAAGCAAATATGAGAAGCCAGTTCACCCCTGCCCCCCCCCCCTTCCTGCTGCTAACAGATTATAGAAAAAATTCTGGAGAACATAGTAGAAACTGTGCATGATCCCTAAGTTTTGACAGCATAGCTCCAAGGGAATGAAAAGACTGACTGACGTACATCCTACCCATTTCCAATGGAGGTGACAACAGGTGAAAGAAAGATGTTTTAACAATCTTTCACCTAATATTATCCATTGAAAAACTACTTGCACAACTATTCCTACTTATATAAAATTTATACTAACTATTCTTGAATTATATCTTCTCAAATTCAGTTTGATGTCCTTCCCTTGCAAACCACCTTAGGAGCAAATCTGTCTCACGTCTCTCAGGGTTAATTTTTATTTTGGTGTTTGGCATCTTCTTCAAGTATATGTGACCTGCCAAAAAAATGCATGTAATTATTATTATCAAAACAACAATGAAGAAAAGGATTACATATCAAGATTATTCAATGAAGAAATTCTATTACATGAACTTGCTCTAAATCTGTAGGGGGGGGGGGGCATAAATGCTCAAGTCAATGGCAGTTTTGACATGTTAGGCAGCAGTACAAACTCCCATTTTAAAAAGTTAAAAAACATCCTAACTGGTACATTATACACTGCCTTAACTTTAACTGTTCAATAGTCATCTATATTGGGACTAGTACAGCATGGTTGTCTCTGGAGATGATTGACCAATGAATTTCAGTGACTTCAATCTTTGGTTAAGGTACTGAACTAAACTTTCTTTGCAGAAAGCATCAGAATTTCCCATGACCTTGAACCATGAAACTTTAAAATATACAGGTTTCTTCACTACCTTAAGTGCAAACTATTCACAAAGTTTAATCATGAAACTTCCTCTAGAGCAAGACTTATTTTAAAGTCAAGATGGCCTTGATCTTTGCCCTTTTGACTTTAACATCACTAGCCATTTTGAATATTTTAAGTGCATGCCCCCCCCCCAACATCTGTTGAGATATGTGACATAGAACTTAAGTTACTATGCAAAAACAATTTTTCATTCACAGAGTGCCCTTGACCTCTTGACTCTAACATTAACAGGATTGTTTTCTTACCTAAAGTATATAAGCTATCCCCAAAAATTGTTAAAGGTATATAGTTGAGAACTTAATTTTCGTGCAATGGTAATTTTTCATTTTTTAGCCACAGTGACTCTAACTTTGACCCAATTTTAATATGTTAACTTGCGCAATAAGTCTTCCACAAAGTTTGGTCCATATTTACAAAAATTACTAAAATCTTGTATTCCCCACCATTATTAGTTTGTTTGAACAGTATTCAAGATAACATTTTCATGTCTCATATATAACAACATAATCCATATGAGGATTCAGTAGAAAGCTGGAAGCATGTTGAAAACTGTCTCCCCTATTATAGAGTAACTTTAACAATCAATAGTTGTCTAATGACTTAAAGTAGATAAATCATATACAAATCTTATACAAATTGTATACTTGAACATTTCTAATATATGTAATTATTTCAAATATCATTTAATTGTTAAAAGTAAGGATGGAATACACTTGAGAGGTTGTGATCTGTGTGTTAAATTAAAATTGATCTGATAATTTTATTAAGGTTTGCACTGCCATCAATAAATTGCATACTGATTTCAGTGGTATATTGGACTGCCAAATAATAATGTCTTAATTGTAAGTTGGGTCGGTAATGTGAAAAGCACAATGTCTGAGAGTTGTATATTTCTGACATTCTGACAAAACGTGTTCAGCTGTTTCTACATGTAAAATACTTATTATCAGAAATATGATTTAGAAATAAATCTTTATTTAAACTACTGCATTTGTTTCTCAAGCATGTATGCTGAACTTGATAGATTAATCCGATCATCAACAAAATAATATGAAGGAATTTTATGTTTGTCCTAATTCAGATAAGTTTAAAATTTGCAATGGACGGGTTATTAATTATGTCAAGCAACAACACATTCCACAATTGAATTGTGAAAGGCAGAAATGAATTCTGATAAAGTGTTTTTTGGCACAAAGGAGTTTGAACAGTATTTGATGATCGAGTGGTGTAGGTATCATTATTAACAACAACAGGCTGAATTATATCTTGTAAGTAATTTGGAGCCAAGCCATGTACATTTTAAACAACTGAATTAATTTATGCTTTAGCATCAATGACTCGGGTTATCCCACCCAGTTTCTTCATATAATAATGCCCAAGCCACACTCTTGGTTTACCTTTTCAAGTGATTATATTTTTATTGCAAATTAAAATTATCACAGATACAATTAGCATTGTTAAACACAGGAAGTAAATAAGACGTATACATCCTTTAAAAGGACAAGTGATCCAATCAATATTTCAAATTTTTAAAAATATTTACTTTCTCCTGGGCCTTTTCAGACAAATGCATGGCATAAGCCTGCAATGTAGCATCACAAGACAATATCTAAGTGTTCATGTTTGAGTTCTTCTTGAATATCTTTATTGGACATCTGCAGTTTAGGATGGTTATTTGAGTTTTGCTTTCATATTATGAGCACTGACTATGTTTTGTCTTGGTTGAAGATCACTAGCCAAAGACAGGACTAGTCCTGTAATTTCTGAATGTCTGAGTTTGGGATTCAACTAGCCTCATTTGGATTTTCAATGATTATATTTATTGTAGTATCATCAGTGAATAATCCAAGAAATAAACTGGAGTTGGATCTTAGTCGTTTTCCATAAAATCTATCTGACAGCTTATAGTGCTATGACATACCTTGGTAAATAGTGACAGCATATTGATGATGTCATAATGCAATGATCTTTTTGAAATAATCAGGACTGCATGTACAGGTGCACTTCAGCATGCACCCATATGCTTTACTGAGTAACATGTAAATATTTTAAATGAAATCAACTTGGATCAGGCATAGCGTAACTATTACTTATAAACATACATTTGTTGTATCTACATCAGGCAGAGATTCACCAGGTCCAGTGTTCAGTGACCAGTGTGTTCAGATTGCATGACGTGGGGGATTCTGTGTCTAATTTGTATAGGTAAAATACATTAAGTGGAACCCAAATTGTTTGAAGTTAGGCAAATCAAAGAGATGCATGCTGAAGAACAAAACATATTGCACGTCAATGCACTGAATGAGGCTGTCACCCTCTTTATTAAAGACTCCTGGCAAATTCAATACATTGAATGAGAATGTCTCCCTCTTCATTAAAGACTCCTGGCAAGTCCAATGCATTCAGTGAGAATGTCACCCTCTTTATTAAAGACTCCTGGCAAGTCCAATACATTGAATGAGAATGTCACCCTCTTTATTAAAGACTCCTGGCAAGTTTAATGCATTGAATGAGAATGTCTCCCTCTTCATTAAAGACTCCAGGCAAGTTCAATGCATTGAATGAGAATGTCACCCTCTTTATTAAAGACTCCTGGCATGTTCAATGCATTTAGTGAGAATGCCAGCCTCTTTATTAAAGACTCCTGGCAAGTTCATAATTTGCAGCAACATTTCGTTGAAGTAGGTTTTTACTCCTTATATAAAATGAAAGCCAAGATTTTATTGGCAGCCAAAACAGCAGACAAGATTCTATTGGCAGCCAAAACAGCAGACAAGATTCTATTGGCAGCCAAAACAGCAGACAAGATTCTATTGGTAGTCAAAACAGCAGACAAGATTTTATTGGCAGCCAAAACAGCAGACAAGATTTTATTGGCAGCCAAAACAGCAGACAAGATTCTATTGGTAGTCAAAACAGCATACCACTATGAATCATTTCTGAAGGCAAAATGTCAAGATGCAGCTGCAGTTCAAGGTAGGATGAGCCATATGTGAAGTGAGCAAAGCCCAGCAAAACTAAATTTCAGCACATCTGGTTGACAGAGTTTGAGTTTGTGAAGCAAAGCAGAAAGTGTGTGCATTTTATTCTTTGTACATACTGAAAACACCATACTGACATAAGACATTCTGGAGTGTATGACATCCATGATTGACATACCAACACCACCTAGCACCAGGACAATGCAGGCATGCAGAGCTCAGTCTCAAAGGTAACTAACATGTTTAAACAATCATTGACAGACCATGTCACAAGAGATGAAATACCTTTCTGCAATTTCATTGCTGAGCACAATCAGCCATTTGTAGCTGCAGGTATTTTGTCTTCAGATCTCCATGTCTGATTTTCCTCCACAGTAATGCAGATACAGAGAGATCTTTTTCTATGCTGAGAACAATTTAACAAAATCTTCAGAGAAGTTTGATCAACACTACCATCTAGTCTCTAATGAGTGCAAAGACTGAACACAAATGACACTTGCATTACCTTTGAACTACTAAATTAATGAAAAGGCTGCATCTAATTAAGACTATTCCACTTTCAGATTAGTCTTACATCAAGTGTTTAGGCTTTAATAAACAGTAACACAAGAAAGAGTGATAACAAGAAGCTTTGAAAAAAATACAATAATTTATTTCCCTGGAAAAATTCTGTAAAAATTAAAAAAAATCTGAACTTACGGTTTTATAGAATCAAATCCAAAAATAATCCAAGAATAAAATTTTAGCAGTCCTAATAACAAAATGTTCCTCTGATTTCAAGTTCGAATCCCAATGAAGAATTCCAGATTGAAGACGATGATGTATGCTGAAATCTGTAGTGTTGAATTCTACAATTCCTTGTAGAAACAAGAATTATCACTCCGGTTTTGGAAATCTAAATAACTTTCTTATAAGAACTGTGTTTGATTAAGAATTTCACACGAGCACATGTTGTTGTTGTTGTTGTTCTAGGGTTTAACACCATTTTTCAGCACAAGATAGGCTATACATGGTGGCCAGTATAACTGGTGGAGGAAGAACCCTGGAAAACCCAGGGAAAAACCAACTGACCCACAAGATGCTACTGGCAGGCTTTCCCATGTACCCACACTAGCCGAGCATGAGACTCAAACCCACGCAGGCAGAGGTGAGATGGCAGTGATCTGGAATGGTAAGCACATGTATTTTCCAGAAGAAAAAAACAGAATTAATCCTTTTGAATCAAAGTAATTTGAAACAACTCCAATCCAAGTCATTTGAAATAACTCCAAACAGAACAATATTCAACTTCCAGTTTAACAGCCCAACTTCTACTGAGAATAATTCTCTAAAGCATAAAAAGGGGGTCACATGATCATGTTCTTGAAGCTCAAAGAAATTAGGTACTTGTTAAAGATCAAGTCCACCCAGTGTGGCTCTGACGAAAACGAATCATTTTGCTCTAAGAAATAAACAAAAATTTGTTTACATCTTAAACACGTAGTCCCATCATGACCTCGACAACAACCAATCATTTAAAAATAAAAATATAGCATATTTACATGGTTCCTACTAATTTTGAGTCAAGGTCAGGATCTAGATCAACACCTCGTGTTTATAAAACGATCAGTCAAGGTCAAAGTATTTTCTGAAAAAGTATCATCTCTAATGAATAAATTTACTTTACAATAGCATGTAATGAAAAAAAAACAAAAAAACAAAATGACAAACAATTAAATTGAAATAAATATATATTAAATCAAATATACATAACACTAGTCCTATAATGTGTGACATCAACCCTGGTATTTATATTTTGGGGATCAAGGTCTTACTGTCTGAATAACCCCTGTTTAGCATGTTCTGATATTGACTTATATCAGAACCAGCAGTCAAATTTTCAGGCATATATCATACTCTTGGCAGCCCATATCAAAACTTTTTCTACAAATTAAAGTCATAATGTTTTAGTCAGACTTTACTTACTATGATGTCTTTTTTCTAATAAATTCATATTTTCACACAAGCAACTCAATGTACTTTCAAGTTATGTTGGCCTACATTTCATTTGAATGGAATGTGAAGGAAGTCAGGAATGCTGAAATTTGTTAAAATGATTATAAGTATCTTGTATAAAATGAAACTGACTCAACACATTCTTCAATATTAATATATTTTTATTCATTTCATGAAAGAAGCATACTTCAACTTAATCGGATTCTGGCATTCCTGGATTATATCGCATTTCAGCTAAATGAAACTAAACATTCAGTACGAGGAGCAATAACATTTTCAAGATGGCTGCTCTGGTGGCCATACTGAATATTTCAGCAGCACTATATTCATTTAGGACAAACTAGAACTTGGGATGAATGCATGTGCAAAGTTTCGCCACATTTCTGTAAGTAGCTTAGGAAGAGCTGAAATAACAAATTTGTGTTACTGGATGGAAGGATGAAAGACATCAGCCATCCCACAAGATCTTCTGGTATATAACCAAAAACATGTGGATAATTATTCTGATAATGATACTTACCATTTGAATTTTTCAGCCATGCTCCTTTGACTGCAATCACTGGGTTTCCACTCAAGTCAAGATTCTCTACCTTTGAATCAAAAAAAAAATTTTATACTACAAATCTGCACCAGAAAGCAGTCATCCTGTACAGGCAAAAACATGATATACCTTTGTATAAAAAGGAGTTCAATTACCCCCCCTCAAACCCTCACATTTATTCAGAGAAAATATCCTTGTCATCACTTTGCTCAACACAGTACAGTTATCACTACACTACTTACAGTCTTACTAAAAAAACAATGACACCTGATTCCAGACTGATACTATAATACAACAGTTTCATAAAATATCCCTGTGATTTTGTGAAGTACCAAAAGTTTTCGTGAAATAAGGATATTTTAGTCTCATTTTTACTAGGGACAGATGTAAAAATATATGACTTAGGCACGGGATAAATTAGAATATGCAGAGAAATGCCTTTTAAGTTTGTGGCAAACTTTCCAGGCCTATATTCAGCATAACATATGACAGTGAACATGTGTGTGTGATTTGGATTTTTAATTTAGCTTTAAAAAAGTTATATTTCTATGATGTCTGCAGTATGGCAGTTTATAGTGATGTCTAGCACTGGGGCATCATGCCGGAGACAATTAGCATGCATGATGTCCCACCCAGTCACATTATTCTGACACCAGGCTGACCAGTCCTAACACTAACTTCTTAATGCTGAGCACCTAGCAAGGCTGTTGTTAGTACCATTTTTATAAAACGTTGTTGGCATGACTCGGCTGGGTTTCAAATCCGCAACTTCCTGCATCCAAGGCAGATGCTCTAACCGACAATTAACATATATCAGCTCATTCCTAGCAAACAGTCCACTTTTTGCAAACAATGTTCCATCTTTAGAGATTTAAATGGATTTGTTATTCAACATATTCATAGATCCATAAGAATGGAAATACAAATAATAAATGCTATCAGAATGATCTCATTATAACCATTTTTAGCAGTTGCTTTACTGTTAGTGGAAACTGCAAAAAAATAAACAGCAAGATACTTGTAAATCTAAAAACTGCCAAATTTTCCCTTAACAGTTACTTGCAACTGCTAAATAACTGCTAAGACAGTTATGGAATTACTCCTGGAGGTACTGCTAAGAATAATAAACTGGTTAGGAGTGTTAAAATATTGTCTAAAAATTAAGAACTGAATAACTGCCACCTAGTTACTGCTTAATTGAGCGTTAATCACTGTGACTTGGGTACCCAAGTTAGAAGCAGCCAAAAAGACTGGAAAGTCCTAACTGGGCAGTCTCAGAATGATAACTTGATCATCCCAGCACAGATACTGAGACTGGGGATCTTGACAGGGAGTGAAGCTACTGAAAGAATCTGGTTTTTTTGACATATTTTTATTCCTACAAAAGAAAAGTTCCTGAAACAGAAAGCAATAAAAAAATATTGATGATGATAATGAATGGTGTGTGACCTTCACAAGACTATTGATGATAATGAATGGTGTGTGACCTTCATAAGACTATTGATGATAATGAATGCTGTGTGACCTCCACAAGACTGTTGATGATAATGAATGGTGTGTGACCTTCACAAGACTATTGATGATAATAAATGCTATGTGACCTCCACAAGACTATTGATGAGAATGAATGGTGTGTGACCTCCACAAGACTATTGATGAGAATGAATGGTGTGTGACCTTCACAAGACTATTGATGATAATAAATGCTATGTGACCTCCACAAGACTGTTGATGAGAATGAATGGTGTGTGACCTCCACAAGACTAATGATGAGAATGAATGGTGTGTGACCTCCACAAGACTAATGATGAGAATGAATGGTGTGTGACCTTCACAAGACTATTGATGATAATAAATGCTATGTGACCTCCACAAAACTGTTGATGAGAATGAATGGTGTGTGACCTCCACAAGACTAATGATGAGAATGAATGGTGTGTGACCTTCACAAGACTATTGATGATAATGAATGGTGTGTGACCTTCACAAGACTATTGATGAGAATGAATGGTGTGTGACCTCCACGAGACTAATGATGAGAATGAATGGTGTGTGACCTCCACAAGACTAATTGATGATAATGAATGGTGTGTGACTTTCACAAGACTATTGATGAGAATGAATGGTGTGTGACCTCTACAAGACTATTAATGATAATGAATGGTGTGAGAGCTCAGAAGAGTGTCTTATATATTCAATCCTATGAAATAATGCAATTAAGCATGTTCTTTTATTTAATATAGATATGGAGGCCACAAAAATTCTGGATGTGAAGCAATTTGTAAATAATACCTGCCTTAAAACTCTGGAAACTCACAAAATAAATTATACTGATGATATGGGGTACTAAAATTGGATGCATATAGGAGTTACTATTACCTACCTATTATCAAAGAAATGGAAGGATATAATATAATTTGAGCAATTTATACCAAAGTCTTATAAAAATCGTATCAACAGATAAAATGGCACAACATATAGCTCAAATCTAACAATAACATTTATTCAAACACTCAATTTACAATGTATTGAGAGTATTTTTACTAGAATAATACATGTATGAACAAACAGATCTAAATGCCAGAATGCATCATGGGACATGAGAAAAGGCAGTTTGTCCATAAACAAAAATGAACACATCCAATGTGAACAATGACATTTAAGAAAGAAAGCTTTAGAGCATGTGTATATGATATTATCATAAACTGACTGGGTCATGTTCTTTCTGCTCATGATTGTCTTTGAACTTTCAATCAAATAGAACGATGGAATTTTCTGATTTGAAAAATGTTATTTATAGTCCAAAAAAGGTAAAGAAAGTAATAGTGACAATTGATGTTAAAAACAAGATTTTCAAGATGGTTGTTGTTGTTGTTATGGGGTTTAACGCCATTTTTCAGCACAAGATAGGCTATGCATGGCAGCCAGTATTAATGGTGGAGGAAGAACCCGGGAAAACCCCGGGAAGAACCACCAACCCACGAGAAGCTACTGGCAAGCTTTCTCACATACCCACATTGGCCAAATCCTAGACTCGAACCCACGCAGACAGAGGTGAGATGGCAGTGATCTGTAACGGAAAGCGCTTTAGATTTTCAAGATGGCTGCTGACTGGCAGCAATATTAGATATTAGAGCAGCACCATTCTCATTTAGGACCATGGGATGAATCAGACTGCAAATATTCATGCCAATCCTCTAAGCAGCTTAGGAGTAGTAATGTCTGATCATAACAAACTTGTGCTAATGGGAAGACCAAGAATTACCAAACCATCCCATAAATTCTTCTGGTCTATGATAATCTGAGCTAAAAAAAAACACCAAATACTTGAAAAGCTGACACAAATTGTTTAAATGACACAAAAGTAAAAAACTTTTGACCTAATCACATGAACATGAATGACATTCTGCATATGATCCTTTGACTTTTGACCTAATCACATGAACATGAATGACATTCTGCATATGATCCTTTAACTTTTGACCTAAGCACATGAACATAAATGACATTCTGCATATAATCCTTTAACCTCTGACCTAAGCACATGAACATAAATGACATTCTGCATATGATCCTTGAACTTCTGACCTAATCACATGAATGACATTCTGCATATGATCCTTTAACTTTTGACCTAAGCACATGAACATAAATGACATTCTGCATATGATCCTTTAGCCTTTAGCCCGAGTACATGAACATGAATGACATTCTGCATATGATCCTTTAACTTTTGACCCTAGCACATGAACATGAATGACATTCTGCATATGATCTTTTAACCTTTGACCCAAGCACATGAACATAAATGACATTCTGCATATGATCCTTTAACCTTTGACCCAAGCACATGAACATGAATGACATTCTGCATATGACCCTTTAATCTTGGACCCAAGAACATGAACATGAATGACATTCTGCATATGATCTTTTAACCTTTGACCCAAGCACATGAACATAAATGACATTCTGCATATGATCCTTTAACCTTTGACCCAAGCACATGAACATGAATGACATTCTGTAAATGATCCCTGAACTTTTGACCTAAGCACATGAAAATGAATGACATTCTGCAAATGATCCTTGAACTTTTGACCTAAGCACACGAACATGAATGACATTCTGCATATGATCCTTTAACCTTTGACCCAAGCACATGAACATGATTGACATTCTGCATATGAGCCTTTAACTTTTGACCTTAGCACATGAATGACATTCTACATATGATCCTTTAACTTTTGACCTAATCACATGAATGACATTCTGCACATGATCCTTTAACTTTTGACCAAAGCACATGAACATAAATGACATTATGCATATGATCCTTCGACTTTTGACCCAAGCACATGAATGACATTCTACATATTATCCTTTAACTTTTGACCTAATCACATCAATGACATTCTGCATATAATCCTTTAACTTTTGACCTAATCACATGAACATAAATGACATTCTTCATATGATGCTTGAACTTTTGACCTAAGCACATGAAAATGAATGACATTCTGCAAATGATCTTTGAACTTTTGACTTAAGCACACGAACATGAATGACATTCTGCATATGATCCTTTAACCTTTGACCCAAGCACATGAACATGATTGACATTCTGCATATGATCCTTTAACTTTTGACCTTAGCACATGAATGACGTTCTACATATGATCCTTTAACTTTTGACCTAATCACATGAACATAAATGACATTCTGCATATGATCCTTTAGCCTTTAGCCCGAGTACATGAACATGAATGACATTCTGCATATGATCCTTTAACTTTTGACCTAAGCACATGAACATAAATGACATTCTGCATATGATCCTTTAGCCTTTAGCCCGAGTACATGAACATGAATGACATTCTGCATATGATCCTTTAACTTTTGACCCTAGCACATGAACATGAATGACATTCTGCATATGATCCTTTAACTTTTGACCTAATCACATGAACATAAATGACATTCTGCATATGATCCTTGAACTTCTGACCTAATCACATGAATGACATTCTGCATATGATCCTTAGACTTTTGACCCAAGCACATGAACATGATTGACATTCTGCATATGATCCTTTAACTTTTGACCTTAGCACATGAATGACATTCTGCATACGATCCTTGAACTTTTGACCTAATCACATGAATGACATTCTGCACATGATCCTTTAACTTTTGACCTAAGCACATGAACATAAATGACATTCTGCATATGATCCTTTAGCCTTTAGCCCGAGTACATGAACATGAATGACATTCTGCATATGATCCTTTAACTTTTGACCTAAGCACATGAACATAAATGACATTCTGCATATGATCCTTTAGCCTTTAGCCCGAGTACATGAACATGAATGACATTCTGCATATGATCCTTTAACTTTTGACCCTAGCACATGAACATGAATGACATTCTGCATATGATCCTTTAACTTTTGACCTAATCACATGAACATAAATGACATTCTGCATATGATCCTTGAACTTCTGACCTAATCACATGAATGACATTCTGCATATGATCCTTAGACTTTTGACCCAAGCACATGAACATGATTGACATTCTGCATATGATCCTTTAACTTTTGACCTTAGCACATGAATGACATTCTGCATACGATCCTTGAACTTTTGACCTAATCACATGAATGACATTCTGCATATGATCCTTAGACTTTTGACCCAAGCACATGAACATGATTGACATTCTGCATATGATCCTTTATGTTTTGACCTTAGCACATGAATGACATTCTGCATATGATCCTTGAACTTTTGACGTAATCACATGAATTACATTCTGTATATGTTCCTTTGACTTTTGACCCAAGCACATGAATGACATTCTGCATATGATCCTTGAACTTTTGACCTAATCACATGAATGACATTCTGCATACGATCCTTTAACTTTTGACCAAAGCACATGAACATAAATGACATTCTGCATATGATCCTTTGACTTTTGACCCAAGCATCCTTTGACGTTTGACCCAAGCACATGAACATGATTGACATTCTGCATATGATCCTTTAACTTTTGACCTTAGCATATGAATGACATTCTGCATATGATCCTTTAACTTTTGACCCTAGCACATGAACATGAATGACATTCTGCATATGATCTTTTAACCTTTGATCCAAGCACATGAACATAAATGACATTCTGCATATGATCCTTTAACCTTTGACCCAAGCACATGAACATGAATGACATTCTGCATATGATCCTTTAACCTTTGACCCAAGAACATGAACATGAATGACATTCTGCATATGATCCTTTAACTTTTGACCTAAGCACACGAACATGAATGACATTCTGCATATGATCCTTTAACCTTTGACCCAAGAACATGAACATGAATGACATTCTGCATATGATCCTTTAACTTTTGACCTTAGCACATGAATGACATTCTGCATATGATCCTTTAACTTTTGACCCTAGCACATGAACATGAATGACATTCTGCAAATGATCCCTGAACTTTTGACCTAAGCACATGAACATGAATAAAACATTCTGCAAATGATCCTTAAACTTTTGACCCAAGCACATGAACATGAATGACATTCTGCATATGATCCTTTAACCTTTGACCCAAGAACATGAACATGAATGACATTCTGCCTATGATCTTTTAACCTTTGACCCAAGCACATGAACATAAATGACATTCTGCATCTGATCCTTTAACTTTTATTGCCATAAAATAAACTCACCCCCACCCCCTGCCAAATTAAAGAAAATGACATTTGCTTTTATGTCATCTACAGAGTCATATACATAAGCCTAAAAAATTACCTTTGTTTATATCAAATGGTTCTTTGGGTAATCATTCTAATGTATTCAAATAAAAATGATCCAAGCCCCCCCCCCAAAATAAATATAAAAAATGCAAAATAAAAGCAGGAAAATCTACTCAAGTCATCTACATAAGCATAGAATGATGCTGATAAAATTTCAGTTGTCTAAGTGCTTTTGCATAACAGTGCAAATAAACTTTCTATGACAGACAGACAGATGGCTGGAGAATATAAATAAGATGTCCCTACTTCTATCGGTGGGAACATGAAAAAAAATCACTTACATCTTTCATACTTAATGTCAGTGGTACCATATTTTTGGACTGATCGACAATCTGAACTTCTATTCTGCTCCATTTTCCAATTGTCTTAACCTGGTGGTCCTTGACAACACCAATAACATCTATAAGGTAAGCATAATTCCATTATTAGTCATCATCAACAATATGCCAAGTTAATTTACTTTGTAAACTCACTGAGCTTGAACAAGCCATAACACAAGTCAATGGCTGCATAGGCTTTGAAATTTACACTTGTATAAACTGACTGGCAGTGCTCTACTTAGTGTCCCCTCCCCCATTTCTTTTTCCCATTAAATTTTACATACCTGTCATATTGTCCAACAGTGTTGGGGTTCTTTTAGACTCAGAAAGTGTGTTTGGATGTCCTCAGTGCACATTACCAAAAAAAGCAATGTCACCTAATTGAGAATAAGCTATCTTTTCATAAAAATATGGGTAATTCAAATCTGAAAAAAAGAAAAGAACTTGTCTGTTTTTTTTATAAAGTATTTAATACAATACAAAGAAAAAATGGTAGACTTGGCACTGTCAATCATAACCTAACCTATTAGCAAATTATAAAAGTAATTTTGACCACAAGCTAACAATCTACATAATTCTCTACATACTACTCAAATATGCCTGTAAATGAACACTACAAAGGTAATTCTACGCACTAAATGATCCTAGTAATTAAGTATACATACTAAACATAATTGCAATTAAAATGCCATAAAATTCTGCAAAATCGAGCAAATAACTTACTGTTCTTTATAAAGCTTCAAAGCTTTCTCTTTCCTTAGAATCTCCTCTCTAAGGTTTACCACCAAATTACAAGTGGCTTCCTTGGAGTAACCCTATATTCCTCTGCAATCTTTCTAGGCAAGACTAAATTTTTGCTTGCTAGTTAAAAGTTATAATTCGGATTGAAATTGTTATCACAATTCTGATTGGGTGTCACTTTGACCCAATCCAATCAAATTTAGCGGACAATCTCCTTTCACTGTCTGTCCATGGGGGGATGAATTTAGAACACGCCCTATTCCCTCAAGGGTTTCTCTGATCTTAGGACTAAGCTGTAATACATAGGTGGGAAGTCACTCAAACTATCGCCTGTGCCAATCCAAGATGCCGGGTCTTCTCTCTGGACAAGGTAACCTTGCACAAGAGATTAACTCTAGGGTGTGGCAATGTTTAGACATCAAACCATGGCTTGTAAAATAATGCCTTAGTTTATAGATGACTTACTAGCTGGGGCTGAGCAAACATGACAAACACAACTCACTATTAAATTCAGTTTTGCAATATCATAGTAGATTACACGATCCACTTTGATTCTATCCTAACAACTACATACATTAATCTTGAATACTAATCTTTTGCTATACACTAGTTTACAACATGTAGATAATTCATCTGTACATAGAAGATTAAATTTCTACTAAATTAAATGCACATAATTACGTATATATCTTACAACACCTAGTTAGGAAAGAGAGACAGATTTGGGTGAAGAAATTTTTCCTCAAAAGGCTTTGTTCCAAATTTCATCTGAGTTTCCTTGAACTCCTTTTTCCCTCTCTATTTTACGAGTGAACAATTTGCTCTTCGAGTAACGTGATGTTTCTTTATTCATGTCAAAACCTGTACTGATTCTTCCAAAATGAATGTAACAAGATAATGTCTGGCTGCACAAGAAACCTGCCCACTATTTGACTATCTTAGTTCTGATTGGATACCGGTGGTCTCTTTGAAAACTGGGGTAGTAGCACTGGTATGTTATAATGTTGGGTTTTCTGGTCTCTAAGGCTAAGCCGACCAGTGATATCAATGGCTGATTGCAAAACATAGTTTCTTACCACTGTAGCAAGGTTCTCTTTGAATCAACTGCGAACTTGACTGTGATGCAAAGGCTAAGTCACAGACTAGTTTCTTTGTTTCAGAGTCAGTCTAAAGTCTTAATATTATATAACATGTATTGACATTACCCAAAGTACTTTGAGTTACAAATTCTGTCAGAAGACACATGTAAACATGAGACAGGAGTTGTTGGCAAATTTTCTCACACAACGTGATTAAACTATGTAATTTTTACGCCCTTAAAATTCCTGAAACAGACGTTACTCACATTGGAAAATCCAGCTTAAAAGAATCACTGCAATTTACAGCCATGAAAAAAGAATCACAATACTTTGATAAAATCATGCACCAGGAGTTACAAAAAATATAGATATACATAACATTTAAAAAATTAGGCACTAAATACAGTAGTCACCATTTTGCACTAGAAAATACTATGCTTCTGCAAGTAATGATGAAGAGGAACAAGACATTTTAATGGAAAAACAGGTTCAAACAATACAGAAGCTAAATGATCTGTTCGAGAAACAATTTGATCAGATGGAGAAAAGTGATGATGGGCCTGCGGCCATGTGAAAGAGTTTCAGTGAGGGTCATTCATCGCCATTGGTGGGATCCAAAAGTGGTGGGAAGCTCTCTTTAATGATTCCTGTTCTAGAGTGCAAACTGTCTATGTTGACAGTTTACAGAGTTTTGTTATGATATATAATTAATGTTCATGTTTGCATATGTGCCAGTTGCTAATGGAGAATTTAACAAAACTCAACAACACACTGTACTCCTGTTCTAGTCAAGAGGAACAACTCCCCCTTATATGCTGAAGCAAGATTTAAAAAAGTTTCAGACATGTTAAGAATATTTGAAACAAAAATCAAGTAAATGATACTAAAATCTCTTATGGGTATTTATTTGAATATTCAAAATATTCTGGAAATTTACTGATAGAATTTCAAAGGCCTAAAGAAATAGGCCACAATCAACTCTTTCTCAGAGGTGACTTAAGGGTTATGTCCCTTTGCAGTAATTATGGAAAAACAATGCATTGCACTTAATTCAGATAAATCAAGAAATTTACAAATACACAAATTATGAATTAATTTGGTCTGATTTAACAGATGCTCATAAAGTTTGGTTTAATTATAAAGATTATTCAATTGAAATATTTGGAAATTTGACCTTTGCAAGTTAAGTGAATTAGCCCTGTGATTGTCTTTATTTGATTTCAGCTTTATTTCTTAGCATTTGTTCCATTCAAATACAAGTTTTTGGCCAGCCAAAGGAGCACCTTGCTTTTAACACAGATGAAAAGTTTGTAGTTTTTTTTCTGCTATTAATCTCACTATCATATTTTTTAAATAATATATGGAATGCTGAAAGCCATTTACTTCGACACAACAATTACTTTGTAATAAATGTACATACAAAATATTACAAAGTCTCTATGTATTTATGAATTATTTAGCAGTATATGTGTATACAGAAACATGAAAATTAGGTCATTAACTTTTATAAAAATTTCAAAAAAAAGACATTTCACTATCAAAATATGACCCTTAGATCTTAACTTACCATGCTGCATGAACTCGTAAGCTGCAAGGTAGGTGTGAAAATGCAGATCTGCAGAACATTTTGAATGTGCTTATTTACAGAACATTTTATATGTGCTTATTTACAGAACCTTTCGCATGTGCTTGTTTACAGAACATTTTGTATGTGCTTGTTTACAGAACATTTTGTATTTGCTAATTATAGAACATTTTGTATGTGCTTGTTTATAGAACATTTTGCATGTGCTAATTACAGAACATTTTGCATGTGCTAATTACAGAATATTTTTAATGTGCTTATTTACAGAACATAAAGTATGTGCTTGTTTACAGATTATTTTGTAAATGTGCTAATTACAGAATATTTTGCATGTGCTTGTTTACAGAACATTTTGCATGTGCTAATTACAGAACATTTTGTATGTGCTAATTACAGAACATTTTGTATGTGCTAATTACAGAACATTTTGCATGTGCTAATTACAGAACATTTTGTATGTGCTAATTACAGAACATTTTGTATGTGCTTGTTTACATAACATTTTAAATGTGCTTGTTTACATAACATTTTGAATGTGCTTATTTACAGAACATTTTGCATGTGCTTATTTAGAGAAAATTTTGCATGTGCTTATATACAAAAACATTTTGCATGTGCTGATTTACAGAACATTTTGTATGAGCTTGTTTACAGAACATTTTGTATGTGCTTGTTTACAGAACATTTTGCATGTGCTTGTTTACAGAACATTTTGCATTTGTTAATTTACAAAATATTTTCTATGTGCTTATTTACAGAACATTTTACATGTGCTAATTTACAAAACATTTTGTATGTGCTTATTTACAAAACATTTTGCATGTGCTTATTTACAGAACATTTTGCATGTGCTTATTTGCAGAACATTCTGTAGGTGCTTGTTTACAGAACATTCTGCACATACTTCTTTACAGAACATTTTGCATGTGCTTATTTGCAGAACATTTTGTAGGTGCTTGTTTACAGAACATTCTGCACATACTTCTTTACAGAACATTTTGCATGTGCTTATTTACAGAACATTTTGCATGTGCTTATTTACAAAACATTTTGCATGTGCTGATTTACAGAACATTTTAAATGTGCTTATTTACAGAACATTTTGTATGTGCTTATTTACAAAACATTTTGCATGTGCTGATTTACAGAACATTTTAAATGTGCTTATTTACAGAACATTTTGTATGTGTTTATTTACAGAACATTTTGCATGTGCTTATTTACAAAACATTTTGCATGTGCTGATTTACAGAACATTTTAAATGTGCTTATTTACAGAACATTTTGTATGTGTTTATTTACAGAACTTTCTGCATGTGGTTATTTACAGAACATTTTGCAAGTGCTGATTTACAGAACATTTTGCATGTGCCTATTTGCAAAACATTTTGCATGTGCTGATTTACAGAACATTTTGTATGTGCTTATTTACAGAACATTTTGCATGTGCTTATTTACAGAACATTTTCTATGTGTTTATTTACAGAACTTTTTGCATGTGCTTGTTTACAGAACATTTTGTATGTGCTTGTTTACAGAACATTTTGCATGTGCTTATTTACAGAACATTTTTCATGTGCTTCTTTACAGAACCATACTATCAATCATTGTTTGAAAATAAAAAGAGCAACACAAATTCCATTTGGAAAGTTTTCAATGAACTCACTAGAGGAACATACAAAGATCAGACAAATTAAATTCACTCACTTCTGGTAATGACACCAGTCACTGTTGACACTGACATTGCAAATGTTTTCAATGATTTTTTCACCAACATTACCACAAAGTTAAAAGAACCAGTGATAGAAAACAAATTTAATAACCAGAAAAAAGTTCTGCAACAGCAAAATCTCTAAGGAGGTATGTTTCTCTATCCCACCAGTATCAAAAAACTTTGTTAAAAAATGTCTCAGTGAACTTGATACCAAGAAAGCTACAGGACTTGATCAGATTGGTCCATGATGCATTGAATCTTCTGCGTCTGCTATTTCTGATATCATAACATTCATAATCAATTTAAGTATTGCAACCTCATCTGTTCCCAGAATATGAAAAAAAAACTGCAAAAGTAGCTCCTATTCACAAAGCTGGTTCTAAGGATGATGCTGATAACTACTGGCCAATCTCCATACTACCAAGCTTGTCAAAATTTATTCAAAAACATGTCCATGACTCATTCGTGTCATATTTGAAAAAACATTCACTGTTACACCCTAATCAATTAGGCTTTAGACAGAAACATTCCTGTGAGACTGCCTTGATCTCCCTAACTGATAAATGGCTTCAAGCACTTGACCAAGGTAGAATAATAGGATCTGTATTTTTAGATTTCAGTGAAGCTTTTGACATGGTGGGTCATGATATCCTTTTAAAGAAACCGAAAATCTACCAATGTGATGAAAGCACAATTAGATGGTTTTCTTCATATTGAAGTGAGAGAACACAACATGTTTATATAAATAATGTTCTGTCTGAACCTGGAACAATTAGATATGGAGTACCACAAGGCTCAATTCTAGGTCCATTACTATTCATTTTATTTATTAATGACCTACCACTGTTACTAAGGGACTCAATATCATCTACAGATCTCTATGCAGATGACACGATGTTGTCAGACATCCAAAACACAAAGCATGAACTCAAATTTTTTTTACAGGATGCCCTAAACAAACTGGACAACTGGTGCACATCCAATGGCACGGTGGTAAATACTGGTAAAACTAAAATATTACTTAATATCTCAACACTGCAATAAAATTACAAATCATGATAGTGATGAACTGTGTCTGACATGGAAGGATAAAAGTTTGCAAATGGTCTGTCATGATAGACTACTTGGTGTTTTGGTAGATAATAACCTGTCATGGACTGAACATATCAAACATATGAGTAAAAAAGTCAATTCAAGTTATGGCTTCTCAGTAGGATAAGCCATTTTCTCCCTGAAAGGAATAGAAAACAACTTTATAACAGTTACATACAACCCTATTTCGACTACTGTAATACAGTATGGGGTAATTCAAATGATAAAAACATGGCAAAGCTGGCACATCTTCAAAAAAGAGCATTTGGCCTAATATCAGTCCAGAAAGAAAGCAAGGAAAATTTAGCTGGTGAGTTAAAAATTTTATCTATTAAAGACTGAATCCATTTGAGTAAAGCCAAATTAATGTACAGGATATCCAATAATAGTGCTCCTGAATATTTACAATCACTATTCCAGTATAGACTACCTGGCAATACTCCCCATCTGAGATCCATGTCTACCAAACAGTATAAAATTCCCAAACCAAATAAGGAATTATTTTAAAAAAGTTTCCAGTACTCTGGAGCTTTGCTCTGGAATAGTATTCCAGCTGGGATTAGATATGACCACTCTATTTCCCTATTCAAAACCCAATATATCCAGCGGCTTCAGAGAAGCAGCTAAAAAAAAAAAATTCCTCTGTATGAGGGCCTCAAGGCAGATTAGTTCTTAGCTAATTGTGTTATGCTCTTTTGGTAAATTCATTATTATTATTATTATTACCTACAAAACTATATAACACATGAAATAGATATTTTTGAGGGCTAAACCCCTCCACTAATCTATGAAGATGTGTATTTTGCAAGTCTTATATGCATTTTGTTGTAATTACATAATCTGGGTCTAAAACTTCAGACCAGCAGCACTGATAGCTTGTTATTAAGACATGAAACAAATATTAACTTTCTTGCTCTGATCTTAAGTGTTTGACTTAAGCAGCACATTTTGTTTGGAGCTGGAATTGTTAAAAGCTCATTTCAGGAGTATGAAGTTGTTCTGAGACTGTGATACACTCTAGCGGGAATTGTTAGAAACTCATTTCAGGTGAATTAAGTTGTTCTGTGACTGTGATACACTCTTGACGGAAATGTTAGAAACTCATTTCAGGTGCATTAAGTTGCTCTGTGAGAGTGCTACACTGTAGCTTAAAGATTTAACATGTACTGTAATAGTAAAAAAATTTAAAGCAATTTTCAAAACAGAAGATCAACAATAATTAATATTTCTTGTTCTTTATCAGCAAGGAAAAAGAAGTCACTATTTGCATTTTTGAGCATATGTCAGCATCTGAAAGTCTGCCACCTTATCTCATTTATCACAAATTTCTCAAATTGTACCCCAATATGGGATTAATGATAAGTTTACCCCAATTTGGGATTAATGATAAGTTTACCCCAATTTGGGATTAATGATAAGTTTACCCCAATTTGGGATTAATGATAAGTTTACCCCAATTTGGGATTAATGATAAGTTTACCCCAATTTGGGATTAATGATAAGTTTACCCCAATTTGGGATTAATGATAAGTTTACCCCAATTTGGGATTAATGATAAGTTTACCCCAATTTGGGATTAATGATAAGTTTACCCCAATTTGGGATTAATGATAAGTTTACCCCAATTTGGGATTAATGATAAGTTTACCCCAATTTGGGATTAATGATAAGTTTACCCCAATTTGGGATTAATGATAAGTTTACCCCAATTTGGGATTAATGATAAGTTTACCCCAATTTGGGATTAATGATAAGTTTACCCCAATTTGGGATTAATGATAAGTTTACCCCAATTTGGGATTAATGATAAGTTTACCCCAATTTGGGATTAATGATAAGTTTACCCCAATTTGGGATTAATGATAAGTTTACCCCAATTTGGGATTAATGATAAGTTTACCCCAATTTGGGATTAATGATAAGTTTACCCCAATTTGGGATTAATGATAAGTTTACCCCAATTTGGGATTAATGATAAGTTTACCCCAATTTGGGATTAATGATAAGTTTACCCCAATTTGGGATTAATGATAAGTTTACCCCAATTTGGGATTAATGATAAGTTTACCCCAATTTGGGATTAATGATAAGTTTACCCCAATTTGGGATTAATGATAAGTTTACCCCAATTTGGGATTAATGATAAGTTTACCCCAATTTGGGATTAATGATAAGTTGCTTGCACAGACATTTGAAACTCTAGGATACTTTCTCACTTATTAGACTTACCATATGATCTTCCAGGTTCAAGTTTATCAATCCCCACAAAATTATAACTGATCTCTGTGGGCAGATCCAATTTGTCTTCTTCCACACACAGCTCTATGTTCGTGTCATTTTCCAGTATCAAATCACAGGCATTTCCTTGTGAAAATTTACTGTTGGCCTTCTTAATTGTAGCCCCACTGATGTAATAAACCTGTCAAAATAATACCAATGGTCAGTTAAATAAAGAATTTCTAAAGAAATAGCTTCAGCCATAAATAGTGGTAATGACTGTTATAATGGGCAGGAAGATAAAAATACTTTTAAGGAGAAGTCACACATCTTCATTGTCAAGGTAAACCTTTAATATATTTCCAGTACATAAAGAAATGGTGAAAGTCTGAATTAAATCATTTATCTAAAAGAAAATATGACATACACAACTCTGCTCCTCTGAGGTACAACAAGAGAAGAATTTTTTTTTAGAATGAAAAACTATGAGAAATGAAAACAGACAAAATCTATTTACAGCACAGTACCATCTCTACTAATTTTTATATAAACTTTAACAAATAATTCTGGATTTAAATAGTGTCAATTTAAATGTATCCTCATTTAAAGCACACTCTTGCTGAGTGCTGAAAAAGAAACTGAACCTTTTGTATTATAAGTCTTTATCTCCACACAAAATGGGTTCCATTAATAACACCAACAAATGGCACATCACCGAATGCATGCCGAGCTACAATGATTGTACAGAAAGACAACAGATCATTCAAAATTGGGTTATAAAGCATATACATAATCATATAAATCAAGACAAAGATTTATTTTTATATAGCATGCAAAAGACAAAATCCATCTGCATAAGAAAGGTTTACCTCCTTAATCCATGTAATTAATGACATTTTCGTGATACTAAAATTCAGCTATGACTACTCTATAAGGCAATAAAGAAATGTATATTGCCATGCAAATCGTTCTAACTATCACCAGCAATCAAGGAAATGTATCTACTGTTGTGAACAATGACATAATGTGCAATCATACACACATTATCAATATACATAACATAGCAGTGTGCTGAGGGTGTGGGGAGCAAACCAAGTATTTTACCCCAATAAGACTTCCTGTTTAATTTTTTCTGGTGTAAATGGCATGAATGGGGGAACCACACTGGATTGGAAAACATGCTTATATTTGTTTGGGGTTGGGGGCAAACAAAACAAGTATTGCAACACAAGGAGCTTTAAAACAGTTAATTTTTCGACCAGCCAGTCGATCACATTCCATTAAACTACTGATCATTAAAGGTAAACATGATTACTATGAGTAGTGACACAGTTATTTACCATGTAAGCTGCCATGCATTGTATTTACACACTATTTAATTTAGGCTGCCATATCCATGCATTGTATTTACACACTATTTAATTTAGGCTGCCATATCCATGCATTGTATTTACACACTATTTAATTTAGGCTGCCATATCCATGCATTGTATTTACACACTATTTAATTTAGGCTGCCATATCCATGCATTGTATTTACACACTGTTTAATTTAGGCTGCCATATCCATGTATTGTATTTACACACTATTTAATTTAGGCTGTCTGGTCAATAATAAAAAATACAGCAAATATTTGAATACTTTTGTGTGCTAAAATTTAAAAAACAACATGCAGGTGTTTAAAAGATTTTTGTTAAATCACAGGACATGTGGAAATCACCTGACACCATTTACACATAAATGCACACAATCTAGAGAGAGAGAGAGAGAGACGGAGAGAGAGAGAGAGAGAGAGAGATATTTTAAACAAGAATGGAAACAAATGTATTTGAACTGCATGCATACTATGTGGTTGAATATGTATGGGTGAGTGCTGTGTAGGGGAGTGAAAGGAAAGAAAGTGAACATATTGTTCATTATATGCATGCTGCTATGTGTATTTATGCATGTGAATGTATGTGTACATAGGTTTGTATATTATATATAAATATGTTCCTTTGGTAGATTAGTTCTTCAGATAATTGTGCCACCATCTTTAAATTAAGTCATTATGAAAATTAATTTATAAGGAAGTAAAGACTATACCATCTTAGCACTGTCTGTATCATTCTGCTCTAAACTAAAAAGGTAGTTTCCATTTATATTATAGTCTCATTGTGCATTTCTCAAAGAGATTTTGACTGGAAGTGGGACATTCCCCCAACTGCAAAGGAAGTGGGACCTTACCCCAACTGTAAAGGAAATCAGACCTTCCCCCAACTGTAAAGGAAGTCGGACCTTCCCCCAACACAACACTGGTAATCTGACCTATCTGAGGCATACAGTCTACTGCATTGTCCAGCAGATATCCAGGCTTAAGTCTACTGCATTCTCCAGCAGATATCCAGACTTAAGTCTACTGTATTGTCCCGCAGATATCCAGACTTAAGTCTACTGCATTGTCCAGCACGTGTCCAGACTTTAGTCCTTTTTTAATTAACTAGAGACAGTCACACCAGTTAGTTTCTCTTAATTTGTGTATATATATATATATATATATATATATATATATATATATATATATATATATATACACAAGTTTTCAGTCATAACACTATGATGTCTGCAGTGTGACAGTTTATAGTGATGTCTAGCACTGGGGCATCATGCCGCAGACACATAGCATGATGTCCCACCCAGGCACATTATTCTGACACTAGGCCGACCAGTCCTAACACTAACCTCTTAATGCTGAGTGCCAAGCGAGGCAGCTGTTAGTACCATTTTTGTAAGTCTTTGGTATGACTCGACCAGGGTTCAAATCTGCAACCTGCCACATCCAAGGCAATGCTTTAACCACTAGGCCAACCCTCAATTACTGACCAAGGTAATACACACATTATCAATATACATAACATAGCAGTGTGCTGAGGGTGTGGGGAGCAAACCAAGTATTTTACCCCAATAAGACTTCCTGTTTAATTTTTTCTGGTGTGAATGGCATGAATTGGGGAACCACACTGAGTTGGAAAACATGCTTATATTTGGGGTTGGGGGCAAACAAAACAAGTATTGCAACAAAAGGAGCTTTAAAACAGTTAATTTTTCGACCAGCCAGATGACCACATTCCATTAAACTACTGATCATTAAAGGTAAACATGACTACTATGAGTAGTGACCCAGTTATTAACCATGTAAGCTGCCATGCATTGTATTTACACACTGTTTAATTTAGGCTGCCATATCCATGCATTGTATTTACACACTGTTTAATTTAGGCTGCCACATCCATGCATTGTATTTAAACACTATTTAATTTTGGCTGCCATATCCATGCATTGTATTTACACACTGTTTAATTTAGGCTGCCATATCCATGCATTGTATTTACACACTATTTAATTTAGGCTGCCATATCCATGCATTGTATTTACACACTATTTAATTTAGGCTGCCATATCCATGCATTGTATTTACACACTATTTAATTTAGGCTGCCATATCCATGCATTGTATTTACACACTGTTTAATTGAGGCTGCCATATCCATGCATTGTATTTACACACTATTTAATTTAGGCTGCCATATCCATGCATTGTATTTACACACTATTTAATTTAGGCTGCCATATCCATGCATTGTATTTACACACTGTTTAATTGAGGCTGACATATCCCTGTATTGTATTTACACACTATTTAATTTAGGCTGCCTGGTCAATAATAAAAAATACAGCAAATATTTGAATACTTTTGTGTGTTAAAATTTAAAAAACAACATGCAGGAGTTTAAAAGATTTTTGATTGAATCACAGGACATGTGGAAATCATCTGACACCATTTACACATAACTGCACACAAGAGAGAGAGAGAGAGAGAGAGAGAGAGAGAGATTTTAAGCAAGAATGGAAACAACTGTATTTGAATTGCATGCATACTGACTATGTGGTTGAATATGTATGGGTGAGTTCTGTGTAGGGGAGTGAAAGAAAAGAAATTGAATATATAGTTGACTATATGCATGCTGCTATGTGCATTTATGCATATGAATGTATGTACATATGTTTGTGTATTATATATAAATATGTTCCTTTGGTAGATTAGTTCTTCAGATAATTGTGCCACCATCTTTAAGTTAAGTCATTATGAAAATTAATTTATAAGGAAGTAAAGACTATACCATCTTAGCACTGTCTCTATCATTCTGCTCTAAAAAGGTAGTTTCCATTTATAGTATAGTCTCATTATGCATTTCTCAGAGAGATTTGGCTGGAAGTCGGAACTTCCCCCAACTGTAAAGGAAGTGGGACCTTCCCCCCAACTGTAAAGGAAGTGGGGCCTTCCCCCCAACTATAAAGGAAGTGGGACTTCCCCCAACTGTAAAGGAAGTGGGACCTTCCCCCAACTGTAAAGGTAGTCAGACCTTTCCCCAACTGTAAAGGAAGTGGGACCTTCCCCCAACTGAAAAGGAAGTCGGACCTTACCCCAACTGTAAAGGAAGTCAGACCTTCCCCCAACTGTAAAGGAAGTCAGACCTTCCCCAAACTGTAAAGGAAGTCGGACCTTCCCCCAACACTGGAAATCTGACTTATCTGAGGCATACAGTCTACTGCATTGTCCAGCAGATGTCCAGACTTTAATCTACTGCACTGTCCAGCAGATATCCAGACTTAAGTCTACATCATTGTCCAGCAGATATCCAGACTTTAGTCTACTGCATTGCCCAGATGTCCAGACTTTAGTCTACTGCATTGTCCAGCAGATGTCCAGACTTTTGTCTCTACTGCATTGTCCAGCAGATATCCAGACTTTAGTCTACTGCATTGTCCAGCAGATGTCCAGACTTTAGTCTACTGCATTGTTCAGCAGATGTCCAGACTTTAGTCTACTGCATTGTCCAGCAGGTGTCCAGACTTAAGTCCTTTTTTAATTAACTAGAGACAGTCATACCAGTTAGTTTCTCTTAATTTATTCCCTAATATGAATGTTAACTCTGTTGTGCTCATCAGTCAAATCTGATTACATATACATACAAGCAGATACCATGCACTTTATCATCTTGGGGGAGTTTTCATGCAGATTTTTAATTACTTCCAAAATTCTTACCATTTCAATTCATTCAAGGAACTCTATGGGGGATGAATTTATACACATGTAAATAATCAGTGGAAGTAACAATCTGCACAATTAACTATAAGAAAAGGAATGAATTCTGTCCAGGACATTAACGGGAGTGCATTAACGGGAGGAGGACTCTTCATTTTAATTTTGATCTTTTATTATCTAATTTTACTGGTACTTAATTAGAAGTGCTGTAGGATACACACTGGTTCAAAATGTATACTGGCTGCTTTCTTATTGATGCCTTCATACTACAGGCAGCTTTGACCATGGCAGTCTTGTTTGTGGTTGGTTTAGGAATGTATGCAGCAAAGCTGGTACATTGGAATGAAATAACAATGGTATTGCTAGTTCATGAGCTTCTATTGCTGACATGCTGGTCATACTCAGAAATGGTGATAGTATGCAAGGCCTCTACCATTCTTTGAAATTCGCCAAAACAGGATGAGCCCTTTTCTTGAGAAGCTGGAGAAAACTGTTCCTGTGACACTGAATTTTAGACAGGCATACAAATGTTGTATTTTATTTTATTTAAAGATGATCTAACAAACCTGTGTGAAATTTAATAAAAAATATTCCTCACTATTCCAAAGTTATACTATAGACACCAAAAAAATTATAGAAATGCTAAGATAAATTATATTCAATTTTGCTATGACCTTGATCTTTAATCCAGCAATCTGGGTACAAAAATTAAATGCACTGTAAAAAAAACCTGAATATTTAATTAAAAAGCAGCATACAAACTTTGAACATGGTAATGTTATTTCAAAGTTTAAGTTGAATACAGTGACCAGTGTAAACATTAAGTAAAAACTTTATCTTGACAATGAAGGAAAAGGTGATACCTATGTCATGTCATTCAAAACGAAAACCTGTCTTCCAACCCATTATCAAAACTTCTGCATCAGGGGGACAGCAAATTGTGATTTTGATCCTCAAGCCAGACAAATGAATGCAGTATGTAGCACATTAACTTGTTACAATTTACACTCAGGTATAATGTTATATTAAAATATCTCTTTCTAAATTTTATGGGAGGACAATAAAGGTTAACAGATGGAGGCAGAGAAGGATGGATGGAAACTCTATGACACTATATGCCAAAGTTTTAATGAAACCCAAATAAAATGGCTTTATTACTTACTTTTTGCTCTTCTAATAATTCATAAAATTTGTCAACTGCCTCTCCAAATGCTACAGCTTCAATTGATCCACTGTCATCAGCAAAACTCACATTGAAACGCTGATCCCATCCACCATATATTTTATACTTAGAAATCCTGTTCTTATTGGTTACGCGAGCACAAATTCTCCATCTGAAAAACATTAATAACATGTTAAATCTCAAGTTCTATAACAAAGCTGGCTATTGTATTTTCAAAATATCTGGTATCTTACTTACAGGTTTTCCTTCCTTTACTTATAATCATTAAAATACAAGGATATATAATTATTCTCAGATATTTACATATGAAGAAGCTATGAATGTGAACTAATGACTTCTTTGTTTAAGTGTACTCGTATTTAAATGGAAAAGGTCTGCAAAATACAGAAATCAGTGTTCTGTGTATACTGCTCAATACATTTTATCTCCTTTATCTCTGTGTTTTAATATCACATCCGAAATAATAATAACAATAATAATAATTTTTCCCATGGACAAGGAAATGTACAAGAGAAAACTAATATTGATGACTTTCTTCACTCTGGGTCGGCAATGCAAAATTTTAGCAGTCATAATTTTCCTTAAAACTGTGCCAATCAACAAAGAATCTTAAGATATAATTTCCAAACGGCCTCATTTTATGAGTTCAAAATTCGTTTTTATCACATTTGGCCATAACCCCAAAGCAGATTATCCTCCTTATACCTTACATTAGTACATGCTTTTAATAAGCATAATGTTTATGATTTCACTACCTCTCACATACGTTGTCTACATGGGATTAAATCTTTGTGGTGAAAACTGCCCATTACTGGACTTTTTCATCTCTTATGACCCCAAACTAAATTTTCTGTCTGTCTATCTGATTGGTTTAGCATCCCAAACAAAATTCTCTGTCTATCTGATTGGTTTAGCATCCCAAACAAACTTCTCTGTCTATCTGATTGGTTTAGCATCCCAAACAAAATTCTCTGTCTGTCTATCTGATTGGTTTAGCATCCCAAACAAAATTCTCTGTCTGTCTATCGGATTGGTTTAGCATCCCAAACAAAATTCTCTGTCTGTCTATCGGATTGGTTTAGCATCCCAAACAAAATTCTCTGTCTATCTGATTGGTTTAGCATCCTAAACAAAATTCTCTGTCTATCTGATTGGTTTAGCATCCCAAACAAAATTCTCTGTCTATCTGATTGGTTTAGCATCCCAAACAAAATTCTCTGTCTATCTGATTGGTTTAGCATAATTTGAAGACAAAACCATTTCAAATCCATTTAAATCTAGATTGTGAACTAGCAAACCAAGCTTCCAAAATAGTTTATATTTCAGTAGTTTTTCCTTGTCTTTGTTTTCACAAAAGAATTTTTCTATATTAACACTCATATGGAGATTTAAGTGTAGCTGTCTACCTGAACTTGTCTTTCTTTCAACTAAATTTGAAGAAATATGACTTGCTAAACCTTTTTTCATCTCAAATATTTGGAACACATTACTGCATTTTCAAACTCACTCTGAGGACATAATTTCACAGTTTAGCCTTATGTTACTCAACAAGACAGTATCTGGTACATGCTGAATGATCAAACAAAACTGATTCAAATGAACACAAGCGTTCAAGGATTTTACATTAAATAGATCATGATCTCAAATATGGTCAAATGCTTGGATTCACTTTTGATTTTTATTTAAAACTTGTGAAACAAAAACTCTGGGAGGAAACAAAGGTTCACATGAATAGGAATAATAGTTTTTAGTTTAGCTTTATTAGTTACGACCATGGTTGCCTGTGCTGTTTATTTGATCTCAGACCAACAGTATGTTCAGTTTCAAATCATAAGGAATAGGTGATACCCGAGAACTCAGTTTAGTTTCCACACCCAAATTTGTAACTCCCAGGCTGCAGATAAAAAAAATTGCACTGGACCTTAGCTTACAAGTCCCCACCATCAGGATAGGACCCTAGAGAGCTAAGGTAACCTTGCTTAATTAACAGAAATGTTATGCATAAAATACCTCAGTATAAGGTTACCTTCCTTAATTAATAGAAATGTTATGCATAAAATACCTCAGTGTAAGGTTACCTTGCCTTTAGGTAGGTCAACTTGTATGGTTCTCATGAAAATTTTATAATGAGCAAGTACTGTACATGCATTAATCACTAAAACTTTTAATTGGTTCATTGTCCAAGTCAGCTTACTTTTGCTGTATATTTTTGGGGGGAGTAAAATAGCAGCAGTCAAAGGCAACTCTACTGTATCTAAAATTATTTTTTTGTATTATAACAAAAGAAAGAATGTTTGACATTTTTACTTCAACCTTTCATTTCCTCCCAGGACGATATTTATAACTTATACTACAAGTGTGTTTACTGCAGTACATAACATTGTAAATCAACGCTCACAAACCTAAATCCCTGCCCCCAGTATCATCTGATTTGGTTTGTTTAAGTTTTGGGGAAATTATTGTGGTGTGGTCTAAAAGCAGCATCATCTACAACTGGAATTTTCTGAAAGTCTCAGTACAGCACAACAATTAATAGTTGATAAAAATAATCTGAGAAAATTGGTATGTTCCTGGTGTGCCACAAAAACATGCCACAAAGAAACGCCACAAGACATGCAACAATGACATGCCACAAAGATATGCCACAAAGACATACCACAATGACATGCCACAAAGAGTCTCATGCCACAATTAAATATGGTAACTGACAAACATCTAAAAGTATGGAGGTTTTGTACCAAACAGATGTCGTTACAATCGAACACTGTGATGCAGAAATAGGCAAAAGTGTGAACAGTGTTCTGTTATTATTTAGCATCAGATCTAAAAATAGTCAGCTTGATGTCAAACATTCAATGAAAATTATATTGGCTAAACAAATAAACCAGCTTGAAGACAGTACAAAAATGAACTCCACTGAAAAACAGGTAAGAAATTCTTTTTCTGAAACATAAAGTCCTTTTTTTGTTGTCACTCTATACCATGCATGTCTGGGTCATAAATAGTCAAGTTTGCAAAAGGTAGATATTTTTGATTTGCTTCATTTAATACCTGTGGTTAATTTAATTTTCATATTAACATTGTTTCTTCCTGGCCTTGCTTATCACCAATGGATGGGTTTGCATGAATAATTAATAGTATTGTTTTGTTTTTACACTTTATTCTGGGAAAAATCTTTTATTACTAAATAGCATTTAAGTAATCAAAGCCCAGAAAAGAAAGAGAAACTATGGCTTTCTCTTCTATTGCACTATTCAATAAAGGGAATGAGTAAAACTGCTTTACCTTTCTTGTTTTTACATTCCATTTACAGTGTCATCCCATTCAAAATCTATTTTAGCATTTCAAATAATTTGTAGTTACAATTTTAAAAAACCAAACAACTTTTATCTTCTTTATAGCAATCATGTAAATGGTAAGAATTCAGCATTAGACACCTTTTCAGATGTAACTGCACTGAAAAGCATTCTCTGTGACAAGAGAGTAAGTACCCTATGTTCCATATATCTATAAATCCAAGTATGCATAAATATACAATTATCAGCTTTAAATCTGATGGGTTTTGTTGCTTTGTTATTTTCTTCTACAGAATGACTTAAGTGTTGTATGTTCCTTTTTCACTGTGTGTGTAACTTTGTAAGTAAATGTGCTTCCTATAAAGGGCTACAGGGAGAATTATTTTAATGCAGTCAGCTGTGTCATCCCAAATGAAATAAAGTCATTATTATTATTATTTATCTCTCCATCAAATGGTCCATCCATCCCTCTCTGTCTCCCTTAAAACAACATGGAGAGTCTATTTGTAAGAGGGCAGAGCCCATACCTAATATAACTTCATAAAAAAGGGCAAATAAGCAATACAATCAAGAATTTGGCAATGCTCAAACACTAACTGGGAAGTATTATGTACCTGTATAATCTGAAAGATATAAATTTTGATGAAAGTATAAAATCCTATTGAGATCTCTTTCTTTTGTTCTCAAAGGAATGATGAAGCAGGCAATATAATAGAGAAAAAAAATGAAAAATGAAAATTAAATGAAAAGATATAAAAGGTGGGGGAACATTTATCAAAGAGGAGGACTGAAAGCATGTTACCTGATCTGTTAATTTGGAATGTACCTTCTCTCTCTCTCTCCTTTGCAATACTGATGCATATAGTACAAAACAGCTAAGTGGTTATCATGGCAAACTGGCAATTGAAAAGGAAAGCAGGCTGGAATCCTACCCTCATATCTACCAACTTGAAGGTGAGTTCTTGGGCAAAGAACTTCACTCTAATTGCCTGGACACTAAATAATCTACCTGTGTGGTTGTCCTCACCAAAATAACAAACAAACAAACATATTTGTTTAGTCACATATTGAAAGCCAAAACTGTGTTCTAAACAATAGCATGTGAGTCATCCATGTATATTAATCCCCTGTGTCTCCTCTCCCTCAATTATCAGCTTTGTAACCTTGGTGAAAGTTCCCAGAACTGTTGAAAGGTCAAAGATTAAGCACCAGAATTTGTATATTTCCAAAGTGCTGTTTGTACTGGAATGCTGAAACATGCATCTCTGCAGTCAATGAAGGTGACCTAGTCACTTGGTTTAATAAGACTATGGCCTACTGAACATTTATATCTTGAAATGAGTTTGTGCATTTAATGGTCCAAGGAACAGGAATTAATAATGGGGTGGATATATCGTCTTCTTTGCTACCAGGAATGAAAACTGAAATTTCAAACACTGATGATCCACTAGTTTGATGGCATCTTTCTGAATACGACTTTCTATTTCCAAACAGAAAATGTTCAATTTTCACACCATCCTGCTTGCATGTAGGTGCAACACAGTGCTGCTGATTATGAAAGGGTTTCTTAAGCAATTCCAGTTTGTATCCCTAGATTGTTTCCAAAATCTAATAAAGTCCATTGGTGATAAAAATTCTACAAACAGCTGGCCATCTGATAACTAGTTCTTTTACCGTTTTCCTCTTGATTGTTGTCATAGTGTTTGTTCTTGCTGGAGTTGAGATTTCAATAGCACACTTTTTATTCTTGCACTAGAAATTCCAATTGTATCAAAATTTACTTGGCTAATATTTAATATCATGTAATTTGCCATCACTGGAATAGAAAGGATGTTTGTAGGTAGTCCTATAGGGATTTGTATCAAATAATTTATATGAGAGATATGATGTATCACTCAAATCTTGACACATTTTAGATAAATCATCCCACAACTGCTGGTCTGAAATAGGATGAGATATTTCCATCACAAGCCTTTAAAGTCACATAGAAAAATGTTCGGTATGGCCTCTCATCATCTGAGAAAGATTAGCAATGATAAATACTCTATCAAAAATAGTCATCTTGTACACTATTTGTCAGCTACACCAGGATGGCACCACCAGGTTCAGGGCAAGCAGTGGGATCAAATAAATCCTACCTCTTGAAGAAACACACAATAATCAATTAGAACATAATGTCCTTTCATCATCATCCTCACCATCATCAGTTTCTTCATCTTTGGTTTACTAACGAAAGAAAATTTAAGGGCATGCATACTAAACTCACAAATGAAACATTGAAAATAACGTGACCTTGATTCCACAGTCAAAGGGTTGGGTTGATCTGTTGCAAAATGAATTATCTTTGCTTCATAATGATTTCTCCAAGTATGTGAAAAATCTATAAAGGAATTTCATAAGAATAATCAAATGAAAATACTTTCACCAAGTGGCAGATAATGTCAAGAAAATGCATATTTTTATCTCTTTATTTTCCGTGAATATATAAGTGCTAAAAAAATTTAAGAAAACATCATGCATTACAATTACCCTTTCTGACATGGTCTCAGACTGGAAATAGTATTTACAGGCACATTATGTGGTTTCCTAGTGTTGTATGAACTGCTAGTACTTGCTGTAGCCCCACTGTAAGCTATGAAAAAAAAAAAACATACAAACTAGAGCAGTGTTTGCCAAACAAAATGTATGACTCTTTGCAGACCAAAAAATGTAAGAAAAAAAGAACTTAAGATTAGAAAAATTGCTACAATGCCATGAAAATCTAATCAGGTCATTTACATATTTATAAATTTCGTTTTTCTACCTGAAGTGGTTTTTGCTTAATCACATGTAAAAAGTTCTATAAAACAAAAATAAATAAAGTTTAAAAATATGTAACACACTTGGCAGCTTTGTTATGATGACCTGAAAATCTAATCAGGTCATCTACATATGCACACAAACATACCTACCAAATTTTCAATTGCCCACTTCATGTAAAAAATTTCAAACATCTGTAAAACAATTTTCTTTACCTTGAAATCCAGTTGTATTTCTGACCAATAATTAGAATTGGGATAATTAGAAAAACACATACACCAAAAATTCTGTGCAACTAGTTTCGTATTTATGCTTCTTCAGGCAAGAAATGTTTTGAAAGAAAACGGATCCATCTTTTATGACGAAAACTGTCTTTTTTTATTTTCTGCCTCTTTAGTTTTAGTTAGAAAATCTTGCAAATTCTTGGGTCTTCTATAAGTGAGAATTGGTTTATTTTTGTTAAGTGATTTTCCACTGGTTTTATTTGATAAATTTAGGAGATTATAATATTTATTAATTATATGGCCTATATTAGCTAATGAAGGACTATACTGTATTGGGAAAGGAATTATATTTTTCTCTGTTTTACACTCTGCTGTGTTTAAAGCCTCATGCTGAGTAAGACTCTGGACTCTGACCCAGCGCAGAATCAATTATATGTGTAGGATATTTTCTATTTTGGAAATGTTTGTAATTTATTCAACGAATTTTGTAATTGACAATCATCAGAAATAATGCATCAGTATCTTTTGGCTTGGCTATATGGTATACCGTTTTTACATGACATGGGATGACATGAAGACTATTCCACATGGCCTGGCTATATGGTATACCGTTTTTACATGACATGGGATGACATGAAGAATATTCCACATGTTGGTGGATAATAGTTTCCTTGATATGAATATTTGTAGAGATAGCGTTATCAATATTTTTTATTATATTTACATCTAAAAATGAAACATGTGTACTAGATGCAGTATAAGTAAATTTAATCGTTGGGTGAAGATGATTTAGGCGATCAATAAATTTTGTCAGTTCTTCAGTAGAATGGTTCCAGATCATATATATGTCGTCTAAAAATCTGACCCAAACAGATGGATTAAAATTTTCATTTTGAAGAAAATCTTTTTCTAATTTACCCATCAGGTAATTTACCCGTCAGGTATTAGAGTTAATTTTGTCATGAGTACATCACAAACATGCTTTACATCAAGATTTTGAACAATGCTGTCCCACTGTTATTGTATTTTTTTTAAATAGGGAGGGCTGCATTTTCTGAAAGTACATAATATAAAAAAATTAAAGTTTATTAAGATAATGCATTACTTTGCAGAATAAAATTCAATGCAGACCCTCCATGCACAAAGTGGATTGGTCACATTACATTTGGACTTAAGAAGAGTGTTGTTGTTGTAGGGTTTAACTTTTAAAACTGCAGGTATTATTTGCCCAAACTTTAAAATTAATCAAAGCAAATTATACTGAATAAAATGAACAGTCTGTTAATCTAAAGGCATACAGGCAGCTCATAATGTCATTGAAAGAAGATAACTGTAACATACATAATGATAGCAACCCATTTCATTTAAAGGAAAGTAAAGATTATTTCTCTAAGTAGCATCCCATTTGTTTTCAAAACTGTATCAAGGAAATAAATGATACAATCACCTATTTAGAAAAATATAGAATTTCAGTGAATTTAAAAATAAGTCCAGGTAAAACTGCTATCTCAAGTATTAGCAAGTTCAGAAATAGGAACACATCTGGACTGGACAATATCTTGAATGCAATGACTACAGGTGAACAGTCTACTTTGCTATCATGTATTGTTCAATATTGTTTTACATTAGGCATATATCTTGACAGACGGGCTTCAGGTTATATCAGACCTATATTTAAGGCAGGAGACATTGGGGTTACATAATGCAGTATATTTTTTACCAGATCCCCCACGTTCTTCCTCCACCAGTTATACTGGCCGCCATGTATAGCCTATCATGTGCTGAAAAATGGCGTTAAACCCTAGAACAACTACTAGAAAACCAAAAACAAACACAATAAAAATACAAAACAAAAACATGTTGACAATAATTAAGAATGTAAACATTATTAATGGCAAGTGATTAACTATGTTCTTGTAGTGAAAATACAGTATTTACTGTTTATATTGGGAAACGATAAAATAACTATTTTTCATCCTGTCCCAGGACTTATGGTGAAACTCTTTTTCACCTTGGTCATATTTCCCAAGACTTAAGAAATGAAATAAATTTGTATTGCATTTGTTCTCCCAAGTGCATGTTGCAATAAAATAGATAAATAAAATGCTTATTTGATAATAAAAAGAAAAGAAACTAACCTTGTATTGTTGTCATTTATTCCTTTTTTTCAACATGAGCATTAAAGAATAAAATATATCCATGAAATCTGTGTATGTAGCGTAGCCTTCCATACTGTAGTGTGTATCACCTATGTCCAATAACACATGCCACATTGTTCATTAACATGAACATTGAGAAACAAACTGTGTTTGGTTGTGCTCAACGATTTGAATATGTTATCTGACTGAAAACTGGATCCAACAATATTGCAAATAACAGGGAAATTATCAACCCATATCTTAAAGACAAATGTCATTCACGCATGACATGGTGTTAGGTGCAAAAAAATCAAGACTGAATTATATCCATGTCCACTGTATGACTATCTCGCAAATTAAAATCATTATTTGAAAACACATTCACTTGAGTGTAAGTGACAATCTTTTCGCCAGCACAGGTTGCAAAAGTATCATTACCATTTACCCACAGACATCAATGCTCCTTTGTATTAACTGTAACTAAAGATGCCAAGCACATAGAAGCCCGGACGGTGAATAAACACAACTGGCAACAAGCAGTAAACTCCTTCTTTGAACCTACCAACAGGACAACAAAGACAAAGGTTATTTTTATTACAAAGCAAACTGACCTCAGAAGCCAACTCTGGTTACTTTTTTTCTTGGGTAAAGGACATAAATACAAAGTTTATTTTTTTGCAAAGCAATCCAACATCAGAAGCTGGCTATGGAGTGTTTTAAGTGAGCTGATTTTTCTTGTGGGGAATATACAAAGACGACTGAGATATGGAAGCAAACTTTGGTTCCTTTTCACTATTATTCACGGGAATTTCTAAATAAGTTAAAAGAATGGAAAAATTTTAAAGTGACATAATATAGTGCTTTGTGCACTGATACATTGAAGACAACTGTCATTTACGCATGACATGGTGTTAGGTACAAAATAACAAAGACTGCATTATATCCAGGTCTACTGCATGACAGTATCTCACAAATCAATGCTCCTTTGTATTAATTATAACTACAGATGCCAATTACATAGAAGCCCAAGTGATGAATAAACACAACTGGCAGCAAGCAGTAAACTCCTTCTTTAAATTTACTGACAGGACAACAAAGATTTTTATTACAAAGCAAGCCGACTTTGGACACTCTGAAGCCATTTTTTTAAAAAAAGGATATTAATACAAAGGTATTTTATTGCAAAGCAAGCTGACCTTGGAAGTCGATTATGGGTTCTTTTAAGTGTGCCAATTTTTTTTTAATACACAAAGATAGCCAAGATATGGAAGTGAACTTTGGTAGCTTTTCACCGGTATTCACGGGAATTTTAAAAATAAATTGAAACAATGGAGCAATTTTCAAAGTGTCAATATAGTGCTTCATGCAATGACATCGATGACCCAGCGTCGCCCAGAAGATCTGAAGAAAATAAAATCATGAGATGAATTCGTGAAGGCCAAAAAAGAAGAATATGACTGCACCAATAATATGATCCTTAACATAGATGAAATTCTAGTGTACTTTGATAGCATTCCTGGACAGACTGACGACAAGATGGGAGTCAAAAGTGTGAGAATTAGCAAGACTGGTGCAGACTTGAAAAACATCTGACTTTAGTCCTTGCAGTTTCCGCTTCAGGTGATGTGTTGGTCAAATTATACTGTGTCAATATTGAGAAGAAGTTATTTTGTGTGTGTGTATGTGTGTGTGCGTGTGATATAGATTTTTAACACAGCTTTAACAATTTTTCAGTCATATCGCTATGATGTCTGCAGTGTGGCAGTTTACAGTGATGTCTAGCACCAAGGCCATCATGCTGCAGACATGTAGCATCATGTCCAACCCAGTCACATTATCCTAACACCAGGCCAACCAGTCCTAACATTAACCTCTTAATGCTGAGCAGCTAGCGAGGCAGCTGTTAGTAGTCTTTGGTATGACTTGGCCAGGGTTCGAACACGCAACCTCCTGCATCTGAGGCAGACACTCTAACCACCAGGCCACTTGAGTGCTAAAAGTTATTTTGAAGAGCTTTCTATTTTGCAACTTTTACATCAAATTTGTCAAAAATTGTCAAAATCTGATAAGGAGTTTCTTGAAAGAAGTTGCTGAAAGTTTGATTTTTTTAGTACTGGTCACCATATCTGATAGCGAAATGATATCATTTGTATAAAATTGGAATGTTTTTAAGCCAGGGTGCTTTCTGTTACATTTTGTCGTGTTCTATTTAAAGCTTTTGAGAAGAAGTCACTGAAGATTTTTTCAATTTTAGTAATAGTGACCATATTTAATGGCAGCTTGGCATTATTTATACAAATTCAAAAGCCGTCTATGCCAGGATGCATGCTATTGAGCAGTCATTTAAAGGTTTCCCTATATTGCTTTTTGAACAGTTTGGTGAAATGCTGTTGGATATATTCTGACATGTCATTTTTAGGTTTTTCTATTTGTATTAATGGCTGCTATATTTTTTGGTAGATTGCCATCTTTTATACAATAGTGAAAGCCAACTATGCTCTCTGTTAAATCTGGTCAAATTATACTGTGTCAATATTGAGAAGTTATTTTGTGTGTGTGTGTGTTTGTGTGTGATATGGATTTTTAACATAGCTTTAACAATTTTTCAGTCATATCGCTACAATGTCTGCAGTGTGGCAGTTTACACTGATGTCTAGCAGTGGGGCATCATGCTGCAGACATGTAGCATCATGTCCAACCCAGTTACATTATCCTAACACCAGACCAACCAGTCCTAACACTAACCTCTTAATGCTGAGCAGCTAGCAAGGCAGCTGTTAGTATCATTTTTATAAGTCTTTGGTATGACTTGGCCAGGGTTCGAGCATGCACCCTCTTGCATCTGAGGCAGACACTATAACTACCAGGCCACTGGAGTGCTAAAAGTTATTTTGAAGAGCTTTCTATTTTCAGTGCTGGCAGCCATGCCTCTGAAGTTTTTATACAGAAACCAGCTAACTTTCTTCAGTTACATTTACAGTAACATTGACACTTGACCTTTAGACCCAAAGATTGACCTAACTGCATGAGATCCACAAAGTTTGGTCCAGATCTATTTTGTTGAACTAATATAACTGTGTGGAACCCATTTTTCTTCTTTTAGGCAATGACCATCTTTGACCTTGGGAATTTTAAATTGATATGGTTTTCTGTTTCCAAAATACAAGCCATCCACAAAATTTGATAACTTTAGGTGGTGGAGAACTTGGGTTATATATAATGATTTTTCTTCTTTCAGTTACAGTGACCTTGACATTTGACCTTTTCAACCCAAAATTAATAGGGTTCTTCATTATCCCCAGTGCAAGCTATCCAAGAAGTTCGGTAAGTCTTGTTTGTGAAATATTATTGGGTGGAATGTATTTTTCACCTTCCAGTCATGGAGACAGTGACAATTAAGCTTTTAACACCCAACTCAATACGGTTCTTCCTTGCTTCATGTGCAAACCATCAATAAAGTTTGGTTACTGTAAATGGTGGATGACCAAAGTTAGTGTGTGAAAGTCAATTTGGTAACAGATAAACAATTGGACATCATAGCATAATTCACTCTGCCTTGTGGCAGGCATATACAAACTGAGTACAAAATTTACTCCCCTAAATTGCCTAATGGCATTTAAGTGATTATAAATCTTAGCACCAATTTACATAAAGATATGTTAAATTGTTCCTGAGCTATAACGTTTATAAGAACTTCCACTGATGAGATGTACTACCTATACGATGCCACTGGAGGCAAAGTTCCAAGTCAAGTAAGAGCAACAAGTATGCTAAATTTGATCACAAAATGGAGAAAATGAAACTTGATCTATGTACTACAAAAACTGTTTAGCACAAATGAAATTCATAATGGTGGACCAACCTTGTTTGGGCAAACAAATCTGCTTCAAAAGAAATTGGTGCAATAATGTATCAGTATCTTTTCAAACAAAAAGTTTTCTACTATTGACAAGTTGATGATTAAAGTAAACTTCAACGGGGAAGGCAGACAAACCTGCTTAACCTTATAGATGTCTATCAATAGTTACCTGATGTCCAATCCTGATTGTAGCCACCAATGCTGGTTACAAGAAACTGGTTACACAAAGATTTAGGACTGCTCATAAAAGGGCTGTAGCTGTTTTATTTTCCTAAATCAGTACATAACCTCTCATGATATTCGTATTTCTAAACCAAATTTAGTGGTCTTTTGTAATATCAAAAGAAATTATTTTATTTGTGGGAAAAACTGCAACCCTTTTCATCTTTGCATTAGGAACAGAACATGACCCATATATTTGTGAAATATTTTGCAGAAATGTATGCTGAAATCATACCCGCAAACAGTTTTTGACAAATATGAAAATGCATTCAAATCCCTTACAGGTAAAATGAAATTTACCTTGAATGTATTTGTGCAAATACTATTGTGAACAGAAGATGGTACAGCTGACTTTAGGGTGAAGCATGTTTTTGTCTTTTAAATTACAATAAGTCATAACACGTCTTCACTGTATAACCTATATTGACCAGTCAGTACCAAATCACCATGTTGCAGTAGTAACAAACTAAAAATAACTGCACGAAATGCATGCAATGTTTGTTTTTGTTCTTGCTGTTTCATGGACTTAACAACTGTCTTTTCATTACTGTAATATCAGTGTTTCTGCTTTATCTGGGATAACCAACTTACTCGTGCCAGGGTCCTTGGAAATAGATTTTTTCTTCACTGTTCCTTTTAGGGGTGCTTTCCCTTTACTTCTCCTTTTATTAGGAGATGGCTTTTCTGATTTTTTGAGCTTTGTATAGACTGCTTTCTCCTTCGTCTTTTTTACCCTAGCTGAAACAAATGTATATAAACAAATGTATATTCACAGTGAATTTACAATGAAGCCATCTAAAGCCAATTTTCATGTGATATGGAAACAATGAAACAAACAAATTTTGATTTGATTAAATATGTATATAAAAACTAAATTGGTTTCATTTATTTTTGTGGATTCCAATGTTTTTGGCTTTGTATAAGAAAACATTTTTGTGGGTACTTAAATCTGCATATTTGCCAGACAAGACATTCATAGTTATTTATTTTCTCTTGAAAAAATACAAAAGAAGAAATCTATCCAAAGAACAAAGGGTTATTACTTGAACTGTTTAAACAATACTACCACCAGTATGAGTACAAATCAAATACATGGCTGCCTAGATTGATCCCTTACACTGTTTTTCTTCAAAGTGTTCAACATCAAATAGGTTGTTGTGCAACAACTTGGAATAAAGCTATAATTTGGAATCTCAAAATTAATGTGCTCTTTCCTGAGAAATTGTGTGGATGTACAAAGCTATATTAATAGACAAAGCACCTGGTCTTGTATCAGTTCCATGATTGTGTTGACAACGGAGAAAGTTAACATGGGAGATTTTTTAATCATTTTGCATGAACAAATGAGCAAACAATAAAACAACTAATAAATCAGTGACTCTGAATTAAGTGAACAGTGTATTTTCTTGGTGGGAGACCTGAAAATGTTTCTGTCACAATTCTGTGGTCAAACTATTGAAATTAAAATTAAAAACACAAGGCAAGTATTTATTTTACAATTCATCAGTGTTATATATGAATTTTAAGATAAATAATAATTCATTCTAATAAATAATAACACCAAAATATTTGTAAGATATGAATAATGAAAAATATGTATATTGCAAACTTTAATTAAGACAAGATATCAATGACGATATTTGTAACAGAGTCCCATCAGTACCTTTTTAATCATGATAGTAATTATCAAAACGTGGAACCTTTTTATCATAAATTTTGAAACAAATTTTCACAAATTTATTTTGATTTCCACAAATAAATAAAAATGTTTAGAATATTATTGAATTATTTTTCCAGACACATTGTATAATTAAGATAATGATATTAAAAACATCACCCATGATTTTATCTATTAAATGCATTATACTTTTGTTTTTAATGAACATGATGAATAAATTATACTGATGTGTATTGGACGTTTGGTAAAGTTAGAAAAATCAAGTGCTGAGAATGTTACAGAAGTAAAGTGTAAAGATGATTATAACAAAGCTGAAGAGTATAAAAGTAGCCCAAAGAAATTATGGCAACAGTAAAAGTCAGTCTGTTTCATTTATAAAGCAAATGAGAGTGCTAATATTGTACTGACTGTTAAAATGGTAGCAACTGTCATAGTCCACATGATATTGCATATAACCTTCATTAATGTAGTAACTGTCATAGTCCACATGATATTGCATATAACCTCCATTAATGTAGTAACTGTCATAGTCCACACCATATTGCATATAACCTCCATTAATGTAGTAACTGTCATAGTCCACACCATATTGCATATAACCTCCATTAATGTAGTAACTGTCATAGTCCACACCATATTGCATATAACCTTCATTAATGTAGTATCTACTCTTTTGGAGACATTACCATAATCTTCAAAAGTATGACTCAACAATTTTTAAAGACTTTACACAGCAAGAAACTGAGGGACGTGATAATAACACTGTTTACTGAAGCCATACAATTAGTCTGTGTTATAAGTGAAAGGGCTTTGTACTGAGGGATGTTCTGAAGAGGCTATTCATGGGAGCCATACAACTCACCTGTGTTATAAAAGGGTTTTATACTGAGGGATGCTCTGATAATACTATTCATGGGAGTCATACAAGTGGCCTGTGTTATAAGTGAGTGGGTCTTATACTGAGGGATGTTCTGGTACTGATGTTCATATAAATCATACATGTGACCAGTGTTATAAGTGAAAGGGCCTTGTACTGAGGGATGTTCTGAGATGGATATTCATGGGATCCATACTACTTGCCTGTGTTATAAAAGGGCTTTATACTGAGGGATGTTCTGATAATCTTGTTCACTGGTGCCATACAACTGGCTTGTGTTACAAGTTTGGCATGTTTTGCTAATGTATTAAACACAAAGACTGAGTATTTGATGACATGAAATAACTTTTCAATTCGCTTTCATAGGTCAAGAAGCAAAATTGCATTTTAATTAACTTTCATAGGCCAAGAAGTAAAATTACATTTTAATTAGCTTTCATATGCCAAGAAGTAAAATTACATTTTAATTAGCTTTCATATGCCAAGAAGTAAAAGTACTTTTTAATTAGCTTTCATTTTTAAAATTTCTTCTTATGTACTCTGAAGTTTTGGGGTCTAAAACTATAGCGCCTTTTTCAAACTGAACGGAGCAAACAATTTTTTTATCTTTAATTGTTTAAAGTGAAAACTTGTAGAAAATAATCTGAGCATGAAGAATGTTGCTGTTGTTGTATGGTTTAACGCCATTTTTCAGCACAAGATAGGCTATACATGGCGGCCAGTATTAATGTTGGAGGAAGAACCCGGAAAACCCCCGGAAAGAACCACCGACCCACGAGAAGCTACTGGCAAGCTTTCCCACATAAACACATTAGCCGAATCCGAGACTCGAACCGCCGCAGACAGAGGTGAGATGGCAGTGATCCGTAACGGTGAGCGCTTTAGACCACTCGGCCACTCGGGTCCGCTCATGAAGAATGAGACAGCTGGACTGCGAGTCTCCACCAATGACCAACAGACTGACTCTGGCTTCTGGCATGACTATTCCAAATGAAAATTTGAGTCTGCATATGGTAATTCATAAACATACAACAATGACTGCATTGGAATGAGATAATGGCTATTACCTATTATCAAGTCAACAACCTTATTGACTGTTCATTGATCAGAATTGGAAAAATACATTTCATCAACAGTTCATGACTTTCACTCCTTTTCATTTTTTATTAATTCTGAACTCAAGCAAAAAAATGTAATGACAAGCTAAATGAACTTAATGACCTTATTCCCCATATTCTTCATGAGCAGACACTGGCATGGTATTTGGCATCCACTTGCAGGGTACCAACAGCACTTACAGTGGATAATAATTTTTTGATTTTGGTGAAAATTGTCATGGTATTCATCTTTGAAGAGTATTCATGGTCACTGTTGATGCTGTGCATATAAGCATGTTTGTGTACATCTACATGAGCCAGATCAACCCATATGAACTTGCCTATGGGCATCAGTTGCAACATTGTGAACACATACAAGTTGTTGTCGTCTAAGTACATGATCAACATTTTGTGAGGGTGGGGTTATATTTGTCCATGTGTCAGTTGTTTGTGAGCAATGGTGACTTACCATGGAAATTCTGCCATGAATACTGCTTTTAATAAACAAATCTTGGCCAACATTAGTAAATACAAAATCTTCAGTGCAAGGGATTCTGGCCATAAACAGCAAATGGCTGCTGGTCAGGGGTCAGTCCAAGTGAGGAATCATTATTATACATGTCATATATCCAGCATTTGCATGAGTCTCCAGAATTTTTGTTTGACCTATTCTTGACCTTTCTCCAGCAATTTATACATTGTTACAAATCTGGAAAATTAAACCACACTTGCCCAATTGAAATTTAAACAAAATATCATTGAACCTGTAGAACCCTTTGAGATCCACAAGATGACAGATCCCTAACAGTACTTACAGGTACAATAAAAATATAATCCAACTTCAATCTGGCAAGTTTTGTTTTATTGTCAAATTGCATCAAACTCTTTTGCATCTTATTGCACCCCACAAGACTTTTAAAGTATTTATTCCACGACAGATGGAGACTAGAGAAAAATAAAGTCAAATAGAAGGTATTGTAAAATTTCATTTGAACAAAAAGTAACTATGGACTTCAGTTTGAATGTAGCATAAGGGTCATCTAGAATTTCACCCTTAACAAAAAATTTCACACCAAGTTCAGTAAACAATTCAGGATTTAATACAAGTCTTATGTGTTTAGGCTCTAATAACAGCAACAAAAGAAAGAGTGAAAACAACAAGTTTTGAAAAATTTAAGAAATAATTTATTTCCCAGGAAAAAACACCATAAAAAATGAAAAAAAATAAGAACTTACGGTTTTAAGAATCAACTCCAAAAAATATTCCACAAATTATATTTTAGAAGTCCTAGTAATGAAATGTTCTAATGAATTCAAGTTCAAGTCCCGATGAAAATCCAAAATGGAAGGCAATGACGTATACTGTAGCTAGCTTTGTGCTGTTATGTCTATTATTCCGTTGTTTGAATTTCTGAATAAAATTTAAATAAATATCTTTGTCCAAGAATTCTGTATGAGCACTCAAATATTTCCAGGAAAAAGAATTAATCTTTTAGAATCCAAATAATCTGAATAATAATTATAACTTCAAACTGTCACACAAAATGACATCTTTACTGCAACTGTGCTAATAACTTCCAACCAGAGCATAAAATACCATTAACTGTGGTATGTTTCTATTTTAAATAGTGTAATGATAATTGAGAGTCTTCAGGAAGTTCATTTCCACCACCTTCTGCAAAGAGGCCTTCTAATTCATTCCCTGTTACTGCTGGAGTGATCAAGTCATAATCACTGCCAACAGCAGTGATTCCTTATCTGTCGTCAAGTTTGCCTGTTTGAAATGCTTGTGTGCATTTTAGACAATGTAACTGCCAACATCTGGCTCTTTAGCAATGCCGTATAAGTTGCTAACTTTAGTACAAAAATCAGCATTTTGCTGCTATAACTGTCCACACTGGCTATTTATCTTGCATGTAGGTGACCATGTTTGTGTCAAGTTATACACTTACATAGAGAGAAATCCTATGTCTGGAAAGCCGATCATAACAGCTGTTCCCCAGCCATAACATGATCATACACAACATACTCTTTGTCATCAACCATACGAGTTCTTGATATGGCTTCAGTAGGTTACCAACCTAAACAATTCCATGTGTTGAAGATTGTTGGTTCATGTGTAACCATACATGGCTGGCAATGCTTCTTGCAAAGTCACAGTACAACAGATGACTGGCTTTCAGTGCAATAAAATATAATATAGGAAGAAATCATAGCTTAATGAATCCAACAAAAAAGTAGTTAACAGTCACAGTTCTACAGTTTTTCACAGGAGTCTATAAAACTCAAGAAAATCTTCATCAGTAGCAAAAATATGAACTGACCATTACTATGAACTTGATTATTGACCAGTCATGTGACCTATGCATCATCTTGTGGGGTACCTTAGGATGCCCAAAGTTTGATAAAAATACTGGTGGAGAGAGAAAATTTAAATACATAATATTGACTTGCTATCTGATGGGCTTGGAATATCAGAAGCATCTCCACTCATTTACTGTCCATAAACCTCTCACTTCCTTGTATGGAAACACGAATAGATATATTGAAGTTGGTTGACAATTGTTTTTGGATAATTATTAAGCATTTTTATTAACTTCCAGCATTCTGACACATGATCTCCAGCACCTTACTTCTCAGTTTACCGCATAACATACAGGTAAGTGGTCTTTCTTACCTATTGCAGGAAAAGTTATATGTATGAATAAAAGTCCCTCCATTGTTGACTTTCCTGTCTGAACAGTTTCCAGGAATTTCTTTCTATCTTCTCAATGTTGAAACCATCCTTGAAATTCTTCAGCAGTAAGTTTTTTTTTCAAATTAGCCAGTGTGGCAGCCATAAAAAATATAGCATCATTTTCATTGAGGACAAAATGGACATTATGAGAATACTTTTGATGAAAACTCCATCTTAATATGACCATCCATTCAGTGGCGTCGCTAGGGGGTTGCGGACCGCACTGGGTGACACCATCTCAGAGGGGTGACACCAAAATGCCTGTCTATAAAATTTTTGAATTTTTGTGCAGGAAGGGGGTCCATGGGGGTGACACCATGAGTTACCGCACTGGGTGACACCAACCCTAGTGACGCCACTGCATCCATTCAGGAGAATTTGTGGCAAGATTCTCAATATGTTCAATATGGCAGTCATATATCATGTTCAGTCAGCAACATTTTCATTTCTGACCAACGAAATATCATAATCTTTTAGTGAAAACCCCATGTGGATGTGACTTTCCATTTAGCAGGACAAGCTGTTATGTATATATTTATAAACAACACATTATATAGCTATTTTGTTTCTCCATGATTGTAGATTCCATTTCAAAATAATGAGCTACTCAGCCTTGATTATGCCAACTGAAGGTTCTAGAAAATGAACCTGTCCACAGTTTGGAGCAATTTCCCAATTGGATGATTGAATTATTGCAATGTAGGTCAGGTGGGGTTGTATTATGACATAGTCATTGGATGTGTATAAAGAGTTAGAAGTATACAGTTATTCATATTCCTATCTTAATATCAGTCTTTAAGTTGTGTTTAGTTATAATTGCACAGGATTTATTTACTTAAATTATTCACTAGAATTACAAAGTGCTCATTGACTTTTGGACTAAAGTATTACATTAAGATTATTATTCAATAATTCAAAAATATTCTGGATAATATATTTGTGAATCATCAATACTGCTAGCACATCACACATTCAACATTATTGGTACATCATCACATTCAAGACCTGGATTTCATTCAGAACACCAGTGAAATTCATTCAAAACTCTTGATACTTTGGACTTGGGAAAGAAGTTTAATAATTATTTTGGATTTAATTCACAATACTGTAAGTTCCTCTTATAACTTCATTTAACTCATTCAGCCCCGATCCCATCTGCAGTCGTGATCCGGTTTCTGCATTCATTGGCCGATCCGGCCTGTAGTCGTGAATTGTTTACCGCATTCAATGGCCGATCCCGTCTCCAGGTGTGATGAATGTGTGTTACACATAATGTCTCTGATTGGTTAGAAATGGTTTATTCCAAAAACAAAACAACTATTAAACCAATCAGAAATGATTTTACTTTCATCTGTGGAAATTTGAATTGTTCAGAAGCCAAGGGCTACTGTTTTTGAGAGCGGTTTAACTAAATGTGTCCCGTTCATGAAAAATCATATAAATGATGGCAGACGGAAGAGTGATTTTTTTATGAGACAAAAAATGTGGAGTTTCTTGGGTTTGATCTTGAAAATATTGAGCAAGCTGAGGAAAGATATGTTCGGCAGTTGGATATTTTGTGAGATTTAAATTCAGAAATAGATGTTTTTTAAACTGAATCGTCCGAAGATGAGGATGCTGACAGCGATGAGGACAGAGTTCTTGCGAATAAACGTTGCACATAATTTTGTAAATACTGTATAAGTAAGTTGTGAAAGACTTGAACAAATCAGGAAAAAAATACATCACTTTGTAGACAAATTCATTTGAAAAAAATGGTAAAAATTTCAAGGATTTTAATTGGATATAAGAAGAGAAATTATGGTAAGAGTGAATGCATGTGCATGACGTTTTCAAACAGGTAAAACTCTAGGGCACAAGCAGCTAGACATAGCTTTGTGCTTCTGAGGCATAGCAGCAGCGATAGTGAAAACAGTGCTGGGGCTGAATGAGTTAATAAGTTAGAGAAATAAATTATTTGTTGAATTTGATTTTGCTTTTTCTGTTATAAGGATTAAGACCATAGAGTCGTAACATAAGCAATAACATGATTTTCAAGGTGGCTGGCATGATGGCCATACTGGATGTGAGATCGACGCCATTTGCATCTAATACCAATTAGACATCATAAGAAGTCATCTGGTTGAACCCCAGTATTGTATGACTTCCATCCAGGAGGAATAGCAACATGATTTTCCCAATGGCCACTGTCTTCTGGTGAAAACGCCATGCTGATAAAACTTTCGTTCCGGAGAATCAATAACAAAATTTTTAAGATGGTTGCTGTGGTGGCCACATTAACTGTTAAATCAGCACCTTTTTTACTTAGGACCAGCCTGACATCAGAAGAAGTCTTTCAATGAACCCCCACTGTTGATATCATCATCCATTCAGAAGAAATAGCACTTAGTGCTAATATGACTTTTCATTCAGATGAAGTACTGGACATTGAATGAGGGACAATATGCCATCCTATAACCTCTCATGCTCTAGAGATAAAAATTGATATTTTTACATATCTAACGGTCCAAACAATCACTTAAAATGTATAGGCTAATGTGCATCCTCTTGTGCTACTCCTAGTTTAATATCTATTCCCAAGTACTGTAATGGTGATAACATTGCAAAGTATGGGGAAAAAGTACCCTGCATATATAAAAAGACTGAATGAGTATTCAATAAGATATTTATGAATGGTACATCATATCCTTGCCCCATATTTAATAATCTTCTATGTAGGCACTAGTAGGGTATGGCTGACTTTTGACATTATTGGTAAAAAGGTTTCAGTGATCCTGACCTTTAGTCAAGGTATGCTGTCTTAAACTAAACTTAATGCATAGTCTTATCAGACACATCCATAACTTTGAACTCTGAGCTTTCGACCTGAGAGTATTCTTTATTTCCTCATATGTAATGCATCCACAAACTATGATCGAAAAACTTACTCTAGAACAAAGCTATTCTGCAGAACCAATTTTCTTTTGAGCTATAACAACCTCGACTCTAACCAGATCAATTGGCTTCATCCATACCTTAAGTGTAAGCCCTCCACAAGCATTGGTCAAGGTAGATGGTCTAGAACATGAAGTTATTATGCAGACACATTTTTCTGCAATCAGTCACATTGACCATGACCTTTGAATTTTTTTATCTTTATATCCTCAAATGCATGCCATCCATAAAGTTTGGTAACTATATGACGGAGAACTCTAGTTACTGTGCAGAATATTTTTCTTTTTTCAGCAAGTGACCCTGACCTTTTACCATTTAATCTCAAAATCCATGGTCTTCTTCCAGACCCCATGTGCAAGCATTCCACAAGGTCTGATAACTGTTGGTGGTGGTGAACTGTTACTTGCAAAAAACATTTTTCTTCTTTAAATCACAGTGATGTTTCAACTCCAAAATCAATAGCGTCCCTCCTTATGCAAGCCATCCACAAAGTCTAGTAAATGTAGATAGTGGACAACTAGAGTTAATATGAAGGAAAAAAATTGTAAGAGGAGGATTGATATACAACATCAAAATGTAAGATGGTGAATATATAATAGTTCATAAAATTTGCACATGCTGAAAATCAAAGACTAATTTCATCAAGCACACAAAGAAAAAAAATAGTCTTATTGAAAAAATTATTAAAATCCCAATCTGCAACAGAGAGCCAGTGCTGCTGATTTATGTTACATCATCAATCATGAAAGATTTTCCAAGATCTCATATACTGTTTGCTGAATTTATCATTTCCTTTAAAAGGGCTGTTATTGCAGATATCAAATGTGTACAAGAACTTTCTTTTATCATTATTTAAAGTCAGAAGTCAAAATCATTTAATTCTATATTCAATTTCACCCAGTGTTCACTGCATTATAATGCACCTAGGTAAAAGGTGATGTCATAATGTAATGATCATGTCAGAAAGCATCAATTATATGAAAGTAGGTTACCTTAAGCAAACAGCACAGACCTTGATCTGCTAGAGCATCATGTAATAGAAGATCTAGATCTACAGTGTGAAAACCAAACAGCAAAGACCTTGATCTGTCAGTGCATCATCTGACAGCAGATGTGGGTGTAAACTGCAGTAAGCAAACAGTACAGACCTTGCTCTGTCAGTGCAACAAATGACATCAGATCTAAGTCTACAATTCAGTAAGGAAACAGAACAGAAATCGAGTAAACAAACAGAATAGAACATGCATTGTTTGCAACTGGGTTAATATTATACAAGAAAATGTACTACCCTGACTAGAATGGAAGCTTTCATGAATTGACATGTGAGCAACCATACCTTGCCTATGAATGCTGTTTTGCATGATATTTTGGATCTCTATATCTGTTGCTTTGATATCATCAATCCCTATTCCAATCCCAGCACTTTCCATTAACTCTATCAATATGTCGTATTTCCCTACAGCCAACACCCCTTTCACTTCAAGGAGATGCAGCAATTTATTCATGGTATCTGCTTTATCTACCAGTTTTCGGTCAATATAAGTCAATGCCATTCTTTTTATACTCTCAATAGAGTCTTTTGTAATCAGTCCATCCAACTTAATACAGAGTGAATTGTGTTTCTTCTTTGCCTCAGTCTGAAAGAAAAATAGATAAATAATTATCGAACACTGTCTTCACTTTAGAAAAGCAAACAAATCTGGAAATACCTTCAACAAAACACTGCTGAATAAAGATAATTATATTTTCAATTCCCTTCCATTTTTATCTAATATGATTTTTTTTAAAGTTTTCATATTATACCTTACAAAATATGTACCATCTCCTCAAGGTAAATTTAGGGATGGTTCTGAAATAATTGTAAAAATAGAGAAAAAAGTGTACGTACATTTTATGTCAAACATGAAATTGTGATAGAAATAAATGTTTTTTTAATATTCTTGTGTTATACCATGAAAATATGTTCCACTATATTATGGAATGATTTAGAAATAACTGTTACAATTAAAGGTCAGTTTATGTCAAGGATGAACTTGCAAGGGAGATGTAATCAAACCTGTCAAACCGGTGTATAAAGGTCATTTGGGATGGAAGGAAGGAGAACCAAAAGCAGTCATGGCCAAGCAGCAGACCAGGGCTCAATTATATTTAAATGAAATTAACTGAACTATAATCTGCCTAAATGGACACCAACAATTGTTATCCGATTTTGTCCCTAGAGAGGCAGTTTTCAAGCCCACATATTAAATTTCAATAAAAGTCAAAATATTTGGTTATATTTTGCACAAACAACTCCAAACATGCAGTGTTATGTATATTTAATTTATACTGTCTGTTGGACTTTTGTCTGTAATTGTGGCCTACCTATGTCCATGTAGTTTTTGCCTACCTGATCTCAGTCATGTTGTTTACTGATATTTGAGTTCAAGGTCTAGCCTTGTTTATGAGCTTAGAAGGTTCTTGAAGCAAACTTGTTTATGAGCTTAGAAGGTTCTTGAAGCAAACTTGTTGACAAACTGATGACATTTTCCATTAGAAATGACTCACATATAGGGAATCAGAACAATTTATTATGTTGCAGGTCAAGTGAAATTTGTATATAAATCATGCGAGATAAACACGTATTTTCATTCCTGTTTTATGATCAGTCTCTGGAATCATTTATAGTTGTGTTCAGAAATAATCTTAGAGGAATTATTTATCCAAATTATTGGCACTCCTGAAATGCTCAATGACTTTGGATTAACACAATACTTAGGGGTTTATATAAAGGACATCTTGGACTGCATCACTGGTATATAAATATATTGAATACTTGACATATTAGAACAGTCAAGACTACTGTGGTATGTCAGGGCATTCAAAACTATTTTATATTCTTGTATATGCTTTATAGGCCATTTAGAATTATAACAGAAGAAATTACTATCTATTTTAAACTTAGATAAACTATTTTTAAAATATTTTGTTTTTCTATTGGGAATTCTGTCAACTTTTAAACAAAATTTACACTAGATTACAAGGGAGTACTAGACCTATAACTGAACATACATTTTTTTGTAGCTCAGTCGAATGGATGTAGAATCACCTCATTAAATTGCATACATCTGCCCTTTATAAAATTCATCTGAGATCTTTATGATGATAAATTCATCTCACTCATGATCAAACTTGTCCAATCATGGTGACTTCAGTCTATATTCCATGTTTGACCAATATCAGATAAAAAAATATTGCCTCTGGAGTGGTTACAAGCTTGGCCAATCAGACCCAATATACAAAGCTCTCAATCATTATCAAACTCAAGTCCGTAGGATGAGCACACTTACTGGCTGGTTTTAACAGGCCACAAGCAGCTGCAAGGGAGCAATGTTGTTGGTCTCTTGGGTTTGGAAATGCGATGGAAGAATGAGACCTCCAAAGAGAGTCTCTGCCTCCAAGGGAGCAGTTATATACTATGATCCAGCAAAACCTTCAATATGCCCTGAGTACCTGTAACCTCCTTGAGGAGGTGGAGTATCTCTGCCAGTAGTGCTTTGGATACTGGCAAATCATGCCTCAATATTTAGGCAGCCACCTCCAGCACAGACCTGCCAACCCTGATGAATCCGTCTCAGTAAGGCAGTTGATTTTTTTCCATAAGAATGACCAGTTTTCAGTAAGGTGTAACAAAATATCAATAACTGCTATTGTAAAGCTGGAAAATGTAATTAAAAGTTTGATGCATCGACGATAAACATTTTCTGAAAAGTCTGTAAAGTACATGTAGACTTTATTTACCAGTAGTACAGTTGCACAAACTCTAGTTCCAAACCCTATGCAGCTCAATGGCTTGTTGCTATCTCTCAACTTGACATAATTCTTGGAAATACTTTACCATTTCACATAATGACGGCAATCATATTTCCCACCATGAGGCATACTCAAATTGATGTCTCATAAACGTAATTGTGTCCTTTCCAGCTTTTATTCACAAAAATCTGAATACCCCTTTTTACTCTTCTGTGTTGACTATTAACACTTTTCTAGAAGCTTATTTTCCCTTTCGTTTTAAACATGCATCACCTTCTCAATGCCATTTTAAAAAAATTCTATAATCAACAGTTTGATCATGCAAATGCTTCGCATGAACAAATAGGTGCAGTTTAAAGTGTCTGGGGTGCTGCTGTAAAGTTAGTCTGGTTCCCTAACTGATTTCACTAATTCTAAGATGAAACCCGGATCCAAATAAAACATGGATGAACCAATTATCCGGATATTTCAGCAATGATCATTTTTCTGTAGTTTTTGCTAGCATGCCATAAGTCTGTATTTTAAGGATAATTTTTGTAAGACTTATGGCAAAATCATAAGAGTTGGCAGGTCTGCCAGCAAGCAGTGCAGAAGACTGAAAAAAAGCTGGCCAAAAAATATCAGCTTGTGAAGTTATGATGATAAGACTATGAGCCAAGACATCTAGTGCCTCCAGCATCTAAAATGGAAGGCAAGACCAGGTTTCCATCAAAATTCCCACTTGTGACACCCCACTTTTTAGGAGGATAGGAAACGCTTCTGGTCCCACCTACAGGAGTATCCTTGTTGTTTAACTGCTCACTGGCAGTAAAGGAACTGCCCTTACTTGCAGACTTCTTGGGGACAGGAACATTTCTACTTCCTCCTAGACTATCTGGAAAGAGAGGACCCCCACCCTCCACATGAGCTGATGATTTAGGTCTACAACCTGTGACATTTTAAATGTATTGAGACAAAGGCATGGGCATCCTTGGTGCCATGAAGGGAAAGGAAGATTCACATCCTACATCATGCGGGGATTTAAAGAAAACAGAAAAGTGGGCGAATGGCAAACCAATCATCTTCCATGGTCAGACAAGAATATGCTGACTCCCTATCCACAACAGAATCATTGATAAAATGGAAAATGGGGGTGTTGCAGCTCTATCATCTTAAACTAACAGAAAGAAGCGAAACCAACCAGTTTTGCAAAATTCAACAAACAACATAATTCCCCTGACTTTAAAGTGAACATTTAAAACGAACTTAAAGTACTGTTAATTAAATCCCAAATTATCCTAAATGTTCTATCACAAGTCCAAAAGTATAGAATGTTTTAAATGAATTCCAAGTTTGAATGTGCTGATGTACAAGCAGTCTTGATGTATCACAATGATATAATCCAGAATGTCTTTAAATGAATTCATAATAATCTCCAAAGAGTGTTTTAGTCTAAAAGTCAGCGCATACTTTGTAATTCCAATGACTAATTTAAATAATTCCTTTCAAATTAAATCTTAACACAACTGTAAATAATTCCACAGCCTAAACGTAAAGTTGGAATGAATAATTTTGCTTACCAGAAACTTATATACAAAAAATTAAGACAATAAAAGGACCAAGATGTGCCTCAAATGTTCTCTTCTAAGTTATGTGTAAATGAGGCTAGACCTTTAACTCAGTACACAGCTTATTTTTATCTTACAAACATGGACAAAAGTAAGCTGTCTAAACTTTTTGTTTATGATTGATCAGTACCTTAAAGTACAAACTACAATAATGGATACAACTGAAGCACACACTATAAATTAAGTATTCATAATAGGGTGTCAACCCAAACCCTGTCCCTGTATTGCTGATGGGACCCCACTGACTGGCACTTAAGACCAGTGATCAGTGCCCAGCACCCAGTGAACAATCACCAACCAAAGACCCTTCAGGTGACTCTGATCTGATGCAGGAATCTTCTACAGCACTTATATAGTGTTATTACTCATCTTACTTTCCAAGAGGGCCTGATGTGCTTGTTGCCTTCACTGAGCTAAGGGTCATGAGACAGTGCTGCTCCTTCCTATCTGGATGGGTTGGGTGGTGTGGGGTGGGGGGATAGGTGTTACATATTTTTGCAGGCCTTAAAAAGGGGCTGCTCCCCATGGGGTTAGGGGCATGACTCAATGACTCATTCTTAACTCTAATTCTCCCTTGGTGAAGACCCTGGATCCAAACTTTTCAACACTACATTGATAAAACCTTCAGTGACCCTTGGGCCTTATAATTAATTTTTATTATTATTCTCTATGCCATCCTGGGATTGAGCAGTACATTTGTGAGTCCCAAAAGACACAGAGAAGGAGCATGTACTCTCCTGGGATCAAAGAAGGGCACTTTTTCCTCATTAATAAGTGCACTGACTCAGTAAGGTCCCAAACAATGAAGTGTCATAGACAACAAAACAGAAAAATGCCCATATGAATCCACTAGCTACAAGTTTTACATGTGGGTGAGTGTCCCACTGGGCCTTCTTTTGCAGGCATTTCCTGACATTTAGCAACATTTCTGAAAAGAAAAGTATTATGGCTCAAGCTAGTACTCTCTTGAGTGAAACTATATGAATGTCAATAAATATACTGCTGAATCTGTGCAATAAAGTTATTTAATGCAACAATTTAAACTTGTATGGTCAAAGCAAGTACTTATTCTAAAACACAGTAATGAAACAGTACATTAAAATTGTTGAATGCAACCATTAAGCACACTGCCTAACAAGTACTTATTAATTCCTCAATTCTGCAATCAATGAACAAAGCGAATTAAGATTCCAGAACCACAATTTGCTAGTGACACTTATCCTATTCAAAACAAAACCACAAAATAATAAAGTACTGCTGAAATGAGTACTCAAACTCCAGGACTAAATATCAGAGGCATTACTCACCATCAGATGGGGCAAGGGATAAGGAAGGAAAGGACACCGCTAATTATACATGGTGCAATAAAGTCTCCTAAGCTAAGAAGATGGCTAATATCACACATTTGCAAGGACTGAGGGGATAATCACTAAAGTAAAATGGACTATATTAATAATTTCCCGAAAAACAGCCCTCAAAAAAACATGAAATGAAAGAAGATTTTCAGAGAGTGAATTCAACATATCTTAGCATTATAGTATAAACATTCAATGAGAAATGGTACAATATCCTGGGTTTTCTCTGTTCCAGATTTCTATACCATTCCATCTAATGGGAATTTGGAATTATTAACTGGGTTTAGGAGACTCTCATCACAGAAAAGTAAGGAAGGCAACAATCATATGTATTATATTACTGCTGTTAAATATTCATTTTAATCCATAAGGTGTATTATTGTGCTAAGTTTTATCAACTGTTCTACCAAAATGTATGCATCTGGTATCATAGACATTTATTTTTGTTTAATTTCTGGTATGTAGGTTTTTTTTGTGGGGGGCGGTAAAACTAATTCTAATTATGCAATACTTGTAAGTTGCTACTGCGCAGCTTTACCTTTCTTGTGTCAAAAAAGATGATTGTCCATTTGATGTGAATACATCCTCCCAGAGTGGAGAATTGACAGTATGATGCAATCCACTCATGCACAAGGCATGATAAAGGCTTACATTGGTCATCTTTTTCATACATGATAATTCTGACAGAACATCAGAGCATGGTGGGAGTAGAACATTCAGCAACATTAATGGATAAATAGCTCATGATTGAAATTAAATTTGACTCCAAATTACATCTGAATAGCAGTAGTAACTTACCCATTGCTACTGAATTTGTCAGTTAGGTGGGTAGGCTGATGCTCTTGTTATGACCCATCAAAAACTAAGAAAATGGAGGAGAAGGTACACCACTCCCTTGATAACTCACACCCTCATAACTCGCGAACCCACTTATAATGTGGGGTCAGGCATGGATCCCATTTTTTAAACCAGAAAATATCCCCAAAATAGATCCCTATTTGTTGAACTTGAAGAAAATCACAATCAAAATTATTAACGGAAACTCTGATGTATCACTCATTTTATCATCGAAAACAGTAGATAGGATCTGGAAATTTTAATCAACATTATGAAATATCCAATTTAAAAATAGGTCATAACATTTTTACATTTTCTTTCCAAATGGCATTCCTTGTACACCCCAATTAATGATATGTAAGGAAATTTCGATCAATGAAAATGTCACTCAGGCCAAGTGGAGGCAGTACTTTAATAAATAAATACAAATTAAATAATTTTTTATCAATTGAAATGTGTGTTCTAGTTCTATCTTTTAGTTCCTTATAAGTGTAACTGTCATAAATGCAATGTGTCCTCTTGTAATTAAATGTAAAATAGCAGCAGGGAGGGCGAGCCCACCAAGGTTTTAGCCAAAAATAAGGCTTCCACAAAGTAAAAAAATGAGGGAAGCGAGTTGACCTCGCCCTCCCTGCTGCTATTATTCAAAATTCCCGCCCTCGCTGCTGCTGCGTTGAATTAAAAAATTATTATATCAATAATAGCCAACATCAGACAAGCACATAGTGTTAGATTAGCTCGAGAAAAACTAGAAGCAATAAAAAAATATCTTCCTGTGAGAGATTCTGTAAAGCAAAAACTACAACATCGACAAGAAGCACAAGTTGAATTTGCTATGGGTGCAGAACATTTATTTAAACCCGTGACAGCCGCTACTGAAAAAGCTGCGGCGGTCACTGAAAGAGTTTTATTGGGAGATATTATGGAAGAGGAAAAAAGAAAAGGTATTCTTCCAGTATTAAAACAAACCGCTGAGCAAACTGGAAAAATTGCGAGAAGAACTAAACAAACAAAAAAGATTTTACGAGATCTTCCAGTGATATAGCTGCAGTTCAGCCTCCTGTTGGTGAAGAAATACTTAAAGGGGTCAGTGAAATTCGTACTGAAGTTGCTGGAGTAAAAGAAAAACTTACACCTAAACAAATAAAAGAGAACGTTGCATTGATTAAAAAATTTAAGGAAGAGTTTGTCGAAGATATCAAAAATACTAAAAGTGAAAAACTACCTGAAAAAATATTAATTAGTATATTTAATAAATCCAGTATTTTAAAGCCTGGTTTTGAAAAAGTAACCGACGATAGTCTTATCAAATGGATATATCGTATATATAAAAATAAAAATAAAAGCCAGAGATGATGATTTAGAATACAGAGGGCCTTTTAAAGAAGTACGAAGACTTTATGAAGAGCAAATAAAACAAGCAGAACAACGACTATCCACCCAGTTACCTCTGCCATCAGTAGAAAGACAACTACCACCTTCACTTCAGCGTATTCCACCTCTGTCGCCTTTATATCAGCTTGATACACCTCCACCGTCTTCATATCAACTTACTACACCTCGGCCATCGATATAAAAACGATGGCGGGAGTTAGCTAAAGAATTTGAAGGGGAACCTCCTGGTGCTACAGGTAGTGGTTTAGGAAGTCACATTACTTGTCCTGATAGTGTTATCAATGATGTATCGTGGTTAGAAGTTCTCATAGGAGGCAGACGAGCTGGCAATAACTCACCAGAAATAATTAATGAAGCAGCTGGTATTTGCCAATGATTATTTCAGGGTGGCATCATGGATGTTCATGCCTATCGGGAACTTATTGATGAAATTATTGACAGTGACTAGAAGTTAGATAAAACAATAATAAATAAAATGATTATACATAACGCTCACCGTGGATCTACCAACGTCAGGGTAACAAATTCGTGACTACCGGTTTATAAAGCAATTTACGGAGATGGACTTGGTGATGTTGTTCAGGGTTTATTCATAAGGTTAGCTCCCAAGGCAGCGCCGATTGCAAAACATTTATCAATGAAAGCTATTGACGTTGTTCGTGATAAAGCTCCTGGTGTTATTGGTAACACTGCCATTAAAGCATTTACTGCAATCAAGGAAAGATTAGCATGATTATGCAGGCCAAAAACACCAGTGAAACTGGCAAGCACTGCGGAGATGCCTGCAGATGTCAGCAAAGTAATAAATCAAGCCGCAAATCAAAAACTGGCAGAGATAATGAATCAACCAATAAATACAAGTATGATATCTGGAAGTGGTCTTCGTTTTAGACAATAATCAATTACTATAAAATGTTTAAACGCGTGTCTGATTCAGCGTTCGATATCGATGCGCCAGTACTCAAAGACGAGCCTGTGCGCGATTATCAATTTTATTCTTATGAAGCAACAAATCCAAATCAACGGGGACGAACTGAATTGCGAGTTCAGGATACAAGCAGATATTTCTTGCCTGCTGAAGCATTTATTGAAGTTACGGGTGAACTTGTAACAAATGTTGTCGCTAATACAGAATATGGAGCTAATGTTAGAGTTGGTTTTGTTAATAATGGTATCATGGCGTTATTTAAAAGTGCTATATACATGATTGATGGAAAAGAAATTGAGACAATTCAAGATAATGTTGATGTTGCTACGACGATTATTGGCCTAGCAAGATATTCAGATGATTATACTAGATCATCTGGTCTGATGATGTTTGCCAAATTCAAACCATCCTGATGGAAGACCTGATATTGTAAAACAACCAAGAAACTTTGCCGATAATGCTGACGCTGATATATGGCCGGTGGTTCACAGCAACCCAAATTACAACTTAGGATTTAGAACGCGTCAAGTAATGCTAAAAGGTAATCATAGAAGATTTTCATGTGCGATTCCACTGTCCCATGTCTTTGGATTTTGCAAAAATGTCAGAAAGGTCATATTTGGAGCCAAACATACAATTGCTCTTCATCGAAAAGGTGATGATAATGATGCTATCTGGCGAGAAGATACCGCTGGTGTTGTTGATGGTAAAGTAATATTATTCAGGCTCGCACTGTGGATGCCAGTAATGACTCCATCACTCGCTGAAGAACAGCTGTTACTTTCTTTTATGGATCAAGGCGGTAAATCAACACTGGCATGGTTAACAAAAACCACAGATATTAATCAAAATCCTGTTAATGGTTTATTCACGTGGCATATATCATCACAGCAAGGTGTTTCTGCACCAAGACATGTCTCGTTGCTCTTCAACTTGCTAATCAATTAAATAATCAAGAAAACAATCCAATGATATTCGACCAACTTGGTGTCACTGCGGTATCTTTAAGAATAAACGGACATCAAGAACCGTCCGAGGATATAATATTAGATTTCGATAATAATAATGTAGCGCGTGTATATCATCGTTTAATGACATTTATGGGACGTGATCAAAATATTGATAATAGTTTGCAAATATCACAGTTGGATTTTACGAGTCTGTATCCGATTTATTACTTTTTGCTGGAACATCTTGATTTAGTTAAGCAATCTGTCGTTGATTTACACTTCAGAGCCATCGTAAACTCAGCTGACGCTTACAGAGCAATCGCAGTCATACTCTCCGATAAAACAGTGCTACTTGAAGGTGTTGGCGGACGAATGAAAGTCGTTGATGCCCCAGTGGAAAACATGTAACAATGTGTAACAATTAGATCAATTGCGTTTATTATAAAAATGTCATATAGTCACGTTAATGTCACTCTGACTCCAGGTCAGGCCAAGAAGCTTCAGTCAAAAAACGCGAGCACATGTGGAGCATCAATAAAGCTAAGAAAGAACAAATGACTGGCGGTCCAAATAAATTGTCAATAACTAAAACTCAACTTAATCAATACAATAAAGCAATAAAAGCCAAAAAGGGCATTCAATTTGATTTTGCTCCAGCAGCCGTCAAAGATATGGTTAAAACAGGTGGTATATTTCCACTTCTTGCGGCTATACCAGCACTGATAGCTGCTGCTGCCCCCGCCGTAGCAAAAGCCGCTGCATTAGGAGCTGTTGGATCAGCTGCTGGAATGGCGCTAAAGAAAGCAACTGGGAAAGGATTTTAAAAAAAAGGATGCGGGCTAAGACTTCCAGGAACTCCACCTTCATGGTACCCAAAACGGTTCTAGACATCACACTGATGTCAAATTTTGATTTACTCAGTGCTGTTAAACAATTAAATATAAAAAATTTCAGAGGCGTCTTTATGCGAGACCAATTACCAACGCGACCGAATAATCCGGAAACTGGTATCATCAATCTTGATAACAAAAACGGTCCTGGAACTCACTGGGTTGCTTACGCAATTGACCCACGTGGAATTATTTATTTTGATTCGTATGGGTTAGCACTGCCAGTTGAATTTCTAAAGTATGTCAGCACAGTACAAACTGCACCTTCAACTCCAACCTGGTACTCAACACTACCAACACAAACACTAACTGATCTGCCGATATGTGGTCGTGAAGTATTAAATGTTTTCACCGCGATATCAGCGTCAACTAAACCACCTCATAAAGTCATACATGAATATACCTCAAATTTAAACAGTCAGTTCTTAAATAAATAATGGTTGATATTTACGGAAGAACTATCAAAACCAAGGCAAAAAAAACAAAATATTAATTTATCAAAATATGCAACCAAAGATGACATCGACAATCTTTTAAATTTATCCGGGATAGACCCAGATGAGGTTGTTATTTTTCAGGATAGACAAGGCAAGTTAAAAACCAGCAACATTAAATGGAATGACATAATTCGTAGGGTTCTTGGAGCTACCACGGACAATATTCCAGTGTTTACTGACAGTGGCAGAATCAAAGATTCAAGTATATCATTTGCAACCATCAACGATCAAATAAAAAAAAGTGTTGCTGATCGCTTAAAAACCACCGGTGACACAATGACAGGTGAACTCAACATGAACAGAAATAAAATAAGAGCGTTTGCGGATCCAGCATCATCAGAAGATGCCACTAACAAACAATATGTTGATGCACAGTTTGCAGTCCTCGCAGATTTGCTGACTACTCGTGTAAAGAAGTCCGGTGACAGAATGACAGGTGAACTCAAAATGAACGGAAGCCACATAGTGGTTCTGAGAGATCCAGCATAGGCGGAAGATGCCGCAAATAAAAAATATGTTGATGTGGCGACCAACACCGTAGACACTAAATTAGCCGTGTTGCAGGCTGAGTATGATGATCATGTAAAAAATTTTGTAGGTTTTCGTAAAAAAAAACTCAGATCGCCATCAACATAAAACTTTCTGAGATCAAAACTAACATTGACACGATTAGACAAACACAGCAAGATATCGTAAGTGGGATTCCTGACATAGTTAACAAAACTAGTCTGATTAAAATTCCAGCCGGAGTAACTCCAGGGCATATTACCAACATCGTGTATACAGTATCATCAGGATTCGCAACATGGTCACAGAAAAATAAAACTATTAAATATACCGCAACGGTCACTGGTGTGTACAGGCTGTCTGTGTTCAGTGCTGCGCGATTTGAGATATTTACAAAGTATCTATGGCGACATTCCACCGATAGGTTTTCCAGGGTTGTGTCTGTTGTATCAAACAGCGGAACCGAAGAAGAATTTATGCTGGAAGCAGACGATAAGACATTAAATGCAGCATCTTACTGGTGGTGCCCAGAATTTGTAGCTGAAATACCTCAATTGTTTACTGCGTAAAATAATAAAATGGCGTTAAAAAATAAGTCAGCATCAACGACAACACTGGATGCTCAGCAATATAGATATGATCCAGTACGCAAATGGTAGTCAGAGTTAAAAAAATACTATTAACCAAATGCACAATAAAAGTAAAAAAATACAAGTGGCGTGTAATCATCCTAGACACAACAGTGTATTCAGTGTCTGCGTTAGTTGCATCCACAGGAGTATTATTATCAGTGCTAACACCAGTGACAACTGCAATCGCGGTCACAATTACAGTTTCAACATCAACGACAATTGCAGGAGTTGCTAATATTATCGCGAAAAAAATATCCTCATGCGCGCTAACAAAATTACATGAATATGAAAAGTTAAACAATGCAGCCACGAGCACCTACTCGAAATTGTCGTCGCCGATATCAAGTCTCGACGATACAACAATATCAGATTCCGAATTCGCGCAAATGGCAAAGATGTATGAAGACTACACCAGTCATTTAAAGCGACAAAAGATAAATAACAACAATGACGGAATTGCTTCAACAGATAGTCGGAAATACAAGCCTGAAACGAACTTCTTTAATAACAGTAACCTCAACTAAACCAGAATTCAGTATTAATTTTCCAACTGCTATTCCAGTAAATGAGATCGCGTTAGCACAATTACGAGTATATCACAGTTGGCCCAATATCAGATCAAAATCGTTTGGTGGATTGCCAGCAAATAATTTGTTTGTGTTCGCGTGGAAAAATAAACCAGACGGTACTCCTGACTGGGATGTCATTGGGCTACCAACTGGGTCTTATCAAATCGAAGAAATCAATGAGGAACTGCAACGTCGAATAAAAAATATATTACTGGAAAAGAATCCAAGATAGCAATAACTGCTCATGAACCCACACTGTCGTCCGCGATCAAAATAAGCACTCCTGACTACGCCGTGGACATCTATCAAAGTTCGATTAGGTCAATATTGGGCTGGCCTGAAAATCCACCACCGGCACCACCAGCTCCACCTGAACCTAAAAAGTCTGATTATGCCACAGACAATAAGTCATATCATGGAATTTTACCATTATACGAGGAAAATTTAACTCAGTTAAAAAGCGCAACGTTGGGTAGCGTATTTGAATTTCGCAGTAGCGATAATATCATATGGTTTTTTTTTTACTTATGAGCGAAATCTTCAAAACAGAACAGTTAAGTACATGACTATACGCCAAGATGAGATCAATGATTACTTCAAATTCATTGATCACGAGCATAAAAGACAACTATGGCAACTTTTCCAAGAACATATTTTTGATATAACATTACGTAGTAAAATTATTAAACAAACTGAAATATTAAATCAACTCACATACGATATGGAATATTTTAACCAGCGACTGATTCAGGTGATAGACGATCATGTTGACGGTGCAACCAAACATAAGGAACAATTTTTAAACTTCTTTAGAATACCAGAAGCGAATCTACCGAACTTTAAACTTCCTTGGTATAATGCAGCTGAGCTAAGAAAATCCGTCAGTGATGTCATCGATGAGTTCTTTCCTGATATACTCGCAGAATGGAGAAAAACACTACCACTGCCAACTATTCTCCGACACAACAATAACCCCAAAGGGACAGGTCGACATGTATCTCCGGAAATCATAAATATAACAAATGTGGTCGCGGTCAATCTTGTGTGTGATGTCATTGATGGCAGTTATGCCACAGACACAACAGTATCAAATCAAGCCCAGCAAGGATTTGTTCTTTATTCATTTACTCCGAAAGATGTACCACCTGGATTTCTGATTGTGCAAGAAGTGATCAATCCAGTCCATCTATGATGTCATAATCCGTGGCTGACCAAAATAAATTTTAAACTAACAGACCAGAGCGGTCGCCTTCTTGATTTTCGAGGTGAAACACTACATATTAATTTACTTGTGAAATGGTAGAAATCAAAGACTTCTACGATTTTCGGTCTTACAGTAAAAATATTTTATTTTATATATATTTTGTACACACGGACCAATTTCTCAATTTTGATAGGGTAATAACTAGTAAAAATCACAGAAATCGACCGATTTGCTAATTTGGAAAGGTAATTAACTAGTAAAAATCACAGAAATCGACCGATTTGCTAATTTTGATAGGGTAATTACTAGTAAAAATCATGCGAATTTAGTAAAAGCAAAAAATATTTATTTTTTACTGAACAATCGTTTACGATTTCACAATTAATCAAGCAAGTATTATATAATGTACCACCGCGTGAAATGTTTCATACATAACAAAGAACTTCTTGATAAAGCTATCAGTACCGGAAAAGTTACCCCGAAGAAAATAATTGTTGATGAATACGGCGCTGACGATTTTATACTGACTGATATGCAACTACAGCAACTAAAAAAAGATCATATTGTGATTGCGCATTGCAGTATACCTCAAATTTTAGAGTATATACGCGTATTTAGATCTTAGATTAATGAATATGTACCGCCACATAAATGTTTTCGTGTATGATAAACAAGCGCTCGAGCAAGCAGTTAGGGCTGCATTTACACAAGAAGAAATTAACGTTAAATTCATTATTGACGAGTACAGAGACAAAGATTTCTTACTAACACAGCAACAATTAGATAGTCTCAGACGTGAGCATATTATTTCAATTGTATGCGACAAGATCAAATTCTCAATTATGTGCAATCTTGCATTAAATCCAACCGACTGAGGAAAATATTATCTAACTCAGACTGATGCAAGTATCAAGGAAGTAGAAAAAAAGATATATTTTTTTTTTAGTTTCAATTTCATTTCCAAGTACTTGAGGTGAGGTATTTATTTCATCATCATCCTTGACTTTGTCAAGGGACATGCAATTTTTAAGCTTTCTTACACGAGTATTTATTATCTTCCTTGTTTCATATTCTTGAGCTAATTCCAACCTAATCTTTTCAATTGCACGAGACAATGAAACAAATTCATTCATTGTGCTTCTTCTACTGTAGCCAGCGATTTATATAAATTTGTTTGGATCCTCTTTATAAATTGGAATTGAGCAGGCAGAATATAACGCCCTGCGCATTTAGCTTAATGTAGTGATTCAAAATCAGATATAATTGTTTCAGGATTTAGTTTATCGGATATATTAAATCCACGCTCTTCTAATTTTTTAATAGCAACAATCACATCATTGATATTTTCGTAATTCATATATATATAAATATTATATATTTAAAAGAAAAAAATTATACACCAATATGTGAACTCCTAGGTTGCTCTTATAACATCCTAGCAAGTCCAGAATGGTGTGTTCTATTTACACTATTTACACTAAGGACATATATCCATTATGTGAACTCCTAGGTTGCTTTATAACATCCTAGCAAGTCCAGAATGGTGTTTACACTACAACCCATGAGTATCTAGAGTGCCATTGACATCCTACCAAGCTCCGGGAGCGGAAACACAACCCCCTGTTGTGAACCCCTAACCTGTCAAACAACAGTCTAGAGGTCCAAGAGGGTATGTTTGCGAAGGACAAAGCACAAACAGATAGTATTTACACTATTTACAAGATATATTTACACTAAGGACATATATCCATTATGTGAACTCCTAGGCTGCTTTACAACTTCCTAGCAAGTCCAGAATGGTTTACAAGATATATTTCTTAACTAAGGACAGCACAAACAGATAGTATTTACACTATTTACAAGAACTAAGGACAGCACAAAAAGATAGTATTTACACTATTTACAAGATATATTTCTTAATTAAGGACAGCACAAACAGATGCGGGGGTTTGCAATCCCTCCCCCCGAAATCAAATCCTGGGTGAAAAATGTCAACTCACGATTGACGTGAGGGAGAGGGATGTACATGACGACCCATTGGTCCCCCCAATTATATAAAAGTAGACAAATGGGCACCATCGACAATATGTCCGTTACGAGATTCGAACATGGCATATTGGTAAAGTCGGGGACGAAATCTGACGACTTTACCACTACACCACGGTCTCATCTAATGATATAGGATTTAAAAGGTATTATATACTTGACTACCGAGTGAGTCAGTGATCTACCTGTGTAGACCCTATTGTGAAATTACTGAGTTGCAGTACAGAAAATTGATCTTAAAACAGCATAGGAGAATAATTTACCTGTAAAAATTTATACAGGTAGACAGACGGACAATGGGCCCGGTTTACAGGTAAAAAAAATGCACCTCAAAATATTATCCCGGAAATTCTATCTTCAAGGTAACTCTGCTAACCAACCTGACAGTCGCACGCGAGTGGTCTCCCTTCGCAATTTTCTCTCTAACAATAATAAAAAGTAATCCTTTCCTTATTTTTTCTGGAGATGGCGGATCTGCATACATTTTCTGCGACTCTTCATACTGAAGGCATACAAATATCAAAATACTTGCCAGCTGCATTTATCGAATGAAATATTATTTTCTCATTTGTGTTTAGATTCATGGAAACAACCTTCCTGGCGTATTTACTATGACAAAAAGTGTTTCCGAATTGACAGTTCTCGCGCTGTGTGACAACTCTCACATTGGATAATTTATTATTAAGTTTATTGTTATCTTTGTGATCGATCACAAGACCATCTTCGATCTCTCCACAGCAAACCTCAAATACAAATCTGTGATTGTAATACCTCTTACCCCCAGCAGTAAATCTAAGATAACCAGTATTATTAACAACACCAACTGGTTTTTTCAACCTACAATTTCTGACTATTCCATCACGATTTGCTTCGTAATTCTTAATAGTAGGATGTGGAACAAACTCTTGATTCATTATACAATAGTAATGTCATTTGTCTAATTTATAGTTTGTCTAAAAATTGAGTTATATAATCGCGCTCACATTTTAGCGTATCCCCATTATTTTCTTTTATTGTAATACCGTTTAAGTTCACAGTATCACTTTCCTCCACAACTTGCACATAGCTGTGTTTTACCTCTAACACCAATACCACATCACAGGCATGGGATTGGTACTGTGCTTCCTCGTTTGATGCTTTGTAGGTGTCACCGCAGAATTCTTTTCTGCAGGACTTATTACAAACTGTTACAGATCCAACTTTTAACCACTTGCAATGATTCATTTTATATATAATATTTATTATTTAAATGTTTGTTTTAAATATAATATGGAGGAGTTTAAAAGATTATCTGCCACTGACACCGGGAAGGCTTCTAGATTCGATCTTGACAGACTAACCCCTGACTCACAGAGGCGGGATCTAACAGATCTGATTGATGTCATCAGGAATGCCAAAAAAGAATTTCGTAGCGATGGAGCATCTCATTTAAAATTGTATCCGACAAAGGTGTCACTGATGCTACAATGAGCAATACACAAGCGAAAATGATTATCGATTACCTTCATCAGCGTCGCAAATATTTTTTCAGAGTAAAATTTATTATCAACACCATAGAAAATAATTGGATTATCCGTGACATAAATGACCCCGTCCTTGCCGCACGAAGGATTGTCATCATGAGTAAAGATTCCAAACCAGGAGCGCTGACTGGGATTGACAGACCATATTACACTCGAGCGTATCCTGCAACAGCAGTCATTTATGGAATTTATCCGATAAAAAAACCTAACAAGAATGATCTTGCCCCAATGAGAGAGTCCTTGACAAAGCTGAATTGTATAGCCAAACGAGCAATAGAACATTTTAGAAACGTAAAGTGTGGAAATGGTTTAACCGATCTGTGATGTGAAAAAATAGCGAAGTGGGCTGAACAAGTTAAGGATCCTGGGGCAACAATAAATGATGTCAGTGAATTATCAAGTAAATTAAAATTTCCAATAATAGTAAAAATGCTAACCGGGGAAATATTATATAATTCAAATCATTATAAAAGATCAGGAACACCAATTGAAATTATTGACCACAACATGCACGCGTGGACTAGCGCAATAACAATATTTCCACGAGATCGTATTGTAAAATTTTATTCGTCTGATGGAAATATATTTGATGCTATTTACCAGGTGAGTAAAAACGATCCTGTGTCAGTGTGGTTGTTTAAAAGTTCCGAAGATGGCGAGCATGATCAATTTGTTTGACCCAACGGTGAAATAAACCGTCAGGAATCTCTATATGGCGCGATGAGAAAACTCGCTTGTATATATTCAACAGATATTGACCGATTACTAACTAATTGTTTCACTGTTCCATCAGTTGCTGCCCACGCTGCCAGAGAAAGAAATTCATAGGCGCCCACACAGCTCGAATTTCTTGAAGATGTGCAAGCGTCTTGTGTCGAATATGGCCATGGCGGATTACAGAACACGAAATACGATTACCGCGATATGATATCAGTGGATATGATCGCGTGTTATCCAGGAAGTTTTCTTGGATGCAGAGAATGTTCTAAGTACTTTAAAAGATTCAGACATCCCACAAGCGCAATGACACGAATGGCAATTAATGGTCCATTACCCGACTTTGATTTAACAGGATTCGCTCATGTGGCATCATTCGAATTTGCCAAAGGTCTTCATCCTGTATGTTATGTTTGGTTTGGCAGACACTTTTCGGAAAAGCATTGGGTGTCAATAGTGCTGTTACGATATATGCTTGATTGCCGAATACTGATATCGCTGACGGTCAACGAGGCAATTATATCATATCAGACACAGACCAAGGTTTGGTTACCAACGCCTGAAACTGTCACTGTGGATGATGTTATTAAGGAATATGCACAAGAATGTCCCAATACTCCCAGGGATGTCATCGTTGATAATGCTCCTAATATTCTTAAAATTAAACTCAACAACAGTGAAAAAACTGCAAAGGACCTTGGCAGAAAAATAATCGGTAAATTTACTCAGGGAGGGGTATATGATCACCAACAGCATCATGCAAGATTGATTATGGATCCCGCCGAATATGATTTTATGATAGCCGATGCAACATTGAAAGATACACTTTGTAATCGAGAAGACGCATATTTATCCGACGGGAAAAAATTAGAACAGTTGTTAGTTTTATTAGCGGAGAATCCCCTCAATATACTCATTTAAGATCCTCAATGCTAGCTTATGTTTCTATAAATTTGCTATCGATGATAAATAGATTTCCTGACACTACAGTTAGAGTTGCAACAGATTCGTTTTATATCAACAAGAAATACTTAGAATCATTGACTCGTTTTACAACCAATGATGCATCATGGAGTTCGTGGAGAATAAAACAAGAAACATTATATAATTATTGTGAATCAGCAGATGCTACGATCAAAGATAAATACCGCGGTGACTAGATATCGACGTCAGTGATGAAATCACCATTGCCGTCTGTGTACGATCCAGTATCAAGACATAAAACCGTTTATTTAAACAGACCGGGAGGTTCTGGTAAGACGACTCGGGTGATCGAATTATTTCGAAATTCAGATATGATCGTGTTAACACCAACACACAGACTCGCACGAGAGATGAAACAACGAAGAGTTAACTCGTGTACTTATCACAGCTTTTTCAAATACGGTGGTGGTGTGTGGACTCCTGACCGAATGGGAGAGAAATACATTCCAAGGATTATAATTTGGGATGAAGTGTGTACGGTACCATTAGAAACACTTAAAGAATTCCTCGATTGGCTGTTAACGAAAAATACCGCAGTGATAGCATGCGGTGATCACGGCCAACAGCCACCTTTTGTTGGACCATCTCCACATTCGTGGCTAAAGAATTCCGTGGACTACTACGAAGAGATAACTAATGATTATAGAGCGCTTGATGCAGAATTAAATGAGTTCAAGAAATTAATCAGATTACAACTGAATAAAATTCAATGTGAGATAATGCGTGAAATAATTTCAGAGACTTCAATGAGAGACTTTCTGCAAGTGTGGAAACCCAACGACTTAATAGTGGCAAGCAGAAAGATAGTCATAGACACACTCCAGCAGCAGTTGTTTCAGTTACACTGAGAGAAGTTTCCAACGCTGCCAGTGCCGTTGTGTTATAGACCAGCCGATACACGACCACAAAATATTGATGTTGATATACCAGGGCAGACTGAAAAGCAGAATTTAGTATTAAATGATGTTGTCGCAGTTGATATCAACGCTGTTGAAGATGCACTGAAACCCCCGTGGACGCTAGGATACGCGATGACAATTCATTCATCCCAGGGATTAACTATTTCTGATACAGTTGTTTGGATTGTTGATGACCGTATCGAGTGGTCAAATTTAGTTTAACTTGCAGTCAGAAGAATATCTCAGCTGCGAAGGATTGTTTTGGATGAGTCGGAAATTAATAATGAAACCAGCACTGGTGATTTCATCACTGACGATATAATAAGAAAAAATTAGCTGGTTACAAACAGAATGACAAAAAAAATAAACGCGATTTTGATCTTGATGTTGACTTAGTCAGCGCATTAAAACAGCAACAGAATAATCACTGTGCGAGTTGTAATTGTATAATGTTATGACAGTATTCGAGTAACAATTCAAGACAATTTACCGTGGATAGGAAAGATAACAACGCTGGTCATACACGAGACAATGTGATGTTGACTTGTCTTGAGTGCAATCGACGTTGAGGCAATAGCGCCTTGGGTGCTAGTTAAGTGATCGCGGTGGTAATTGTGTATCCTCTGGAATTGTTCACGTGTAAATCCATGTTGAGGAGCGACTGAATCCAGTCTGTAGATTGCGGGTCTGCCTGTGGATCTTACAATGCTAGATATCTTGTGTGTAGTGATACTCCAGATAGGATCAGTCGCTCTTTTTTTCCCGCCTTCAAGTTCACCGGGTTCATATAAATATCTCACAGTGACATTGCCCAATATTGGTTGCGGTGAAAAATCATGTCGTTGTACGGGTATAATTTTTTTGGTAATTGCGTTAATAGGTTTCATATTGGTTGTTCGAGTTATTTCATTATTTAATGCGGTTATCACACCTGATAATCTTGCAACCCATTCACGAGATCTCTTGTCTTGAATGAATTCCTTGGCGTACTGATATCCAAATAACCGCTCAGCAAGTGTTCGATTAAATTGCTCAACAATTGCCTGATCACGATGAATTGCAGTATGTCCTCGTCGTATTTTGACATAATGTTGCTTCATCAGCGATGACACTGGACCAAGAAATTCCTTGCCAGGATCAACCTGTAACAGCTGTGGCCAGTGTAGAGGTCCTCATTGATAAATTCGTTTAAACGCATCAGCTACTTCAGATGCTGTTTTAGTCATTAAGGGTTCTGCCTCTTTGTATCTAATAGCAACATCAACTACAGTTAGCGCATACTTGTATGTAATTTGACGTCTTTCTATTTTAACGGTATCATGTGGCAGAAATAATATATCAGCCTGATGAACTTCATCAGGAACACTTACATTAAAATGTGCAAAGTTGATTTGTTTAGTCGGTGGTAGGTAAATTTGCCATATTGCCTGTCGGGATAACCAGTTTTTAGCAGTAACACGTGTAACTTTTGCTGCTTCGGCGAGTTTACTAATTGCTGTGCTACCTCTCCAGTATCCTCTTGGGGAATAATAAATCGCTTCCATTATAATTAATTACCTAACACTAAATTACCTTTCATCGTGGATCTTACTAACCAGTTAGCTAATGACTCTCTGAAATTTTTATTTGTAATAGAATTTAGCGTGTGAATTAATTTCACATCTGCGATATGTCTGTGCTGCAAATCTTTTACTCGATAAGCTACATCATGAATGTGACATGCCTTATCAATGGCGTTTATCAGATATTCGCCTGGTTTTGGCTGATCCTGATCATCAAGTCTGATATCAAGTCTGGTTCCAGGGCCACAATAATTATATACTGGAAGATGTTTTTCTCCTGGGTATTTAGCCCACAGAGTTCCTGGTAGTTTTGTTAGTTTTGCGGCAATATCACCTCCTTTTTTTTTTGACTTTTACCTGAGGAAATAAATTTAAATTTCTTTGTACCACATCGTTCACATTTACTGGTTAATGCCTGTCGATTGTTTTTAGTTGTAGTAGTTGTTATGTCTGCTGTTGGGGTGCGTGACCTACATTTCACACAATATAGATCCATATTTTATATATATTACTTTAAAAATAATCACTGACTTTTCTGCTACAAAATGACGAGAGCCGGTTAAGCACCATGCGGCACTACCAAATTCTGTTCGTATGATTATTATAGGTCCATCTGGATCGGGTAAAGCACAGTTGTTGTTGAATTTGATAATGAAATGGATGAAGGGGGATAAGTTGTATCTGATAGCGCCATCTGTGGACGATCAACGGTGCTACGAAGTGTTAAAGGATTTTAATGAAAGTGTAGTGTCGATAAGCGATGACGATGTTGTTGAATTTATCACTGACATCAATGATGCACCATCTGTAGAAGATATTGATGGAAGTTTCAACAATTTAGTTGTTTATGATGATGTGATGCTGGATAAGCAAACAAACTCTGCCAGGATATTTTCCAAAGGCAGACACAAAAACACTGATGTAATTTATGTAACCCAGCCGAAAGTGATCAGAGATAACTGTAATATTCTTGCCGTGTTTAATGGAGTTGATACTTAAACGTTATGAAATATTCATCAGACCTGGTGTGGCGGCAACATGGACATAAATAAATGTAAAAACTTCTTTAGTCGTGCTCAGTCAACTCCACACGGATTCATTACAATAAATTTACACGATCCCAGAACAACATATCGAGTCGGGTTGGATAAATTTTTTTAATTCAATGATGCAGCAACGAGGGCGGGAATTTTGAATAATTATAGCAGCAGGGAGGGCGAAGTCAACTCGCTTCCCTCATTTTTTACCCTTCATGGAAGCCTTATTTTTGGCTAAAACCTTGGTGGGCTCGCCCTCCCTGCTCCTAAAATGCATCAATCTACTGTAACAGCTATGTCGCGAGCATTTCTCTGAGAATCTAATTAAGTGCTAACCATGTTTTGATAACTGACTTCCGGAAGTATTTGTTGTATTGTTGCACTGAATTAAAAGCTGGCCTCCTTTGCATTATTATGTTAACTATGTCTTTTGAATCAAATAATGGCTGTGTAATAAAAGAAAAGTTAAAAGGCACAAAAATCCTACAAACTTAATATCTAGTGGTCACGGTCATATGAACGCACTTCATTTGATTAATTGAGCACTTTTAAATGTTATTGTGTATGTAACATAAACTACCTTAAATTAACCAACTCTTTCATTACTGTGATCAAAGATTATAACAAGGCAGCAAAGCGAAATGAAAACTTTGTAAAATGAAGAGTTTGATTTCACAGATACGGACAATTGTGGGCAAGCAAGCTTCAGAGAAATCTTGAAATGGCACTTAGAGATATACTCAAGGATGATAAGAAGTTTCATTATTAATTCCAATTACTTAATTCAAGACATCAAATATTGTACTAATTAAGCAACACAAAAAGTTTCAAAGTAGACGATTGTCTCACAAAATAAATGTTGCATGTTTTTGAGGAAAAAAAGGAATCGTGTTTGGTGGTGTATCAACAGTTAGTCTAGTTCCCTGCTCTTGGACTCCCGATTTGGCAGCTTAATTTTAAACACCACTACAGGAACCAGATTAATCAAGATATAAAAAGTAGTGGCGTAATACACAGATTTTTATGCATCCATGTGTTGGTTGTTGAAACCAGTTGGAATGATCCTTCACATGTTGGACTTTTTGAAAATAAATGTAATTTAAACAGAATAACGAACAACTTCATTAGAAAAAGCACGTTATTAAAAATTACTATTGACGTAATTGTAAAATGAGGATTCAGTCAATAAACAGCCCAGTTCCTTAATGCTGCCCCCCCCCCCCCCCCCCCCGGTTTTCTCGATGTCAAAGCAATTTTTTTTTTAAGTTTTGGAGGTCCCTTGGTAACTTGCACCTCGCTTATAGTGCAGTTTATGTTTGTGGACCCTGATGTGCGCAAGTTACGAAGGGAGGTGTAGTATGGGAATGCCAAAATGCTGCCTTCATGGCATCCTCTAAGGAGGACGTGACGTTTGAGGAGACCATAATACAATAATCCCTTACTCTGTTGATGTACCCTAAAAATACAAAAGATACTGCTTTCAGTTCTAGGTTGTTGATGTGGAGGGTCAATCTGGTTGGAGTCCAAAGACACTGGAGAATTACACCATCTGGCTCTAAATGAGTGCCTCAATTAGACTCTGATGCATTGACAAACATGTGCGGGGGTATGGTGCATGCATAGGGATCCCAGTTAGGAATCTGTCCTTATTCATCCACAAGCACACATGGTGATCAACTACACTAGCTCTAGAGTGATTGGGGCTAATAGAGAAACCCTGTGTGGTTTCTGCATTGTGAATAGAGGTCCTAGGTCAACCAAGTCCTCAGTGACATTCAAGGTTCACAAAAAGGATAGGTGAATGCAAGCAGACAACAATGTTTTGTTCATTAGTGCCTCCAACAGTGTCATTTTTCAATCTCACTGACCGGTGGAACCCATATTAAGATCTGGTATGTGAAGAAATTCATTATTATGTAAATGAAGCCATGTGATGGAAAAGGTCTTTGATAGAAGGGGTTGTTCCAGAAAATGGAGTTGGTAACCCCTGTTCATAATGGAAAGAATCCACCCATCATCCATGATACTTGACCAAGGCTCTGAAAAGTGGCCTATGCAAGCACCTATGGTAACTTTTGGGAGAGGGATATATGGCAGGTGAGGATTTTGGCTAAGGGTGTCTCCTCTGTCCTTTGCAGGAAAGGTAGGGGGTTAGAGAACCTCCTCCTTTCGGACTCTGCAGTCTACTTGTGCATCATAAACCTGAAAGAAGAGATCTAGCTTGAGACTGCATATTGGACTGGGACTGCAAAAACTTGGCAGATGTGGCCCTAAGGGCAATTCACATTAGCATGGCTCCTAGCTAACTGCAATGCAGACCACCTCCTCCTCAGCCAACTGACAAAAAGGAGTAAGCTTAATATGGGGTATCATTGGATCTGCTTCTACCTCAAACTCACTGGAGCTGATGAGAGGGCATCATCATCATCATCTAGTATAGCCCAAACTGGAGAGTGACTGGGCATCACAATCTCCCTCAGCTGAGAAGGGGGTCATAGGAGCATTCTGCGCCATGGCCCATAATTCAGCATGGTAAGTAAAGGCTATAGTGTTATGAACTGTAGACAAGATCATCTGTCCACTCAAGATGATGTGATGCCTCTAGCCTTCCTAGTTGATCTCACCTGTTGAGGAGATAATGTCATGACACAAGCCACATCATCAGCTCTACTGTGGGGGCAAGGTCTAGTAGCCCATGGGTGCATAAAGGACCAAGGTCTCAGAATTTGAGGGTCCCACATCCTGTAAGGATTGATTAGATAATATGGAAGGGAGGATTCCAATCCTATCCCCTTCTCTAGTCTGAGCCCAGTAGCTAGACTCAATCCTGCACAGGATGGGACAGTAGATGGGGGGAGTAGGGGGAACTTGGTCCATACCCTATCCTCATACTATGAGGCCACTGAGTGAAAATCGGAGAATACCTAATCCTGAACTGATTCATCACTCAGAAAGGTGTGGTGCTTATCCTTCCCATCAGGTGGAAGGGGGCACAACACGTGCTACCTTTGGAGTGTTGGAAGTGGTGCACAACTTCCAGCGTGGAGGAAGCAACACACTTCCCTAGACATGGGATATGTGGTGCACTACCTCCCTAAGAGGAGGGAGTAACTTGCTGCAACGGGCATCAGGTGTGCAGTGCACCACCTCTCTCGCTGCCCTTTTATGTTTAATGCCCATACAGCATGATGTCTTGAAAAAGATGGCCATTCTAAGCATGTACATGTACCATGCCCAGTTCAAGAGTGGACAGTATCATACTGACACCCGACCCCCATGAGAAGATGTATTTACATCAATTAGACGGTGGTTGTTTTGGCATGAAAAAGAACAGGTGCACAATAACAATGGGTATGCTATTGCTGCTAATTAATTCACAATTTTCGCAAAGGAATGAAGCCATTGACCTAAACATATGATTCTCAATTGTGAATATGATGGGTTATTTCCCCTGCTTTAATTTACAGAAGAAAAAAGCATGTATTGTAAAAGCAAAGACATAATTGCTCAATATAAACAAGCTGAGACCTATTTCCAACTTTGCAGAATTTCATTAACACAAGTGCTAACAAGTGCAGCCAATCAGATGCTCATTACTGAAATTTTTTGTATCTCCAATCTTGTAAGTCCTGTTCTCTTTTTATCCATCAATATAATTATATACTGAATCATATTCCCACACCTCCTTCTCTTACATCCAGCATATGATTGTCTATTCCTTACTCAATGAAGGAGAGCCACCCACACAGATAATATTATAATAAGTGATGAAACAGTTGCAAAGATTTGTCATGATGCTGACCCATTTACAAAGATTTGTCATGATGCTGACCCATTTACAAAGATTTGTCATAGCCTTCCTGAATCCCAGAAACTTGACCTGATATTGATTTGTTTTCCAAATTCTCACACTCAACTTACTGCAAGTTAGAAACCTGATACTGGTGCTGCTATTATGTTATTTCCCACCCATTCAAGCTTGTATATTTTAACTTTTTCCCATGTTAAAAATCCCTTTGGTCACACCTCCATAATGGTAACAAGGTTAGCAAATCAGACACAAGATCACCTCATTAACAGAACAGATTTTGCTCATTATCAAACTCATGCAAGATTTTGCTCATGTAAACCCATATTTGAAATCTGATCAGAAATATATGACTGGACTCAAGAGTAGTTATAAGTAATTGTTGATTGATAGACAATGAACAAGGGCAAATGACCATTAAACAATGTCAGAACTATTTCTAATCAGCAGAATTTCATTACTATGAGCAGATCTTCAACACAGGGCAAAGATAGTCCCTAAAGTGCTAACAAGTTCAGTCAATCAGATGCAAGATTACCTGATTAAAGTATAGATCTTGCCAATTATTGAACTCTTCCAAGAGTTAAAGATTTTAGCCCATATTCTAAGTTTAATTAAAATTTACTTCAGAATTATATCTTTTAGAAGGAAACAAGCTCTGCAAAATTGACGTAAGATGACCTTTTTTATATGCACGCATCTAGCTCATTATCAAACTTTTGATAAAATATGTATATATTCCAAGTCTGATCAAAACTGGAACAGAAATATGGACCTCTGAGTTGTAACCAGCAAAGTCAATCAGATGCAAGATAACCCTAACAGGTGAGGATCTCATTCATTACAGAAATTGTTTGATGATATAAGCATACATTATAAGTCTGATCAAAACAAAGATCATAAATATATACAATTAATATGCATATATCTTAAGGATATAAACCAGTATTTCATGTTTGATCTAAATCAGATCAAAATTTTCGCTTCCAACAAGTTGACAATTTCATCTAATCAAATGCAAGATTACCTCATAAGGATGCATGGACCTCACTTGTTTTTTTTCTAAGATATTAATGACATAAACATATATTCCAAGTTTAATTATATCGTGTCAAAAATAAGGCCTCAAAAATATTAACAAGGTTAGCCAATCAGAAGCAAGATCACCTCCTTAATATGTATGAATTTCACTCATTATAGAGCACATCAGAGATTAATAATGTTAACCCATTCTACAAGTTTGACTGAAATCAGATCAAAATCAAATCAGAATTATGGACTTCAGAGTGGTAATAAGTAACTGTATATAGATGGACAATGCACAATGGACAACATATGACACACAATGGCCATAGGGACATAAAAGTACTTGTCTTTACATCCAGGTGAGCTAAATAAGTCACGGGGCTCCAAGATCGACTGTCATAACAAGGGATTTCTTTTAAACTAATGGAAGAATAATATTCAGATGAAGTTTCTTATTTACTTACTGGTATATGTTTTCCTGCCATGGTCAGCTCAGTGCAGTCCTTCCTTGAAATGTGCAATAAAAGACTGAATTATTAAAGCAAACCAGAAATGTAATTTCAAGAATGAAAAAATATTAAATTCAATCTTTAAACAAATTTATGCTATTTGTCAAGTACAAAATCTGTTACTGATAAATCCCACATCTTAGGAGAATCTAGGATTAAGACGGGTGTTTTATATTTGTATAACAATATTATAGTGAATAAAAGTATATATGCTCTGAATTCATACAGAAAAGTCATTCTCAAACTAATAACATATGGCCTGTGGACAGATAGGAAGATGATGAAAAAACAAAGTATGTGTATCAATGATTACAATTTTGTTATATAAAACTAAATTAACTTTATATATATATATATATATATATATATATATATATATATATATATATATATATATATATATATATATATATATATATTATCTATCTATCTTTATATATATATATAGAGAGAGAGAGAGAGAGAGAAAGAGAGAGAGACACACACACACACACAAACATACATTTATTTGTCACTGAAAACTGCAAGGGAATTCATTTTACATAGTCAGAATAGGTTCCTGGGTCCATCCTACCATAATGGGATCATAATTTGGAAACCACTGAGATTCTCATGCTGGGAAGAGATTGGTACTTGGAAATTAAGGCACTGAACTCATGACTAGAACAGTCCAGATTTGATTCCCACCATCAAATCAACCTCATTTGGCTACCAATTATCACAGGATTTTTGTTTCAGGCCTTGGGTTTATATTTCTCTTAGTAATTAAATTTGGAAATATTTCAAGACAAAAACATTATTTCAAGACAAAAACATATTATTTTTCCATTTAAAGATAAAAATAGAAAAGATATGAAAAAAATTTGTGACTAATGACTTTCAATGCATCAAATGCCACCCAATAATGCAAATACATGCAATGAGATAAAAACGACACATATTTGAAGCATTTTAATACAGCAATACTATTGCAACGTTTTTAGTGGCTTGGTTAATTTTTGTTTTTGTAATGAAAGTAGAGTGTCTTGTTGAAGAATATAATAAAACAAATTTAAAAAAAACAAGAAAAATGATTGAGTGGTATTTGGATTAGTCACTGACTGTCAGTTACTGCCATGATCAAACACTCCATTGTTTTCCAAACCCATCTTACCTATAATATAATTGACTTGGAGAGTTATTTGTTCTATTTTTATTTTATATTCTTTCTTCAACTTTAAGTTACAGATTATTCAGTTCAATCCCCAAAGTGTATTCTTTTCCTAATTAATATTACTTGGATTTTTTAAATTTATCTATCCTGTATTCTAAAATTATTTTTGTAAATCTGTTTCAAATTTTTCCTTCAAGAAGAAAAGTCAATAAAATCGGAAAATATGAATTTGAAAAGGTCTCATCACAAGTCAATTCCCTTGCTTTAATAGGCAAACTGGCAAGCACATGATGTTTTGTAACTCTGCTGATTTCTTTTTCCGAAGACATTTAAAGATTTTTCAACTTTTAGTAATGGTAACCATATCTGATGGCAGACCAGCATCTTTAAGTCTTCATACATGTACAGTACCAGGATGCTTTCTGTCAAACTTGGTCAAACTCTGTTCAGCTGTTAAGGAGAAGTCATTTAAAGGTGGGGTTGTTTAATAAGAACAATAGACATATATCATGGCAAATATTCATCATTATAATACTCTGAAAGGTTTTTATGCCATGATGCTTTCTGCCAACTTTGGTCAAATTCTATTCAGCAATTCCAAGCAACAAATTGATTAAAGGTTTTTCTATTTTTGGTAAGGCTAAACAACAAAAATATATGTTTCCAGTTGGCTGACTGTCCCTGTTTTAACAAAAATTATATGCTTGTATTTCCTAAACTCCTTGATAGAATTTCTTCATACCTGCGACAAATCATCATGAAGCTAAGCCAATTCATTCTGCAACATGTGCTATAGACTCTTTAATCTTGGGTCATGGTCATAGAAGTATGCATTAAAGTATGGGTTAATGTTGCTTTCCATTTCCTTATATTACATAACCCCTTCATCTATGCAGATGATACTACACTGTCTGAGATGGGTAAAACCAAAACAGTACATGAAAATAACTTACAAGATATTCTCAAAAGACTTCAAGTATGGTGCAAGGAAAACAGTATGATTTTAAATACAGAAAAAACGAAAACCCTACTAGTTACAACAAAACAAAAATAAGCAAGGCTAGATAGCGAAAAACTCTAAGTTCTGTTTGACAAAGCCTTAATATGACCTCTCATGATAGAATTCTTGGTGTATTCATGGATAACAATCTTACTTGGTCTATTCACACTAAACATGTTTCAAAAAAGGTTAATTCTTATCTTTGTCTACTGAGATAAATCAAAGCATACATTCCTCTTCAGTATAGGGTCATCTTTTTATAAAAGTTATATTCAGCCATATCTGGACTACTGCAATGTAATTTGGGGTAATACCTCTAATTCAAACATAACAACACTTTTAAGACTCCAAAAGAGGGCTTGCCATTTAATTCTAGATCAATGTATAGACAATTTTCAGGATGCAATGATTAATATAGAGGTTTTAACAATACATGAAAGAACGTTTCTTAATAAGGCCAAATTGATGTATAAGGTATCCAGAAAAGCCATTCCTGTCTTTCTAAGCAATATATTTAACCAAAGAGATGCTGACGGTACTCCAAAATTTAAGGTCCATAAGAAGTAAAAATTACATTATACCAAGGCCAAAGAAGGAATTGTTTAAAAAAAGTTCTCAATATACTGGTCCACTGGTATGGAACACATTCCCAGTGACATAAGGCAGGCTCCTAGCATTTCTTCTTTTCATAATCAATGTCTTAAATGGATGAAATCTTTAGAAAACTTAACAGTTCTAGTACAAAAAATACCTCCTGCTTTTCTGTAATTTTGCATCATTTTCAAAGATGAATTTTTCAATGCAGGACGATATTTTATGTTTTATATATGTTTTCACAGATGTCTGTGCATGTGTTCCATGTCTGATACTTTGAATTTTAAAATTACTTAATTATTTAGTGTCAAGCCAGATTCTTCACATTATGTTGTATATACTGTATATATTGTACATAACAGACAGAAGGCCTCAAGGTAGATTAGTTCTGTAACTAATTGAGTTACCTTCTCTAAATAAAGTCTTTATTATTATTATTATTATTATTATTATTATTATTGATCTTTTCATACAAATGTTGAATCAATATGAGGCAAAGACAATTCATTCTACAACATTACCCTTATCATGGGTTTGACACGCAAGCCCTAGCCATATCGTCAGTTCTAATGGTTGCACACTGGATTCAATTATGATATAGTAGTGTGCAAGCTATCTGGGGTTATTGCTATTAGTCTGATACTTCTTGGCATACAATCATCCAGATATCAAATGGGTAAAAGGGCGCTCTTCAGATATCTAACATTGCTGTTATCTGGCTATCTTGAAATCCTTGTTATCAAAACCCCTTCTGGATGGATTGGTTTTACATTTTGGTCCTTGATAAAACTCTGATTTCCATCATGGTCAACATAGCGACTACCTTGAACATTTTACCAGTCTTCCTTCTGAACAGATGCAGTGTTCCCACCACTTTCTCCACATGAGGATTTCAGCTAAGACCCAAAAATTGGGGATCCACATTGTGAAGAAAGTAAAATAGTATTATTCTACTGGGGTATAAAAAAATATAAAATAAAAAAATTATAAATGATAAAAATTCCAACACTTGTTTATACTTGTCACTTTAGTAAAAACTACTAATAATGTTGTTGTTGGTGTTGGGTTTAACGCCATTTTTCAGAACACGATAGGCTATACATGGTGGCCAGTATTAATGGTGGAGGAAGAACCCAGGAAAACCCTGGAAAGAACCATCGACCCACGAGAAGCTACTGGCAAGCTTTCACACATACCCACATTGGTTGAATCCGAGACCTGAACCGGCACAGACAGAGGTGAGATGGCAGTGATCCGTAACGGGGAGCGCTTTAGACCACTCGGGGCCACTCTACTACTAATAATGTACATATTGATTCAATAGTAAGTTATGTAACTGCTTCATATATCTGAAAGTTTCCATGTTTCATGAAAATCCTAAGGAATACCAAATGCTTCCATTCACGTGAAAGTTAGGAATTCTTATTTTGTCATCACCATATTGTTTTTTCCAGCTCTATACTGTGCACTACATGTATAACAGTGCTGCAGATACAAAGAACCAGTCAACCTGTCGTTAACAATTTGTTAATGTCTACAGAGTTACACAAGTCAGCCATGTTTGATTCAGTTTTTTGTGTTATCATTGAGAAATCAGTATAATTTTGAAAAACTGATGGACAGGTACAAAAAAACAGCTAATGACACCATACACCAGGCTTCAATTTCTGCAAGTGAACTGAACACATCAGACCAATTGTTTTGCATGCGCCTTGTGCTGTTAATTCATAATTCACATACATTTTTATGTAAACAGGAACTTTAAAATGGTCATAACAATGTGAAGCTTTAACCTATCAAAAGGCTTGTAATGATACATAGTTGGTTCCAAATGAAAATAGTATTGATCTAACTTCTAATATCATCACCATGGTGTCCATCATAAAAATTCTACTTTGTTTGAATGGAATATTTCAACATTCAGTCTTCATTTAAAAACCGACTCATATTTTAGTTGTTAATGAAGACAGTGCTAATATTACCTCTGCAAATACACTTATCACCACCATATTTAGAATCCTGACAGTCTTGTTCTTGTTAGTACTCCCAAATAGATGGGTCATAATGACACAGACTTTTCCCTACAAATGTTATAACATGGACTTTTCCCTACAAATGTTATAACATGGACTTTTCCCTACAAATGTTATAACATGGACTTTTTCCTACAAATGTTATAACATGGACTTTTCCCTACAAATGTTATAACATGGACTTGTCTCTAAATATTGTGCAAGAAATAAAGCGTGGCCAATTCGCTGGACACTTTCCTTTTCTTTTACCGTTTAATTTAGCTCCTTCCAATGTTTTCGTTTCTAATCAGTGGCTGGTTATATGACTGCGGACACGGATACTCAGTACAGGTGAGGACTACAGTTCAAATGCTGATTCGGGAGCCCGGTTTTTGTGGTTGATACCACCCAGAGGTCCATTTGGTAATACATAAAAACAGAGGCTTGCTTTTACTTTAAGTACAATTATTTTTTTAAGATAGATATACTGGCTGTCTATCATGGGTCCACACATTATTATGTCTAATGTCCCTTGCGGATGCACTGACTGGGCTCAGCATTTGCTCATAACAGATATTATGCTTTGTAATTTAATTAGTGCCCCAACATTTGAAAACAACAAATGTCTATTGAGGATTTAACTTGGAATACTTTTATTATCCATTCTGAGTAAAACCTCGGTACACTCAATGGACCTGACAAATGTGGTCCTGTTCCAAGGGTGTTCTTAGGAAGGAAGTCTGCATGGCTTGTGGAATTTATGTCACTAATGTTATGACATTATAGTCCGTGTGACACAGAGCCAATGAGAAGGCTTACGCTGCACTGGAGATTAAAAATAGAAGGTCTTGTGTTGAGAATATGGCAACGTTAACGGTTGCAGATATTCTTTTGATGGTTCACCTGAGGAATCTCCAGTAAAATTCAGTTTAGGACAGTAAAACAAGTATGAAATTCCTAAAATCCTCTAAGCCTAATTCAAGACTGCTCCCCCATTAATTTCAAAACACTTGGACAGCTTGTGATCGTTTATTATGACAAAGTTGTTAAAATAACTTGTCCATGAAAACGATGGAAACGTCACTTGTTAGTTTGAAAATAAATGTACAGTCCGATTTTACCAGTTCTAGGATTGTGTTAAAAGTAATTATGCATTTATTGACTGTTAATGTGTTTAATATCAAATGAAAGCGAATTAAATTATTGGCTGGGGACATGGCCGATGTCAGCATGGGTACTCTCTTTTCTATGTCACACTATATCGAATATATCGCTTTGAAAGTATCAAATCAACTTGTATAGTCATGTGATAATTCCGATAGGTTTCTTGACTTCTCAGATATAATTTTAATACCCACAAAGTCATGTTATAGCTACCTTATGTGCCCTGTCATCAGTAAAAATAAAATAAGCTTTTGGTGGACACTTTGTAATATAAACCCAAAACAAAGGGAATATTGCATAAACGAAAGAAGAAAAAAAAGAAGGTCCATCTGGCCCAGTTTTAATTTTGTTCTATTAAAATACCATATCACATGAGCAGGGGTGCCTGGCAGAATTATTTTCGGGGTGGGGATGGAGTGGGGCAGTTATTAAGTTTTATGGATGTAGGCCAAAACATATTAGAGGTGAATGGGGAGGGGGAAAGGGGTACTACCCACTTTGCCCCTATGTGTGGGCGCCCATGTATACGGTCTCCAAATCTCACCATATCTTCGATTTTAATCTTGATTGTTTTATCATATTTTTAAGTCAGAATAATTTTAAACCCACTTAAATCCATACTGTGAACTAGAGAACCAAACTTCCATAAAATAGAGTATATTCAGTATATTTGCCCTATCCCTGTTTTTAAAAATCTTCCTAACACTACACTGGATATTTAAGTGTACCTGTGCCTTTCTTTAGACAAAATTTGAAGAAATATGACTTGGTAAACCTTTTCTAAACATGAATGCATTTTGAAACTGGGCATAAACACTGAGGGCATAATTTCACAATCTAGCCTTAATGGTAATCATGCTTAACTAGATATCCACAGTATCTAGTACATACTGAATGATCAAATAAAACTGATTGAAACGAATGTAAGAATTCTAGCATTCTACTTTAAATAACACACAGTCTTACATATAATCAAATGTGGGATTCACTTTTTATTTAAAACTTCAACCATGTGCAAAAGAAAAACTTGTTTCTCATCAATAGGAATAAAAATTTTCATTTTAATTTTATTAAATGATAATTTATATAGTACAAATATTTGCTGACCTTATGACTAATGCTTGGGATAGGTCTCATATCAATTACATCACTGTGACCTTCGTAGATGTGTGTGTGTGATTTGGATTTTTATTGAAGCTTTAACAATTCTGCAATCATATCACTATGGTGCCTAGAGTGTGGCAGTTTATAGTTATGTCTAGCACTGGGGCATCATGCCACAGACATGTTGTAGCACAATGTCCTACGTAGTCACATTATCCTGACACTAGGCCAACCAGTCCTAACACTAACCTCTTAATGCTGAGTGCCTAACGAAGCAGCTGTTAAAACCATTTTTATAAGTCTTTGGTATGACTTGGCTGGAGTTCAAACACTTGACCTCCCGCAACCGAGGCAGATGCTCTAACTACTAGGCCACCGAAGCGGACCCTTTGTAGACTGGTTTCCTTTACTGGTTTCCAACACTTATTACTTTAACAGCAATGAAACAGAACCTGTCTAGGACCTTTGTTTAAATTTGTTTCAACTAATTCTTGAGCTAGTTTTGAGCTGTTTCATTCATTTATGCAATACATGCAAATATTTATGATAATCTTCTCTGCTAAATCAAATATGGATTGAGCAGGGTTTCTTCTGAAGGCATTTAAAAACAAGTCTAGAAGAGTGTGAAAATTAAGTTGACATAATTTTAAAACAAGCTCTAAAACTGTATGGGACAGAGAATTTTTCTTGCCATCCCTTGTGATAAAACTGATGCTGTGTGCAACTTGCAAATACTGATATTTAATTGGCTCAATTAGATGCACAAATCAATTTCTGGAATTTTTTTTGGTTGAAATTTTTAATTTTTTAAAAAAAATTTGTTTACCCTGTTGGGAAAAAAGTACTAGGGTCGGCAACAAAAACTAGGGATGGTCAGCGAACCAGAAAAACACATTATTTTTTGGCCTAACAAAATCCACCTAGATCATCCATTCTGGTTTGTTGATGTGGTCTAAAAAATAGGAAATCACGATGATGTGGTCTAAAAACAGGAAATCACTGTGATGTATATTAAAAGCAGCATTATCTACAACTGGAATTTTTCTGAAAACCTCAGTACAGTGAGATAATTAATAGTTGATAAAAATAATCAGAGAAAATTAGTATGTAACTGGTCTTCCATTGACATGCCACAATGAAATATTGAAATTGACAAACATATGCAAGTATGGAGGTTTCTCACCAAACATATGTCATTGCTATTCAATACTGTGAAGTATATATATGAAAAATTGTGAAAAGTGTTATGTTATTATTCAGTATCAAATCTAGATACACTCAGCATGATGCCAAACAAATATACCAGTTTCAATAAAGTGCAAACATTACCTCCAACTGAAAATCACCTGGTGAAAAATTCTTTTTGCAACATGAAGTCCTTCTTTTGTTGCCAATTCATATTATTCATATCTGGATCATAACTAATCAAGTTTGCAAAAGGTATATATTTCTGATTTGCTTCGTTTAATACTTTTTTTTTTTTTTTGTTTCTTCTTGACCATGCTAATAACCAACAGGTTGGTCTGCACGAATAATTGATAATATTGTTTTGTTTTTACACTGTATTGCAATGATTATGTTAAGAATCTTTTATTACTAATCTGCATTACAGAAAGCAAAGTCCAGAAGAGAAAGACAAACTATCTATGATTTTCTCTTCTCTTCCTCTATTCCACAAAAGAAATCAATAAAACTGATTTTTTATTTCTCAGGGGTGGGGTGGGGGAGTTTCGACTGCTCCAGTTGCCTAAGTGGTTAGAATGTCTGCTTTGGATATGGGAGATCACAGCTTTATATCAAGACGTATAAAAATGGTACTATCAGCTGCCTCACTTGGCACTCAGTATTAAGAAGTTAGTGTTAAGACTGGTTGGCCTGGCGTCTGGATAACATGTCTGCGGCATGATGCCCCAGTGCTAGACAACATGATAAACTGCAACCATACAAACATTGTAGCGATGTGACTGGAAAATTGTTAAAGCTACATTAAAAATCCAAATCACACACATATATTTCTTGTTTTCACATTCCATCTACAGTGTCATCGCATTCAAAATGTTTTTAAGAATTAAAATAATTTGTAGTTACAATTTTTTAAAAAAGCAATTTTTATTTTATTTTTAACAATCATGTAAATGGGGAGAATTTGGCAGTATACACCTTTCTCACAAAAAAAATGCAGAGAAGAAAGTTCTCATTGATAAGAAAAAGTATTCTATTCTCCATGTATGTATATATCCATGCGCACATAAATTTACCATGATCAGCTTCAAATCCCATGTTTATTTTGTTTTCTACAGAATGACTTTATGTGTTGCACGTTCTTTCTTTTAGCGTGTCATAGATTCTATTACACCACTATTTACTGATAAAATTTGTCCTGTCCTCATACAGGTAAAAAAATCAGACTGATGGTATTCATGTACCAGCAAACTGCAAAATGTGTTGTAAATCTTGAATACTGTCAAAATCATAATACCTTTGGAGAACTACTACTAACTTGCAAATAAAGCCCTCCAAGTTTAAAAACTTTTAGCCAAAAAGATAAAAGTTATCTGCCCACCTAGGTGGCAGTCAGGTAGTGTGGTCTCCACTTGGTTCATGCATTGGCATCAAATAATAATAATAATAATAATTGTTGTTGTTGTTGTTGTTGTTGTAGGGTTTAACGCCATTTTTCAGCACATGATAGGCTATACTTGGCGGCCAGTATTAATGGTGGAGGAAGAACCCGGAAAAACCCGGAAAGAACCACCGACCCACGAGAAGCTACCGGCAAGCTTTCTCACATATCCACATTAGCCAAATCCGAGACTCGAACTCACGCAGACAGAGGTGAGAATAATAATAATAATAATACTTTATTTTATAGAGGGTGACTAGTCAAGGACTAATGAGGCCCTCTTAAGGAGAGCGTAACAATGTGCATTATATGAAAGAAAGTAGTAACTGCTGTTTATTTTAACGTGTTTAGTATTAAAATACTAAATTCCTTTATAATCTATTAGAAAAACATGATATCTCTTCTTAAATACTGTAACATTTTCAGCGGATTTTACATGTAGTGGATGCTTGTTCCCCAGAACTGTACCACAGTACTGGAAGCTTTTTCTAAATTGTTCTGTTCTTAGTTTTGGTGCATGAAGGATTCCATGTGATATTGATCTCAACTGGTACAGTGTTGAAATAGACCTGAATAAATCCTTAAGATATTCTGGTACAGCTCCATGTAGATATTTTATATGCAAGAACTGCCGTGTGAAAATCCACCCTTTCATATATTGTGAACCATTTTATTTTTTGTAAACAACGATTTTGTGGGATATCAATAGATGCATCTAAAATTATGTGATGCCCCTTTCTAAGTTTATAAATTCTGTCAAGCTGAGGTTTGGCACAGTTTCCCCATAGCTGAACAATAATCCATTGTTGGAAGAATATACGACTTGTAGAACAGATTGCGAGTTTTCGAATCTGCTGAGTACAACAATTTTGGATATCAGTGTTTTACAAAACCTGTCAATATGTTCATCCCACTGTACATTATTATCTACAGAAAAACCTGAAAGCTTTTCATGTTTTCTAACGGATGATTATTTAATGTAAGAGATAGTTCTGGGTTCCTAAAATCCCATCAATAGATCAGTAGCTACTGAAGTGGGAGGCACGCTCTCTATCGGATGTAACTGCAGTAAGGCTTAGATAGCATATGTGTATTATGACTGTACAAGTATTCACAAAGAAACATTAATTCAAAATAATTAGTTTCTTCTTTATATATGTTACTCAATCATAATACCTTAGGAGAATAGGTAAGAGGTGGTGGGAGGTAGGTCTTCTTAACCTGGAGATACCATATTCAGTCCCCTAAGGTATGTGAAACAGGTTCTAGGTAACTGAATGGAGTGACTCCTTCTGTCTGTCAGGGAAGCAGCTTCCAAAAACGGAAAATTTGTCCTCCCGCAAATCAAGCAGAAGTTGCGTCTTAACAAGCTGTTGAATACCTGGAAAATTGGACCTGTTGTGCCATGGCTATAGGTTCCATCAGATCCAGTTGGGATGAAAGATCTCTTTGGTAAAAGAGCTGGAGAATGTGGACTTTGATTTTCATCCCACAGCAGAAATAATATCAGTTACAGAACAGTTACGGCCAAAGACTATGCTTGTGGCAAAAACTCTAGCATGGTGAGCCAAAATGCATAACAAATCATTGAGCTGGAGTTTTTTCTTGATATGAAGAGCAAATAATCCACTTAATCCAGGATGAAATGTTCAGTGCTGTTACACCCTCCTGTTCATTTGCAAGGTAAGAATGAGCGTGTTCTCCCTTGACACAACAGTTCTGATATTTTAAGATATCACTTCAAATCTCATACTGGATCTTGTAGGTGGCCTTGAGCTTAAGTGTCCAGAGTAGACAATGATTTCATTACAATCATCTGGTTACCCATGGACGGGAGCCTGTTCTTGGCAATGAAAGAGGGTACTGTCATGAATGAAACTGACCTGTCTTCTTGTAATTCAGCCCACTGATAAGGCATCTATTTTGCTGATTCTGCCTGTCATTGTTAATGCAATGGAAAAAACAGGTCTTGTATAAAAGACGAGTCATTGATGCCCTTGTAAGGGGGGGGGGGGGGCTTCATGAGCAATACTGATACATCATGTTGGAACTGTAAGTAGATGGGTCCACCAAGAAATGTATTACTGATTTTGCCAAAGTAGTGATGAGGCAGGACTTGCACGATAGGTGAACTAGTTAAGCTCTTGAGAGCAGTTCATTTGGTTTCTTGTTCAGTCAGGTTTATCCCCATGAAAAGTCCACTTGGGCGAGAGTCCAGTGCCATCGGCCAGGTAAAATCCAAATGAATAGAAGATCAGACAGGTCTTTGATTCATTATAATCTCTTTTCCATGACAGCACAGTGAGCTAGTAATGATGGAACAGCAAGTTTAACCCTGATGGGTGCCAACTGTTTCTCCTCAGAGAGCCTAGAAAGCAAACTACTGTGGTATGGATGTCTCCACTAAAATAAAGTATGAACCACTGTGATTATATTCCACTGCCTTCCTATACTGACCCAGATGGTCCTGTATTCCCTATTTTAGTAGAGTAAACACTTAGATACTTTTAGTCAATGTATCACGTTCAGAATCAAGGTGTTCAGATGTTCAGCCATTCCAATGTATAGTGAGCAGCAATTATACTAGCCCTTGGATCCAGGATTGGTGTGAAAAAGTTTGGGACTGCTGGCATTCCACCTTGTCACTAATGTCCATCATAGGTCGATCCCATTGAGCATGCATCATATGAAACTGAGGGATGAAAAGGTCATTCTGTTTGAGTTCCTGCTTGCAGTCCACCAAAACTGAAGCTAGCCTACAATATGTCGAAGTGAAACCTGGATTGTCACTGAAGACACCACTAGAGAAAACCCCAAACAAGAAAACAAAGGTCAGAGTATTTGTTCTGCTTTGCTGTTTGAAATAAGGCACCACAGTGAAGTTATCGACAGAATGAGAACCCAATTACTGTGTACAGAAATGACAGGCTTTCAAAAACAGCATCCACTTTGATGATAATGATCCTGAGAGGGTCACACTCCTATGTCAGTTACAAAAATAAAAGAAGACTTGCTCCGCCCAGCCTTGACTTTGCAGGAAAATGTTCTTTTGCACCAAAGAAAGTCCCAAAATGTCTTTGTGATGCAACCTAGAATGGTTGCCAACAGTGAGCTGGTCTAATTGTCAAAGTTTGGTCTCCACTTGAACCACATAATCATTGCTATGAGAGCCCAATGAAGTGGTCAAGACAAAGAGATCCGCTGCTGTATTAACCAGTGAATGAATACTCTAGCAGTTGAATCGCATACAACTTACCACTGCATGAATTAAAGTCCCTTTTCCTGGGGAACACATTCTTCTTATATGAACAGAGTCCAGGCCTAGTTTTGTAAGGGTACAAGGTCTAAGATGTTCTCACTGACAAGAGATTGAGCATGAAAGCAAAGTAACACACAAAATCATGTCTTGTTCCAAAACATAACAAGTCTGTTGTTTGCAGCCTGTTGTAGGCAAAACACAGAACTTCTGAAAGCTGTTTGAGTGGGGTGTGAAATCATGTCTCTTGCAAGTCCACAATGATTGTGCATCCTTCACAACTGACAGCATTAGGACCTGTTGTTGTATTCAATCACAAACCCAAAAGCATAAAAGAGTTGACTGAATACATGTAGGATGAGGATCAACTGATGAGAGCTGCATTGTAGCTGAAAGACCTGTGGCCATAGGCTTAGTATGTATTCTTAATATGATACCTAGTCCCAGGAACCACAGTTGGATCCTCAGGTCACCATGGTAAATCTTCTCCAACCAGCCATGAGAGATTGGATTCTTCTTCCTACCAGGACCTGAGATAAGGGTAGAATGTGGGGCCTGTATGTATGTCATTCAGATTGGGATGATTTTGTGGAACCAATGGACCTCCCTCTGACTCTTCCACTTACTTCAGGAGTTGTAGGAATGTTTCCCAGTGGCATGTGCTCTAGGAACATCCTAGCGACCTTGTTTGTTGCCTTCCAAATCTTTCCGCTACAACTGAGATTGAAAGGGATAGTGGTTTGTAGCAAATTCTAGTCAACCAAATCATTAAGGTGCGAGAGGTATGGAGGTTGTGAGCATACCTTGGGCTAAGATGGATCTGTAATTTGGGGGACTGAGAGCATTGAATCTCTTCCACCTGAGGTAATTTCTATTATGGCTAAAGGATGTTGTACCTCTGTTATGAAGTGGACACTCCTATGAATATACACCCACTCAATGAGATTTATGGTGGAAGGATATAAGCTGTGGTCTGCATACTGAACATTGTCAAATTATTGGATACAAGGTTGATCCCACGGTCATTACAATGTGAACCAACTCAGGAGTAATCAACTGGAACACTGGAGGCATTTGTGACATAATACACCCATTGATGCCTGATGATGTACTCAGTTACAAAATGCCAATAACTGTTCAGATTGTGAAAGCATTTGAAAGTAGAATCTTCTGTCGATAATTCTCACCTAACGTCAGAAATGTAGACCCAGCAGTGATGTAGATAAATGAGGATAGAACTCATCTTAGTAAGATCTAACAATGATGAGGAAACTTGAATGACACAATCCAGTTCTTGAGGTTGGAATGGGTAATGTGATGTTTGATCCACATATCCAGTCCATAATTCTGATAAGTGAGACTGTAACTGATGCTTCTAGCTGCTCTCCATCTCAGGAATGATATGGTATGAACCCTTAGGTGCAAGCAATGTGTTTGTCCCTCAAGCTATGACTGACTCTGTCCATAATAGGCAAGTCCAATGCTGAGTGGTTGTCAGATCAGTTTCGCCCATGTTCCAAATGTGCAAGACAAAAGAGATTATATCCTATATACATTTTGAGAAGTGGCTGTTCTGCTTTGAACTTACATGAAACTATGCAGGGTTACCCACTATGACAAAGACAAACACAAACACCTGTAGAGGGGTGCATGTGACCTGTACAGGTACAAAAATATCATCAGTATTAATAATTAGAAGCAGATGCCAAATAAACAATTTGAGTCACAAACGACCTGTAGGCATGTGAATTTGACTGCCTGTCCAGGTAGAATCACTTGAGTATCACTTATAGTACTTACATGTACCAACTGGAAAGCAAAAAACCAATTCTAAAGACAGCTTACCCATAGAAAGGCCAATTATATAGATGAATATGCAGATAAAAATCACTCAAGGATCACTTATTTTTGCCCTGCATGAGCTTGACACTACTGAGTAAACCTATGTATAGAAAACTGACCTGTACTTATCTGACCTGAGAGGAAACTATACAGTAATACAAACAAGTCTACTATATTACACACAAAAGCCTGCACACAAAAAAGGAACTGAAGCACCACAAAACATAGGAGCTACAATATCTATCATAAGACAATTTACCTATAGGAATAGGCTCATGACATTCTGTAAAGGAAAATTAATAAAGCGCTAGTAGATGGCCTAATAAAGGCAATGAAGCATCAATATATAATATCAATTCACAATATTACCTGTAGTAAGGTTCTTAATGATGACCTCTACAGGCAAATCAGTGAAGCTTGGTGCCCAGATGCTAAATGCATTGGTATAGAAAACTTACCTGTATGTATCTGGTCATAGCGGAAATTATACCAATGTTAAGAGTTTTCTATAGCAACCTACAGACCTGCTCACACATATAAATTAAAACTATAGCCAGAACTATTGTGAAGTCACATAGGCTGCCACTGCAAGTACAAAGATACCAGCAAATGATGGCAAAGTGTTTTAATGTCAAGGCAGAACTTTGTCATCATAGGAAGAAAGAAAAGATGGAAATATAAAGTGAGTATACTTCCCTCTGAAATAAAGACTCAAAAAATTTTTGAGTGTAGGACTTCCAAAAACTTGGTGGGATTTTAGCAAGATTCCTCTTGACACCTGGCACAAGCAGAAGTAGTAACTGATATATTTTTGGGATTTGGAGCCAATTCCTGTACAAAGAGAAGCCCACTCTGCCTGACCATTACCTAGGTGGGCAGATAACCTTTAACTTTTTAACCTGAAAGGGCTGGATTTGCCAGGTGGTAGTTGTTTTCCTAAGGTATTATGATTGGGTAATTTATTTAAAGAAGAAAATGTTCAATTTTCACACCATCCTTGCTTGGGTGTGGAGCAACAGTGATGATTATGAAAGTGTTTCTGATGAAATTCCAGTTTGTATCCCAATATTGTTTCCAGTAAAGTCCATTGGTGATGAAAATTCTAAAAATACCTGGCCTTCTGATAACTAGCTCTTTTACTGTTTTCCTTTAGATTGTTGTCATAGCAGTGGTTGTTGTAGCTGTCCTTGCTTCAAAATTGTTATGATGGTTGTTGTTGCTGGAGTTGAGATTTCATAGTACACATTTTGTCCTTGCAGTAAACATTCCAATTTCATCAAAATTTACTTGGCTACAATTTAATGTCATGTAATTTGGCAGCACTGGAATGGAGTGAATGTTTGAAAGTAGCCCTGTAGGACTTTGTATCATCAGGGTCGGGGCAAGTAGTGGGATCAAATAAACCCTTCCTCTTGAAGAAACACACAATAATCATTTACGACATAATGTCCTTTCATCATCATCATCATCATCATCATCACCAAAGCCAACTTCTTCATCTTCAGTTTACTTTATTCCACTCCTAAAGAAAAATTTAAGGGCAAAAAATATTGAACTCACAATTGCAACACTGCAGCAACACATGTGACCTTGACTCCATAGTCAAAGGGTTTTGATGTGTTGCAAAATGAATTATTTTTACTTCAAAATGATTCCTCCAAGTATGAGCAAAATCTATAATGGGATTTCAGAAAAACTAATCCAGTAAAAATACTTTAACCAAAGTGGCAGATGATGCCATGAAAATTCATACTTTTATATTTTTATTTTCCAAAAAATATACAAGTCCTACAACAAATTTAAGAAAACATCATGCATTACAATTACCCTTTCTGACATGGTCGCAGACTGGAAATAGTATTTACAGGCACATTATGTGGTTTCCTAGTGTTGTATGAACTGCTAGTACTTGCTGTGGCCCCACTGTAAGCTATGAAAAAAAAAAAAACATACAAACTAGATCAGTGTTTGCCAAAAAAAATGTATGACTCTTTGCAGACCAAAAAATGTAAGAAAAAAAGAAATTAAGATTAGAAAAATTGCTACAATGCCATGAAAATCTAATCAGGTCATTTACATATTTATAAATTTCGTTTTTCTACCTGAAGTGGTTTTTTTGCTTAATCACATGTAAAAAGTTCTATAAAACAAAGTAAATAAAGTTTAAAAATATGTAACACACTTGGAAGCTTTGTTATGATGACCTGAAAATCTAATCAGGTCATCTACATATGCACACAAACATGCCTACCAAATTTTAAATTGCCCAGTTCATGTAAAAAATTTCAAACATTGGTAAAACAATTTTCTTTACCTTTAAATCCCGTTATATTTCTGACCAATAATTAGAATTGGGATAATAATAATAAAAAAAAAAAACGCCGAAAATTCTCTGCAACTAGTTTCGCATTTATGCTTCTTCAGGCACGAAATGTTTTGAAAGAAAATGGATGACATCTTTTATTTTAAAATAACAATTACATTGGTGTCTGTTACATTTAGATGACAAAAACTGTCTTTTTTATTTTCTGCCTCTTTAGTTTTAGTTAGAAAATCATGCAAATTCTTGGGTCTTCTGTAAGCGAGAATTGGTTTATTTTTGTAAAGTAATTTTACACTGGTTTTATTTGATAAATTTAGGAATTATAATATTTATTAATTATATGGCCTATATTAGGTAATGAAGGACTATACTGTATTGTGAAAGGAATTATATTTTTCTCTATTTTACACTCTGCTGTGTTTAAAGCCTCATGTTGAGTAAGATTCTGGGCTTTGTTCAGCGCAGAATCAATTATATGTGTAGGTTGTTTTCTATTTTGGAAATGTTTGTAATTTATTCAATGAATTTTGTAATTGACAATCATCAGAAATAATGTGTCGGTATCTTTTGGCTTGGCTATATAGTATACCGTTTTTACATGACATGGGATGACATGAAGAATATTCTACATATTGGTGGATATTAGTTTCCTTGATATGAATATTTGTAGAGATAGTGTTATCAATATTTTTATTATTATTTACATCTAAAAATGAAACATGCATACTTGTTGCAGTATAAGTAAATTTAATTGTCGGGTGAAGATGATTTAGGCGATCAATAAATTTTGTCAGTTCTTCAGTAGAATGGTTCCAGATCATAAATATGTCATCTAAAATCTGAACCAAACATATGGATTAAACTTTTCATTTTGAAGAAAATCCTTTTCTAGTTTACCTATGAAAGGGAAGCATATGAAGGAGCCTTAGGACTACCCTTTGCTGTACCCATTATTTGGATGTAATTCATATTATTCAATTGAAAATAATTATTTCCCAATATAAGCTTTATTATTTTACAAATATCCTCACTAGATAGTGTGTTATTATTAGGATTTTTATCAAGAAAATAGACTTCAACTTTTTAATGAAATCAGAAGTATCTTTAATGTACGAAGGAAGTGATTTCATTAAAGTTTGTAAAACACTGTCAATAAATTTGAATAGGTTTTCAGTATATGAATTACAACCTGATATAATGGGTCATCGTGGATAATTTAAAGGTAAATTATAGTCAGGATTTTTATGAGTTTTGGGTAATATGTAGAATTGAGGTGTACGTATGTTAAGAGGTAAGTATCAAATTCCTCATATACAGAATTATTATTTTTAGAGATCTCATTAATGCATGTTGAAATTTTTTATTTAATTTCTACTGATGGGTCTTCGTTAATGTGTTTGTAATATGAACATAATTTACCTTTAAATTATCCAGGATGACCCATTATATCTGGCTGAAATGAAATCAGTTCCTTCATACATTAAAGATACTACTGATTTCATTAAAAAGTTGAAGTCTATTCCACAGCTATCTGATAACTCAATCCTGGTAGTATTAGACGTAACATCACTATATACCAAAATTCTGCATGCAGATGGTATTGAAGCATGTAAATATTTTCTTGATAACAATCCTAATAATAGCACACTATCTAGTGGAGATATTTGTAAAATAATAAAGCTTATATTGGGAAATAATTATTTTCAATTTAATAATATGAATTAAACCCAAATACATGTAATGGGTACAGCAATGGGTAGTCCTCTGGCTCCCTCATATGCTTCCCTTTTCATGGGTAAATTAGAAAAAGATTTTCTTCAAAACAAAAAGTTTAATCTGTTTAGTTCAGATTTTAGATGACATATTTATGATCTGGAACCATTCTACTTAAGAACTGACAAAATTTATTGATCGCCTAAATCATCTTCACCCAATAATTAAATTTACTTATACTGCATCAAGTACGCATGTTTCATTTTTAGATGTAAGTATAATAAAAAATATTGATAACACTATCTCTACAAATATTCATATCAAGGAAACTAATATCCACCAATAAGTGGAATATTCTTCATGTTATCCCATGTCATGTAAAAACAGTATACGATATAGTCAAGCCAAAAGATTCCAACACATTATTTCTGATGATTGTCAATTACAAAATTCATTAAATAAATTACAAACATATTTCCAAAATAGAAATTATCCTACACATATAATTGATTCTGCGCTGAACAAAGTCCATAATCTTACTCAACATGAGGCTTTAGACACAGCAGAGTGTAAAATAGAGAAAAATAAAATTCCTTTCACGATACAATATAATCCTTCATTAGCTAATGTAGGTCGTGTAATTAATAAATATTATAGTCTCCTAAATTTATAAAATAAAACCAGCGTGGAATCACTTTACAAAAATAAACCAATTTTTGCTTATAGAAGACCCAAGAATTTGCAAGATTTTCTAACTAGAACTAAAGAGACAGAAAATATAAAAAGACAACTTTGGTCATCTAAATGTGACAGACACCGGTGCTCTCAATGTGCAAACATAAGAGAAAGTACTTATTTCAGTAGCACTAATACAAAAGTATTTTCTCTATCAACTGCATATCAACTGATGTGATTTATCTGATAACCTGAAAAAATGTAGCATGCACTATGTTGGACAAACACTTCAGCAAGTTTCTAAGAGAATGAATAATCATCGTTTTCATTAAAAAAATTAGAGAGATCATCAGTTTTCCTCTAGCATTCCAACACACTTAACACCAATAATCATGCTCTACTCGATTTTTCTTCCAATAGATATTGTGCAAGGTAACATGAATAGACTCATAAAAGAAACTTATTGGATTCATTAAGTTAGATACTTGTATCCTAATGGCCTTAATGTCAATGCACTATATAAAATTGTATAATTTTTTTATTTTTTTTTCAAACTGATATATTGTATATCCTTTATAACAGTATAATTATATGTATGACTGTTTGTCTCTATTTTATTCAATAATTTTTTTGACCAATACTCAGAAACTCACCAAGTTCCATGTAATCATCGGGAACCTCTGCTTGTCTTATAGCGTCTGCAATGTACTTGTGGTCTGTTCCATCAAGTGCAGCAAGGAAATTCTCAAAATGTTTATCTTCTTTAACTTTTAAAATTTCAAGCAACTCCCATGCTTTATCATTTTGAGTCACCTGGCTCTTTATTCTCAGTAGGTCGTCAGGTATTAGAGTTAATTTTGTCATGAGTATATCACAAACACGCTTCACATCAAGATTTTGAACAATGCTGTCCCACTGTGATTGTATTTTTCCAAATAGGGAGGGCTTCATTTTCTGAAAGTACACAATATAAAAAATTAAAGTTTATAAAGATAATGCATTACTTTGCAGAATAAAATTCAATGCAGACCCTCCATGCACAAAGTGGATTGGTCACATTACATTTGGACTTGAGAACAGTGCTGTTGTTGCTGTAGGGTTTAATGCCATTTTTCAGCACATGAAAGGCTATAAATGGCGGCCAGTATTAATGATGGAGGAAGAACCCGGGAAAACCCCAGAAAGAACCACGACCCACGAGAAGCTACTGGCAAGCTTTCTCTCATACCCATATTGGCTGAATCCGAGACTCAAACCCACACAGACAGAGGTGAGATGGCAGTGATCTGTAACGGAGAGCGCTTTAGACCACTCGGCCCCCTGAGAAGAGTGCAGCTGAGTGCATTAAAAATGCACGTACTAGTGTAATCTTCTGACAAGCTCTATTTCTCTCACCAGCTGTATGTTGTCACTCAGCTCCACACACACGAATGGAGTCTACCTGGCCAATTTATGGATGAACATGAACATTCCATTATATTCTTAAAGTAGAACTTGAACATTCAATTATATTCTTAAAGTACTTATGGCAGGTGGCAACTTTATGATTCATAATGATAAATCAACCATTCTAACATCCCAGAGCACAATATAGCCTTAGTCCAACTCCAAACTAATACAATTATTATGAAGTGTAGCAGGGTGTAAATAAGTGGCAAAAACAGAAGCACGAGTGGAAAATGATCATTACATTTTGTACATACCATATTTCCTCTACTGATTTCCTAGTATTTAGCACTCAATTTATTTCCATTATAATACTGACATTATGTATTCAAGGTAAGACTCAGTGATAAATTTACAATTAAGTCATTATTAAATTAACATATGCTTCATCAACCTTACTTTTCAAGCTTTTTCATTATATATTTTCACAGTGAAATTTTAAACAAGGAAATAATTTGTCCGAAGATAGTTTATCTTGTCTTTTCATATAATAAAAGTTACATGATAAAGACAAGTCAGATTGCAGATGTAGGTCACAATGGCCTTTCTTCAGTGTGATGGTACAGTACTCCTCTTAAGATGTTTACAGCACATATTTTGTCAACCTTACTGCTTGACTCTTTCATCACTAACTCCTTTAAATTTACCGACAGGACATCAAAGACAAAGGTTATTTTTATTACAAAGCAAGCCAACTTTGGACAATCCGAAGCCATTTTTTAATAAAAAGGATATCAATACAAAGGTATTTTATTGCAAAGCCAGCTGACCATGGAAGCCAATTATGGATTCTTTTAAGTGTGCCATTTTTTTTTTAATATACAAAGATAAGCAAGATATGGAAGCTAACATTGGTAGCTTTTCACTGGTATTCACGGAAATTTTAAAAATAAATTGAAACAATGGAACAATTTTCAGTGACAATATAGTGCTTCGTGCACGGACATTGATGACCCAGTGTCGCCCAGAAGATCTGAAGAAAATAAAATCATGAGATGAATTCGTGAAGGCCAAAAGAGAAGAATATGATTGCACCAATAATATGATCCTTAACATGGATGAAATTCTAGTGTACTTTTATAGCATTCCTGGACAGACTGACGATAAGATGGGAGTCAAAAGTGTGAGCATTAGCAAGATTGGTGCAGACTTGAAAAAAAATCTGACTTTAGTCCTTGCAGTTTCTGCTTCTGGTGATGTTGCCTCTAACAATTTTTCATGGTATGAGAAAGCTAAAAAAAAAAAAATGTTAACAAATGAATGGTTTGTACATGTGCAGGAGAAGGGTTGTGTTGATGAGATGCTGCTGCAGTGGATTAAAGAGTTTTATCTTTAGTACAAAGTTTTATATTTGATAAATAAAAGTAAATTTGGAGTGCATTTTCCAACATGTAATTTTCAAATGATTTAAAAGGTGTCCCACAACTTACGACTCGAATAAAACAATGTGTCCCAGAATATACAGTGCACAAAAAAATTGCTTTTAAAATTAGTTTATGGTGGTCCAACAAATTGGGTGTCCCAACATATATGGTAAATATGGGGGGGTGAGCTTTAAAAGCACTTTTGAATGAGATCAGTGTCTTTGCATCTAAGATCAGTGGGCAATTCGTTCCACGTACCTGGTCCCTGGTATGCAAAAGAACATTGCCTGTATGACTTAGTTTTCATAGTGGGAATAATAAGAATACGAGTGTTGGAAGAGGAGTGTAAGTTTCTAGATGGGGTTTATACATGGCTGAGGTCAGATAGGTATATTGGACTGGAACTAGCCAACGAAATGTAACATAGTTAACAGATACTGTGTTCGATTCTGGATCAAACGGGTAGCCAGTGCAGGTTACAGAACAGCAGGGAGGTGTGCTCAGTTCATATTCAAAGGATAATCTGAGTTTCCGTAGTAGATGCCGAGACAAACCAAACAGAAGTAAATTACAATAGTCCAGTCTTGAAAGTACTAAGGAACACACAAATGCTTTAGTTGCATGAACAGAAAAAAAATTGCAAATGGAGCTAATTAATCTCAGGTCCAGACATGCAGCCTTGCATATGCTCATTACATGTTTGTATAATGAGAAAGTACAGAGAGTGACACACACGTTTTCTACCAAGTGTGTGAATTTAATGTTGGTATAATTGATATTGTCTGAGGCATAAGGATGTGAATGAGGTCTTTCATCATTCATCTGCAGCTTGTTACACGTCATCCATAACTTCGTATCAGAATTGCACCTCTTTAAGCCTTGGATGGTAGCCTCAACTTCAGATGAGCAACTAGATTTGTATATTTGAGTGTCATCAGCTTACAATTATTGATACAACAGATGTCAATCTATGACAATGACAACTGAGAGTGGCTGAGCATATAGAATGAAGATAATCAAGACTTGTGGAATACCAAAACATAGATCAACTGGGGTGGAAATTTTTTGTCATTTACGGACACAGTTTGTGTCCTGTTAACTAAGTGTGACTTGAATCATAGTAAGGCTGTATCATGAATACCAAATAGATGCTGGAAATGGAGCAGTATTATATCATGGTCTATTGTATTAGATGATTCAGACAAGTCAAGAAGTGTGACGACTGTAATCTTTCCATTATCCAGAGTGGAATGGGTCATTAACAACTCTCAGAAGGGCAGTTTCAGTACTATGGTGAGGCCTGTACACCGCTGAAAAGACTATTAGAATTCAGATGAAATACAAATTGAGATCCAGAGCACATATTGCAAGAAAACTGGAGGCCAGTGAGCTTTGACTCTTTTTACCAATAATTAGAATTTCGCAAAGATCACAGCAATGAACTTGGTGAAAGATATGATATTTACAACATCATGTAATCATTGCTCAGAAACAAATGTTGCTATAAGTTACAATTTGGATTTAGGTGTATTATTGCTGGTAAGTAATCATATTTTTCCAGTTCAGCTGATCTGATTAATGTAAACATTTACAGAAATAAGTGGATTTTAATGCTGCTAAATATTTTGTATTACTCATTACAATCGCTAGAACATTACTATTGATGATTCAAACTGATCTGCTGCATAGATTATCTATAGTCAAAGTTGACCAAATTATCATGATTTACTCTATTATACTTTTATATTTGGTGGGTGATCTGCAAATAATATAATTTATTTTGCAATAAATTGCAGGCATCAGTTAAATTTGGGTATGGTAATGTTTTGACTTTATTAATACATTTTGACTAGAGTACGTTTTGGCATTCATAGGTATGTTTTGACATGGCTACGTTTTGGCATACATAGGTACGTTTTGACTTGGGTATGTCTCAGCATTCATGGGTACATTTTGCCCTTAACTCTTGGACAGTACTTTAGTATAGTAAAAATCACACAGGTCATGTATGTGCATTTACTCGTTTTAAATTAAATATAAATTGTTCTTTTAAAATTTAACACTAATTTTCTTTAACCAAAGTCTATTTAATCCTGATTATTGAATGCTCAGCACTGTCACCAAGAAACTTCTGGGCGAAAATTATCTATCACTATGTACTTTTACAGTGGTGGCCAATTGTACTAAACTTGGGTCAAAATAAGAGCATGTCAAGTGAAATTGTAAAAATCGAAGGTAATATGAATTTATCAATACAAGTAGTCCTACATGTAAGACCTCTGCGCTGATATTTATGTTGTGGGCGTCAGGATCATAGCACTAAAACAAAATAAGATGTGATATGTCTTACATTGTAGGACTACAATATGCGTAGCTTTCTTTGTGACATCGCAGTGTGCGACATTCATTCCAGATTGTACTGGGTCACACCTTATGGCTCATTTCGTCCAAAACGTCTACGTACTTCAACACTGATTTTGACACATGTACCTCTCAAGGCATCTAAATAATGACATTCCAAAGAAATATCGATGTATACGAATCCAAATGAAGTGAATACTTGCCGAGTAAACGTAAGCAGAATCAAATTCTAAGAAATTACACTTATTGCTGAAATAGTCGGTGTTGAACACAGGGGCTCGTATCGTTACAATAATGCACGTATGACAGGTAAAATGTAAGCAACGATACAAGCCCGTGCTAAATGCCTACCGTTTACATGACCCGCGTGACTTGTACAATATATTTAATTGCCGCCCAATTACTTTTCATTTGTTTGCAATTCAGTTTCTTGAATGACTTACATTGTGTTTCCAACAGAACCGAACAAATTTTAACTTGTTAAAATGTATTTTGTCAAATGGCGCTATAACATTCAAAACATGGTGAAATTGCTTATGAAAGTCCACTACGCAGCTTATATACAGTTGATCTTAAAAAGAGCGCGAAATTATATCATTACATCCGGTTCTGCGACACGTTATGTAATCATGAAATGTTAACAATAGCTTAAACAATAGGAACCAGACAGAGAGCAAATTTTCAGAAATTTTAAAAAATTGAGACCGATGTTAATTTTTTTTTTCAACTGCCAAATAAGCAAGTCAAATCACTTATTTGGAACATTATTGATTAAACGACACAGCTTTAAACATGGATGATTTTTCGTTTTAAGTTGGATCATCCAAATAATTGCTTGCAACAAAAATATATAATTTTGTATGACTAAAATCACAGGTGCTCGATGCGAGCTTGATGTTAAAAAACAAAAATAATATTATTTTTTTCTTCTCAACATCAAGCTTGCGTCGAGCACACGTGACTAAAAATGAAACGCAAAGGAAATAGGCCTAAAACAAAATACGAAAATGGGAAAATGGAACGCACCGGAAATAGAGATGCAATGGAAATTAATTACCTATTTTTATTTTTTAATTATATAAAAATTCCAAACAAGTTTTTGATCATCAGATGTATACATATATATTTATTTTTGCGAAATTGAAAATGGAATTAATTTTCAAAACTGACGCTAATAATTGTATGAACCCAGCGTATTTGAGTACTGATTAAAACACACAAAGCAGTCATCAAGCATGGTTCAGATCAGTTGGTAGAATTTTCTCCACGGGAAAACACAACATAAATATATTCAAACGATACTTCTGAACATAAATATGTATTTCTTAATGTGCGTTGGAGCTACATTATAAGATAAAATAGTTCCATTGCGTCTGCCGATTTCCTTTGCTCAACAGGCCGGTCACTGTTACATGAAACTCAACACACTAAAATTATGTCAGCGAGTATGGGTGATGTTTTAATTTGGGTACGTTTTGACTTAGGTACGTTTTGACTTTAGTGCTTTTTGACTCGGGTACGTTGTAGTCTGGTACGTTTGGACTTAGTTACGCTTCGGTTTGGGTACGTTTTGACTTGGTTAAGTTTCGGTTTGGGTACGTTTTGTCCTGTTCCCAATGGAGACACCTGTGACCTCTGCTGTTATATATATATATATATATATATATATATATATATATATATATATATATATATATATATATATATATCGTGTTCTTAACTTGTATCCAAGATCTTAGGTTGTACTTTAAGTTAATGGTCATTTTTAAACATGTTTAACTAGCTCAGGCTTTTGTCCCTGTTTGTAAGTTATAAATCGGATGTTTACTAATATCTAAGTTCACGGTCTAACCTTATTTATAAAAACTCATAATGTTCTGGAAGAGAATTTTTGACCCATATCCTGGTTATTTGATTTTGTTTTAGGTTTTTGCATAAGACTGAGAGAAAAAAATTTAGTCATTCCTATTTTAATACCAGAATGTGGAATCATTTTTAGTTGTGCTCATATATAATTCAAGAGGAAGTATTTAAAACATTCACTGGAATTACTGCAGTACTAAATGACTGGATTAACAAGAGTTTGGGATTACTGTGAATTCATTCAAAGACATTCTGTATTATATCCTGGTCTTTGAATGAATTCACAATAAACCCAAACACATCAAAACTCCTAGATTCCATTAATGTTTTCAACCTCAAACAGTCAGTTAACCAACCCACCAATAAACATGGTCACATTTTAGACTGGATTCTTCATAGACCTGATGATAACATTCTACGGTCCTCTCTGGTATCCCATGAACTTGCCTCAGATCACCTCTGCATTATATGCCATCTTGACGTTTCAGTCCCTAACCCTCCACCTTTATCTGCTGCTAAGAGAAACCTCTGTATGATAAACAGAACCAAACTAATGCATGACATCCAAGCAAACCTAACAACTTGCTTACCTCCCACAGCAGAACAACTCGATAACTGCCTGCGTTCATTGCTCGACAAACATGCCCCAGCTACCAAGTGCAGAGTATCAATTCAAAAGTGTTCTCCATGGTATAGCAGTGTTAGGGACCAGCTTCGCACTGCTAAAAGAGACCGCCGTAAAGCTGAAAGGCTTTGGCTTTCCACCAGACTCACTATTCATAAGCAAATCTATAAAGCCGCTAAGAAGAATGTCACAAATATAGTCCATGCAGCGAAATCAGCCCACTACACTACTAAGACCATGGAAAGTTCCAGCTGCAACAAGCTAATGTCAAGGAACAAATCTACACCACTTCCAACTACCTTCTCTCCAGTCGACCTTCCGGACATGTTTGCAAATTTTTTCCGTGACAAAGTACTAACCATTAGGGATAAGCCTGACACCACAATTTCAATTGACTCATCTTCACCATACAGTTGGGATACAGAATTTGAGCGGCAACTAACAAGCTAATGTCAAGGAACAAATCAAGGAACAAGGAACACTTCCAACTACCTTCTCTCCAGTCGACCTTCCGGACATGTTTGCAAATTTTCTCCGTGACAAAGTACAAACCATCAGTGATAAGCCTTACACCACAATTTCAATTGACTCGTCATCACCATACAGTTGGAATAGAAAATTTGAACGGCAACCATAAGCAGCATTTGAACCTGTCTCTATGGATTTCGTTATGACAATCATGATGAAGAGTGTACCAAACTCATGTGAACTTGATCCAATTCCAATATCACTGCTACCTGAGTGCTTAGATCCAGTATTGCCATCACTAACTGATGTTATTAATACTTCTCTCTCATCAGGGGAATTCCCAACATTTTTCAAAACTGCCATTGTAAAGCCTCTGCTGAAGAAACCAACACTAGACCATAACGATTTAAAGAACTATCGCCCGGTTTCTAATCCCCCATTCATATCAAAAATCTTAAAAAAGGTTGTTCTATCCCATCTTGTATCTCATCTGAATTCAAACAGTCTTTTTAGCAATGTACAATCTGCATATCGCCCTGGCCACAGTACTGAAACTACTCTTCTAAAAGTAGTTAATGACATTCTCTCTGCTTTGGATAGCGGAAAGATTACAGTCCTCACCCTCCTTGATTTGTTTGCAGCATTAGCAGCAGAGAGGGCGAACAGACCATATGATTCCGACAAACAAATAAAACAAACAAAAAATAAAATCTGTAGAAGGGTCCAGATTTTTACAAATAAACGTTTCCTTGAGATGATTTTATTTTTTGTTGAAACCAACCCCATCAATAAAACCTTAGTTCGAAAAGGTAGCTGAAAAATAAAGTACTCTACGTGTTTATTTATTTTTTTGTTTAATTACTGGACGACCAACGTTGGTAGGCGCCCTCTCTGCTGCTATTAATTAAAAGATTTTATCAAGACCCACACGATATCTTGTTCTTGGATCATGTAAATTTATTGTTATAAATCCATGCGGAGTAGCTTGCGCTCGTGAGAAGAAATTTCTGAATTTAATTATATCCATGTCACCACCACACCAAGTTTGATGAATATTTCGCAGCGTGTGTGTGTCTACACCATTAAATACAACTAAAATATTGCAGTTGTCCCTGATCACTTTTGGTATTTGTGTATATCGTTGAGTAACATAGATCACATCTGTATTTTTATGTCTACCTCGGGAAAATATTCTAGCTGGATTTGATTGTTTATCTAGCATCACATCGTCGTATACAACTAAATTATTGATAAATCCGTCTAAAACATCTACGGATGGTGCTTCATCAATATCGGTTATAAACTCTATAACATCATTACCTTCATCCAGTAATCGCGCGTTTTCACTGAAATCTTTAAGTACATCATAACATCGTTGATCATCAGCGGATGGTGCTACTAAATACAATTTATCCCATTTCAACCATCTCATTATTAAATTAAGTAATAACTGCGTCTTACCCGATCCAGATGGTCCTATGATAATCATTCTGATGGAATTCGGTAGCGCAGGATGATGCTTAACTGGCTCTCGTTTTCTTGTTGCTGAGAAATCAATTATATCCATATATATTATATCATGAATTTATCTTGTTTACGCTGTAGAGTTAAAACTCCAACTGTTGATTTAGCTACGGTTACAACAAAAAATAAAAAAATAGCGTATGGTGGAAAATGTTCTGTGTGCGGTAGGAAGAAATTTTCGTTTTTACCTAATAGGCGCGGTGGTGATATTGCTAATTTGATGTCAAAGTTTCCAGGTACTCCATGGGCTAAATACAGCGGAGAAAAACATCTACCAGGATATAATTATTGCGGTACTGGTACCAGACTTGATATCAGGCTCGATAATCAAGATCAACCAAAACCAGGCGAGGAACCAATAAACGCTATTGATCGAGCTTGTCACGCTCATGATGTTGCGTATAAAAGTAAAAATCTACAAGATAGACATATTGCAGATGTGAAATTAATTCACGCGCTAGATTCTATAAAAAATAAAAATATCAAAGAAAAATTAGCTAATTGGTTAGTAAGATCCGCGATGAAAAGTAAATTAGCGCTTGGGGCTGGTAATATATAAATGGAATTAATTTATTATTCACCAAGAGGATACTGGAGAGGCAAAGCAGCAGTTGGTAAACTTGCTGATGCAGCAGCGGTTAAACATTCTACTGCTAAAGCGTGGTTATCCAAACAAGCAATATGGCAAATTTATCTACCACGTCCTAAACAAATTCAGTACGCGTATTTCGATGTCAGTGTTCCTAATGAAGTTCATCAAGCAGATATTCTGTTTTTACCGCATGATACTGTGCGTAGAAAACATACAAGTACGCGTTAACCGTAGTTGATGTTGCAAGTAGATATAAAGAAGGAGAACCGTTATCGACGAAAACATCATCTGAAGTAGCCGATGCGTTTGAACGAATTTATCAACGAGGTGGTCTGCGATGGCCACAGCTACTACAGGTTGATCCTGGTAAGGAATTTCTTGGCCCAGTATCATCGTTGATGAAACAACATAATACCAAAATACGACGAGGGCATACTGCAACCGTGATCAGGCAATTGTTGAGCGATTTAATCGAACACTTGCTGAGCGGTTATTTGGATATCAATACGCGAAGGAATTTATTCAAGATAAAAGATCTCGCGAATGGGTTGCAAGATTACCAAGCGTGATATCTGCATTAAATAATGAGATTACACGAACAACCAACATGAAACCCATTAATGCAGTCACAAAAAAAAAACATACCAACACAACGAAAAGATGTTGAAAAACAGAAAATATTGGGTGATGTCACAGTCAGATATTTATATGAGCCTGGTGAACTTGAAGGTGGTAAAGCGAGAGCGACTGATCCTATTTGGAGTGTTACCAAACACAAAATGTCCACCGTGACAAGATTCTCAGGTAGACCTGCAATCTACAGATTAGATTCGGCTGCTCCTCAACGTGGATTTGTACGTGAACAACTACAAATAATCCCCACGGATACAGAATTACCACCGCGATCACTTAACTAGCACTAGCGCCGCGACGCCGATTACACTCAAGACAGGTCAGCATGGTATTTTCTCGTGTATGACCGCGACTATTATCTTTTCTATCTACGGTAAATTGTCTTGAATCATTACTCGAATACCGCCATAACATTATACAATTGCAACTTGTGCAATGATTATTCTGCTGCTGTTTTAACTCAATAATAAATTCAACATCAAGATCAAAGTCGCGTTTATTTTTTTATCAGATTGTTTATATCCGATTAATTTTTTTCTTATTATATCATCATCGATGATGTTACATTTATCAACGATTTCAGGAATTATAATTCTACGTAATTGAGATATCTTTCTGACCCTAGATACCGCTAAATAAACTAAATTTGACCACTCGATACGATCGTCTACAATCCAGACTCGTGTATCAGAAATAGTTAATCCCTGAGACGAGTGGATCCTCATAGCGTATCCCAACACCCATGGAGATTTGTTAGCGTGTAGTGCATCTTCGACTACACTGATATCAACGGCGACAATATCATTTAATACGAGATTCTGTTTCCTTGACTCTGTCAAGGGTCCTGGAATATCAACATTAATATTCTGTTTTCGTGTATCTGATGGTCTATAACACAACGGTACGGGTAATTCTGAATATTTTTCTTTATGTAGTTGAAATAACTGCTGTTGTAAATCGTCTCTGATTATTTTTCTGCTTGCTACTATCAAATCGGTGGGTCTCCATAAATTTAAAAAATCACCTACTGAGGTCTCTGAGATTACTCCGCGTATTATTTCACACTGAATTTTGTTTGATTGTAATCTGATTAATTTTTTAAACTGCTTTAAATTTGCATCGAGAGCTCTATGATCATCATCTATTTCTTCGTAATAATCAACGAAATATTTTAACCAATCATGTGGAGATCGTCCAACAAAAGGCGGCGGTTGACCATGATCGCCACACACCACCACAGCGGTATTTTTCATCAACAACCAATCAAGAAACGTTTTTAATGTATCCAATGACACCGTACATATCTCATCCCAAATAATTATTTTAGGTATATATTTTTCTCCCATTCGTTCAGGAGTCCATGTATCCCCGCGCCACCGAAAGAAACTATGATACGTGCACGATTGTACTTGCCGCTGTTTCATCTCGCGTGCAAGTCTATGTGTTGGTGTCAGCACGATCATATCTGAATTTCTAAAAACATTAATTGCTCGAGTCGTTTTTCCGCATCCACCAGGTCCATTGAGATATACTGTCTTATATCTGGTTATTGGATCACTCACCGGCGGTGCTTTCAACATTTCTGATATTTTATTACCCTTACGATAAAAATCTCTCATCGGAACATCTGCTGATTCTGTGTAATTGTGTAATATTTCTTTTTTTATCCGCCACGAACCCCATCGTTCATCATTACTTGTAAATTTCATAACGGATTCTAAATATTTACTCGAAATATAAAACGAATCTGTTGCGACTCTGACTGTGGTCTTGGGAAATCTATTAATCATCGATAATAAATTTATGGAAACATAAGCCAACATGGAAGATCTTAGATGAGTATACTGTGGGGAGACGTCATTTATGTAACTAACGATCGTACCCAATTTTGTTCCGTCGGATAAACAAACACTTTCTCGATTTACAAATATATTTCTCGCTGTTGTATCAGCGATTATAAAATCATACTCGGCATCATCTAAAATTAATCGTGCGTGATGTCTTTTATGATCATATGCACCACCCTGAGTAAATTTACCTATAATTTTTCTGCCGAGATCTTTTGCGGTTTTGAGTTTAATCTCGAGAATTTTAGGAGCTTCTTTGATAATATCATCTTCGGAAACATCAGGACATTTTTCCTTAAACTCGCTAATAACTTCATCGGCGCTGATATAATCTGGCATGGGCAACCAAACTTCGATCTGTGCATGATATGATATAATTGCCTCACTGACCACCAACGATGTCAGTATCGCACAATCTAGCATATATCGTAACAAACCTATAGGTGCCCAACGTTTTTCACAAAAATGTCTGCCAAACCAAACATAACAAATCTTGTGAAGATTTTCGTTAAGCTCGAATGATTCAATACAAGTAAATCCAGTCAGATCAAAATCAGGTAATGGTCCATTAATTGCCACTCGCGTCATCTCGTTTGTGGGGTGACCGAATCTTTTAAAGTATACAGAACAATCTCCGTATCCTAGGAAACTTCCTGGATAACATGCAACCATATCAACCGAAATAACATCGTTGTAATTATATTTGGTATTCCACAATCCGCCGTGTCCGTAATCGACGCAACTTGCTCATACATCCTCGAGTAAATCAAATCGTGTTGGTTTCCATGAATTTCGTTCTCTGGCGAAATGAGCCGCAACAGATGGAACGGTAAAACAATTAGTTAGTAATTTATCGGTATTTTCCGCGAAAAACCTATCCGCGAGATTTTTCATCTCGTCATGGAGAGATTCTGTTCGATATATTTCACCATTTGGTCTAACAAACTGATCAAATCCACCTTCGTCATCACTTTTAAATAACCATACCGATACAGGATCGTTTTTACTTATTTCGTTGATAAAATCAAACATGTCTGAGGGGTAAAATCTAACAATTCGATCACGTGGAAATATTGTTACTGCGCTAGTCCATGCATGCGCGTTGTGATCAATAATATTTATTGAAGCTCCTTTCGATTTATATTTCGATTCGTACAGTACCTCTCCCGTTATCGTTGATACTGCTATTGGAAATTTTAATATTTTTCCTAACTCAGCAACATCTTTTATTGTAGCACCGGTATCCTTAACTGAATCAGCCCATGAGTTTATTTTTTTACGTCTTAAATCAGTTAATCCGTTTCCACGCATCGCGTTTGTAAAGTGTTCTATTACTCGTTCGGCTACACAATTTAACCTTGAAAATTTCATGGGTGCCAGTTTATCAACGTTGGGTTTTTTATTTATCTCATAAATTCCATAAATAACCGCTGTTACAGGATACGCTCGCTCATAATACGGTTTGTCGATACCCGTCAGTAGACCCGGTCTGGAATTTTTACTTAATATGACAATTTTATTATTACCAAGAACAGGATCATATTTGTCACGGATAATCCAACTACCAGTTTCTGTTAATACAATAAATTTTACTTTGAAGAAATATTTTTGATTGCCCTCGTATTCAGTGATGTAGTTAATGATAGTTGCCGCTCGCTTGTCATTCATTGTGGAGTCCTTGACAGTATTGCGAATAATCTTGAACGTTGACCATGTATGAGATGCACCATCTGTCTAAAATTCCTTCTTGGCGTCGTGAATTTTCGAGATCAGACTTTTATTTTTCGGATCAACCAGATCTCGTACTGGCAAGTCAGAAGATAATCTGTCGAGGTTGAATTTATACTTAACAGGCCTAGTTTGGGATAATTTCTCAAACTCGTTCATATAATTAAAACAAATATTTAAATAAGAAATATTATATATACAATGTCTCAATGCAGATGGTTGATGATCGGTTCAGTAAATCGATGCAACAAATCCTGCAGAGGTGAATTTTGTTGGATGCACTTACAGGGCATACGGCGAGGAAGTCTAGGACCAATACCATGTCTGCGGTGTGGTATTGGAGTGCGAGGCAAAACAAAATTATGTGGAAAGTGCGGGGGAAAACGGTTCAGAGAGCTTAAAAGATATTATGACAAAAAATATAATAATGGTGAAAACGCTATAAAATCCGTGGAGGATTATATATCAAGATTTCAGACAAACAATGATTTAAACAAATAATATTGTTATAATGGAGCAAAATATATTTATCCCACATCCTGTCGTAACAAATTACGAATCAGATCGTAATGGTGTCATCAGAAATTGTATGCTTAAAAGACCGGTTGGTTTTCTCATTAATACTGGTTATCTAATGTTTACTGCTGGAAGGAAAAATTATCTCTGTCATAGATTTATTTTCGAGTGTCACAACGGATTGATCGAAGATGGTTTTGTTATTGATCATATTGACGGGGATCCTCAGAACAACTCCTTATCCAACCTTCGTGTTGTCACGCAAAGCGTGAACTCTGCACGTGGTAATACTGGAAGATGTAAGACAGTTTCTAGAAGGGTGATCAAGGCTACAAGCACAGAAACTGGCAAAGAAATTATATTTCAGTCTATGAACGCGGCTGCGAAATATTTTGATATTAACTCGCGTGTGGTAAAATACGTCGCAGAAAATATAACCAAATCTACTTTCTCAAGGAAATATAAGCAGAAAATCATCTTTCAGTATCAATAATTATCATCACCACATTGAATTAATTTTTTTAATTTATGTCACAGTATGTCCTCCATAGACTACTGAATTTTTGATTATATAAGGGGGAGATTACTTTGTAATATATAGTTTTCTTCGTAGATTTTTTATTTTTTATGATCGTAATTAGTCAGTTTAACTAATTACGTCGTAATTAATTACTCGTAGAAGCATATTTATGGTTTTTAAATATTTCCCATCATACAACATTACGAGAAATCAGGGCAATTTTACAACCGCTGTTATTGATCCGCAGGTAGCTGTATACAATCAGCTTAGAAACCGTTGTTATGGTGTACAGGTGTATTTCACAATCCGTTATTGATTTCGCAGGTTTTGCAGTCTGCATAATACAGATATATTCAGAAACCGCTGTTATAATTCAGAAACCGTTGTTATAATTCAAAAACCGTTATTTTAATGCAGGGTAGTTATTTAAGTGTAGAAATTATTATTATTCAGAAACCGCTATTTCAGTGTAAATATATTTGAAATTAGTTCCTTAGTTATATATTAACTTCCGAAACATATGTTTGTAATAAGATTTGATAGCTCAGTCAGTATCGTATTGGACTGTGACGCTCGCGGTCCAGGATCGAATCCCATGACTGACAATTGGTCGGGTGGTTACGCATATTAGCGATTTTTATAATTAATTGGGGCACCGCCAGCCCCTCTCCGCTGTCAGAACACCATCCTATCATGTCAAACGTGGTAGATACATGTTTTTGTATTTCCCACGGGTGATTATTTGGTGGGCGGGTGTTCTGTTGAGCGGAGAAAATGGCATCATTTCATTCATTACATCTCATTTCATTCATTCATTCATTACATCTCATTACATCTCATTATATATATCTTTCATTTCATTGCATCTCATTTCATTCATTCATTCAATGCATCTCATTACATCTCATTATATATATTTCATTTCATTGCATCTCATTACATACTTAATGAACCTGCTAAAAGACTCGAATAGAGGTTCCATTTCATAATATATGTTTGTGCCGTCATTCATTCATTCATTGCATACTTAAACCTGCTAAAAGACTCGAATAGAGGTTCCATTTCATAATATATGTTTGTGCCGTCCATGCATAATCTGAGCTCGCTAAAGACTCGATAGGGGCTCTTCATTCATTAAATGTTCTGTGTACCTGGTGAACTTGGTAGAATGCGATGGCAATCTGCGAGTTCTTGGCTGCACTGTCCATGCATAGTCTGAGCTCGCTAAAGACTCGATAGGGGCTCTTCATTCATTAAATGTTCTGTGTGCCTGGTGAACTTGGTAGAATGCGATGGCAATCTGCGAGTTTAATGAGGCTGTAAATATGTAAATACTATGTGTTGTGTTCTGTGTATATCCTCTAAGCTTAGTAGAATACGGTGGTAATCTGCGAGTTTAATGAGGCTGTAAATATGTAAATACTATGTGTTGTGTTCTGTGTATATCCTCTAAACTTAGTAGAATACGGTGGTAATCTGCGAGTTTAATGAGGCTGTAAATATGTAAATACTATGTGTTGTGTTCTGTGTATATCCTCTAAACTTAGTAGAATACGGTGGTAATCTGCGAGTTTAATGAGGATTGTGTGTCTTCACCAAACATACCTTCTTGGGCCTCTAGACCGTTGTTTGACGGGTTAGAGGCTCTCATAGGGGGTAGTGTTTCGTGTATCCTCTAAACTTAGTAGAATACGGTGGTAATCTGCGAGTTTAATGAGGATAAATATGTTGTGCCGTCCTTGAAACATCCCGAAGAACTCGCTAAAGACTCGATAGGGGTTCTGTAGGGATAATTGTTTTTTATTTTAAAGATTTATATATTATATAATGAACCATGAAAATATCGAAGATATTATTTCTGCTATCAAAAAACTAGAAGAAAACGGAATTAATATATCTGATGAACTAAATCCTGAAAAAATAATATCTGATTTTGAAAAATTAGAAGAGCTTAAGAATGAAAATAAGTACGTTCTATCATCTCAATATAAGTTCATAAAGCGGATTCAGGCAGCTATGCTTCAGTCACTGGCTATGGTGAGCGATGATCAAGTAAATAAATTTGTTCCTCTTTCTGTCGCAGTAGAAAAGGTCAGATCAGGATTATCCAGCGAGTATCAAACGAAAAAGACAATCAGTACCCGCATAAGATACTTAAGAAAAATTATGTCAGCGGGTAATGACCAAAGCAACTCTGTCTGAATTATTATTTATTTATTCTGAGATTATATTTATTCTGAAATATTATATTTATTCTGAGATCATATTTATTCTGAGATTATATTTATTCTGAAATATTATATTTATTCTGAGATTATATTCTGAAATATTATATTTATTCTGAAATATTATATTTATTCTGAGATTATATTTATTCTGAAATATTATATTTATTCTGAGATTATATTCTGAAATATTATATTTATTCTGAAATATTATATTTATTCTGAGATTATATTTATTCTGAAATATTATATTTATTCTGAAATTATATTCTGAAATATTATATTTATTCTGAAATATTATATTTATTCTGAGATTATATTTATTCTGAAATATTTATTTTTTTCTGAAATTGATATGTTAGTTGGTACTCAGATTTATGTAAAATGATCAAATTTGCAATTTTGATGGGTTAGTTGGTACTCAGATTTATGTAAAATGATCAATTTCGTAATTTTGATGGGTTAGTTGGTACTCAGATTTATTATTTATTTTATTTTCTGAATTATACATCAGATCGTAGGGGTAAGTTGCTTGATTCTCTAATTGATTTCAATTGAATAAAATACCAAAACCAACAAAAATTAGAAAAAATCAGCTCAAATATCAGTAAAATTAGCTCAAATATCAGTAAAATTAGCTCAAATATCAGTAAAATTAGCTCAAATATCAGTAAAATTATCTCAAAAAATATGTAATTTTTTACTGATTTACTTGTTTTTACTGGTTTTGATATTTTATTCAATTGAAATCAATTAGAGAATCAAGCAACTTACCCCTACGATCTAATGGACAAAATCACCCAAAATGGGTAAAATACCCATCAAAAACACGAAATTTGTTGATTTTTCACTGAAATTCAGAAAAAAAAATATTTCTGATAAAATAAAATATTTCTAATAAAATAAAATAAAATAAAATAAAATATTTCTGATAAAATAAAAATAAAATAAAATAAAATATTTCTGATAAAATAAAAATAAAATAAAATATTTCTTAATCCGCTCCTTATTTTATTCATTCTGGAATATTATTTTTTTAAGTTGATCGACTTTAATGCAGGAATGTGCATAATTTAGAATCTGATCTCTGCTACAAATGATCTCGATAATACGTTTTTGACGGAGCTCATCTAACTGTTCTTGTGTTAATAAGAAATCCTCACTTCCGTATTCATCAATAACTAAATTAACGTTAAATTGCTCCATGTTTTGTGAAAACGCTGTTCTGATGGCGTTTTCAAATACTTCTTTGTCGTGTATAAAAACCGTCACGTGCTGGTACATTATATAATATTTACTTGATTAATTAAGATTTCACATACAGATTTATCACAAGTTCTTCTCCACGTATGTCATTTAAGCGATTGAGGTGGTCTGTGAACTTAAAATTTATTCGTGTTAACATATTATTGTGACACCGCAGATAAACAGGATTAGTTGGTTCTTGCACGATTAAACTTCCGGGGGAAACTTGTGGTGTAAATGTATATAAAATATATCCTTGTTGAGCCTGATTTGATCTTCCGAGATCTATTTGATAGCTGCAATCGACTACGTCACAAACTAGATTAACCACGATCGTGCTGGTCATATTAACGATTCCTGGAGAAACGTGTCTGCCGCCGCCATGTGGATCATTATTATATCTTAAAACAGTTGGAGGTAGTGCTAGTTTTTTCCACGCATCGAGTATTTTAGGAAAATATTCATTAATGACATCATTGACAGATTTTTTTAGTTCATTCGCATTATATCCGGAGAATTTAAAATTTGGTAGATCAGCTTCTTTTATTTTATACTTATCTAAAAAAAGCTTTTTGTCTGCTTCAGCATTAATTACTGCATTAATTAATCGCTGGTTGAGATATTCCATGTCGGAAACAAGTTGATTTAATATTTCTATACGAGTAATGATTTCTTTGAGTGAGCTTGTTATATCAAAAAGATGTTCTTGAAAGTACTGTTGTAGTTCCTCTAGTTGTTGTTTATGATGTTTATTAATTTCTGTAAATATTTTAGTAAGTTCAATTGTGCTAATACCAATTAAGGCAACTATTCTGGATTTTGTTTTTTCAGAGTAAAATGTCCAAGAAAATATATCTCCATTAGGTAAATAAAAAACCGCATCATCACCAGCCCTTGGTTTTTTTTTTACATCGATTAACGTTTTTTTATACACTATATCAATTTCGTGATATGATTGTCCATCTGTGACATAATCAGATTTTTTTGGTTCTGGTGGTCCTTCATACACCGGGGGAACATCCGGCCAACCTAGCACGGATCTTATCGTGGATTGATAAATATCAACGACGTAATCAGGAGAATATATCTCAACCGTCGAAGATAGCGTCGGTTCATGAACGTTAATTGATATTTTTGCTTCTTTTCCGGTTATTGATTTTATTCTACGTTGAAATTCCTCATTAATATCTTCAATCTCATAACTACCAGTGGGTATTCCAACATCTATCCAGTCAGGAGTACCATCTGGCTTGTTCTTGTTAGCAAATACAAGCAAATTATTTGCTGGTGTACCATTAAATGATTTTGATCTGATATTTGGCCAGCTGTAATATACCCGTAATTGAGCTAACGCTATTTCTTTTGCTGGAATTGCAGTAGGAAAATTAATACTAAATTCAGGATTAGATGAACTTACCGAGATCATCGTTATCTTTGGCGGAGTTGTGTTAGTCACGATCTGCTGGAGTAATTCTGTCATTATTAATATTTGTATCTTTAATACCGATACCTTCGTCGTATATTTTAGTCATCATTGAAAACTCGAAATCGGATATAATTCCATCACTGAGACTCGCTGATAACAACGAGGATAATTTCTAGTATGCGACCGTCGCTGTATGTAATCTTATCATGTAATCGGATAATTTTTCATTCGTGCAAGTACATATTTTTTTTTGCGATGATATTAAGCACACCTGCAATCGTTGATGCCGCTGAAATACAAATAGTCACAGCTACTCGTGCCATCATTGTCACCGCTGATAATATAACACCCGATCCAGCAACAGCAGCGGATACTGAATAAACAATGACATCAACGATAACTAATCGTCGTCGATATTTTTGTACTTTTACTGTATATTGTTCGACTTGATCTTTTAGCGCCGTCTGCCATTCACGCGCTTGATTGTATCTGTATTGTGCACCGTCCATATATATTTATGCAGTAACCAATTGAGGTGTTTCAGCTACAAATTCCAAACACCACCAGTAAGATGTTAAGGTTAATTTCTTATCAGCTGCTTCCAGAATAAATATTTCTTCGGTTCCGCTATTTAATATAACAGATACAACCCCGGAAAACCTGTCGGTGGAATGACGCCATGGAAACGTTGTAAATATCTCAAATCGCGCAGCACTGAACACGGACAACCTGTACACGCCAGTGACTGTTGCGGTATATTTGATAGTCTTATTTTGCTGCGACCATGTTGCAAATCCCGATGATACTGTGTATACGATGTTTGTGATATGTCCGGGAGTTATTCCGGTTGGAATTTTAATCAGACCGGTTTTGTTAGCGATCTCAGGAATTCCCGCTACGATGTTTTGCTGTGTTTGTTTGATCGTGTCAATGTTGGTCTTGATATCTTGCTGTGTTTGTTTGATCGTGTCAATGTTGGTTTTGACATCAACGAGTTTTATGTCAACGGAGTGCGGAGTGCCGAAGAATTCTTCTGTGGTTCTTTGATGGTTTCTGCGAAATCTTGCAAAAGCGCCCACGTGAACATCATACTCAGCCCGTAACGTGGATAATTTATTATCTGCGGTACCATAGCTAATGTCAACATACTTTTTCGTTGCTGAGTCTTCGTCGGATGTTGGATCTCTTAAAACCACTATTTTATTTCCGTTCATGCTGAGTTCACCCGTCATTGTGTCGCCGGTGTTTTTCACGCGATTAACAACGCTTCTTGTAATTTCATCTCTGATGGTTGCAAACGATATACTCGAATCCCTGATTCTGCCGCCGTCAGTGAACACAGGAATATTATCTGTAACTGCACCGAGTACTCGTCGAACTATATCATTCCATTTAATATTGCTCGTTTTTAGTTTACCATATCGATCTTGAAAAATAACAACCTCATCTGGGTCAACTCCAGCCAGGTTCATGATATCAGCGAGGTCATCCTTAGTCGTATACTTCGACAGATCAACATCGCCGGATGTTCTCCTAACACGCGAGAATCTTCTTCCGTAAATATCAACCATTATAATAAGACCTGTTGTTTAAAACGCTTTACGCGAAACGAATCGGTTGCTTGTGTAATCATGCACGACTTTATGTGGCGGTTTGGATGATTTTGATATAGCGTCGAGTACATTAACTACTTCACGACCGCATATTGGCGGATCTGTCATTGTTTGTGTGGGTAACGTTGAATACCAAACTTTGGAACCTCTGGTTCTAGCGTGGAGTGGTGCGACATACTTGATAAATTCAACTGGTGGAGCTAACCCGTACGAATCAAAATAAACGATTCCGCGTGGATCAACCGCGTATGATACCCAATGAGTACCGGGTCCAGAACGTTCATCGAGATTAATAATACCTGTTTCGAGTTTATTCGGTTGTTTCGGTAATTGATCTCGCATAAAAACACCTCTAAAGGCTTTTATTTTTAATTTTTTTAGCGGCATCAAGTAAATCAAAATTTGATGCTGGAGTATCTAACGTGGAAGCCTCAGACCTCTTCCACAGCGAGATCCGGGTAATCTTAGACCGCGTCCCTTTTTTTTGGATCCACTTCCTGTTGCTTTCTTTAGAGCCATTCCAGCAGCTGTTCCAACAGCACCTAACGCGGCTGCCTTTGCTACGGCTGGAGCAGCAGCAGCTATTAACGCTGGAATAGCCGCAAGAAGTGGAAATATACCACCCGTTTTAACCATGTCTTTGATGGCGCTCGGGGAAAGATGAAATTGAACTCCGGTTTTTGATTCCAGGGCTTTATTGAAATGTTTAATCTGATTATTTGTCAACGATAACTTGTTTGGACCACCACTAATCTGATCTCGTTTTAGTGATATTTTAGTTCCGCATTTGTTGGCGGTTTTTGATTGAAGCTTTTTTACCTGACCAGGAGTCAGAGTAACATTAACATGACCATACGACATTTGTATATAAAATATATTTTTCTAAATAACACGATTAAATATTTTCCACTGGTGCATCAACGACCCTCATTCGACCACTACCACCTTCAAGTAACATGGCTCTATCGCTAAGTATGACCGCGATTGCTCTATAAGGACCACGAACAGCCGGTGGACCAACCGCGATTTGTGGCAGGGCATTAACACGAGTTCGAAAGTGTATATCAACGACAGATTGTTTGGATAAATCAAGATGTTCTAGCGAAAAATAATAAATCGGATATAATGTTGTAAAATCTAGTTGTGATATTTGCAAACCAGTATCTATATTTTGATCACGTCCCATGAATGACATTAAACGATGATATGTACGCGCTACGTGATTTTGACCAAAATTTAAAAATATATCTTCAGCTGGTTCTTGATGTCCATTTATCCGTAAGGAAACTTCATTAACTTCAAGTTTGTCAAATGTCATATGTGAACGTTCTTGATTATTTATCCTAGCATTATCTTGCAGCGCAATAAAAATATGTCGTGGTGCAGAAACACCTTGCTGTGATGCTATATGCCATGTAAATAAACCAACAACAGAACTTTGAATAGCATCTGTGGTTACTGAAGTACCATGATAGCAATGATTTACCGCCTTGATCCATAAAAGAGAGTAATTTTTGTTCTTCAGTGATAGATGGAGTCATTACTGGCATCCACAATGAAAGCTTCGATATATTTACTTTACCAGCGTCATCAACACCAAAACCTCGCCAGATTGCATCATTATCATCACCTTTTCTTACAAGCACAACTGTGTGTTTAGCTCCAAAGATGACCTTTCTAACATTTCTGCAAAATCCAAAGATGTGAGACAATGGAATTGCACATGAAACATTTCTATTATTTCCTGACAACGCTGCTTGGCGTGTTGCAAACCCTAGGTTGTATCTCGCGCTATCACCTTTTACAATATCAAAAGCAGTAGCTGGTCTGGCTGCGTATTCAGGACCCTCATCAACTGGTTGTGGATTAGATGCAGTATTTAGTTCTACCCGTATTTTAGCATACCTGATATGATCAGCGTTGTCAGTAATATCCTTAGCAAACATTATTGTTGGACCGGCTGATCCTTTAAAGTCGTCAGAATATCTCGCCAGACCAATTATTGTTGTAGCAACATCAACATCCTTCTGAACTGATTCAATATTTTTTCCGTCAATCATATATGTGGCGCTATCAAACAACGCCATAATCCCGTTGTTGACAAAACCAACACGCAGATTTTCACCATATGTTGTATTATCCACCTTTACAAGTTCACCTTCTACTTCAATAAATGCCTCAGCAGGCAAGAAATATCTACTTGTATCCTGAACCTGTAATTCGATTCTCCCCCGCTGATTTGGTTGTCTTGCGTCATAAGAATAAAACTGATAATCACGTATAGATTCATACTTAAGGACATGTGCCTCCATGTCAAATGCTGGGTCTGATTCGTGCTTGAACATTTTTATTATAGTTACCATTTTTCAAATGATGATCATCGTCGACGAAGACCGCTTCCTGCTATTAAATTTGCTGTTATATTTTTTTCTGCTTCTTCAGATATCGCCGCTAGTTTTTGATTTGCAGCCTCATTTATTATTCTGCTGACATCTGCTGGCATGATTTCAGTACTTGGTAATTTTACTGGTGGTTGTTGTTTTCGTCGCAATAATCGTGCTAGTCTTTCTTTGATCGCCGAGAACGCCTTGCCAGCAACATTGACAATTGCACCAGGCGCTTTATCACGAACAATATCAATAGCTTTCATCGATAATTGTTTTGCAACAGGTATTGCTTTTGGAGCTATCCTTGTAAATAATCCCTGAATAACATCACCAAGTCCATCTCCGTAAGTAGCTCTGTAGATTGGTAATCGTGAGTTTACCGCTCTGACCTGCATGGGTTTACGATGATTATCATGTATGATCATCTTATTTTTATTTACTATTTATTTAACAACTAGTCATCAACAAGTTCATCGATAAGTTCTCGGTAAACTCCGATATCCATGATACCACCTTGAAATAATCGCCGACAAATATCAGATGCTTCATTAATTATTTCTGGTGAATTATTTCCGGCACTTTTCCTCCTATGAGAACCTCTAACCGTGACACATCATTAATGATATTATCAGGACATAAACCAGATCCTGTTTTAGGTTCATCTTGAGGTGTTTTAAATACTGGTGGTTGCATTACCGGAGAAAGTACTTCAGTGATGACCGGGAGGTCACTTTTTCGAAATCCATGTGGTGATTCTACCGGTAAATATGTCATTGCCGGCGCAGAAATTTTTTTACGTTGTGAAGGTGGTGGAAGCTGATACTGGGAGAGTTGTTCTTGTTGTTTCAGTACCCCTCTAAGTTTTTCTACTTCTTCTTTAACAATTTCATATTTTGACCTTTAGCTTGTTTTTTGTTGTAATATACGCGATATATATATTTAATAAGATTATCATCATTTATTTTTTCATGACGGGGTTTTAAAATACTAGATTTATTAAATATGCTATTTAATATTACCTCGGGTAATTGTTCTTCTTTAGTATTTCTAATTTCTTCAACAACTCCGTCCCTAAATTTTGAAATCAATTCCACGTTTACTTCTACTAGTTCGGGTTTACGTGCATGCTTTTTTTGCACGTCGGCGACTTCAGCACGAAGTTTTCCAATTTCTTCAAGTATTTCCTCACCAACAGGTGGAGGTTGAGCCGCAGCTATTTCCATGGCTATGCCAGGTGGAAGATCTCGTAAAATCTTCTTTGTTTGTTTAGTTCTTCTTGCTATTTTTTCAGTTTGTTCTGCTGTTTGTTTTGATACCGGAAGAAGATCCTCTTTGATGACTGTTGTAACTTTCTCAGTAGCTGCAGTGATGGGCTTAAACAGTTTTTTAGTGTCCTTTTCGTACTCAACTCGTGCTTCTTGCTGCGCTTGTAGATTTTTTCTAAATGAATCTCGCACGGGAAGAAATTTTTTAATTGCTTCTAATCGTTCTCGTGCTATTCTTGCAGTATGAGATTCTGGATGTATCATTATTTTTAACATAACAATCTTTTAATTAATATAGCAGCAGAGAGGGCGCCTACCAACGTTGGTCGTCCAGTAATTAAACAAAAAAATAAATAAACACGTAGAGTACTTTATTTTTCAGCTACCTTTTCGAACTAAGGTTTTATTGATGGGGTTGGTTTCAACAAAAAATAAAATCATCTCAAGGAAACGTTTATTTGTAAAAATCTGGACCCTTCTACAGATTTTATTTTTTGTTTGTTTTATTTGTTTGTCGGAATCATATGGTCTGTTCGCCCTCTCTGCTGCTGCATTTGACATAATAGACCATGATATATTACTCAAGTCCTACTTGGTCAACAGGACACAAATTGTCTCTGCAAATGGAATACATTCTAGCCCAGTTGATCTATGTTGTGGTGTTCTACAGAGGTCTGTTCTTGGACCTGTTCTCTTCATTTTATACGCTCAACCGCTCTCAAGTGTCATAGATCATCATCCAGTGTCTCACGAACTGTACGCTGATGACACCCGAATATACAAATCTAGCCACCCAACTGAAGTTGATGCTACCATCCAAGGTGTAGAGAGGTGCATTTCTGATGTGAAACGATGAATGATATGTAACAAGCTGCAGATGAACGGTGATAAAACTGAGGCCATTCTGATTACAACACAAAGACTTTCTCATTCACATCCTTTACCTCAAACAATAAATACCAGCAACACCAACATTAAATTCACACAATCAGTACGAAACCTAGGTGTTACTCTGGACAGTACTCTCACACTGCACCAACATGTCAGGAACATATGCAAGGCTGCATATCTTGAGTTGAGACGCATCAGCTCCATTCGCAAATATCTTTCAGTTGATGCCACTAAAACACATGTGTGTTCATTAGCACTTTGAAGACTGGACTATTGTAACTCAATTCTGTCTGGTTCATCTCAATATCTGCTCCAGAAACTTCAAAAAGTTCAAAACACAGCTGCTCGGATCATACTTAGAGTACCACGATCAGAGCACACCTCCCCGCTGCTATGTACCCTACACTGGCTGTCCATTCGATCCAGAATCAAACACAAACTTTGTTCTCTGTGCTACGTTTCACTGACGGACTCTAGTCCAACGTACCTATCCGACCTCACCCATGTGTACACACCAGCAAGTTACTTACGCTCCTTTTCTGACAATCGTAAACTCATTATTCCCACTATGAAAGCAAAGTTATATGGACTTATGGACAGCGTTTTTTTGCATACAAGGGTCCAGCAACGTGGAATGAATTGCCCACTGAACTTAGACCACTGAACTTAGACACAAAGACACAGTGATCCCATTCAAGAGTGCTCTCAAAACTCACTTATTTCGACTGCAAGAACAAACTTAAAGACCTAATAATGTTTCCTACCTTATATATTCTCAGCATGTTTTTTTTTTTTTAATGTTTTCTAATTTCATGGTGTTTGTGTTTGTAATCATATCGTTATATATGTTTTTATCTTAAACGTGTTGTCTAATGTTGTAAAGCGCTTAGAGCTTCTAAAGATTAGGCGCTATACAAAGTCCTCATTATTAATTAATTAATTAATATCATCGTGATATGTAAAGACTGTTGAGATAACACTATATTCAAGACTATTGGTACATCAGCATTTCAATATTGGAATTCATTTGGAGCACTCTTTATTTTGGACTTGTGAAGGAACCTTTAGAATAGTTGGGATTTAATTCACAATACTGTAAGTTCTTTTTACATTTTTTAAGTTGTGTTATAGGGAAATAAACAATTTGTTGACTTTTACAAAACTTGCTAGTAGTGAAGTGGGCCGATTCATGGACAATGGAAAAATACATTACAGACCCCCCTGGAACTGTTTAGGGACACTATTTATAGGGACAACGGGAAAATACAATACAGACCCCCCTGGGACTGTTTAGGGACAATGGGAAATTGAACATGGGGAATATTGGGCCTGTTTACGTACAAGGAGTTTGTATAGCGTCTGACGTCACGGTAGGGGAGATTGGTAACACTGCTGCAACTAGGGGAGGTGATGTCACCGTGCTGAGCAAAGAGCGGGTGTACAGAGGTAACACAGACAAGTGACAAACACTTATACAACATTTAAAAAAAAACAAAAACAATTTTGAGGCAAGAAAGCAATTTCTTTTCGAGGCATATAAGTGGCCCTGAAAAGAGCCTTTGGGTTTATGTTAACATCATGCCGTTAACATAGAGGGCATCGCATAGGTAAATCAGCACCCTCTTCAAACAGCCTTGTCTCTCCGCATAAATTCTTCTTTCCAAACGCTTCTATCCGTCATCCTGACAATGGTCCACGATGATCTGACATACATGGGTAAGTCCGTACGGAACAGCATTGACGATACGAGAGTAGAGGATTCTACGTCGGTCCACATCTTGTGACGAGAACAGGTGAAGGGAATGCGGTGAATAGCGGTTATTTATAGGGGAAGTGAGGATCGAAACGGATTGAGTTAATTCACCAATCCAAACACACGTTACAAAATTCAGTCACAACACGCAGTCAGCCGTCCAATCCGAAGAGAGCAGTCTTTGACGTCTAATTCCCTATATAGGGGGTGCTCACCAGATATTATGTACTTTTGAGAAAGTGATGTATGTAAGGTGAAGCTGTTTGCATTTAAAACATGCACAATGGAGAGAATGGTGGCATACATCTATGCTACATTAATGTAATGTGGATCATATTTTTTTGGATATTGTAGTTTTGGAAATTGTACATGATTTAAACAAATTGCTAACTAAAATGAATGCTCCCTTGTGCTAAAAAATCAGCCTGAATTTGTCTAAAGTACACTATCCATAGCGGCTATTAAAATAGGGAAAATGAATTTTGCCAGACTAGACAATACCAGCTTCTGAAAGGGCAATGAATGAATTACCAAATATATAAAATATAAAAAAAGTTATTGGCTTTTTTTTAATACAATTTACCTTGAAGTTCAGGAGATGAAAATGACCAGGTGGAGCTAGCACTTTTTTGAAAGGTGCGCATCTGGAGTAAGGCCAAGATGTATACTCTATAACACATATTACACCCATCAATCATATACCAAAATAAAGGGAATTAAAGGTTCTTTGAATTATACCTAAGATATACAAGGTCTTTTTTAAACAGCCAGTATAACCAGTGAGGAAAGCCAGGGAAATTCTTTTTCTTTAAAATCCTAACCCTATGCAAAATATGAAACTGTAGAGCGCCACCTTAAAGCAAATCTAAAAATGTATGCAATTATTGTTTATATTTTCATATAATTATGTATGATGTTCTGAAGAAAATGGTACAGTCACTTTGATGTTAAGCATGAAAATAAGCTAATTATGCTCATTTTGCTCTTGCTTACATTATTTTCCATGAGGCATGTTTGTGTGAGTAGTGACCTTAATTATAGGAAAATTAGAAGTCTTAGAATAAAGGAATAGAGTCAACTTAAATTTGAAACTGTTGCAATAAGTAAAAGAAATATATAGTGAAAATGTTTCTTTTCATTTATTTGCAATGAAATAAAAAATAAAAAAATAATGAGAAAGTGAATTCGCTTCTTCCATATTAAACAATAGGCAAATATTTTACACTTTGACCTTTGAACTTTATGAACCTGATGTGTTCCATCCCTTTTCAAACTGTAAAATTCATTGTTGATATCTCAGAAATAATTCTGGCTAGTTTCTTTTTCCTGTCATTCAGCATAACATTGGATGCTATGTTTACAAAATGTAATGTGCATTTTTAAAATAGCTCACTTTTTATCGGGGGGGGGGGGGGCTGGACTTGTTAGAGACTCAGACACTCATAAATACTATCCGGTGGTGGGAAATGCAGGAGAAGTATTCAAAAGAACTGTTTTGATGCTTGCGACTTAAACGTTTCAGCCATAAAATCATAATTAAATCATACAATAATAATACCTATATTCTCTTTATGTGGGCGCTCACCAGATATTATGTACTTTTGAGAAAGTGACGTATGTAAGGTGAAGCTGTTTGCATTTAAAACATGCACAATGGAGAGAATGGTGGTATACCTCTATGCTACATTAATGTAATGTGGATGATATTTCTTTGGATATTGTACTTTTGGAAATTGTACATGATTTAAACACACTGCTAACTAAAATGAATGCCCCCTTGTGCTAAAAATGAGCCTGAATTTGTCTAAAGTACACTATCCATAGCAACTATTAAAATAGGAAAAACGAATTTTGCCAGACTAGACAATACCAGCTTCTGAAAGGGCAATGAATGAAGTACCAAATATATAAAATGTAAAAAGTTATTGGCTCTTTTTTTTTAATACAATTTACCTCTGAAAATCAGGAAGTGAAAATGACAAAGTGGGGCTAGCACTTTTTTGAAAGGATCGCATCTGGAGTAAGGCCAAGCTGTATACTCTATAATCCATATTACACACATCAATCATATACCAAAATAAAGGGAATTAAAGGTTCTTTGAATTATACATAAAATATGCAAGGTCTGTTTTAAATAGCCAGTATAACCAGTGAGGAAAGCCAGGAAAATTCTTTTTTTAAAAAAAATCCTTACTCTATGCAAAATATGAAACTGTAGAGCGCCACCATAGAGGCGCTAGCGTCTGTGCGCAGTCAATCCATGCGACACAGTTTTCAATCATGACGGAAACTAAGAAGACGATGAATTGGGGTGCACCGACCGTGGAGACGAAAAGCGACGGAATAACAGCGACTACCCAAGTCAACACAGGCCTACTTCCAGAAGAGGTTAATTTTAATTCGGATTTTGTCGATTTTCTTTCTTCTTCGCAAGAATTTGTTCCGGAACCAGTACCTTCGCCACATTCTCTTTTCTTACCACACGTGGAGAACTTTAAACAGAGACAGAAAGAAGAAGTGGAGAAATTTTTACAGCAGCAAAAGGAAGCAGAACAAGCTTTTCTCCTACAGCAACAACAGTAGTGAAGTGGGTCACTTTAGTGACAATGGGAATTAGCATTACAGAGACCCCTGGGTCGTTTTAGCGACAATAGAAATTTAACATGGAGAAAAATCGTGGGTCGTTTTAGCGACAAGGGAATTTAACATGGAGAAAAATCGTGGGTCGTTTTAGCGACAAGGGGAATTTAACATGGGGAATAGAGTTTGGGCTTGTCTAGGGACAAGGGGAATTGAACATAGGATTTTATTTTTAAAAAAAATTTTTTAAATTTAAATTTAAATTTAAATTTAAAAAAGGGGTAGGCAATTGAAAAGGCTATCTCTTTTCGAGAAATATGGGTGGCCCTGAAAAGGGCCTTTGGTTTTCTTCTAATTTCTTCTATTTCTCCACCAGCTTCTTATTTTCTGTCCTACACTTTTTCTCTTCTTTTCTTTCTTTCTTTTCTCCTCCTCTTCTTTCTTCTCCTCCACTTCTTTCTTCCTCTTCTCATTTTCTTCTTCTTTTTCAATTTTTTCGTTCCATGCTCTCATCCTTATCCTTTCCTCTTCATCCTCCTTCTCCTCTTTTATTTCTTTCAACAGATCACTGATGATTACCTTCATTTTTCGTAAGTTGTTTATCTCCATCTTCACTCGATGGGGACTATAAGAATAGTGATCCTCGTTTAGGTTAACCAACATTTGCTCCATCATTCCTAAATTGTCCAGGACGTTTTGCAATTTTTCCATTTTGTCAAGGTGGTTCGAAGCCATCTTCTTTTTTATTCTTTGCAGAATGGTTTGAACGACGAATACTGTGGGTTCTTATACGAAAAGCGCGGACGTGATGGAAAACATCCCCCTAAGACATAAAATTGATATTACCTAAATCACAACCAAACAACGCGCGGACGTGAAGGAAAACATCCCCCTACTTTCTCATTTCGTATAATAAAACCCTAACTATACTATTCACATACGCTAAGAAACAATAAACAAACCCATAATCTACTATTCACACAAACTTACGTGAGCACTTACAAACACTAACACAAACACAAACACACATACACTCACACTATGAAAAAAGAGTTAGTGTTTATATTCACACTACTCTACCTACACACATTGGCAAATTAATAGTTATTTCTTTTCTAGAGTATTGGGTAGCCCTGAAAAGGGCTGTTGGTTTTTTTTTGAACTCCAGATGCACCTATCTAATGGTTGCACCTTCCTGGCCTGGCGCCACACACGCATCTTCTTCCCCAGTCTCCTTTCACCTTTCTTCTTGGGAGTGCAGAGGCAGGATATGTGGCTTCAGAATCCCAATTTTCGGTTTCTGGGATTCTGAAATTTCTTCTTCTCTCCTTTTCCTCCTCCTCCTCCTCCTCTTCTTTTCTTCTTCTCTCCTCCTCTTCTTTCCTTCTTCTTTCCTCCTCCTCTTTCATTCTTGCTTCTTTGACAATGGCCTCCGCGGCCAGTTCATTTAGTATGCGCCTGGCATATTCCAGGTGCATCTGGAGTTCTAACAGTTTCACAATTCTGGTGTTCATTCTTCTGGTGGTGTTGATCAATCAACAAGGGTAGCTAGACTGTCGAGCGAGTTTCAATTTATACTGAATGCGCGGACGTGAAGGAAAACATCCCCCTAAAAACATAAAATTGATCTTACCTAGATCATGACCAAAAAAACAACAACGCGCGGACCTAAAAGAAACACTCACTTTTTATGCTACCCATCACTATTTTAAATTTTTTTATAAATCACTTCAGTAGACTATTTACATACGCAAATCAATCCAATCTAACCCCAAATCTACACCTCAAACACCAAAAAGACATTATTTTAATCTACTATCCATACCAACATACTTGAGCATTTACAAACACAAACACACAATCTTATTCACAAACACATACCCTCACATTTTTTTAAAAAGAGTTAGTGTTTATATTTACACTACTCTACCTACACACATTGGCAAATGGATGGTTATTTCTTTTCTAGAGTATTGGGTAGCCCTGAAAAGGGCTGTTTTTTTGTTTGCTATGGCATTCTTTTTTAGTTTCTAAGAATGCGATGTCCTCTGAGGATAGACTTTCTGGCGATAGGTCTGCTTCTTCGGAAAGAGAAGAAGAACTCTTTGGTGTCGATACGACAATCGACAAAGCCTATGTCAGCTTCAGGTTGCTGCTGCTGCTGCTGTTGTTGTTGTTGTTGTTGTTGCTGCTGTTGCTGCTGTCTCTGAAGTCTGTACTTCTCTGTCCATTCTTCTTTTTCCCTGTTCATTTCTTCTCTGAAGAGCTCTTCTATCAGGTCTTCAGTGACTTTTAACATTCTCACATTCTCTATTTCTTCTGGCTTCGGTATCAGACTGTGTCTGACCCTATGCAAATTCACGTAGGCTTCGTTGAGCTTAGCTAGTTTGGAGCACATCTTCTTAGGAGGATGAGTCGACAATGGATGGTTAGACTGGAAACAACCCCGGTTCTTAAAGTCAAAGCGCGGACGTGAAGGAAAACATCCCCCACACGGTTTTCGAGCCGCAACGTTCAGTGAGTGTCATGAGAGTGATAGTAAGAAATGAAAGAGCATCAATCCAACATTCTTATAGCTAAACAAAAGACAAAGGCATTTTTTTCGAAACACAACATTTTTTATTCAAAAATCACTTAACACTAAACAACAACTCTAACATTTTTAACAATAATCCAACACTATAACATCAAACAATTTTTTCAAATCACAAACATTTTTTTCTCAATTGACAATCTACTTTAAACAGGGCTGACAACGTTGTGAATGAAATTGTGATTTCCACTGTTGGAAATCATTAGGCCATTGATGGACACTACGTTTCCTAGCTTGAGACAAAAGATAAGCATAATGGTCACAAAACCATCGATCTACTTTCACATCGTTTCTAGCAGAAGAACGAGGATCAAAATGAGTCACTAAATGTTCTAAGGAATAGCCCAGGCTGCGATGATGCAGAAAATACACACAGAACTGTCCACACACCAAGGAATCTGTGCCTTGTAATTTCACGTTATTGAATCGGGTAGTCTGAGCATTTCTTCTCATAAAGTCAATGATATCGTCTTCCAAAGGGGGCAATCCGTACGAATCGAAATATTCCACACATCCTTCTTGAGGAAAGTAGACGGCTACCCAGTGGGTTCCTGGGAGATGACTGTCGTCCGTGTTGATTACGTAAGCTTGATGGTCTTTAGGTTTGCGATGAGGGAGTTCATCTTTAGCACAGACGACAGGATTCCAAGAAGCCGTATACGAACTGTGGTTCAAAAGGTAATAAAGTTCCCAGGTATCCATGTTTTGTGTGTGTGATTTTTTTCTTCTTCACAGGTAATAATAAGTCGTCAATTCGATCCTGACTTTTTGTTTGAAAATGTCTGACGAATAAACGGTTATTCGTTCTGTTTCCTCACTCTGATTCAGGAGAGCTTCGATACGATGGATCTCTTGAGTGGTTAATGGTGGACAAGAATGTTCACGCAAGTCTTTATACCACTGATGCAACACGTCTTTGTTTGAGATGAGACTCCAAGCTTCGTCCAGATACTCGTCCAATTTTTCTTCTTGACTCAACATCAGGCATTTATCGTGTTGAATTTGACTGGGATGATCGTTTTGACATCCATAACAATTTTTCTTGATCAATTCCGTCATTGTTTCCACCAAGTGTTTGGCAAAACAGGAGACTAAATGGGCTTCTTGTTCTGGCCATCTCGATTTCATCATGATCACTTCTTCTTCTTTTTCCACGGTCTCCTTACATTCCATCTCCAACGTTTCTCCACTTTGTAAAGAGGGATAACAGTCTTCCATGGCTTCTAAAAATCTAGAATGACTTCTCTCAAACTGTTGATTTCTATGGTATTATCGAATTCTGCATACAGGATGACGTTCACTGTTGCTGGTAGTTCTTTTGCAAACTGAAGTTCCACACGAATCTGGCCAGATTTTATAGGGTGGAAATGTCCCTCGTCGCTGCCTTGGTCTGGAGTGAAATCGAAAGCCCACAAAGCATAGCCTCCTGCGTAATCGTCGTACGTAATGCCGTGACTGGTGTTGGTTCCTAACTGGCCGGTGGCTTCGTACAGGGACAAGTACGATCTCAAGTAATTCATCTTCTTGTCACTAAAGTCAGGTTCGAAAGGTCGGGTACACAAGGTCTTGCCATCGCGACTGACTTCGATTTTCTTCACGTTGAAGTGTTGAAAGTTGAAAGGATTTTCAGCGAAGGCTCCGTTGAAGGCTGAATTCGAGACCATACCAAGGATTAAACGCTTGGGTAACTGTCCTTAAAACAGATGATCTTCGATCAGAGAATGCTGTCCCTTGGGAATGGTGAACGTTTTCACTTCCACACGTCGTATGGGATACATGGCGGTCGTTCTGCTCAACGTTTGACTGATGTCATTACCCACTTTGGGTAACACTTCCACGCGTCGTAGGTAGAGTTTGGCCTCTTCGATTTTGCTTTTAGGAGGCTTAGCAGGATCAGCCAACAAATGGAAAGCGGTACTGCTGCGATTCAGTCTCAAGCGAACATTGACCCCGTTCAGCAAATATTTCTCTTGCAACCACATGTCCAAATGCAAACGATCCATCAGTTCTAAACTCTTCTTATCTACGATTTTGCTTTCTCTTTGCTCAAAGCCGGAATTGGTTGAATCTATTGCGTCGAACTTGCCCGCTTCGTCAGGTTCCCACAGCACACAGGCATTGAGATGAGTATCCTTGGCATCTATTCCGTACGTCAAGAGATTTTCCAGGTAGGCACGGTAAGGGTATGTATCCATGCTGCTGCTGACTAGTTTGTTATTCAAGTACAAATCCACTGAGCTGAACAAGGAATGCATGAAATTGTTGACGGGAGCTATATTCTCAGCGTCATCTACTCCACCATCATCCTTATCTAGAACTTGGGCTTTCAAGTACAGCTAACTGCTATTCAGATCGATGTAATCTTCGGGCTGTCCTTTGATTTCAAACTCGATGGGAGCGGAATCGGTCAATGAGGGGACGGTGTGAAATTCCACCCACTGGGATTCTTGCATGGTCATCATGGTGGGGGGCATGGCAAACAGATCCAGTTCCGTCTTGGAACAGGCGCAAGACTCTCGGTGCATCATTTTGTTTTGTTCTTTCTCAATAATCGAAAACGTCTAAGTCTCGAACGGTTCTTCTTTTCTTGGCCTTTCTAGCTTGAAGTCTGGTGAAAGGGTGTTTTCTTCTTCGTCGTCTCTTTCTGCCTTGTCCTTGCTGAATGCCTGACTCGGTAGCGTGCAGGGCATTTATAGATGTGTCTCGTCGGCCTAAAATGTCTTTGCCCGTTTGCAGCAACACATTTTTGCCTGCCCTCATGAAGGCTTCTTTAGGGTTTTGTTTGTCGATGATGACATTTTGGAGAAATTCTTTGCCTTGCGTCAGTGCCGCATCTTTCAAGGCGTGCAATCCGCGTGTCACCATCGGTTTCAACACTGGAGCCACCGAACGAAAGGCCGATTTTAACATGTCTCCTAAACCGTGTCCTCGCTGTCGAGCAACCCCTCGATACACTGGATACATGACTTACGAGTCGTGAGAAAACCGTTTTCGAAAATGGAGTTTCACCGTGACTTTTCCTTTGCTGAATGGAATATTTTGTCCCAAATCTCCTTTTATAGTAATGTTGACCGTGTCCAAATACGACTTGCTGACCGGCAAATAGTGAGGATGGACAAATTCGCGGTGGACGTGGTAAGTGTTTCCACCTTCCTCGTCAGCGTTCGTGGCAGAATCCACTTTGAAAGGAATGACACGCAGTAACGGCACGGAGGTGTGTCCCACCACGTTGTACTCCACCACATCGGAGTACACAAACATCAAATTCAGTCCTTGGTTCAGTTCTACCGGGGAACGAAAAAACTTGGCAAAAGAATCGTTGTCAGAAATGACTGGTAATTCGGGTTTTTGTTCTACTTTCTTCCTCAGCTCCATGTCCCCGCCCAACATGTCAAACAATTCAGGACAAAATACAATGGACACGATTTTACTCGGCTCAAATTTCATCAAGAAGCGACGAGCTGCTTTGTGGTACTCCAGGGTGACCTTTTTTGGGGCAAGCTCCAACGCTTTCCCAAACACGGCATTAAACCTGGAGCTTATGGTGCTGACAAAATGTTGACCACTAAAATAATAGCCTGGGGGAATCAAAAACTGGTAGGTCCACGTTCGAGTTGTTTCATTATATTTTTTGAGATCATATTTGACATTATTCAAGTGCTTTTGCACTTGCTCGTCATGAACTTCCACCGTAAAAAAATTTTGGTTGTTAAGGACATTGAGGACTTGGGTCGGGTGAATCATTTCTACTAAAGCCACTTCCCAATGGGCTTCGTGATCTAACGGGATGGCTTGAGGTAATTTAGCCGTGTAACAGCACAACGTGTTGTTGGGAAACACCTCCATGGAACTGTCACTGGGTAAGGTTAAGTAAAATTGGTTTTGGTGACTCATAATTCCAGAGTTCTGTGGCTCTCCGATGGGTTACTGGACGTCAGAGGCGTGTCTCCGCACAAAATGGGGTTCTGTTTGTGGTTGGAGTGGTGACTGACACTGGCACTGGACACAAGGTTCCCGTGGTTCCCGTTGGAAGAGAATTTCAGGGAGGGATTGGGAAGCAGGTAACCGATGCAACTGCTCAATAAAATGGTCCACAATTGTTTGTCTCCTTGTTGCAAACTCAAACTGGCAATGGCTGCCCCGATGACACAATACACCACGAAGATTTGGCAGAAAAAGACGATTTGCGTTTTAGGCACACGTTCTCCACACCACACCCACAAGGGTTGTTTTTGTAAATCTTGCACAGAAGAACTGGGTGAAGGAGGAGTGGCCGACGTAGCTGCGTCTGTGTGAAAGGGCATGATGGTCACTTCTTTTTATAGTCGATGACTTGCGAAGCGTCGATCCAAGAATCAAAACTGGGTGGATATCCTTTCCAACGTACTTTGACTTCTTTGACACGTCGTTTGCCCACTTTACGGGTTCTGCGTTCGAGAATGCTTTCGATGTCGTACACGTCGTCTTCTTTTTTGGTAACACGTTGTAACTCGGGCAAATAAAACGTTCCTTTGAGCACTTCTCCGTTCATGTCTTCCAATTTATAGACGGTAGGATGACGGTCATGCACTCGTCCAGTGACGCGAAACAATTCGGTCGTCCAGTTAGGTAAGTAACCTTTGTCGAAAGTGCGTTTGGTTTTGCCAATGCGTACCCAATCTCCTACGGTCAACTCTCCACTTTTCTTGGGGACAGCCCTCGTCGGGGACGTACCAAACAGGCGCTCAAACACCAACACTTCGTTGTCGGGAGTCACGTCTTGCGGGGCACGTCCGATGCTTCGATGGTAAGATTGGTTGTACGCTTGCACCAGGTGCGGTAAGATGTCGATGTACTTCAGAGTGTGGTGATGCGTAAAATATTTCCACATGCGTTCTTTCAAAGTGCGTTGAAAACGTTCCACGATGCTGGCTTTGGTTTCGGGATTCTCGGTGGTAAAAAAATGAATGTCACGTTTCTTTAATTCTTTTTGGAAAGCTTGGTTCAGAAATTCGGGGCCTTTGTCCGTTTGCCATCGAAGAGGGTGACGACCGCTTTGTTTCAACACCCGTTGCAGGGCTCGCACTAACTCGCTGCTCGATTTGGAAGTCAAGGGTACGACCCAGGCTAATTTGGAAAAGACGTCGATGACACAAAACAAATATTTGTAGCCACGATTGTAGCTGGCCAAATGAGAGACATCGGCTAAATCGGCTTGCCATTGATGATCGATGCCTTCCACTTGGGTGCGACTTCTGGCAAACTAGCGTCGAATGGGTTTGTGTAAAGTGTAGGTAGCTTGTTCTTGTAACCATCGTTGCACTTGAGGTGAACGGAGACTTTTTTAGTCGCGTTTTGGCAGCACGATACAATTTTTGAACTCCTGCGTAACCTGCAGGATGCGAAGGATCGTAGTAAATGCTGGCTAAGACTTTTTCCATTTTTTTGTGTTTGTGTGTTAATAAGACACCCACTCTTGGAGGATGCTACTCTTTTTCTCTTGGGGTACTTTCTTGGATTGCAATGCTTTGCGTGTGCGACCGGCAATAGGTGTTGAAGAGGAGGATGTCTGAGCGGGGGATATCGGTTCTTGTTTCACTTCTGTCTTCACTTTCTTTTTCTCTTGTGATGAAGAAGGGGTGGCCATCATCTTTTTAATCCATCCAATTCTAGAGGTAGGTGGTGTTGTTAACTTGCGTACTTTTCTGGTGGAGTTTGAAACCCTTCTTCTTCTTCTTCTTCTCCTTTTTCTGTCTTGGTCACTGGTACTGGTGGTACTGGTACTGGTACTGGTACTGGTGATGGTGCTGGACTTTTCATCAAGGTCTTAAAATCTTTCAGAGTGGGTAGAGCTGTTTCGTCTAAAGCTTTCTGGTGAAAGAGTTGCAGTCGTTGCAAGAGTTGACCGTACTTTTGCGATTTTTCTGTTTCGGGCAAATCTTGGCGATCCATCAAGGACTGCAATTCGTGTTGTAACTGGGACATTTCGCTCAAATTGGGATTGGGAGGTAAATGCGGGATGCGTTGTTCTTGCCACCGATGGTATTCCATCCATCGTTTGTAAGGCACTAAAGCTAGTTTTCGTCCTTCCATGGGGTTGTCAGCGGTCGATTCTGAGATCTTGGGACTTCCGAGGGTCTTTTTATCTTGCTCCCACCAGTCCTCCCAACATGGTTCCCAAGACTCCTTTCAGTATGGGGCCTAACAAGAGAGGTAAAATACCTCCACGTTGCACTAACATCTTCTTTTTTTGACGAATGGGAATTTTCTTTTGAACCATTTGGCGAAGAACGTGACGATGTTTGCCTAAGCATTGTTTCTGGTGTTTGGACAAAGGGATCGTGCCTTTCAAAACGTTCAAACAACATTCGCACACGGTATCGATGACCTCTTTGGAGGCCATTTGAATGAGTTTTTTTCGTAGGGGTGGAGAAGTTTTGGACAGGACAGATAACATGTCCCCATGTTTGGCTAAACGTGGTGGCAGTCCTTTCCTTTTCTTTCCTTGGGGTTTTCTGGAGGGTGACATCTTTGAGTCTTCAGGAGCACCAAAAAAACACTGACACCCTACTTGGTCACAGGCCTTTTTTATACTGGAACGCGTCGCCACTGATTGTCTTTACGTCGTATCAGTTTGAGGACAGGCATGACACGTAACGGACTAAATCGAGCCAGTTCTTGCTTGGACAAATCCAGTAAACTTTGTAACATTCCCGATCTTTCTTGGACTTTGATTTTGGGAGAAGGTACTTTGTGAGCAGCAGCCACTGCCACTAAATTGGAGGGTCCTGCCACTGGGGAAGTTCTTTTGGGGGTCATCAACGGAGAAGTTCTTGGTGTGATCAACGTCTCCAAGTATTCTTCAGTTCTGGGTGTCATTAACGGAGAAGTGGATAAACGTGAGGCTGCCGGAGACGCAGTCACCGCTGTGGCAGGTCGTGGTTTGCGAGTGTAAGGTTGCGTCCTGGCCGAAGTGCCTCTCTTGCGACTAGTTTTCTTCTGTGGGCTTTTCTTTTTCTGGGGACTTTTTTCTGTTTCTTTTTCTGGGGGCTTCTTTTCTTTTTCCGGGGTGGTGGTGTCTGATCAGAGGAGGGTCCTGCCACTGGAGAAGTTTTCCTTGGGGACTTGGTCTTTTTCTTCTTCTTGGGGCTTCGTTGGACTTTTTTCTTGGGTATAACTTTGGGGGCATTAGGATCCCATCTTAAGAGTGAGCGAATGATGACCCCTCCTAGAGTACCGCTCCCTCCAGGTTTCAAAATGATTTGTTTTTTGGTTTGAGTGTCGATGCGGGGATCGGCCAGTTGGACCAAAGCGACTTTGTTTCGATCGAAAAAGCGTTTGGTTTGATGAGGAATCTGAATGATTCGTTGGAGTATTTGACGTGCCGTCACCGTGAACCATCGTAAGACTTCTTTGAGACTAGCTTCTAAGACACGAGCTCGTATTTGTGGATTTTTTTCTCGACTGATGCCATACAAGGCACGAATCAATTTGACGGGAAGATGCGACTGAAGGGACGTCATGTTCACACTGTGTGAGACAGACGAAAAAGGGTCTGAGGTTTTTATAGATTTTTTTATGGGAAGTGAAATGAAGTCGAGGACGGAGACGTGTACAGGACAGGCCCTCCGTCTTGGCACCAGTGGTGAAACAAGTGGGTACGAAATCGCAAATCCTCGGGAGTCGTAGGTTTCAAATCGAAGAGTAAATAGGCGTGTGGTGTTTGAGTGGCATCGTCGTACGCCTGAGTCAGCCAAGGCGTTCCTAACTGTTTGTCTAAGGCTTGCACTTGCGATTTATCTCGAGGGCTTTTAAACAAGACCACGTAATGCGCATTGAGACTGATGGTGCGATGGGCTTTACTTTGTTGAAACAAATTTTGGGTGATGTAAACGATCAAATGATGTTTATGTTCGATCAAACGTTTGACGAATTCGGTTTTGCCTGAACCGCTAGGTCCAGCAATGAGCATGTTAAAGGGATGGCGAAGATACAAAGCCTCCCAACTGGCACGATCTAAGTGTTCGTCGATGACTTTGACAGTAGAGGAAGAGGGAGCAGAGACAGCAGAGGTAGCCATTGTGTGAGAAATGTCACTTGTGACACCAAAACAAACAAGACAAGAGTTTATATACTTTTTTCAGAACACGTTTATTGAATGTTTTTTTTTTTTTTTTAAAACATGAATACGAAAGACAAAAATACATAAAAGCCAAAGGCTTAAGTACAAGAATAAAAGGCACATGATAACCATTAACGTGGAATAAACACAAGTGTCTGTACAACAACATGTTTTGGGTAATGTTCTAACCAGTTCTATAGTAGGGGGTAAGGTCACACAAGTGTCCTCCCGAAAGGGTCTTTCAGGCCTGTCCGCAACAGTCCCCTCCTGGGTGACGGGTTCTTCTGGCACCGTCACTAACACGGGTTGAAAAGTAACTTTTTTCCTTGAACAACTCTCGTGCATACTGGGCCACTTCTTGGGTCCAAGCCTCAAAACCCCATTCTTTCCAGGCACGGACATCTGTCCAATGGGGATGTAAGTCACAAGCTACACACACATCGTCATACACGTCTTGGGTAGCTAAAAGTTGACGAATCTTTTTTTCCTGTTGAGGTCGAGAAGTATCCAGATGAAAACGCAAGGCTTTGAGCAAAAGGAGTTTTTCGTGACCATTTAAGGCCATTGAGGTGGTAAGTACTGATCGTAAAGAGTCCACAAAGAATCGGCTGGTAAACGAAATCCCAGAAAACAAGTCACTAAGACACACACCACTTGTCGTCCCAAATTGAATGGATACAGTTCTTGTAATAATTGATGGTAATGATCCACGGTTTGAATATGGTCATTGAGTACCTTCCACGGAATCTGTTCAATAATATGTGACATAATCCGTGGCATGGCAACTTGATTTTATAGTGTCTTTGTTTCGGAAGCAATAAAGGTAATTTCTAACCAAACACGTTCGTTCTCCAGTAGGGAATTTAAATGTTACATACTGTAACTGAAACGTCAGAGTTTGTCTAGATGTTTCGTCTTTTTCTAAGCAGATTCCATGTAACAAATGTTGGTAATCCTTTAACTCGTCTTCCTCAATACGTTGCAGTAAGTGAATCTCGAAGTAACCAAAATTACGAACGTCTAGTGTCCATCATCATCCCCAAACTGAAAGGGTTCAACAAGGTCTGACCACTGAAAAAATTTCTGACGAATCAGTCCTCTTATACCATTCAGGTACCAGTGGTTAAAGATCTGGTGACGTAACGGATGCAATTGTTCTTTACGTTTCACTTGTATTTTCACCAGCTCTCGGTAAATCCTTTCTCTCACCTCCTCAGCAAAGCCCAAAATGTTCTCTTGTAAAGTATCCATAAGTATATACACTGTTTTTGGAATCGTTGGGTGCTGGCCAATAGCCTCGTTTAACTTTGTACCTGATGTAATATCCACTCATAATCAGTCTTCTTGTACTTTGGAACAGAGCATAATTTAAAAACGGATGAATCACTTTGCGTTTGCGTTTCACTTGTATTTTGATCAGTTCTCGGTAAATGCGTTCTCTCAACTCCACAGGCAAAGCACGAATGTTCTCTAGCAAAGTATCCATGAATAGGTCATACTAAATCCTCTTTGGTCTGACACAAGAAATGTACTGTTTGCACAGACATGGTTTTAATTCATTGTCGAATCTAAATCGTTTAGTCACTAATTTACACGTTACAATTCGTTCAGAAGTTTCCTCTTTCACCAAGTTGACATTGCGTACAAGATGTTGGTAATTCGTTAACTCTTCCTCTGGAATTCGATGCAGTACGTTTACAATGTAGTAGATAGAATCGTCAATACCAAACCATTCCTTTTTAAAACCAGGGGGTCGTTGATCAATGTCTGTCCAATGGAACACTTTCAACTCAATCAGTCCTTGTATAGCCTTCAGGTACCAGTGGTTCAAACACCGGTGACGTAACGGATGCAATTGTTCTTTACGTTTCACTTGTATTTTGACCAGCTCTCGGTAAATGCGTTCTCTCAACTCCACAGGCAAAGCACGAATGTTCTCTTGTAAAGTATCCATGAACAGATTATGGTAAGAAGTTACTTCAATGTCTCGGTCCCACTAAGGGTAAGTAATGACAATTCGGTGACCATCGAGCATGTTCTACGTAGGCCGAATCTTGCGGTTCCCAGTGGTGAAGTGACACACCGCAACTGAAGCACTTGACTTTATCTCCTTCGACCAAGTAGAAAAATCCGGCTCTGGCTAATTCTTCGGGGGTCGGTCCTCCCAGATACTTAGGCCATTTTCCTTTGAACGATTGAAGACGATTTTCAAAGTCGCAGTATTCCGACAAACGCACAGGGAACGAATATTCGTCTTTCACAGGTTCGTTTCGATGAGGGTTGAGTGACATGGGTAGGAGTTTGCTCAGGGCTGGATGACATCCGTAGGGGGGTAGACGTGAAGGTGAACATTCCCCTTTAAACCCAGTAAAGTGTCCAAGAGGACGAGCGGCATCACTTTCGCATCCCACAGGTTTGACACGCACAGGATCCCTTTCCATGATAGGGGTAGTGACACTAAAGTTCCCATGATGCTTTACGGCATCGCTAAGGTCACAGCGTACAGCATCGTACCCATCTCAAGGCTCACAATCGCATTCCACTTCCGAAGCCTCACACTTGAATTGTGCCTTTCTAAACAACTTGTTCTGTGTTTCTCTGAAAGTATTCATCTTGTTCGCTCGGTCTTGGTAGTCACAATGAACTATCGATCTTGCCTAGGGTTCCTTTTTATATACAGACCAATACCGACGTGTCCATACGGTAAGGTGAAATGATTGGGAAGTCGCACTCGCTTCTGGTACACGATTTGATAGACTTTTTCCAAGGACCGACTGACGATGTGGTGAGTGGGTAAACGTACAATCCTGTTCGGTTGGTGAGTGGTCACTTTAAAGTTTCCATCCTCTCCCGATTGTAAGGCTTCTTTCAATACCCCAAAATGGACCACTCGACTGGTACGATAATTCAGAGTCAGTCCTTTCACTTTGCACGTCGTGTGCACTTCTCCTTGTTTGTCACGGTATTCGTAGCCGTAATTTTTGGGACCGCCACCATCGAAACTTAGAATCTTGTCGTCGGGATGCTCGTCTGTCCAAGCTCCTAAACGGTCTCCTTCGATGTCAGGGTGATGTTGAATCGGGTGATGGATGTAAATGCAACTGTCCGTGTCAAAGTACAGGACGCGTTCTTCTAACAGTTCTAAAGCTTCGTACAATTTTAAGCGAGCATGGGCTGTCACGTAAGCTGCAATGATGACATTTCCAAAAGGGTCGTCTTGTACAAAGTCCAGATCTTCTTCGTCATTGACCAAGATCAAATTCTCTCGAACGACGTCCACGTGTTTCATGTATTTGGTTTTGTCGTGAATCATCTGGAAGTAGCGGGAAGGTTCTTTCAAATATTCCGTCTTGGGTAAACACGGTCGTTGTGCCATTTTACCCCACAAGCAATTTAACATCACTTTGGCAAACGATCGCCTGCCTTCGTTTTTCTCGATGTGGTCTAAAGAGATGCCTTCTTGTTCGTAGTATTTCTCTTTGAATTGTATTTGGTCTTCGGGAGTGTGACACCAGGAAAGATAGCCGCTGGCTTCTTGCTTCAGTTTCAAAAAGGCATCCACGTAGTCGGCGAAAATGCCTTTCTGACTGGGATCACCCTTCTGGTATTGTTGTGTCTTGGGAAAGTGACAAATTTCGTACACTTCTAACAGTTGGTATCCCATGTCCAGAGCTTTGAACAATTCTACGCTGACCCAGGTTCCCGTCAAGGCACGTTCTTCCTGGGTGTGATGGCAAGGCTGGTCTTGGTTGAACGTTTCGGCACAAGTACGGCACAAGGGAAACATCAGTTTGCCTTGACAATGGTGAGGTAAGACGGAATGGTATAGGTTCGTGGGAGGCAAAACTTTACACTTGATCAAGCCTTCGTATTGTCGAATGTTTTTCAGGTCGATGTGTTCCGTCAGCAATTGCGGGTGCCCTACAGGAAAGCGACAATATTTGCACACGTAGGGATACAGCGAACACACGTCCAAGTATTTGATTTCTTCTCCTTTCTCTTCGTCGGCTTGGTACAGCAAACAGGTGGCATTGGTCCTTCCTCCGTACAAACTATCCCTCGGGTTCAGCGGGTCCATGAACTGGTAACTTTCCACGAGGCGTTTAAATTCGGGATCGGTTTTCATACGGTGATCGTACTCGTGTTCCCACATTTCCACCACTTGGTATCCTTCCTGTTCTAAATTTAGGCGTCGCTGACAAGTGTCCTGGTACAAGTCTTCCATGGTTCGTTGTAAAAACTGATTTTTAGTGCTACGATCAGGGTAACAGACGGGACATCCGTGAAATAAGCAACCGTTAAACTCGTACACGATCTTGGGGTTTTCTAAGTCCCAGCCGTCGACCGAATACGTTCCGATGGTCTTTTCGCCCCCTCCGTTGCGGGCATGCTGAATCCACTTGTCTTCCTTGTCGCACAAGTAATGTAACCAACGTAGGGCTTTGACCGAGTATTGACGTTTGACAAAATGGGTCGTTTGAGGGCTGATGACAGCCACGGTGTTTTCAGGCATGAATCGTTGTCGATACACTAAGGAACACGCTTTGGCAATGGTGCAAGCTTCTTTCAAAGGATCGACCCCTCCGTGTTCCATGAACAGTTCTCGAAATTTTCCACAGCAACGCCGTAAAATGTCCATGTCGGAACGACAATACTTTAGCATTTCTTCTTGAAAGTCGAAAGGGTCCGAGGCGTGAGCCTGGTACCAAGCGTAGAAAGCTTCTCGTTGTTCGGTACGCATGTTGTCGGGGTCGTAATAGTGAGCCTCAGGCAAATGGGGTAGAACGGCGTGTTGATTGGCTTCCGTATTGAAAAAGTGTGGAAAGTCCCCTTTAGCCATTTCTGTCATTCCAAACGTTTTAGGCATTCGACTCAAAGGCATGGCCAAGTAACTCATCGAATCTTTAAACTGCACTTGTCCCACTTGCATGAAAATGATTTTGGCTCCGTTCAAAGTCACTTTAGGACGCTCGGTGCCTTGTTCCGTATAGTATCTGAGAAGAAACTGTCCATCGTATCCGGAAAAATTGTGAGCCATCACCGTGGCATGACGATGACAATCTCCGTAACGTTCGATGTCCTCTTGGCTCCACGTCTTGTCGATGGGGCCTAAGACCCATCGAGCGAAATCGGCTAACGTGTTCGGTCCCCGAAAGATTTTTTCACGCCCTCCAGGAATCTTGCTGCAGTGAGGGCAATAACTGAAGATAGGTTCTTGAATGCACTTCTCGCACGCTCGATGAGCCACGCAGAAATTAGGGATGTGAATGCCGGTCTCTTGCATGCATTCGAAATCGAAAAAGATGAAATTGCCTTTCTTCTTGTGACCGTCCTCTTTCTCTGGTGGGGGTTGGTATTTTTGCACGTAGCATTGGTGTTCCAAGTCCACGATGTGGTGACAAATGTGACATTTTTTCTTTCCTCGACATACGTGTGCCTTGGCATTATTAGTAAGTATGCCTTGTCCACAGGTAGGGCACAATTTCAGGAGTTGACAAGCACATTTCTTCTGTGAACCTTGTGTTTTCAGATGTTGTTGGTAACAGGTAGGGCTGACAAACGTGCGCAGACAAGTTGAACAAGGCACTGGTTCTTCGCTCAGACAGGGTGAAGAGGCCAAACATCCTGAGCATTTCAATCCACAATGCTTGTGTTGCTCTCGATTATTATAACCATAATCACATTTCTCACAATAATAAATATATCCCAGGAATCCAGTGATAGTGGTAATGGTATCGAAATGGTCATCGTGATAATAGACATGAATGTATTTTCCGTCCTTAAAATCTTGGCCTCGAAACAACAGAGGTCCGCGCACTTCTTGAGGGTGCACTTTCAAGGTGTATCGTGGAGCTAGGACATCTTGCAATTTTTGCATTTCAGGAATGCCACAGGGTGTGTCTTTGGACAGTCCGGCTTGTTGTAACAGGAGTTCTGCTTCGTTTCGTTGTTTGGCTCGATCGGATCGTTGAATAGTTTTCCAGGTTCTTTTCCATTCTACCGTGTCGTTCTTGTTGGCACAGGTTCGTCCCACCACGATGGCTCGAGCTAAACACATCTGGTCCTGAGGGTTGTTAATTCGGACGAGACTCTTTTTGGTGCTGCGAAGGTCGTCCACCAATAACATCTTTTTGCGTCCAGTCCCTTGAGGAGGAGAGACGTGGGTCATGTCCAGTGTGACTTTTCCATCGGTGATGTCAAACTGGTCATTAGATTGTTGTACGTGTTGAATCTTGTCCATGACTTTGGAAGCGGTCAATTCTGCAGGGGTGGTAAACTCGATCCAAACAGGGGATTTCAAACCGTCGTGTTGTATGGAAAGTCTCAAGCGATCGTCTTCTTTGGGTTGACATTGTCGCTTGAGTGCGGTGAGCAAAGAATCCCACACCCCAGTGATAAACACTTCTGCTTTCTATAATGGCACTTCAGCCTTGAAATCTTTAAACTTCACCGTGTATTTGTAAGCCGTGGTTCTAAATTTTCTAGAGGAGCGCTTTTCCGTCTCTCGAATGGAATAGTACTTTTCAGGGTTGACTAAGGGTGGTGAACTTGGTTTAGAGGGTTCGGATTCTGGTTCACTCATGTCCTCTTCAAAATCACTGCCATGAATTTGTGCCAAGATTTCAGCCCTGGTTCGAGGCGATAGATCACGTTTCTGCCTCTTACTTTCTTCTTCTTTCTTCTCGAATGAATAGGATCGTTTCATCTTGAGTGCAAAACGTCAAATGACTCAAGTTTAAACACCATAGCCTAATTTATAGTCATGGCAGACCAGCGTATAGAAAAGGGTGTGTGTCTTGTCCTTTCACTGTTCATTTCACTCTCAAGCCGAGCACAACGATGGAAGAGACTAACCAAATCGAACGTTTCGTCAGAGCTTTGCGAGGGGTCATTAAAAAATCCTCTTCAGACCAGCCCACGGACTACTCTCCTTCCTTTCGAGATAAAAGTCAAGATACTTGCTATATCTGTCAGAAGAAAGGGCATTGGTCTTCAAAGTGTCCAGACCGTCAAAAAAGAAAAAAAACAAGGGCTAAAAAAGACAAAAGTAAAGATACCTGTTATTATTGTAAAGAAAAAGGACATTGGTCTCCAGATTGCCCAAAAAAGAAACAAGATGAATCAGAAGAAAAGAGGAATTCTTCAGAAGAAGAGAGGGATTCTTCAGAGGAAGAGAGGGATTCTTCTGAGGAAGAAAGAAGACAGGTGAAGAAAAAGAAACAGGAGAAAAAAAGAAGAAGGGAAGAAAGCGAGGAGGAGGAAGAAGAAGAAGAGGAAAAGAGTGTGACGGTGAAAAAATTCAAAAAACAGAGAGACTAAACAAGGAGACAGATGAAGTCAATGAACTTTTAATTAAAGTGTTCTGTTGTGAATTGTGAATTGGATTGTAACAATGGATAAAAGAATAAATTAATGATACAAGGTAAGTGTCTTTGAGTTGTGATTTTAAAATAAGAAGTTACACTCACGCACTCATACACAGACACGTACTATAAGGGTAAAATGGGTGGGGTTTTTTTTGAGTTATTGGCAAATTGAAATTGTATTTCTTTTCGAGAAATGTGGGTGGCCCTGAAAAGGGCCTTTTTATTTTGGTGTAGGGGTGAGTTTAAGCAATCAACTTTAACTGCCTTAAGCCTTTGCCACGGCAAGGCCTACTTCTGAACTGCGTAATGTTGATGATGACTGGGTTGAAATCACTAAGGGTGGTACGGTAGGCTTAGTCACAGGGTTGACGTGTTTAGCTCGGGAAGGTCGTATTCTCTTCCGTCGTAATAAAGAAGTCTGATACATTTGTTTCAGACTTCTTAACTCCGCTAAAATGTCCAACAGTACCGTGACCGTTTGATTTTCACCCTCTTGTTTCTTTGCTGCTACTTCTTCTTGCTGTTGTTGCTGTTGTTTTTTTCTTACCTCTTCTTCTTGCTGCTGTTGCTGTAGGAGAAAAGCTTGTTCCGCTTCCTTTTGTCGTTGTATAAATTTCTCCAATTCTTCTTTCTGTCTCTGTCTAAAATTCTCCACTTGCGGTAATGAAGAAGGTAACGAAGGTTCCGGAACAAATTCTTGCGAGGAGAGAAAATCCACAAAATCCCAATTCACCTCTTCTGAAAGTAAGTCCGGGTTCCCTTGGGCAGTCTCCCCTGCTGGTGCACCCCAATGGATCGTTTTCTGAATTTCCGTCATGTTGAATCACTGTCGCATAGATTGACTGTACACAAGCACTAGCGAATCTATATAGACCACGTGACGTCACAGACTGCTCTCTTCGGATTGGATGTGGGCTGACTGAATTTTGTAACCCGTGTTCCGATTGGTAAATGAACTCAATCCGTTTCAATCCTTCCTCTACCTATAAATAAGCGCAGTTCACTGCATTGATTCACCTGTTCTCGTCGCTTCAAGATGTGGACCACAGTTGAATCATCCACCCTTGTGTCTTCCATGATGTTTAGGACGGACATGCTCTTGTATGTCCGGTCCAAGTGGACCGTTGTCCACAGGACAAACACCAGCCTGTGGATACGTAGGATCTACGTTGAAAGACAAGGATGCCTGAAAAGAGTGCTGATTTACGGGCCAACAGTGAGACGCAGCCTAAGGACAAGAAGACCAATGCGGTGCCATTTATGTTAATGAATACATTAACATAAACCCAAAGTCCCTTTTCAGGGCCACCCATATTTCTTGAAAAGAGATAGCCGTTTCAATTGCCTACCTCTTTTTTAAATTTAAATTTAAATTTAAATTTAAAAAAATTTAAAAAAAAAAAAATCCCATGTTCAATTCCCCTTGTCCCTAGACAAGCCCAAACTCTATTCCCCATGTTAAATTCCCCTTGTCGCTAAAACGACCCACGATTTTTCTCCATGTTAAATTCCCTTGTCGCTAAAACGACCCACGATTTTTCTCCATGTTAAATTTCCATTGTCGCTAAAACGACCCAGGGGTCTCTGTAATGCTAATTCCCATTGTCACTAAAGTGACCCACTTCACTACTAACAACAGCTAGAAGAAGAGGCAAGAAGGAAACGACAGGAAGAAGAAGCAGCGAAGAAACAAGGTAGTGAAAGTCAAACGGTCACGGTACTTTTAGACATTTTAGCAGAGTTAAGAAGTCTGAAACTAATGATCAGGCTTCTTTATTACGACCGAAGAGAAAAAGACCTTTCCGAGCTAAACAACCCAACCCTGTGACTACGCCTGCCATACCACCCTTAGTGATTTCTACCAAATCATCATAGACAGGAGGCAGTCCAGAAGTAGGCCTTGGCCGTGGCAAAGGCTTAAGGCAGTTAAAGTTGATTTCGTCCCATTACTAAGTTTGTCGTTTAAACAAACATAAACCCAAAGGCCCTTTTCAGGGCCACCCATTTCTCTCGAAAAGAGATAGTATTTCAATTGGCAACATCTATTAAAACTTTTAAAAAAACTTTTTTTACCCGTATTGTATGTGTGAATGTATGAGTGCGTGAGTGTAAGTTCTTATTCTAAAAATCAAAACCAAGAGACACTTACGTTTTATGTCTGGTCTATTCTGGTACAAATTTTACAATCCAATTCACAACACATCACTTTAAAAAGTTCACAGGCTTCTCCTGTGTCATTGTTCACTCTCTCTGTTTCTTAAATTTCTTCACTTTCACAGTTTTTTCCTCCACTTCTTCCTCACATTCTCCTCATCTTCTTTTCTTTTAATGTTTCTCTTTCTACACGTGTCTGGGTTCTTCCATGGGGAGGGTAACTCTTCTTATTCCTGTCCAGAACTCCTCTCCTCTTCTTCTTGCTCCTGTTGTTTCTTAGAGCAATCTGAAGACCAATGTCCTTTTTTCTTGACAATGATAACAGGTATCTTGACTATTGTCTCTTCTAGCACTTGTTTTGCTTTTTGACGGTCTGGACACTCTGAAGACCAATGCCCTTTCTTCTTACAGATATAGCAAGTATCTTGACTTTTATCTCGAAAGGAGGGTGAGTAGTCCGTTGGCTTGTCTGAAGAAAATTTTCTTGTGACACCTCGCAAAGCTCTGATCTGTGTGGGCTCATCCATCGTTCTGCTCGGTTTGAGAGTGAAATGAATATTGGAAGGCAAGACAGACACCCTTTATATACGCTGGTCTGCCATGGATATAAACTGACCCATGGTGTTTAAAATGTGGTCATTTGACTTTTTCAGTCAAGATGAAACGATCGCATAAATTCGTGAAGTAAGAAGAAGAAGTAAGTAAGAGGCAGAAACGTGATTTATCACCTCGTACAGTAGCTGAAGTCTTGGCACAAATTCATGCCAGTGATTTTGAAGATGACATGAGTGAACCAGAATCCAGACTCAGTGATTCTACATTGAGCCAAAGTTCACCACCATTAGCAAACCCTGAACATTACTATTTCATTCGAGAGACGGAAAAGCGCTCCTTTAGAAAATTTTGAACCACGGCTTACACCAACACGGTGAAGTTTAAAGATTTCAAGTCCGACGTACCACTGGAGAAAGCAGAGGGCTTTATCACCGAGGTGTGGGATTCTTTGTTAACCACACTGAAACACCAATGTCAAGCCAAAGAAGACGATCGCTTGAGACTTTCCATTCATCGCGGCAGCTTGAAATCCCCTGTTTGGATCGAGTTTAGCAACCCAGCAGAACCGACTCCTTCCAAAGTCATGGACAAGATACAAATACAACACGTGCAACAATCCAACGACAAATTTCACATCACCAATGAACGAACTCTGAACTGTAGGTTAGTGCTTGGAGCATTTAGATTTCCTACTGGAGAACTATTATCTCCGGGCAGAAAGTACATTTATTGCTTCAAAAAAAAAAAAGAGGGTATAAAAACAGGCTGCCATGCCACGGCATTTTTCAGAAGTGATTCAACAGATTCCGTGGAAGGAAATCAATGACACTATTCAAACATTGGAAGATTACCAACACTTATTACGAAAACTTCATCCATTCAATTTTGGTCGCCGTGTGGTGTGTGTCTTAGAGACTTGTTTTCTGGGATTTCGTTTACCAGCCGATTCCTTGTGGACTCTTTGCGAACAATACTTACCACCCAATCAAACGTGAAAGTGGTTCCTTTAAATGACCACGAGAGACTCATTTTGCTCAAAGCTTTGCGTTTTCATCTTGATACTTCTCGACCTCTACGGGAAAAAAAGATTTGACAACTTTTAGGTACCGAAGATGTGTATGACGATGTGTGTGTAGCTTGTGACTTACACCCCCATTGGATAGATGTACGTGACTGGAGAAATTGGGGTTTTGAGGCTTGGACTCAAGAAGTAGCCCATTATGCTCAGGAGTTGTGATCCAACATTTCAATGTTTTAGGAAAAAAGTCACTTTTCAACCTGTGTTAGTGACAGTGCCAGAAGAACCCGTCACCGAGGACAAGCACATCCTTCAGGACAGGATTCTTATGGACATTCCCGAAAAAGCCTTTCGGGAGGACACTTGTGTGACATTACCCAATGTAGAGCCTGTAAGAACATTACACACTGTCCCTAGGACATCTTGGTTACCAAAAACATGTTGTACAGAAACTGGTTTCTATTCCACTTTGATCATTTTGATGTGTATTTTATCGTTGTACATAACTCTTTGGCTTTTATGTATTTTAGTATTTCGTGTTTATTTTTAAAAAAATCAATAAACGTGTCCTGAAAAGTATAAAAACTCTTGTCTTGTCTGTCTTCGTGTCACAAGTGACATTCCTTGCACTATGGCTGCCTTTACTGTCTCTGCTCCCTCTTCATCCACTTTCAAAGTCATCGACGAACACTTAGATCGTGCCAGTTGGGAGGCTTTGTATTTTCGTCATCCCTTTAACATGCTCATTGCTTGAACTAGCGGTTCAGGCAAAACCGAATTTGTCAAACGTTTGAACGAACATAAACACCATTTGATCGATCGTCCATCTCAACGAATCCTGTGGTTTTACAAAGAGTGGCAATCGGCGTACAGCCTCTTGCGAGAAAGTCAAGGCGATTCCATCGTGTTTGTGGAAGGCATTCCTAACAAAGACGACGGAATCGTGTCTGACCCCAGACAAACACATTTGGTCATTTTTGACGACATGTTAGGAGAAGACGAAGAAAAAATTAAACTGTGGTTTACGAGCAAAGGGCATCATCGTAATGCCAGTGTCATTTACATCACTCAAAATTTGTTTCAACAAAGTAAAGCCCATCGCACCACCAGTCTCAATACTCATTATGTGGTCTTGTTTAAAAGCCCTAGAGATAAATCGCAAGTGCAAGTCTTAGCCAAACAGTTAGGAACGCCTTGGCTAACTCATGCGTACGACGATGCCACTCAAACTCCACATTCCTATTTACTCGTCGATTTGAAACCCACTATCCCGGATAAATTTGTGATTTCGTACCCATTTGTTTCACCACTGGTGTCAAGACGGAGGGCCTGTCCTGTACATGTCACCGTTCTCGACTTAACCCCAAAAAAATATATAAAAACCTCGGACACTTTTCGTCTGTCTCACACATCGTCAACATGACATCCCTTCAGTCTCATCTTCCAGTTAAATTGATTCGTGCCTTGTATGGCATCAGTCGCGAAAACAATCCACAAATACGTGCTCGTGTCTTAGAAGCCAGTCTCAAAGAAGTCTTACGATGGTTTACGGTGACAGCACGTCAATTACTGCAAGGCATCATTCAGATTCCTCATCAAACCAAACGCTTTTTTGACAGAAACAAAGTAGCCTTGACACAACTGGCCGATCCCCGCTTCGACAATCAAACCAAAAAGCAAATCGTTTTGAAACCTGGAGGGAGCGGCACTCTAGGAGGTGTCATCATTCTCTCCCTCTTAAAAAGGGATCCTAATGCTCCCAAATTTCTCCCCAAGAAAAACGCCACTCCCAAAAAGCTAAACGAAGCGCAAAGAACAAAACGAGCAACGGTGTCAAGACCAGGTCACAAACCCAGAAACAGAAACGCCCACAGAGAAAGAAAAAGTCCCGAGAAAAAGAAAGGCCCAATGCGTTGCATGCCTACGCATCCAATCCGTGGCTTTGACCAAAATCCGACAAAGAAAGTGGCAAGACAACCCAAAAGAAAACAGCTTGTAGCTACAAGAGTGGCACTTCGGCCAGGACGCAACCTTACATTCGCAAACCACGACCTGCAACGACGGTGACCGCGTTTCCGGTAGCCTCAGGTTCATTCACTTCTCCGTTGCTGACGATGCCTGTCCAACCCCATTTGAAACCCGTTCGTCCTCAGTTGATGACACCATGGAAACCTTTGTTACCAAGAACTTTACCTTCAACGGTGACACCTTCCTCTTCTTTAGCTGCAGTGGCAGCTGCTCACAAAGTACCTGATCCAAGAGAGATCGGGCATGTTACAGAGTTTACTGCATTTGTCGAAGCAAGAACTGACTCGATCTAGTCCTTTACGAACCCCTCCACGACGCGTGATGCCTGTCACCAAGTTGATACGATGTAAAGACAATCAGTGGCGATGCGTTCCAGTATAAACAAGGCCTGAGACAAAGCATGGGTATTAGTGTTTTTTGTGCTCCTGTAGACCCAAAGATGTCACCCCCCAGAAAACATCCCTCTTCTAAACCCAAAGGAAAGTAAAGGAAAGGACTGCCTCCTCGTTTAGTCAAACATGGGGACATGTCTGTCTTGTCCAAAGCTTCTCCACCCATGCGATAAAAACTCATTCGAACGGCCTCCAAAGATGTTATCGATACCGTTTGCGACTGTTGTTTGAACGTCTTGAAAGGCACGATACCTTTGTCAAAACACCAGAAACAATGCTTAGGCAAACATCGACAGGTTCTTTGCCAAATGGTTCAAAAGAAAATACCCATTCGTCAAAAGAAAAAGATGCTGGTCCAACGTGGTGGAATTTTGCCTCTATTGATATGACCTTTGCTGAAACGAGTATTGGGAATCATATTGGTGGGACTCGTGGGAGCAAGATAAAAAGGACCTCTGTAGTCCCAAGATCTCAGAGGTGACCCTTGACATCAAATGGAAGGACGAAAACTAGCTTTAATGCCTTACAAACGATGGATGAAATACCATTGTTGGCAAGAACAACGAACCCCGCATTTGCCTCCCAATCCCAAACTGACCGAGATGTCCCGGTTACAACAGGAATTGCAGTCGTTGATGGATCGCCACGATTTGTTCGAAAGAGAAAAATCACAAAAGTACGGTCAACTCTTGCAACAACTGCAACTCTTTCACGAGAAATTTAGACGAAACAGCTCTACCCACTCTGAAAGATTTTAAGACCTTGATGAAAATGCCATCACCCACACCACCAAAGCACTCATGTGGAAATTTTTACGCATCACCATTCTCTCAAGTACATCGACATGTTACCACATCTTGTTCAAGCGTGCATCCAATCTTACCATCGAAGTATTGGACGTGCCCCGCATTATGTGACTCCCGACAACAAAGTGCTGGTTTCTGATCACCTGTTTGGTACGTCCCAGACGGTGGCTATCTCCAAGAAAGGTAATGTGTTGGCCGTAGGAGATTGGGTACGCATTGGCAAAACCAAACGCACTTACGACAAAGGTTTCTTACCCAACTGAACCACCGAATTGTTTCGTGTCACTGGACGAGTGCATGGTCGTCATCCTGCCGTCTATAAATTGGAAGACACGAACGGAGAAGTGTTAAAAGGAACGTTTTACTTAACCTAGTTACAACGTGTCACCAGACAAGAAGACGACTTGTACGACATCGAAAACATTCTCGAACGAAAAACCAGTAAAGTGGGAAAACGACGTGTTAAAGAAGTCAAAGTGCGCTGGAAAGGATATCCTCCCAGTTTTGATTCTTGAATCGACGCTTCGCAAATCATCGACTATAAGAAGAAGTGATCATCATGCCCTTTCACACAGACTCAGCTACCGCTACCACTGCAGTGACCACTCCTTCACCAAGGTCTTCTCTGCACGATCTACAGAAACAACCTTTGTGGGTGTGGTGTGGAGAACGTGTGCCTAAAACACAAATCGTCTTTTTCTGCCCAGTCTTTGTGATGTATTGTGTCATCGGTGCGGCAATTGTCAGTTTGAGCTTGCAACAATGAGACAAACAATTGTGGACCATTTTTGAGCAGTTGCATCGGTTACCTTCTTCCCAATCCATCCCTGAAATTCTCCTCGAACGGGAACAACGGGAATCTTGCGTCCAGTGCCAGTCACCACTCCAACAACAACAATCCCATTTTGGGCAGAGACACTCCTCTGACTTCCAGTAACCTCTCGAACAGCCACGGAACTCTGGAATTATGAACCACCATAATCAAATTTTACTTAACCTTACCCAGTGACAGTTCCATGGAGGTGTTTCCCTGTAACACTTTGTGCTGTTACACGGCCAAATTACCTCAGGCCATCCAATTCGATCACGAAGCCCATTGGGAAGTGGCTTTAGTGGAAATCATTCACCCTACACAAATCAAAAGCATTACTGAAAAGGAAAACACTTTTGTGGTTGAAGTTTATGACGAGCAAGTGCAAGAATACTTGATCACTCACTTAGCTGTTGTAACTGCAGCTGACGCTAAACCAATACTACCGAACAATCTAATTAAATGGTACAGCTATTGGTTGCGTATTCCTGAGGGTAATTATTTTAGTGGACAACATCTGGTGAATATAATTGCTGCCAAATTCAATCTTCTGCTTGGTAAATATTTTTTGGACAAAAAACTAAAATGTGTCACCCTCGAGTACGATAAAGTAGCTCGTCGCCTGCTGATGAAATTTCCGGAGGACAAAGTGATAGGTATTAGATTGTGTTCTGATTTGTATGAGATTTTGGGTTGAGACATAAACATTGTGTTGGGTAAACCCATACCAACCATTACCAGCAACCTGGATTTTGCAAAATATTTTCGTTCCCCGGGAGAACTGAACCATGGACTGAATTTGATTTTTGTGTACTCCGATGTGGTGGAGTATAACATGGTGAGACACACCTCGGTACCGTTACTGCGGACCATTCCTTTCAAAGTGGATTCTGCCCCGACCGCTGACGGGGAAGGTGAAAACACCTCTCGCGTTCACCGCGAATTTGTACATCCTCACTATTTGCCCGTCAGCAAGTCTTATTTTGACACTGTCAACATTGCTGTAAGATCTGGGACAAAACATACCATTCACCAAAGGGAAAGTCACGGTGAAACTCCATTTTCGAAAACAGTTCTCTAACGACTTGTAAATCAAGTATCCAGTGTACCGAGGCGTCGCTCGACAGCGAGGACACGGTTTATGAGATATGTTGAAATCAGCCTTTCGTTCAATGGCTCCTGTTTTGAAACTGATGGTGACACAAGGATTGCATGCCTTGAGGGGTGCCGCATTGACGCATGGCAAAGAATTTCTCCAAACTGTCATCATCAACAAACAAAATGATGTACCGAGTGTTTTGTGCCTATTCCAGTTCGGAACTGGATCTGTTTGCTATACCACCCACAATGATGACGATGCAAGAATCCCAATGGGTCGATTTCATCATATCTCCTCTTTGACAGCGTCACTTCCCATCGAGTTTGAAATCAAAGGACAGCCCGAAGATTATGTTCATCTGAATAGCAGTTACTTGTACATGAAAGTCAAAGTGGAAGACACATCAACGGACGGTCCCGATCTAAGGGAAGGTGAGGTAGTAGCTAGCTTCTGTTAACAATTTCATGCATTCCTTGTTCAGCGAAGTGGACTTGTACTTGAATAACAAACTGGTCAGCAGCAGAATGAATACTTACCATTACGAACAGAGGCCAAAAACACCCATCTGGATGCCTGCGTGGTATGGAAACCTGACACGGCAGTCAAATTTGATGACGACAATAAAGGGATTTACTGGACGTGTAGAGAAAATCAAACTAAGCCGTAGTTTCGAACTAATGGATCGTTTGCATTTGGATATGTGGTTACAAGAGAAGTACTTGCTGAGCGGCGTGGATGTCAGCCTGAGACTGAACCTCAGCAGTGCCGCTTTCCATTTGATGGCTGCAACCACCGATTACAGAACCAAAACCGAGGAAGCCAAACTCTACGTACGACGCGTGGAAGTGCTACCTAAAGTGGGAAACGGCATTAATCACACTTTGAGCAGAACGACCGCCAAGTATCCGATACGACGCGTGGAAGTGAAAACTTTCACCATTCCCACCATACATCAATCCATGATAGAAGATCACCTGTTCCAAGGACAGTTACCCAAGCGTTTAATCGTTGGTATCGTGAGCAATTCAGCCTTCAATGGACTTCACAATGAAAATCCTTTTAACTTTTATCACTACGACGTGTCCAAGATCGAAGTCAGTCGCGATGGCAAGACCTTGTATACCAGACCCTTTGAACCTAACTTTAAAGAGAAGAATTACTTGAGATCGTACTTGTCCCTGTACAAAGCCACCGGACCAACACCAGTCATGGCATTACGTACGAGGATTACGCAGGAGGCTACGCTTTGTGGGCTTTGATTTCATTCCAGACCAAGGTAGCGACGAGGAACATTTTCACCCTATAAAATCCGGCCAGATTCGTGTGTAACTTCAGCTTGCAAAATAACTAGAAAAGACGGTGAACGTCATCTTGTATGCCGAATTCGACAATACCATAGACATTAACAGTTTGAGAGAAGTCATTCTAGACTATTAGAAGCCATGGAAGACTGTTATACCTCTTTACATGGTGAAGAATCTTTGGACATGGAATGTGAGGAGACTATGGAAGAAGAACCCCAACACAAAGACGAAATGGACATAGTAATAAAGTCCAGATGGCCGGAACAACATTTAGTCTCCTGTTTTGCCCAACACTTGGCAGAAAAAATTACGGAATTGATCAAGGAAGATTGCTATGGATGCCAAAACGATCATCCCAGTCAAATTCAACACGATAAATGTATGATGCTGAGTCAAGAAGAAAAATTGGACGAGTATCTGGATAAAGCTTGGGGTCTCATCTCGGAAGAAGCCGTGTTTCATCAGTGGTATAATGTGAACTGCCTCATCGCAAACCTCAAGACCATCAAGCTTATGTGATCAACACGGACGACAGTCCTCTCCCAGGAACCTACTGGGTAGTCGTCTACTTTCCTCAAGAAGGATGTGTGGAATAATTCGATTCGTATCGATTGCCACCTTTGCAAGACGATATCATTGACCTTATGAGAAGAAATGTTCAGACCACACGATTGAATAATGGGAAATTACAAAGCACATATTCATTGGTGTGTGGACAATATTGTTTGTATGTTCTGCATCAACGCAGTCTGGGATATTCTTTAGAACATTTAGTGACTTATTTTGATCGTCATTCTTCTAGAAAAGATGAGAAAGTAGATCGATGGCTTTGTGACCATTATGGTTATCTTTTGTCTTTAGCTAGAATACGTAGTGCACATCAATGGCCCAATGACTTCCAACAGTGGAAATCTCAATTTAATACACAACGCTGTCAACCTTGTCCAAAATAGATAGTTAATTGAAAAAAATGTTAATTGTTGAATTGAATTGTTAATTTAAAAATAAATTGTAATTGTTAATTGTTAGTTATGAGTTATTTAAATAAAAAATGTTGTGTTTTGAATAAAATGCTTTTGTCATTTGTATGTCATTGGTATCATGAACCATGCTCTTTGACTTCTCTCTATTACTCACATCAAACTATTTGAGCGTTCCTACTTGAAACTGTGTAGGGATATTTTCGTTCGCGTCCGCATTTGAGCCATAAAAGCCGGGTAGTCTCCAGTCTAGCCGTCAAAATTAATAAACTTACTTTATTCCTGATTGAAGAACAAAATTAAAAGTCATTCTGACTCACTGATTGGTATTATTTTAGCAATATTATGTACACTTTGTACACAAAATTATAAATCTCCTATTATTTTAACATTCAGAATTCTGCAACTTTATTATTTGACTAATTGCAGAGGTGGCTAACACATTATTGGTAATAATATTAATTGTCCATAATATAACTGGACCTCATTTGATTTGAAATAGTACGGGCTAGCGTTTCAGGAGGCACACGACGTCCATGGCTGGCATTCCGAGACCCTTTCCTCCCTTGACACACTCGGAGAACGTACATGTGGCAAGATGTGGAACGATTTCCACTTGCCACACGACCAGGTGTCCTAATGTGACGTCATCGCAGCCGACCAATCGGAGCGTGCGTCATATGCTACTTGGTTGACACCTGGGGCATTTCAATCCAACTAACATGAGTGTGTGTTTTTAATATTCCCACTCATATAAAAGCCTTACACTTAGGTTGTTAGGGACATAATAGTCCCACAACCTAACGGCTAGAATTAAAAAGTACTCGGTGAGTACATTAAAGCCTGGGGGAGGTGGCTCCATTCCTTCCCCCAGGAGCAATTAAAGATGTGCCATTGGCTCAATTAACCAGTGGTAAATGTCTTTAATAGACGCACACCACTATAATTTTATCATCATTCAATCAGTCTAACCATCCATTGCAAACTCATCCTCCTATGAAGATTTGCTCAAGATTAGCCAAGCTGAACGAAGCTTACGTGAATTTGCATAGTGTCATCACAAGTCTGATACCGAAGCCTGAAGATATAGAGAATGTCAGAATGTTAAAAGTCACTGAAGACCTGATAGAAGAGGTCTTCAAAGAGGAAATTAACAGGGAGAAAGAAGAATTGACGGAGAAGTACAGGCTTCAGAAGCAGCAGAGAGAGCAGCAGCAACAGCAGCAGGAACCAGACAGAGGTTTTGTCGACTGCCGTGTCAACACCAAAGAGTTCTCCTTCTCTTTCCAAAGAAGCAGACCCTATCCTGTGGGAAAGCCTGTCGCCAGACGAGCCCGCAATCTTAGATCATAAAAGATTGCCATAGTTCCTCGTCCAGAAACAAACAGGGCTACCCAATACTCTAGAAAAGAAATAATCATTCAGTTGCCAATTGTATGTTTGTCAGTTAGAAGAAAAAAAATAGAAGTACGTCTATAAGCACATCATTTCGTTATCTTAGTTAGAAAGTACGTGTATAAGCGCTTTGTTTCCATAGCTTGGCAAAAATTTTAAATGAGTGATTGTCAGTAAAAAAAAGTGAGTGTTTCTTTTAAGTCCGCGTGTCTTTAATGATAATATGGGCAATGTACGTTTTTTGTGTCAGGGGATATTTTCCTTCACGTCCGTGCTTTACGAATATATAGGGAACGCTCTGAGTCTGGCTACCCTTTGTCAACGAGACAACATTGAAGAATGAGCAGCAGAATATCGAAGCTTTTGGAACTCAAAATGCACCGAGTACGCCAGGTGACACCTGGATGAGCTGGCCATGAAGGCTATTGCAGAAGAAACGAAGATAGAAGAGGAGGAGAAAGAGAGAAAAATGAAAGAAGAGGAGGAAAAGAAGAGAGAGATCCTATTTCACCTCATGCTGAGAAAAGGTTGTGAGGTGAAGCCTATGGTAATGGTACCTCCACAGGCAATAGCAGTACCACAGCCAGTAGCTGTACCACAGCTACAGCCACAACCAGTACAACGTACACAGGAGGCAAGGAGACGAATTCATCCTCGAGTGAGACACGTAAGACAGAGAGAACAACAGCAACTAGTGTTCACTACCCCTCAAAGTGAAGAGTGGGATAGTGATGACAGTCATCTTCCCTCAGCACTCCCAATCACACGAGTGAATTGGGAGAACGATTGGAGTAGGCACTGCGTGTGTGGTGCTCGGCCTGGAAGGTGTAGGCATTAACCAGGTGCATTTGGAGTTTACAAAAAACAGTCCTTCTCAGGGCTAACCAAAACTCTAGAAAAGAGACACTATTCAATTTGCCCATTTGTGTGAATGTGGAGTAGTGTAAATATAAACACTCACTCTTTTACTAATAAGGTTATGTGTGTGAGTGTGTGTGTGTGTGTGTGTGTGTTTGTATGAGCTCACGTATGTTTCTGGATAGTAGATTATTGGGGTTTGTAAGCGCTCATGTACGTTTGAGTGGGTAGTAGATTTTGGGTTTAATTTTGCATCTTTGCATGTGTGGATAGTATAATTGGGTTTGTTTTTGCTTCTCCGCGTGTGTGGATAGTATATTTTGTGTTTGTTATTACTTCTCCGCACGTGTGGATAGTATATTTTGTTTTGTTTTGCTTCTCCGCGTTTGTGGATAGTATATTTTGTGTTTGTTTTTTAGCTCATTACCTCTGTATGGATAGTAGATAATATGTGAAGAGAGAAGTAGTGGATGTTTTCCTTCACGTCCGTGCTTGACATATAATACTCAAGTGTCCGTCGTTTGCGCCATTCTATGGAATAACAAAAAGGAGATGGCACAGTGTCAGCTTTATTTAATGATTGGAGAGATAGTTACTTTTGGATGATAGATGGTGAATATGCAGTTCAAAGAACTGAAAGAGAATGAATGTTACCAAACAGTCTTGACTATGTTAACAAACTGAAATTAGCCAGAAGATGATAGAAGGTATAATAGAAGAAGTGAAGATGTTAAGAGGATTAATTAACAACCCCCCCCCCATGTCAGAGTGGGGACGTTAAAACAGGCTCTGGATAGCGTTATCCAAGTCAGGTGTTTTTTTGGAAGATATCGAGCAATGGTCAGAGTGGCAATTTGTCAAAAGGGGTCTGGACCAGCTCAAGAAAGCTGAAGAACTCATGAGAAAGGTCATGGATGTAGAAGTCAAGAAGATAAAAGAAAAATGGAGTAAAAAAAGAAAGGAACAAGAGAATATAAAGAAAAAAGAGGACTTTGAAAAACTGACCAACAGCTGGATCAAAGTTCAGGAGGAATTCAGAACTATGGGTCATCCAGACTGGATGCCGGAGAAGGAGAAAAAGAAGAAGAAAGAATTAATGAAGAAATTAAAAAGATGGTTAGAGATGTCAAGAATTAAAAGAAGAACCAAAAGGCCCTTTTCAGGGCCACTTATATGCCTTGAAAAGAAATTACTTTCTTGCCTCCAAATTTATTTTTTAAAATGTTGTATAAGTGTTTGTCTCTTGTCTGTGTTATCTCTGTACACCCGCTCTTTGCTCAGTACTGTGACATCACCTCTCCTAGTTGCAACAGCGTTACTAATCTCCCCATCCGTGACGTCAGATGCTATACAAACTCCTTGTCCGTAAACAGATCCAATATTCCCCATCTTCAATTTCCCATTGTCCCTAAACAGTCCCAGGGGGGTCTGTAATGTATTTTCCCATTGTCCCTGAATCGTTCCACTTCACTACTCTTGTTTGTTTAGCTTCTTCTGTTACTTAGTTTGAGGCCACAGAGTCTTAACAAAGGTTACATTTCATATGCACTTTTTTCTTCAGTTGTTCAGAAAATTAAACAAATACAATTAAACAAAGTTGTTAAATAAAGGGCAGACAAAAAATGCAAATCATTATTATATAAAAAAAAGTCTTAAGAATAATTAAACAGCTTTATGATCCTTCATTGTGAATAATATCACTATCTTTATATTGGATGTATGGCATTATAATACAATGTGTCAATGTAGAAAGATGACATAATATTTGATAAACCGTATGCCTCGCAAGAGTTTGAAGAACTGGGCAAAATATCCCTTCTGGTCTCTCCGCTTTGACGTGGTATCTCCATCAGTAAGCGGGTTGATGTAATAACATGCTTTTCCTGTGGAGAGGAAATATATGTTTAAAAAAACATAAAAAGCAACACAAAAAAAACCTTGATAACAGATGGCAGTTATTGTTTAGATGAGTAAATGCAAATCAGTTTGCAAATATATATATATATATATATATCGTGCTTCACTATCCAACATGAAGCGTACTTGACCTTGATGATGAATTTTGATCTATATACCTACTACTTTTATTTTCTCTCCTTTCTTATGTTGAAAAATTCTAAGATCTTTCTCTTGCTTGGTCATTCAGGGGTTCATTCACAGTATGTAACTTTTTATTGCCATATTTACAACTTATGTTATATAGGTGTATTTGGAAGAAATTGTACTATTCTTTTTAATCTTTTGTGAAAATGGTTCGTATTCTATCTTTAAATGCAAGCAGACTAGGAGACAGCAAAAATGGAAAGATGTTTTTGAATTTCTAAGGGAAGAATGTTCCGTACATTGTTTACAAGATATTCATTTCATACAAGCAGTCGAACCATATGTTGTGTTATGTATACCTGTATTGTATGTTAATGTTTATAACTATAAAATGTAAAGGGTTATTTAGTAAACAACATATTCAATAGCTAATTTTGTTTACAATTGGTGGATTGTATTTTAAGATAAGATTATTTTGTTTGGTAAACATGATTTCTTGGAAATTCTGTGGTCGATCTAATTTCTGATTGGTTGGCTGCTAAAAAGTCAGTGAAAGACCCGTCCTTGTTTACATGTTAGAATGATTTGGAAATGAACTTATGGCCATCATCTTGCTTCTGTTAGTATGTCTTTGTTTTTTATATAAAGATATGGATAAGCATAATTATTTCTATCTTAAACATCTGTAGTGAAATCAGATTTAGTTGTATTCAGTTATAATTTGAGAGGATTTATTTATTTCGGCCATTCATTGGAATTACAAACTGTTCAATGACTTTAGGATAAAAAAAAACTATTTTGGAATAATTGTGGATTCATTAAAGGACACTCTGAATTATATCATTGTGAAACATCAATACTATTGGCACATTAGCAACATTATGACGATCGGCACATCAGTACATTCAGGATTGGAATTCATTATCACCACTGGAATTCATTTGTAATACTCGATCTTTTGGACTTGTGATAGAACTTATACGTCTATTTGGGATTTAATTCACATTACTGTAAGCTATTTTTAAATATTCATTTTGTATTCTAGGGAAATAAATTATTTGTTGAATTTTACAAAAATTGTTGGTTTTGTCTCTTTTCTGTTACTTAAAGACAATAGAGCTGGAACAGTTGAAACAGAGTGGAGATATGAATGTCACTTTAGTTCTGGTACAAGCAGATCTTATGGTATGGCAATACTCTTCGCAAATAATAATGATTTTAAAATTTCAAGACTCTTCAAGGATAGCAAAAGAAAAACAATTGCTGCCGTTATTGAAGTTGAGAATCACCAAATAGCATTGATAAATACGTATTTTCCAAATGAAGATTCTCCGACTTTGCTCGATGTAGTTGAGCCAATTATGAAGGAGTATGAAAGTCTTACTACTGTTATCTGTGCAGACTGGAACTTAGTTCAAGATTGTTAAACAGATGTATAACTTTATAGAACAATAAATAATTAAAAAGCAAGGGAAATAGTACTGGTTCTGAAAAAAGAATCTCATCTCTGCAATACGTTCAGATATTATAACCCAGAGATTAAAAATCCTACACGGAGACAGAACAATCCATTTAAAACGGAACGTTTATACTTTTTCTTGATAAACTAAGAGTGTTTTTGATTTATTGATATTAAAAACACACACATATTTCCCAGCCATAGGTCTGACAATTCCCCGATGATATTAAGAACACACATATTTCCCAGCCATAGGTCTGACATTCCCCGATGATATTAAGAACACACACATATTTCCCAGCCATAGGTCTGACCATTCCCCTATGATATTAAGAACACACACATATTTCCCAGCCATAGGTCTGACATTCCCCGATGATATTAAGAACACACACATATTTCCCAGCGATATGTCTGACCATTCCCCGATGATAATCACCTTTCAATTTAGAAAATTTAAATTCAATAATTTGTTGCTAAAAGAGAGACTATATGTAGAAAAGGTAAAGAAAGAAATTAGAAGAAAAAAATTAATGTATGCTTTTACTAGTACTATTATTATTACTACTAATAACAATATGGATAATCAATTATTTTTCAAAATCCTGTATTCGAAATACGCACTTTCACATTACAATATTCATCTTATAGAAATAAGGTAAAGGAAAAAAAAAGAAAAGGAATTGTTATAGGAAACTGAACATTAGGAAAATCTATTAAATGCAAATTTGAATATATTATTTGAAAATTTGGCTCAAGAGATAAGAACAGAAAAAGTAGAAGTGAGGATTGTACGATCAGAAAGTAAATCGATAGAAGAAAGAGAGAATACGACAAAAATATTTTTGTAACTAGGAAAAAAGATATTATATGATCAAAACAATAACAAAAAAGAAAGATGAGTCAGGGAAAAAATATTGATCATTTGAAAATGTTGAATGAGGTGAAAAAGTACTATGGTACATTATTTAGTAAAGATGTCAATATAAGCCAAATAAACAAGATCATATACTGGTAAGATTTGAGGTTCCTAAATTGATACAAAATGAATAATAAAAACAAATTAACGGTGAAATAAATCTTTCGGAGGCTCCAAAATGCCCAAAGAGCATGAATAATGGTGAAAGTCAAAGAAGTGATGGATTCGCTATTAAATTTTATAACTTTTGGGAATGTTTTAGGACAGCTTTTGACAAATTCAGTATATCAAGGATATTAAAAAGGGATTGTATCTCTAAAACTGAATTATCACATTATTGCCAAAAGAAAATAAATGTAGGAAATGTTTGAAAAATTGGAGATTATTATTTTGTTTAATATTTCCTATAAATGCCTCATCAGTTGTAGCAAGCAGAGTCAAAATATATTAGCCAAAATTAATTCATGAAAGACAAAAAGATTAATAAATGAAAGTCAAATAGGTTTTATTAAAAGTAGGTTGATGGCGGCCAGGTTGTTAGATCGATTTATGTATGAAAGGTATTATTTTACACATTGATTTTGACTTATACAGGAAGTGCTTTCTTTTTTAAATTTTGGTGATATATATATATATATATATATATATATATATATATATATATATATATATATATACATACATGGGGCTCTCTGTGAGCAGCATTTGGAAATGAGAGAGAGAGAGAGAGAGAGAGAAAGAGAGTAATTTTAAAGCAATGGAAAAAATATTTGTTCAATATCGTATAATATTCGTTTTAAAGTTTATTTCCAAATGCTGCTCACAGGGGGCCCCATGTATAAATCCAGGTGGCCCCACCAAAATGATCCAAACCAGTTTGTTATGGTTGTTTTGGGTATAGGCGAGCTGACGAGGTCTTGACTTTATGCACATCCAAACGGGCAGGCCTATCCCGAGGGACATAAACTTGAAAAGGTTGGTGAGAATGTTCATCCCCATGTAAATGAAAACCCGAGAAGCGATTTGGTCCAACGTCTCTAGAATGGAAACAATGTTGATGTTGGGTCACTGAGGACCAGCACCATGATTGGGCAATACAGACTCATTGAGGTTATTCTGCCTCAACCATACATCAAAATACCAGAGTATGGAGACCTCCAAAGCCCTATAATAAAAGCTCTGGAAGCTCAAGATAGACCGAAATGAGCTTGAAAAACAGATGATAAACCGAACTTTCGGCCTTGTTTGGATACCAACAAAATCCTGGAGTTGAAAGCCTGAGACTAGTTGTTTGCCACCATCTCTAGTATACCCTTCTGCAAGGAGAGTACATCTCTTCCCTTAAGTGAGTCAGTTTTGACTAGCAAAAATGAAGGGGTCGAGGGGCTTGAAAGAGGAGGATACTCCTGGAAACAACGCTGGTAGCCTTCTTTTAGCATAGAAAGGACCAATGTATCTTACGTTATGCCGACAAAACTGCTCGAGTAGGGCTAGCTGACCTCCCACCCCCAGAGGATCCTGGGACAAGGGAACCACGACAGAAGAGAGTTCATATCCCTAGAGCCTCCAAACCTCCTTTAAGGCAAAAGAGACTAGTCCGCAGAGGAGTGGTTGAATAGGTGTTGATTTTTGGGGACTGTTGAGGCTGCGTTCTCTTTAAGAACTTTGATGAGTGTACGTATTGGTGGTCAGGATGAACATGCTTCATTGTTGATTTTGATGGTACAGAGGCTACGTAAAACAATGTTGTTGGTCCCCCAAGTCCTGAGATTCCACAGAAGGAATGAGACCTCCAAAGAGCGTCTCTGCCTCCAAGAAGCAGCCCTAAGAATGTTCTTAGTATGGTCCAGTAAAACCTTTGGCCTGTCAAAGCAAATTCCCTGTACAAGTGGAGGCACTCTGCAAGTATTACCGTGGACAGTGACAAAGTATACCTCACTGTCTTGGCAATTTCTTTCAGTAAGAACTGCAGGCAAGTCCAGGTCCCAGCTAAAATCTCCAACTGCAATGCCCCTGCATCCGAGTGCAGAGGGGAGAATTTTAAGAGTCTCAGCAAGAGAGTGAAGCTTGTAGTTGTACACTTAGATCAGTGGTTGCGGCATTAGCTGGTTGTAACCGACCAATCCTTATCTTGCCTGGCGAATTCATAGCCACTCAAAAACCATTTGGGAAAGCTCCCTTACCAATTGGATGAGTTTCTTGTTTTCTGACCCCTGAGGTTTGGGACACAAATCTGAGAGGGCGAGGACGCAGTAAAATATGCTTATCAACTAATCTAAGGATCAGATTCTTCCTCTTTGAGCCAACAAGTAGTAGGAGGCAGGGATCATCTTAGCTGGTTCCTCGGTAAACTTATTTGAGCCTACCACAACTGACGGCCTAAGACTAGTGAGGTGATTCTGATCTGATGGAGGAGCCCTCCTCAGAACTTTGAGAGCATGATTGCTGCTCTCTATTTTCAGTGAGACATGATCTGCTTGTTGCTTTAATGGTGCCAAGGGCCTTATGATGGTGTTGCTCCTCTTTAACATAAGTGCATGATTCACTCCAAATCCGAGATTTTTCTCCCTAAGTTGGGACCGTGGATGAAACCCTCCTATTCAGCACTATGTCTATACAACCTTGAGGGATTTTTGGGTCTAATAATTTTTTCTGTAATTAAAAGAAAGATCCCATACCTTCCTGGGAAAAAAGGAGTCTTGCTGTGAGCTCCACAGTACTCTGAACTACCCTGCTCCACTGCGGCATTACCTTTATCCCATACCCTCATGGGATCAGGAAGACATCCCATACCCAGATGAGATCATGGAGACATGGAAGAAGATTTGACTTTCTTCCTCACGTTATATGTTCACAGAATCTCAGCAAGGTCCCAAATCACATGGGAGCAAAGACAACAAAACAGACAACTGTACATGCATGTGCAGATTGGGTGAGTGTCCACTGGGCTGTTATGGACACCCCAGGTGACAATTCATTCTGAAATGCAAAAATACAACAAAAATATTCTATATAAGACTTTGCTGAAGAAAGGAAATAAAATCCTAGAACTAGTAAGGGCAGCAAATACTTTCTCCATCACCAAGATAACGGGAATGATATGATTTAAACTGAATGTTAAAGAGTGGAAGCGAAAGAGTGATGTAAACTTCAAACACTGATCTGTGCACAGAGTGACCTTGAAGAGAGGATCCAAAATGTGGTAGTTGACACACATTCTAATAATGATGTACAATTAATAAATATTTGATTCTTTATTCTCAAATGGTTAGTGAGTTGTAGACAGAAGGAAAATTGTGATGGAGAATCAAAAATGTGATGGATGGATAAATGAACAGAAATGTGACATTTTCATGAAAAGGCATGGAAGAAACAAAAGGCACTAATCCAACTGCTGAGAGCTCTATAATAGTACATTCCCTAATAACAGTATATACTGTAATGAGTGGTCTTTGGGCTCTAAAAGCTGTCAAAAACTTTAAATTAAATCTTAGAACCTGAACAGTGATAGCGTTGACATAAGCCGAAGATGTCATAACATTAAACATTAAACTCTAACCTTTCATTTATGGATTCTTGCCATTATTGCTAAGGTCCATGATGTTAGAGAATTTTTAAAGATTTCATATCAATGAAGTGTCTGATATGATATAATATTCACAATAACAGCACCACCAAAAAATTTCACAGCCGTGTTTTCCTACCATATTTTATTATTTCAGCTGTTATGAATAAGACAAGCTTTTATATTTATTTGCCTTTTGTCAATTGAATAAACCAGCTAGTCTAAGTAACTAATTAAGCTAACATAATTTAGCGTTTAAATATTCTGCAAAGCATCGACATTTTCACATTACATTAATGAGCCTTTACATTACATTAATGAGTCTTTAATTTTAACACTTGGTAAATACAAATGTAATCATCCAGATCTCAGATGAACAATTTTCTGAACAAGGCTACAATGTCAAAGAGATTCTAAAAATGTATATTGTACATAATAGCCAAAATGATGGTAATTAATCAAACCATTTAAAAACAAACTTTCTCCAAATCTGCATGTTAGGCTTACATTTAACAGCTATTTATATATACAGCATGAGCAGTGTGCATGCCATACCTTACTCAATGGCACACTTCATTATAAGAGTGTATGGAGTATGGTAGAATGCTTGGTTATGAGCAAATCCATCACCTCTACAAATTAGATGGCTCTGTACGTGTTAGTGGTCCACAGCATCACAAGATATGCATGCAATTTTACCATTATAGTGGGTTGAGTATGTGAGTAATTTAAAAGTGTTGTTTGAATTTCTGAGTCAAAAATGAAAAGGAATAAGACGAGTTGAGGGGGTTGATGTGGCAATAAATAAAACTGCTCCTGAAAAATTGGCAATAGCTTGTTTCAGCAGTTGTTTATCTTTGCTTTGTTAAGAAGGCACTGCTGTTCTTTCACCTCCCTTAAACAGTTGGGTGCATTTATTGATTTGTGAATTCAGGTGGGAAACTGTTAAGATTTCAACATTGTTTGGTGCTTTGATAAATAGACTGCTTTTTGGGGGTGGGGGGTGGGGTTCGAGGCCTGGGCCTGACGTCCCGCTTGCCAAAGGAAAGTGAAACGTCTCACAGGCTATCCTTTCCAAGTATAGTGACCACTGTCTAGCTCTGCTGGGCAGGAAGTTACTTGCATATGGCCTCTCCTACAATATTGTGTCTACAGCAGCACCTTCACGCGGGGCCCCGTTTCTACAGAGCTAGCTGTGTGGCACGACCGAGTGCTCCGCGGTATAACTGGGTGGGCAGAATGGGCTCGTTAGCCTTGGAAGGCAGCCAGTCTAAGAGAAGGGAAACTCTGACCACAAATCCTGGCAGATGAAGCCCGTTAGCCTTGTCAGGCAGTTAGTCTAGAAGGAAACTTCGATTCCAAACCCACCAATTCCCATCCACTGGATGATGGCTCCGCTGCCTTGCGGATATCTTCGGGACAAGGAAAGGCTGCGGCAGTAAACCCAGACAAAAAATCTGGAGTGGATCCCATAAGGTGGCTGCGTATCAACTACGACTTCCTTCCGGCAGCCCCTGCATCCGAACTGGTGCCAAATGTCATGCTAAGCATTCCTTTGGACCCCACTAGCAAGGACGAGAGGGGGATCCTCAAGTCTGGGCAGCCCAGGATCTCCATACTCCATACCCAGGCTAGCGCCCGGGAGAGGTCGCTCCAGTCTCGCTACTGAGTGAGCAAACAACACGGAAGCTGGTAGTTTACGGGTTATAAGTCCCACCTGATTGGCGTAGGGAACTGGTGCCACGGGTCAGCTTCGACGTTTGGAGGGATCATCGTGTCCCACTGGCCGACTACCGCTCGCCTCAAACCGGGCAGCCCCTGGTCAGTAAGATTTTGACCCGCCATCGTCTGCCTGCTCCAGTGGGTGTCTGGAGCTCAGTGTATTACTCAGCATGACAAGCAGACGGTAATTCCACACCAGACAAAATAAACAAGAAACAAATAAAGAAGACTCCTGCTCTTCGATTGACAAACTGGAACGTGCGCACGATATGCACAGGCAGCTTCGACGATCTCAGGGAGGTGGACGACACCAGGAAGACGGCCATCATCGATAGAGAACTCACCAGACTAAATATCAGCATAGCTGGCCTCCATGAAACCATGCTCGCCTTCAGCGGCTCCCTCAGAGAGTAAAAATACACTTCTTCTGGAAGGGACGAGAACCTGAGGATCCCCGCCAGCACGGAGTGTGCTTTGCTATCAAAAACAACCTCCTGTCCTTGGATGAGCCTCCCACATGGGCAATGAGCATATCTTGTCCATCCGCCTCATCACTGCTGAAGGTCCTGTCAACATCTTCAATGTCTACACCCCCACTCTCACGTCTTCAGAGGACATAAAGGATCAGTTCTACGGGCAACTGGACGAACAGATCAAAGGAAGCCCCAAAGACAAACCACTATTCCTCCTTGGCGACTTTAATGCCAGAGTAGGTGCGGACCACGAGTCATGGCCAACCTACCTCGGACATCACATGGCACTGGAAAGACCAACGAAAACTGTGAGAGACTGCTGAAATTGTGCACCTACCATGACCTGTGCGTCACAAACACCTTCTTCAAGTGTAAGCCACAACACAGTGTCATGGAAACACCACAGGTCTCATCGCTGGCACCAGCTCGACTTGGTCATCACCAGGCGCTCTGCCCTTTACAGCGTCCTCTCCACCAGAACCTACTACAGTGCAGACTGAGACTCCGACCATGCAGGGTGCGTCTACAGCCACACACACTACACCACTAAAAATAAAGGACGCCCTCCAGGACCTGCCAGAGCACGATGTCACAGCCAAGCGGAACGCCATGAAGGGTGCCATCTACAGCACAGCTATTTTCACGTTTTGCAAGAAGGAACGGTCCAGCCAGTACTGGTTCAACGCACACCTATCAAGGATGGAACCAATAATGGAGGACAAACAAAAAGCCTTCCTTGCTTACAAACAATGCCCTAATGAACGGACGCTTGCAACTCTCTATATATCTAGATACCAGGTCCGACGGGAGGCTTTTCAACCTGATACGACTGCGATCGAAGACCAATATGAGGTTGGTGCTCATCAGGGAGATGCTTTTTGCAGACGATGCGGCTCTTGTGACCCACACTGAGAATGCCTTCCAGAGACTGGGAGACCGTTTCGCTGATGCCTGCAAGCAGTCTGGGCCTACCATCAGCCTGGAAAAGACAAACATCAGAGTGCAAGATAGCATCATTACCCTTTTCATCAAGATTGATGGTGTCACCCTGGAAGTAGTCAACAACTTTATGTACCTGGGATCAACCATCAGCAACACTCTCTCACTTGATGTGGAGCTGGACAGAAGGATTGGAAAGGCAAACACCATCATGGCATGACTAACGAAGAGGGTGTGGGAAAACAATGCGCTGAAAGAGCACACCAAGATCCAAGTCTACCAGGCCTGCGTTCTCAGCACCCTTCTATATTGAAGTGAGACCTGGAGCACCTACATGAGGCAAGAGTACCGGATCAACTCCTTCCATATACGGTACCTAAAATGCATCCTGAAAATCAACTGGCAAGACCGCGTCCCACACAGCGAGATCCTGCAGTGTGCAAGTACCCCCAGAATGTACTCCCTTCTGAGCAAACACCGCCTTCGATGGCTGGGACAAGTCCGATACATGGAGGATGGGAGGCTGCCAAAGGACATCCTATATGGACAGCTGGCCACTGGCACCAGAAGAGTTGGCGATCCCTCACTCCATTTCAAGGATGTGTGCAAGAGGGACATGAAAGCATGAGACATTTCACCAGATGGCTTGGAAGTGATGGCCGAGCACTGAGGCACCTGGAGACTGACGTTAAGCAAGGGCATAGCAGTCACTGATGTAAGGAGAGGTCAGTTAGCGGCAGAGAAACGTGAGATAAAGAAGAGCGTGTCAGCAATCACAGTAACTCAGACTTCCCAGTATGTCTGTGCCAACTGCAATAGGGATTGTAACTCACACACAGGCCTGCACAGCCACAGAAAGACAATGCCAACCCCCAGAGACAGACAACACTTCAAGGGCACTATTCGCATGGTCATCCTTACTACATGAATCAAAGCAATCCATTTCTAAAACACATAATAAATCCTTACTACATGAATTAAGACAATCTATTCCTAGAACTCTTACTAATATCTAGTTACCTGAATTAAAAGAATCCATCCCTAAAACACATAATAAAACCTAGTTAACATATTTTTTGGCCTATAAGTCAATATGGAGTTAAGATGAATTTGCTAATTTTGTACATTTGTCATCCTTCATCCCTCTATAAATTGATGTGGAGTGTAAGAAAAATCTAGATCTTGGCTTTGTCATTTTCATCTCTAGTTTCTGATTTCATGTATATTAAAGGTATCACTACGCTATTTCAGATTGACTGGAAAACTGCAGTCACAGTTGCAAACATGCTTTATCCCCCATTTTGTTTTGGAGAGAGAGTGGGGAGAAGTCAGGTTTAAGGGCAATTAATATATTAAATAATACATACTTAACAATTATCGGATTTTTCAGCATTTTTATTACTGATGTTCTAAACTTTTTAAATGTCAGTTTACCCATCACTGTAGCAGTATAGCATGCCTGCTGTGATGTCATTTATTTGCAAATACAATTATTCTTATTCCTTTATTATTATCAGGGCGATTGGTATCCATATTGTTCTGTTGCTTGATAATTGTGATCTTCCTTGTCTACAAGGGTACAACTACATTCCATTACTACATTCCATTACTGATTGACACCTTGGAATAAACAGCTCATTCATGATTTAGATATGACATCCATTGTCACAGGAACCACATGGCTATGTAGTGTTATTTACATGATAATCAATTATACCCAGCAGTTTCCTCAGGTTATTCACGCTGACACCTCTTTGAGGACAAGATTTGATAGCTGAGGCTACCAATAGGAAAATTAGGCCACCAAAGGGAAATGAGAAAAATAAAGAAATGGAACAATAGACAAAGCAAAACAGTGAAAAGTCACCTAAAATAGAAGAAAAAAAATAAATAATGCTTTTAAAAAATTCCTTTTCTATATCAGTGAAATACTATAGCAAATTTACACAAATGAAAAGAGGGCTTTATTTCTTTCCACTTAAGCTGGTAATTGATGTGGGTTAATGACAGAGAACAAATGGAATACTGGCATTGCCTATTACTCTTAAAACCAAATTTTACCTGTTTAAACAGTTAACCGGCTTGGATAGTTGTAATAATAACTAATAATAATTCTTGTTGGAAGCTAAGCCTTTTGAAGTGGTAAGAACTTGAAATACCACAATCGTATTTGACTAGCCTTTTAAAGTGGTAAGAACTTGAAATACCACAATCGTATTTGACTGGGATCTTGACCATTGTGATATAAGCACCAAGTTTGATCAAAATCTTTATAAAATTACAGCAAGTAGGATGATTGGAAGCTCAGCAGACATATACATAAAAGTATGTATCACATACATGTTTTGCTCCAAGTTAGTAGAAATAATATTTCATTATGCTGTGTGGATATTTACAGGCTTTCAGGCCAAGCTGTGTTGATATCCCATATCAAATGAGTTCTTTCTTCTGACTTGGAACAAAACACATATACCTCCTCTTTTATGCTAAATAATATCACCTTTATGGTGTGAGTGAAATTCCAAATCAATTGTGTATTTATGATAAAAATTAATCTCACACTGACAGGACATCACATCATTTTGATGTCTAGTTAAACTGGTGCACAGAAACTTAGAAGTCATTTAGTAACTTACTGACTGAACTAATAACCATCCAAATTTTCAAGATGGAATTAAGTGATCTTTGCCAAAATACTATTTTAGTCAAGATGGCTGCCATGGTGCCTATATTGGATACCAGACCAGCAAAATTGTTATTTAGGACCAAGCAGAAATCACCAGAAGTACTCATGTGACTTTCCATTCATGAAGAGTAGCAATTACAACATTTTGATGAAGATTGCTGTGTTGCCATATTGGATGCAGTTTGGCACCATTTTCATTTAGGACCAACTAGACCATGGGGCAAATGTGTGTAAAGTTTCATAGCAATGCTTAAAATAGTTTAGAAGGAGAGGAAGTAACAAACTTGTGCTAAGAGACGGACAGACACATCACCATTCCCATACAACTATAAATAGATACTTTTCTGTAGCATAATAGATAAAGACTCCTTAGCTTTTAACCTTATCACAAGGCCTTCATCAAAGGAATGACGTCTCAAGTGAAGTCATGTGATCAACTAAATGCTGACATGAAAAAACCCTTCTGTGCAATGGCAGAAGTTCCAATCCAGTTCAACACCGGCTCCCCTTCCCTGGATGAGACATGAAAATACCCATGCAAAAACAGGCAAACATCAGGGTGTTTAATCACGGTTCCTGAATACAGGCAAACATCAGGGTGTTTAATCACGGTTCCTGAATACAGGCAAACATCAGGGTGTTTAATCACGGTTCCTGAATACAGGCAAACATCAGGGTGTTCAATTGAAAACCACTGAAGTCTTGATCATCAATATCTGAGTCAAAAACAGAAATTTAATAGATATCACCTGCTCAGTTTATTTTGACTTTGTTAAAACCACGATCCAACTGCCTAAAATATCAATTTTCCCTTCAAAGCTGTCCATATTTTCATCCAAATCATCATCCACATCACTACCATCACTGGCCATTCCTTTACTGTCTACCATTTTGATCTCATGTTAAATTCAGTTTTGAAAAAACCAGTTATCATGCACTCACTACTTAATCTGACAAAGTAAAGATAACAAGCCCCATATGAAATTGTCTATATTTTTTACTTATTCAGCATAAACATCATAAAAACTCTGATCTTAAAATTAAACTTTTTAAATACAATTATTAACAGTTTTTGTTTTACACTTGTGCTATAACTGTGCTAGCGTGATATAGCATCTTTGTACCTTCTCCTTTTATTTTCTTCTTTTTAAAGGATTGCATCTAAAATAATGACACACTAGTATTGCAAAATGGTAGACACAAAGTAGTGATTAATAATAATAATAATAATAATAATAACAATAATAACAATAATAAAGACTTTATTTAGAGAAGGTAACTCAATTAGTTACAGAACTAATCTACCTTGAGGCCTTCTATCTGGTATGTACAATATATACAGTATATACAACATGATGTGAAGAATCTGGCTTGACACTAAATAATTATGTGATTTTAAAAATCAAAGTATCAAGCCTGCAACATATGCACATGAACCCATCAACATATATAAAATATAAAATATCATCCTGCATGGAAAAAATATATAGTATAACAGTGGAGATCAGATTTCAGTCAGACTGGGTCGAAAGTAAACACCCGATACTCCTTCTTGAGAAGTAAAATCTGTTGCTTTATCGTCGGCAATGGCACGTACGTCGAGGAGAGCAGATGCATTTTGGGTGCACTCTAAAACAAAGGATTAACAACTGACAATTCTGCACAAGGAAAGGTACTATAGTTTTGTATCTAGAGCAATTGCATTAGATACAACATCATCATTTTTTGTATTTTTGTTGCTCATATTTAAACTTAATTTATAATTTTCATCATTATTCATTGAATCTAATTAGATTTTCAAATATTTGTGAATTCCTATGTGGGGGCAGTATACACTGAATACAACTCACTGAATACAACTCACGGTATTGCTCACTGCCTTTACTTTATACTTTAGCAATTGCACCGTATATAGTAAATTTTTGGACTAATAGTAGTGATAGACCCTTCAATAGCAAAGACATTAAACAGTGAGTTTATTGCAGAAATATGGAAGCAGAAAACAACATGCCATTTAATATGCAACAGGGAGGAATGAAACTAAGCACATATTTCAAGACCAAGGTAGAAGACCAAGTGCTTCTAGCATTCCATCCCTTGGGGTGTCAAACCTTAGACTTTGGTAATACGTCAAGCACGCCAAGGCAGGCTGAAATCCTGACCGCCCTCAAAATCTTGGGGGTAGACATTGAACAAATAGATGGCCTGCAAAATGCAGGCTACAACAAATATGTTCTATACCCTAAGGAATTCAACACACCTCTTTTAGAGATAAATCAAATGGAAATTAATGGGAACAACGTCAGTATCTACAAAACTGCGCCCATGATCAGAGAGTAAGAGCCAAAAACGATTGATGTTTCGATCTCAGGCCTTCCTGTGGAAATTGAAACAATAGAAGTGATGAACAAGATTGAGAGCAAACTCAAAACAAAGGTAGTGAAATCCAAAACGGCTACAGTCTGGGGTTTTGCAATGTAAAAACAGTCGCTCGTATCGTCACTGTGGCCAAAGAAGATGCCCCTAAGATCCCAACGTTTTTCTACGTAACGGGATTTAGGTCAAAAAGCTGGTACAGAGGGTGTAAAAACCATAGAAAGTGCCCCAAATGCCAACAAACAGGGCATGACCCTAGAATGTGCACATGCCAGCAGGCAGCAATGACAAAAACAACAACCAATGCTAGTAAGGTAGCATGAAAAAAACCCAAACAGAAATAGACATCGACACACAAATAGGGATGCTATTAACTGAAATAAAAAACAAGGAAAACCCTAATGCCAAAAATAAGGATAAATAGAATAAGCAAAAGGAAAACCCTCTCCAGGTCAAGCTCATCACAGGAGAGGGGCAGTAGCAACACAGAATGAGAGAGCCCTGGAACTATATATGAAATTAAACAGGACAAGACGATAGGGACAAAAAAACTGAGACAGGGAAATGACAACAAAAGACAGTGACAGAGACAATGACAATAGCGAAAACGACAACATTACAGAAAACAAAACGGAATTGCTATTAACGGAAAACGACAATGGAATGGAAATGGACACGGAAAACACCAAAGACCAAACGAGCATAGATAAGACAGAAGACAATTACATCAGAAGAAACTACTCCAACATCTAAGAATTTGGGGGGGGGGGATTCAGTGCCCCCTCAAATAAACAATACAAATTGAGTAAATCAAAAAACACACATATTCAATTTGAAACTAAGTTAAAAATAACCATGTATAACCAAAATGCGGCTACCTGAAAGGAAAAATGAAAACTGGAAGGAAAAAACTTCCGCGTTTCATCTATAAATGCAAATGGGATCAACAAAGAAAAATTAACAAAACTATGCAATGAAACCAACAATGATGTCTTGTTTATACAGGAAACACATAATGGTTTCACCAGTGAGTTAAAAGCATTATACGAGGATAAAATGAATGGAGTTTTGATTTTAAATGATTTTAAGGGAAAAGATGTAAGAGGAGGGGTAGCAACTTTCATAAAAAATAAAAGGAGGGTTAATTGGAAAAGGGAAAATGAGGGGGATATTTTTAAAGGAAGATTGATTCACATTGTAATGGAAGAAGTTCACTTTTTAAATGTATATATGCCAATGAATAAATACCGCAAACAACAATTTTTGAAAAACTTATCTAAATACATGGAAAAATACACCATGGAAAATTTAATTTTGGGGGAGATTTTAATTTAGTGGGGGAAGATATAGATAGAGTAGGGGAATTAACCAACATCAACATAAGGTTTAAACCAGAGTTCGAATTCTTTTTAAAAAAATATAAAATGGTAGACATATATAGAAAATTTAATTTACTAAGGAGGGGATATACATATAAATACAAAATAAATAAAGGGAAGGAAAAACAAAAAATAGAAAAAGACGCAACCATTAGGCAGTTAGGAACAGTAAATATAATTGAAAGAGAAAGAATTTTAAAAGATATACTAAACAAGATTCTATATGAAGAAAACAAAGGGAGGTAAATAAGGGCTGTACAATTCACTGCCATATATAAAAAAGCAAAGGGACTGCACAAAAGAGAGGAGTTAAGAAGGGGGGGTCAAAAATATGTTGGAACTCTTAAAAATAACGAGGGAAATGGGGTAACTGACAGGAAGGAAATTTTAAAATACATTGAAGAGTTTTACATTAATTTATATACTTCACAACAAATTAATACCGAAGTAATACAGGATTATTTACAAGGGATAGATTGTGAGATGATATCATCAGAACACAAGAACTTGTGTGATGATTTCATCTCAAGTAAAGAAATTCTAAACAGCATAAATAATGTGACCAAAGGAAAATCCCAGGTAGAGATGGACTCACCATGGATTTTTATATAATAATGACCTTATTTAAAGAGGGTAATACAATTAGCTAAGAACTAATCTATCTTGAGGCCCTCATACAAAGGAATTTATTTATTTTAGCTGTATCTCTGAAGCCACTGGATATATTGGGTTTGGAAGAAGGAAATAGAGTGGGCATTTCTAATCTCAGCTGGAATACTATTCCAGAGCAGAGTTCCAGAGTATTGGAAACTTTTTTTTAAAAATAACTCCTTATTTGGTTTGGGAATTTTATACTGTTTGGTAGACATGGATCGCAGGTGGGGAGTTTTACCAGGTAGCCTATACTGGAATAGTGATTATAAATATTCAGGAGCACTATTATCGGATATCCTGTACATTAATTGGGCTTTTCTCAAACATAAGTTAATTTAGCTTTTCTCAAAAAGATTTGGTCTTTAATAGGTAATATATTTAACCTAACAGCTACATTTTCCTTGCTTTCTTTCTGGATTGATATTAGCCCAAATGCTCTTTTTGAAGATGTGCCAGCTTTGCTATGTTTTATCATTTGAATTAACCCATGCTGAATTACAGTAGTCTAAATAGGGTTGTATGTAACTGTTATAAAATAATTTTCTGTGCCTTTCAGGGAGAAAATGTCTTATCCTACTGAGAAGCCATGACTTTTTTCACTGATATGTTTGATATGTTCAGTCTATGATAGGTTTTTATCTACCAGAACATCAAGTAGTCTATAATAATAATAATAATAATGACCTTATTTAAAGAGGGTAACAGAATTAGCTAAAAACCAATCTACCTTGAGGCCCTCATACAAAGGAATTTATGTCTATCATAACAGACCATTTGCAAATTGTTATCCTTCCATGTCAGATGTAGTTCATCACTATCAAGATTTGTCCTTCTTTGCCGTGTTGAGATAAGTAATATTTTAGTTTACCAGTATTTACCATCATGCCATTGCATGTGCACCAGTTTTCCAGTTTGTTTAGGGCATTCTGTTAAGAAATTTCGACTTCATGCTTTGTGTTTTGGATGTCCAACAATGTTGTGTCATCTACATATATGAAATTCCGTGGTGAGCTGTCGCCCATTCTGGAAGGTTTATACAATAATATTCATTTGAGAAATTATACTATGATGGAACGCATGAGGGAAGGGGTCATAATACTTATATATAAAGGGAAGGAAGATAGGGAAGATCTAAAAACCTGGAGGCCCCTCTCCCTCCTAAATACTGATTATAAAATACTAAGTAAAATTTTAGCAGAAAGAATAACAAAGGGAATGGATAAAATTATAAACATAAACCAAACATGTGGGGCCAAGGGGAGGGATATACAAAATAAATTTTAAGTTATTAAAACAATCATAGTGTACATACAAGAATGTGGGCTAAAAGGTGATATGGTACTTTTTGACCAGGAAAAAGCATTTGACAGATTAGAACACAACTATGTGCAAAAAGTCTTGGAAAAATTTGGTTTTGGAGAAAATTTTCAAAAATGGACTAAAATCCTGTACAACAAAATAACCTCAAGAGTACAGGTCAATGTAGTGAACACGGGAAAATTCTACATACAAAGATCAGTGAGGCAAGGATGCCCACTGTCTATGCTATTATACGTAATAGCAATTGAGATCCTAAGTATAAGAATAAGACTTAACAGTAAAATTGAAGGTATTAAAGTTCCAAATATAAAGGATGAAATTAAGATGCTACAACATGCAGATGATTGCACTAACTTTATAAAAGACCCAAACTCCTTTAAACATCTGGAAAAAGAATTTAAAAAATTTGGAAAAACCTCAGGGTCTAAAATCACCCACAATAAAAGAGAAATTCTAAAGATAGGGAACTGGTGGGGCAACCACCCCAGATTACCCCCCTTAAAGAACGAGTTAAAGCACTGGGAGTCTACTTCAGGAGAAGAGATGAACAGGAAAATTGTAAAAATATGAAAAAGAAAACAGAAGAAAATGTGATAATCTGGGCACTAACGCCACTATGCATTATGGAACAGGCCCAGGTGGCCAAAATATACATGTATTCTAACATAAATTATATTTTAAAATCTATAGAAACAGAAAATGCCACATTAAAAAAAACAGACAATGATATTATTAATTTTATATGGGATTATAAAACACACTACATAAATAAAGAAACTTTATATAGAATGAGGGAAAGAGGGGGGTTATCACTACCTAATCCCATTTTAATTAAACATGCTAATATTTTAACTAGGTTTAAAAGACTTAAATTTGAACCCAACCTACCGTGGGAAGGGATGTACATATATTGGTATGGTTTTACCATGAGAAATAGGAGAGAGATATACCAAAATAATAAATTTTTATAAAACAAGATATCAAAATTAATCTTCCATTAAACCTCATGTTGTTATTACCATCCATCCAACAAGCAATAAGAAATTTGTGCATCAAACAATGGACACTATGACCAGTAAAGCTCAAAGCCAGTCTTGGGGAAATGCATGGAACACATCGGCAGATCTGTACAAATTCATCCACTGTATTTTCGTTCATAAGACATGCATTTATTTAAGTCATTTACAATTCTCTCTTATCATCATCAAAGCAATATTCTCATCAGGCACAAACTATTTCATTTATTTTAAAACGTGCACAGCATATTATTGATAAATGTATATTATACATAAACAAAAAAATTTCATTTTTCTGTCAACAATTGAAAGATCCATGTCTGCTCTTATTTTCTCTTTATTGTTTATCTGATGACCATGAACACAATTCAACATCCTGTCACAATTCAACATCCTGTCACCTGTCACAATTCAACATCCTGTGACAACCTGTCACAATTCAACATCCTGTCACTAGAAGTAACTCATGATCAAGATCTTTCATCCTGTAAATGGAAAAAAAAAATTCAAATGAAATGAACATTGTAACCTTTTCATTACAACTTTTATTTATAAAGATTTCAGCTCAAAATATCCAAAACTTTCATAATTAGAAAATATTGTTGAGCTGTGTTAGGCACAGAAACATTATGAATCATAAGGATTATCATTCATAATTCTATTGGATGTAATAGAATAGTTATACAAGTATCTCAAACTTTAAATGTTTCCTGAGATGAGGACAATACTTCTGTGTGAAAAAATATTTATTCATGTGACTGGGTGTGATTTTCAAATGGAACATATGTTGTTCAGCTTAAATGTTTTATTAAATATGAGAAAAACCCAAAACAATACAGATGTCCTCTCATAATTACATTCTCTCTCTGCCACTCCCTCTCTCGTCACACTATTACTTATAAGACCATATGTTTCTGTCAAATCTGCAAAACCCTCAGTAAACTAAATCAATCTCAAAACCAAATAGTAAATTTGGTCTCAAGGTGTTTTAGTTTCACTGTATACCAAATTTTGCCAGAAAAATAATGAAAGAGATTAAAACTTCCAATGGCAGTGTGGCAAGATTGTAAACAATGAAATATAGGTCATAATGACAAAGTTTTCACTAATGGCTTTACTATTCCTCATAAAGTTTTTATAAATCAAGTGATGTGACTCTACAAGCAACAGCATCTGAGATAATGACAAAAGGCAAAACCATAACCTCATTTGTGTCATCTGATTGACACAAGGACAAATGAAAGCATCCACTTCAGGACAAGCATCCTCAATCCATAAACCAGAATTGCTTTGCAATCTGGGAAAAAGTGATCATCAGGCTGAATCACATTAGAATTTGAAAACCTGGTATGTATGAAGCAAATATGAGGAGCCAGTTCACCCATGGCCCCCCACCTCCTGCAGCTAACAGATTATAGAAAAAATTCTGGAGAACATAGTAGAAACTGTGCATGATCCCTAAGTTTTGACAGCATAGCTCCAACGGAATGAAAAGACTGATTGACGTACATTCTACCCATTTCCAATGGAGGTGACAACAGGTGAAAGAAAGACGTTTTAATAATCTTTCAGCTAATATTATCCAATGAAAAACTTATTTGCACAGCTATTCCTAGTTTATACTAACTGTTTATGAATTATATCTTCTCAAATTCAGTGTGATGTCCTTCCCTTGCAAACCACCTTAGGAGCAAATCTGTCTCACGTGTATCAGGGTTAATTTTTATTTTGGTGCTTGGCATCTTCTTCAAGTATAAGTGACCTGCCAAAAAAATGCATGTAATTTTTATCAAAACAACAATGAAGAAAGCTGTAAAAGGATTACATATCAAGATTATTCAATGAAGAAATTCTATTACATTAACTTGCTCTAAATCTTTATTGGGGGGGGGGGGCATTAATGCTCAAGTCAATGGCAGTTTTGACATGTTAGGCAGCTGTACAAACTCCCATTTTAAAAAGTTAAAAAACATCATAATTGGTACATTATACACTGCCCTAAGTTTAACTGTTTAATAGTCATCTATATTGGAATTAGTACGGCATGGTTGTCTCTGGAGATGATTGACAGATGATTCTCAGTGACTTGAATCTTTGGTTACGGTATCGAACTAAACTTACTTTGCAGAAACTATCAGACTTACCATGATCTTGAACCTCTAAAATCTACAGGTTTCTTATTACCGTAAGTGCAAAATATTCACAAAGTTTCATTATGAAACTTCCTCTAGAGCAAAACTTATTTTAAAGTCAATATGGTCTTGATCTCTGCCCTTTTGACTTCAACGTCACTAGTCATTTTGAATACCTTAAGTGCATGCCCCCCACCGCCAACACCTGTTGAGGTATGTGGCATAGAACTAAAGTTACTATGCAAAAAACAATTTTTCATTCACAGAGTGCCCTTGACCTCTTGACGCTAACATTAACAGGATTGTTTTCTTACCTGAAGTATAAACTATCCCCAAAAATTATTAAAGGTATATAGTTGAGAATTTAATTTTCGTGCAATGGTAATTTTGCATTTTTTTAGCTACAGTGACTTTGACTTTGACCCAATTTTAATATGCTAACTTTGGTCCATATTGACAAGGTATAACTAAAATCTTGTATCTCCCCCCATTATTAGTTTGTTTAAACAGTATTCAAGATAACGTTTTCATGTCTCATATATAACAACATAATCCATATGAGGATTCAGTAGAAAGCTGGAAGCATGTTGAAAACTGTCTCCCCATTACAGAGTAACTTTAACAATCAATAGTTGTCTAATGATTTAAAGTAGATAAATCATATACAAATCATATACAAATTGTACACAAATCATATACAAATCATATACAAATTGTATACAAATCATATACAAATCATATACAAATTGTATACAAATCATATACAAATTGTATACAAATCATATACAAATCATATACAAATTGTGTACAAATCATATACAAATCATTTACAAATTGTATACAAATCATATACAAATCATATACAAATTGTATACAAATCATATACAAATTGTATACAAATCATATACAAATTGTATACTTAAACATAATTCTAATATGTAATTACAAAACTGTCTCCCCTATTAAAGAGTAACTTTAACAATCAATAGTTGTCTAATGATTTAAAGTAGATAAATCATATACAAATCATATAAAGATTGTATACTTGAACATTTCTAATAAGTAATTATTTCAAATATCATTTAATTGTTAAAAATAAGGATGGAATACACCTGAGAGATTGTGATCTGTGTGTTAAATTAAAATTGATCTGATAATTTATTAAGGTTTGCACTGCCATCAATAAATTGCATACTGATTTCACTGGTATATTGGACTGCCAAATAATAATGTCTTAATTGTAAGTTGGGTCGGTAAAGTGAAAAGCACAATGTCTGAGAGTTGTATATTTCTGACATTCTGACAAAAAGTGTTTAGCTGTTTCTATTTGTACACTACTTATTATTAGAAATAAACCTTTATTTAAACTACTGCATTTGGTTCTCAAGCTGAACATGATACATTAATTCGATCACCAACAAAATAATATGAAGGAATTTTATGTTCGTCCCAATTCAGATTAAAGTTTAAAATTTGCAATGGATGGGTTAATAATTATTTCAAGCAGCAACATGTTTCACAATTGAATTGTGAAAGGCAGAAATGAATTTTGATAAAGTGTTGTTTGGCACAAAGGAGTTTGAACAGTATTTGATGACTGAGTGGTGTAGATATCATTATTAACAACAAGAGGCTGAATTTTATCTTGTAAGTAATTTGGAGCCAAGCCATGGTACATTTTAAACAACTGAATTAATTTATGCTTTAGCATCAATGACTCACGTTATCCCACCCTGTTTCTTCATATAATATTTGTCCAAGCCACACTCTGGGTTTACCTTTTCAAGTGATTATTTTTATTGCAAAGTAAAATTATCACAGATACAATTAGCATTGTTAAATATGGGAAGCAAATAAAACGTATACATCCATTAAAAGGACAAGTGATCCAATCAATATTTCAAATTTTTAAAAATATTTACTTTCTCCCAGGCCTTTTAAGGCAAATGCTTGGCATGAGCCTGCCATGCAGCATCAAAAGACAATATCTAAGTGTTTATGTTTGAGTTCTTCTTGAATATCTTTATTGGACATCTGCAGTTTAGGATGGTTATTTGAGTTTTGCTTTCATATTATGAACACTGACTATGTTTTGTCTGGGTTAAAGGTCACTAGTCAAAGACAGGACTAGTCCTGTAATTTTTGAATGTTTGGGATTCGACCAGATACATTTGGATTTTCAATGATTATATTTAGTGTAATATCATCTGTGAATAATCCAAGAAATAGACTGGAGTTGAATCTTAGTCATCTTCCATAAAATCTATCTGAGAGCTTATAGTGCTATGACACACCTTGGTAAATAGTGACAGCATATTGATGATGTCATAATGCAATGATCTTTATGAAATAATCAGGACTGCATGTACAGGTGTACTTCAGCATGCACCCATATGCTTTACTGAGTAACATGTAAATATTTTAAATGAAATCAACTTGGATCAGGCATGGCATAACTATTACTTATAAACATACATTTGTTCTATCTACATCAGGCAGAGATTCAACAGGTCCAGTGTTCAGTGACCAGTGTGTTCAGATTACATGACGTGGGGGATTCTGTGTCTAATTTATATAGGTAAAATACATTAAGTGGAACCCAAATTGTTTGAAGTTAGGCAAATCAAAGAGATGCATGCTGAAGAACAAAATATATTGCATGTCAATGCACTGAACAAGAATGGCAGCCTCTTTATCAAAGTCTCCTGGCAAGTTCAATGCACTGAATGAGAATGCCAGCCTCTTTATTAATGACTTCTGGCAAGTTCATAATTTGCAGCAACATTTCGTTGAAGTAGGTTTCTACTCCTTATATAAAATGAAAGACAAGATTATATTGGTAGTCAAAACAGCAGACAAGATTCTATTGGTAGTCAAAACAGCATACCACTATGAGTCATTTCTGAAGGCAAAATGTCAAGATGCAGCTGCAATTCAGGGTAGGATGAACACATATGTGAAGTGAGCAAAGCCCAGCAAAACTAAATTTCAGCACACCTGGTTGACAGAGTTTGAGTCTGTGAAGCAAAGCAGAAAGTGTGTGCATTTTATTCTTTGTACATACTGAAAACACCATATTGACATAAGACATTCTGGAATGTATGACATCCATCACTGACATACCAACACCACCTAGCACCTGGACAATTTGCAGGCATGCAAAGCTCAGTCTCAAAGGTAACATGTTTATAAAATCACTGACAGACCATGTCACACGAGATGAAATACTTTTCTGCAATTTCATTGCTGAGCACAATCAGTCATTTGTAGCTGCAGGTTTACTTTCTTCTTCAGATCTCCATGTCTGATTTTCCTTCACAGTAATGCAGATGCAGAGAAATCTGTTTCTATGCTGAGAACAATTTAACAAGATCTTCAGAGAAGTTTGATCAACACTACCGTCTAGTCTCTAATGAGTGCAAAGACTGAACACAAATGACACTTGCATTACCTTTGAACTACTAAATTAATGAAAAGGCTGCATCTAATTAAGACTATTCCACTTTCAGACTAGTCTTATGTCAAGTGTTTAGGCTTGAATAAACAGTAACACCAGAAAGAGTGATAACAAGAAGCTTTGAAAAAAAATACAATAATTTATTTCCCTGGAAAAATTCTGTAAAAATGAAAAATTCTGAACTTACGGTTTTATAGAATCAAATCCAAAAATAATCCAAGAATATTTCAAGAATAAAATTTTAGTAATCCTAATAACAAAATGTTCCACTGATTTCAAGTTCAAATCCCAACGAAGAATCCCAGATGGAAGACGATGACGTATGCTGAAATATGTTGTGTTGAATTCTACAGTTCCTTGCAGAAACAAGAATTATCACTCCAGTTTTGGAAATCTAAATAAATTTCTTATAAGAAATGTCTTTGATTAAGAATTTCACATAAGCACATGCATTTTCCAGAAGAAAAAAACATAATTAATCCTTCTGAATCCAAGTAATTTGAAACAACTCCAATCCAAGTAATATGAAATAACTCCAACCTTCCAGTGTAACGGCCCAACTTTTACTGAGAATAATTCTCTAAAACATAAAAAGGGGGTGACGTGATCATGTTCTTGAAGCTCGTAGAAATTAGGTACTTGTTAAAGATCAAGTCCACCCAGTGTGGCCCTGAAAACCAATCATTTTACTCTAAGAAATAAAACAAAATTGTTTACATCTTAAACACGTAGACCCATCATGACCTCGACAACAACCAATCATTTAAAAATAAAAATATAACTTCTTTACATGGTTGCTACTAATTTTCAATCAAGGTCAGGATCTAGATCAACACCTGGTGTTTATAAAACGATTGGTCAAGGTCAAATTATTTTCTGAAAAAAGTATCATCTCTAGTGAGTAAATTTACATTACAATAGCATGTAATGAAAACTATAAAAAATTAAAACTGACAAAAACAATTAAATTGAAATAAATATATATTAAATCAAATATAATTAAATCAAATATACATAACACTAGTCCTATATGTATGACATCAACCCCGGTATTTATGTTTTGGGGGTCAAGGTCTTACTGCCTAAATAACATCACTGTTTAGCATGTTCTGATATTGACTAATATCAGAACCAGCAGTCAAATTTTCAGGAACATATCATACTCTTGGCAGCCCATATCAACACTTATTCTACAAATTAAAGTCATAATGTTTTAGTCAGACTTTGCTTACTATGATATCTTTTTCTAATAAATTCAAATTCTCACACAAGCAACTGGATGTACTTTCAAGTTCTGTTGGCCTACATTTCATTTAGCTGGAATGTGAAGGAAGTCAGGAATGCTGAAATTTGTTAAAATGATTATAAGTATCTTGAATAAAATGAAGCTGACTCAACACATTCTTCAATATTAATATATTTTTATTCATTTCATGAAAGAAGCATACGTCAACTTAATCGGATTCTGGCATTCCTGGATTCCATTGCATTTCAGCCAAATGAAATGTAGACCAGTGAAACTAAACATTCAGTAGGAGCAATAACAACATTTTCAAGATGGCTGCTCTGGTGGCCATATTGAATATTTCAGCAGGACTACATTCATTTACGACAAACTAGAACTTGGGATGAATGTATGTGCAAAGTTTCGCCACATTTCTCTAAGTAGCTTAGGAAGAGCTGAAATAACAAACTTGTGTTACTGGACAGAAGGATGAAAGACATCAGCCATCCCACAAGATCTTCTGGTATATAACCAAAAACATGTGGATAATTATTCTGATAATGATACTTACCATTTGAATTTTTCAGCCATGCCCCTTTGACTGCAATCACTGGGTTTCCACTCAAGTCAAGATTTTCAACCTTTTAATCAAAAGAAAAAAATTACTATAAATTTGCACCAGAAAGCAGTCAAACTGTACAGGCAAGAACATGATATACCTTAGTATAAAAAGGAGTGCAAATAACCCCTGACCACCCAAAAACCCTCACATCTATTCAGAGAAAATATCTTTGTCATCACTTTACTCAACACAGTACATTCATCACTATACTACTTACAGTCTTACTAAAAAAACAATGACACCTGATTCCAGACTGATACTATAATACAATAAGAGTTTCAATTATGCTCATAAAATATCCCTGTGATTTTGTGAAGTACCAAAAGTTTTGGTAAAATAAGGATATTTTAGTCCTGTTTTTACTAGGGACAGATGTAAAAATATATGACTTAGGCATGGGATCAATTAGAATATGCAGAGAAGTGCCTTTTAATTTTGTGGCAAACTTTCCAGGCCTATATTCAGCATAACATATGACAATGAACATGTGTGTGTGATTTGGATTTTTAATTTAGCTTTAAAAAAAATTCAGTTATATTTCTATGATGTCTGCAGTATGGCAGTTTATAGTGATGTCTTATTAACACTGGGGCATCATGCCGGAGACAAGTAGCATGCATGATGTCCCACCCAGTCACATTATTCTGACACCAGGCTGACCAGTCCTAACACTAACTTCTTAATGCTGAGTACCTAGCAAGGCTGCTGTTAGTACCATTTTTATAAAACATTGTTGGTATGACTCGGACGGGGTTTAAATCAGCAACCTCCTGATTCCAAGGCAGATGCTCTAACTGACAATTAACATATATCAGCTCATTCCTAGCAAACAGTCCACTTTTTGCAAACAATGTTCCATCTTTGGAGATTTAAATGGATTTGTTATTCAACATATTCATAGATCCATAAGAATGGAAATACAAATAATAAATGCTATCAGAATGATCTCATTATAACCATTTTTAGCAGTTGCTTTACTGTTAGTGGAAACTGCAAAAAAATAAACAGCAAGATACTTTTAAATTTAAAAAACTGCCAAATTTTCCCTTAACAGTTACTTGCAACTGCTAATAAAATAACTGCTAAGGCAGTTATGGAATTACTCCTGGAGGTACTGCTAAGAATAATAAGCTGGTTAGGAGTGTTAAAATATTGTCTAAAAATTAAGAACTGAATAACTGTCGCCTAGTTACTGCTTAATTGAGCAGTTAATCACTGTGACTTGGGTACCTAAGTTAGAAGCAGCCAAATAGACTGGAAAGTCCTAACTGGGCAGTCTCAGAATGCTAACTTGATCATCCCAGCACAGATACTGAGACTGGGGATCTTGACAGGGAGCGAAGCTACTGAAAGAATCTGGGGTTTTTTCTGACATATTTTTATTCCTTCAAAGGAAAAGTTCCTGAAACGGAAAGCAATAAAAAAATACTAAAGATGATGATGAATGGTGTGTGACCTTCACAAGACTATTGATGATAATGAATGCTGTGTGACCTCCACAAGACTGTTGATGAGAATGAATGGTGTGTGACCACCACAAGACTAATGATGAGAATTAATGGTGTGACCTCCACAAGACTACTGATGATTATGAATGGTGTGTGACCTTCACAAGACTATTGATGATAATGAATGCTGTGTGACCTCCACAAGACTAATGATGAGAATGAATGGTGTGTGACCTCCACAAGACTAATTGATGATAATGAATGGTGTGTGACCTTCAAAAGACTATTGATGAGAATGAATGGTGTGTGACCTCTACAAGACTATTGATGAGAATGAATGGTGTGAGAGCTCAGAAGAGTGTCTTATATATTCAATCCTATGAAATAATGCAGTTAAGCATATTCTTTTATTCAATACAGATATGGAGGCCACAAAAATTCTGTATGTGAAGCAATTTGTAAATAATACCTGCCTTAAAATTCTGGAAACTCACAAAATAAATTATACTGATGATATGGGGTACTAAAATTCTGGAAACTCACAAAATAAATTATACTGATGATATGGGGTACTAAAATTCTGGAAACTCACAAAATAAATTATACTGATGATATGGGGTACTAAAGTTACTATTACCTACTTATTAGCAAAGAAATGGAAGGATATAATATAATTTGAGCAATTTATACCAAAGTCTTATAAAAATGGTACTAACAGATAAAATGGCACAACATATAGCTCAAATCTAACAATAAGGTTTATTCAAACACTCAATTTACAATGTATTGAGAGTATTTTTCACTAGAATAATACATGTATAAACAAACAGATCTAAATGCCTGAATGCATCATGGGACATGAGAAAAGGCAGTTTGTCCATAAACAAAAATGAACACATCCAATGTGAACAATGACATTTAAGAAAGACAGCTTTATAGCATGTGAATATGATATTATCATAACCTGACTGGGTCATGTTTTTTCTGCTCATGATTGTCTTTGAACTTTCAATCAAATAGAACGATGGAATTTTCTGATTTGAAAGATGGTATTTTTAGTCCAAAAAAAGGTAAAGAAAGTAATAGCGACAATTGATGTTAAAAACAAGATTTTCAAGATGGTTGTTGTTGTTGTTATGGGGTTAATGCCATTTTTCAGCACAAGATAGACTATGCATGGCAGCCAGTATTAATGGTGGAGGAAGAACCCGGGAAAACCCCAGGAAGAACCACCAACCCACGAGAAGCTACTGGCAAGCTTTCTCACATACCCACATTGGCCGAATCCTAGACTCGAACCCACGTAGACAGAGGTGAGATAGCAGTGATCTATAACGGAGAGTGCTTTAGATTTTCAAGATGGCTGCTGACTGGCAGCAATATTGGATATTAGAGCAGCACCATTCTCATTTAGGACCATAGAATGAATCAGACTGCAAATATTCATGGCAATCCTCTAAGCAGTTTAGGAGTAGTAATGTCTGATCATAACAAACTTGTGCTAATAGGAAGACCAAAAAATGCCAAACCATCTCATAAATTCTTCTGGTCTATGATAATCTGAGCTATAAAAAAATCCAAATACTTGAAAAGCTGACACAAATTGTTTAAATAACACAAAAGTAAAAAACTTTTGACCTAAGCACATGAACATGAATGATATTCTGCATATGATCCTTTGACTTTTGACCTAATCACATAAATGACATTCTGCATATGATCCTTTAACTTTTGACCTAAGCACATGAACATGAATGCCATTCTGCATATGATCCTTTAACTTTTGACCTAATCACATGAACATGAATGACATTCTGCATATGATCCTTTGACTTTTGACCTAATCACATGAACATAAATGACATTCTGCATATGATCCTTTGACTTTTGACTTAATCACATGAACATAAATGACATTCTGCATATGATCCTTTGACTTTTGACCTAAGCACATGAACATGGATGACATTCTGCATATGATCCTTTAACCTTTGACCTAATCACATGAACATGAATGACATTCTGCATATGATCCTTTAACTTTTGACCTAATCACATGAACATAAATGACATTCTGCATATGATCCTTGAACTTTTGACCTAATCACATGAACATGAATGACATTCTGCATATGATCCTTTGGCTTTTGACCTAATCACATGAATATGAATGACATTCTGTATAACAACCTTTGACTTTTGACCTAATCACATGATTATCAATGACATTCTGCATATGATCCTTTAACTTTTGACCCAAGCACATGAACATGAATGACATTCTGCATATGATCCTTTAACTTTTGACCCAAGCACATGAACATAAATGACATTCTGCATATGATCCTTTAACTTTTATTACCAAAAAATAAATTCACCCCCACCCCCTGCCAAATTAAAGAAAATGACATTAGCTTTTATGTCATCTACAGAGTCATGTATATAAGCCTACAAAATTACCTTTGTTTATATGAAGTGGTTCTTTGGGTAATCATTCTAATGTGATCAAATAAAAATGATCCAAGCCCACCCCCCTGCCCAAATAAATATAAAAACTGCAAAATATTGGTTTAACAGCTGGAAATTCTACTCAAGTAATCTACATAAGCATAGAATGATGCTGATAAAATTTCAGTTGTCTAAGTGTTTTTGCATAACAGTGTAAATGAACTTTCTATGACAGACAGACAGACAGACAGACAAGCTGGAGAATATAAATAAGATGTCCCTGCTTCTATCGGTGGAAACATGACAAAAAATCACTTACATCTTTCATACTTAATGTCAGTGGTACCATATTTTTGGACCGATCGACAATCTGAACTTCTATTCTGCTCCATTTTCCAATTGTCTTAAGCTGGTGGTCCTTGACAACACCAATAACATCTATAAGGTAAGCATAATTCCATTATTAGTCATCATCAACAATATGCCAAGTTAAGTTACTCTGTAAACTCACTCAGCTTTGAGAATGGGGAAGTCATTATCATTTGCGGAGCTTGGAACTTCAAGCACCTCTGGGTCTCCTGTGGCGAAGGAGCACCTTGCCCTTAACACAGATGAAAAGTTTGTAGTTTATTTTTTTCTGTAACTAATCTCACTATCATATTTTCTAAATAATATATGGAATGTTGAAAGCCATTTACTTGGACACAAAACTGCTTTGTAATAAATGTACATACAAAATATTACAAAGTCTCTAAGTACTTATGAATTATTTAGCAGTACACGTGTATGCAGAAACATGAAAATTAGGTCATTAACGTTTAAAACAATTCAAAAAAGACAATTCACTATCAAATTATTACCCTTGGATCTTAACTTACCATGCTGCATGAACTCATAAACTGCAAGGTAGGTGTGAAAATGCAGATCTGCAGAACATTTTGTATGTGCTTATTTACAGAACATTTTGCATGTGCTTGTTTACAAAACATTTTGTATGTGCTTGTTTACATAACATTTTGTATGTGCTTGTTTACAGAACATTTTGCAGGTGCTTGTTTACAGAACATTTTGCATGTGCTTGTTTACAGAACATTTTGCATGTGCTTGTTTACAGAACATTTTGCATGTGCTTGTTTACAGAACATTTTGCATGTGCTTATTTACAGAACATTTTGCATGTGCTTGTTTACAGAACATTTTGCATGTGCTTGTTTACAGAACATTTTGTATGTGCTTGTTTACAGAACATTTTGTATGTGCTTATTTACAAAACATTTTTCATGTGATTATTTACAGAGCATTTTGCATGTGCTTATTTACAGAACATTTACATGTGCTTGTTCATAGAACATTTTGTATGTGCTTGTTTACAGAACATTTTGTATGTGCTTGTTTACAGAACATTTTGTATGTACTTGTTTATAGAACTTTTTGTATGTGCTTATTTACAGAACATTTTGCATGTGCTTGTTTACAGAACATTTTGCATGTGCTTGTTTACAGAACATTTTGTATGTGCTTGTTTACAAAACATTTTGCATGTGCTTGTTTATAGAACATTTTGCATGTGCTTGTTTACAGAACATTTTGTATGTGCTTGTTTATAAAACATTTTGCATGTGCTTGTTTACAGAACATTTTGTATGTGCTTATTTACAGAACATTTTGCATGTGCTTGTTTACAGAACATTTTGTATGTGCTTATTTACAGAACATTTTGCATGTGCTTCTTTACAGAACATTTTGCATGTGCTTGTTTACAGAACATTTTGTATGTGCTTGTTTATAGAACATTTTGCATGTGCTTGTTTACAGAACATTTTGCATGTGCTTGTTTACAGAACATTTTGCATGTGCTTGTTTACAGAACATTTTGTATGTGCTTATTTACAGAACATTTTGCATGTGCTTCTTTACCGAACATTTTGCATGTGCTTATTTACAGAACATTTTGCATGTGCTTCTTTACAGAACATTTTGTATGTGCTTATTTACAGAACATTTTGTATGTGCTTTTTTACAGAACATTTTGTATGTGCTTATTTACAGAACATTTTGCATGTGCTCGTTTACAGAACATTTTGTATGTGCTTGTTTACAGAACATTATGTATGTGCTTGTTTACAGAACATTTTGCATGTGCTTGTTTACAGAACATTTTCTATGTGCTTGTTCATAGAACATTTTGCATGTGCTTATTTACAGAACATTTTGCATGTGCTTGTTTACAGAACATTTTGTATGTGCTTGTTTACAGAACATTTTGTATGTACTTGTTTATAGAATATTTTGTATGTGCTTATTTACAGAACATTTTGCATGTGCTTGTTTACAGAACATTTTGTATGTGCTTATTTACCGAACATTTTGCATGTGCTTCTTTACCGAACATTTTGCATGTGCTTATTTACAGAACATTTTGCATGTGCTTATTTACAGAACATTTTGCATGTGCTTCTTTACAGAACATTTTGTATGTGCTTATTTACAGAACATTTTGTATGTACTTGTTTACAGAACATTTTGTATGTGCTTGTTTACAGAACCTTTTGTATGTGCTTGTTTACAGAACATTTTGTATGTGCTTGTTTACAGAACATTTTGTATGTGCTTGTTTACAGAACATTTTGTATGTGCTTGTTTACAGAACATTTTGTATGTGCTTGTTTACAGAACATTTTGCATGTGCTTGTTTACAGAACATTTTGTATGTGCTTATTTACAGAACATTTTGTATGTGCTTCTTTACAGAACATTTTGTATGTGCTTATTTACAGAACATTTTGCATGTGCTTGTTTACAGAACATTTTGTATGTGCTTATTTACAGAACATTTTGCATGTGCTTGTTTACAGAACATTTTGCATGTGCTTGTTTACAGAACATTTTGTATGTGCTTATTTAGAGAACATTTTGTCTGTGCTTCTTTACATAACATTTTACATGTGCTTGTTTACAGAACATTTTGTATGTGATTGTTTACAGAACATTTTGTATGTGCTTATTTACAAAACATTTTTCATTTGATTATTTACAGAATATTTTTAAGTGTTTATTTACAAAACATTTTGCATGTGCATATTTACAGAACATTTTGCATGTGCTTGTTTACAGAACATTTTGTATGTGCTTGTTTACAGAACATTTTGCATGTGCTTGTTTACAGAACATTTACATGTGCTTGTTTACAGAACATTTTCTACAGAACATTTTGCATGTGCTTGTTTACAGAACATTTTGTATGTGCTTGTTTACAGAACATTTTGCATGTGCTTGTTTACAGAACATTTTGCATGTGCTTGTTTACAGAATATTTTTAATGTGCTTGTTTACAGAACATTCTGTATGTGCTTGTTTACAGAACATTTTGTATGTGTTTGTTTACAGAACATTTTGTATGTGCTTGTTTACAGAACATTTTGTATGTGCTTGTTTACAGAACATTTTGTATGTGCTTATTTACAAAACATTTTTCATTTGACTATTTACAGAATATTTTTAAGTGTTTATTTACAAAACATTTTGTATGTGCATATTTACAGAACATTTTGCATGTGCTTGTTTACAGAACATTTTGTATGTGCTTGTTTACAGAACATTTTGCATGTGCTTGTTTACAGAACATTTACATGTGCTTGTTTACAGAACATTTTCTACAGAACATTTTGCATGTGCTTGTTTACAGAACATTTTGTATGTGCTTGTTTACAGAACATTTTGTATGTGCTTGTTTACGGAACATTTTGCATGTGCTTGTTTACAGAATATTTTTAATGTGCTTGTTTACAGAACATTCTGTATGTGCTTGTTTACAGAACATTTTGTATGTGCTTGTTTACAGAACATTTTGTATGTGCTTGTTTACAGAACATTTTGTATGTGCTTATTTACAAAACATTTTTCATTTGATTATTTACAGAATATTTTTAAGTGTTTATTTACAAAACATTTTGTATGTGCATATTTACAGAACATTTTGCATGTGCTTGTTTACAGAACATTTTGTATGTGCTTGTTTACAGAACAATTTGCATGTGCTTGTTTACAGAACATTTACATGTGCTTGTTTACAGAACATTTTCTACAGAACATTTTGCATGTGCTTGTTTACAGAACATTTTGTATGTGCTTGTTTACAGAACATTTTGTATGCGCTTGTTTACAGAACATTTTGCATGTGCTTGTTTACAGAATATTTTTAATGTGCTTGTTTACAGAACATTCTGTATGTGCTTGTTTACAGAACATTTTGTATATGCTTGTTTACAGAACATTTTGTATGTGCTTGTTTACATAACATTTTGCATGTGCTTGTTTACAGAATATTTTTAATGTGCTTGTTTACAGAACATTTTGCATGTGCTTGTTTACAGAACATTTTGTATGTGCTTATTTACATAACATTTTGTATGTGCTTGTTTACAGAACATGTTGTACAGAACATTTTGCATGTGCTTGTTTACATAACATTTTGCATGTGCTTGTTTGCAGAACATTTTCCATGTGTCTGTTTACAGAACATTTTGTATGTTCTTGTTTACAGAACATTTTGTATGTGCTTGTTTACAGAACATTTTGTATGTTCTTGTTTACAGAACATTCTCTACAGAACATTTTGTATGTGCTTATTTACAGAACATTTTGTATGTTCTTGTTTACAGAACATTCTGTACAGAACATTTTGTATGTGCTTGTTTACAGAACATTTTGCATGTACTTGTTTACAGAACATTTTGCAAGTGCTTGTTTACAGAACATTTTGCATGTGCTTGTTTACAGAACATTTTGCATGTGCTTGTTTACAGAACATTTTGTATGTGCTTATTTACAGAACATTTTGAATGTGCTTGTTTACAGAACATTTTGCATGTGCTTGTTTACAGAACATTTTGTATGTGCTTGTTTACAGAACATTTTGAATGTGCTTGTTTACAGAACATTTTGAATGTGCTTGTTTACAGAACATTTTGTATGTGCTTATTTACAGAACATTTTGAATGTGCTTGTTTACAGAACATTTTGCATGTGCTTGTTTACAGAACATTTTGTATGTGCTTGTTTACAGAACATTTTGCATGTGCTTGTTTACAGAACATTTTGCATGTGCTTGTTTACAGAACATTTTTTATGTGCTTATTTACAGAACATTTTGAATGTGCTTGTTTACAGAACATTTTGTATGTGCTTGTTTACAGAACATTTTGCATGTGCTTGTTTACAGAATATTTTGTATGTGCTTGTTTACAGAACATTTTGTATGTGCTTGTTTACAGAACATTTTGAATGTGCTTGTTTACAGAACATTTTGCATGTGCTTGTTTACAGAACCTTTTGTATGTGCTTGTTTACAGAACATTTTGTACGTGCTTGTTTACAGAACATTTTGTACGTGCTTATGTACAGAACATTTTGAATGTGCTTGTTTACAGAACATTTTGCATGTGCTTGTTTACAGAATATTTTGCAAGTGCTTGTGTGCAGAACATTTTGCATGTGCTTGTGTACAAAACGATTCATCCCAAGTATGAGGAGAATCTATGATTCTGGAAATATTTGCTATTTTTTAAAACAAAATCTTAAACTGTTTGTGATAATGCTGCCAACAATTGCAGAAAAGTAACTGCTGCATCTCACCTTTCCCACTAAGGCGGGTGTGACAAAAATTGTGACAGGGATTAAATGGATTTCTCGGTACACAATATGAAATATTTTGACCAGAAGCACAACATATTCTGTGGGCAGCACCTTAGAATTTATTATTATATGCTCATTTTTTTCCGTTAACTTTACATTGTCCGAATCGTTCAATATTCCCCGATACTGAATGTGCGCGACAATACACATATAGCATTGACGTGAATGAAGGAAGTACTTTCTATTGTAAACAAACAATGACGCAGACACCAGCACTCTTGATTTGTAAACAAATCATGTACACTTGTGTAAGAGGCTCTTTATGTTGTGGTTATTTAAATTTGTTTCTGAATGAACTAAAACATGTTACGTGGACTGCAAAAAAAAAAAAAAAAACCCAGCTGTTTTGACACATTCTTCATTGATAGAATGTTACGGATTTAGGCTAGCTACATTATATAAAAGATGGATGATTATGTCCTTACAAATAACATACAAGTTAAAAGGCATATACTGTCTTCTTTACCTTGTGATAAGAATGGCGAAATAAAATATACTTACTGTTTTACATCCTGAATTTCCTCAAAATGTTTTTTCTTAATTCTGCAATACCGAATTACATGAGCCATGTCATAGGTTTTCAATCTGGATTACACATTTCGAAAGTGTGCTGTAATTTCGAATATAAGTGCAATTGCATCCTCCTTACTGCACTCAAAATGAAATACACATTAAATTCCATAGCGTCTTTTTGAAAATTGCACTTGAAAGACATCATACTTTTCCCACATTATGATTTCAAACATTGAATGACAAAAACAGAAACACATTTGCAGACATAAACAATCTTCTCCCATGCCACTCAATCAGATGTATTTCATGTATTATTTGCACAGATGAATCCAGTCCAAAATCACAAACTTTCGTCGAATCGAAACAAAATACCAAAATATATTCACTCTAGATCAAATGGAAAAGCCGTTGCAATGCCCATTCATTCACAATATGACTGCAAATTTCAATTTTAACTAGACACACCATTTTCTTTCCAAAGTTATGTTGACCGCGCGACTAAGTTCAAATTTATCTGGGCGGAGCTATGTGCACATTAATAATGATGTCATTTTGTAATGTCAAATATGCGCTTGTGTATTTAGTTTGGAATACGGCATTCATTCCTTTACGTTGTTTCTTATAGTGTATTTCGTTTATATAATTAAACCTTGGGTAGAATAAAAAAATGAGCATATAATAAAAAGGTTACTGCATTTGTATGGGAAAATAGGAACTTGTTCTGTCGGAAGGATATACTGCACTCACAAGTTCGTGCAGTATTCATTCTGAAAACTCGTTCATATTTTCCCATACTAATGCAGTAACCTATAAATATGATATACCATAATTAACTTACAAAATCTTAGAAGAGGAAAAATTAATTATTTTTTATTTTCCCAAAACTTACAAAACCTAAAAAATTAACCTGAAATATTTGTTCCAGACTTCCATAATGAGAAATTAATGACAACACTCACTCCATGCCTGAATTCATGCCTGAACTAATATGTTAATTTGACCTCTTCACTTTGCATTGCTCAACCAGCATGATCCCAAACCAAAATGCATCCTTGCTGAAAGCTTGTGGCAAGCTTGCGGTAAGCTTGCGATAAGCTAGTTTGATGTTTATAAGCTAACATGGATGCTTGCGCAAGCTTGTACAAGCAAGTGCAGGCTTAGGCAAGATAGCTGGATATAACCGCAAGCTTGCACAAGCTTGCGCAAGCATGTACAAGCTTTCTTGTTTGCTTCAGAAATTAAAACTAGCTTGCACAAGCTTTCTTGTTTGTTTCATAAAGTAAAACTAGCTTGCGCAAGCTTACTTGTTTTCTTCAAAAAGTAAAATTAGCTTGTGCAAGCTTGTTTTCTTCTGAAAGTAAAACTAGCTTGCGCAAGCTTTCTTGTATGTTTCAGAAAGTAAATTTAAACTAGCTTGCAACAAGTTTCTTCATATATATATATATATATATATATATATATATATATATATATATATATATATATATCCATTGCTAGTGAAAGTTTGAGACCATGTATCCAAGTAGCAGGCACCATCACTGTCACGCCCCTACAAAAACAAATTTATGACTTGATGAACAATCATGAAGTGTTCATGGAAGTTCCTCAACTAAGTTCACGAACTTCAAGAATTTTGATGAATCATGTACTTGAAGTTCATGAACACACTGATGAATTTTTATGAACTATTATAATATCTTTGAAGTTCCTGAAATGTCATGAACTAATGGTTCATGAACAATTCAAGTACTTTGATGCAATACCACGGTATTTCTTAAAAAATGTATATTAAATATCTATATCATTATATTCATAAAATGTTCATGAAAATTTATCATACAAACTTTTCACAATATTAGTGAAATTTAAATAAAGGTGAATTTTTTCTTCTTTTTTTTAAATGATATACTGTATAAATGTTCATACAGATCTTTAATTCAATACTTGTTTACTTAACCTGAGTATTTCTGGATTAATATAGGAAAATATTTTCTGGCTAGCATCAACAAAATGTAATTGCTTTAAAAAGCTTTCAATGACTTTGTCCTAACGTTTTTTTTCTTCTCTCCATTACTGTTAAAAACTGCATATTCTATTGACTTAGTCACTGGTTGCCAATTTGCAGTAAAAACCGAAATATATTAACAACGATTATTCTGATTGGATGACTTTGAAAAAAGACGTGATATGATTGGTTAATATACGTGATCGATTTCAACAGTTAAGCTTCCTCAGAAACCAAAGATCATGCAGATGGTTAGGCAAAAACCTCGAACAAAAACCGTGGACTCCATGGAATGGACAGATGAGAATATTTTCAATATCATTTTTTTAAAGTAAGTAGAAGTGCAGAGAAGCGATTTTGAAGAATATGAAGGAAATGATTTGGTGAGAGCAAAATTAGGCGGAAAAGCGTACCAAGCCTGGATGACCAAAATTACGGTGAGTATCTTTTTCTTGGTCATTCGTGATTATTTCAGTAGAAGTTATTTGGATATTTTATTGGTTTATATATGTCATCATATTATTTATAACCAAGCCAATGACACGATTTTGTTCAGACCTAATTTAAACTTGCTCATCGAAGTTTTGAAAATCACTAAACATTATCACCCCCACCCCCCAGTTCTCGATACCAGACGTGGTACGATATCGATAGGAGATGAGATGTTCGAGATCGTTTTCTTTTACATGACATCACTATTTCTATAATCTGATGTAATTTGGAATTTAAAAAAAAAAAACCTTAAGAAAATAGTTAATGCGTGAAACTGTTCACAATAAAAGTGCAAGTAACAACGTGATGAAACCGGAAGCAGCTATACGCAACATGCGGAGTCGGAGTGGATGCATTAGTGACATACTAAGGGCCTATACCACGCAAGTCTGGCGTTTTATCAATAAAAAATGGCGAAAATATTTGAAAGCATGAAATAACCTTTATCTGTAATATATACGGTTATTTAGTGTAACGATGTTGTCAAAAAAAATGTAATATTTTACTGAATAAAACATCCGTCTCCTGTGACTATACCTATGGCTAGACAGATTCAGTTAAAATAAAACAGTGACAAAATTCTGCAATAATATAAATGCTCAGTATTATGTGTAAGGGATTAAATCATTTTTGAGTTGGATCATATTATTCCAGTAAGTAAAGTGGGGTACAATGATAATGTGCTAAAAGCTAAAAACAATGTTGATCAGAGATTATCTGTAATTAACTAACTTTACCTTTTTTTCAGACCAGACAGCAGAAAAGTAAAATTGTTAGAGGATGAAGTTTGTAGGTTAAGGAGGAAAATTTGAAAACTGGAGGATTCAAGATGGAAGAGACATTAAATTGTGACTGCTGCAACAATGTTAAAGATCCAAACAGTAATCGGATGGAACAGCTTAAGTTGCAGAAGGAGACATTCAGTAGTGACAATGGACAGGATTTGATTAAATTATAGACCCTGAACATCTTCACAAAAGAGTTATCAGACAGGTCAGTCTCTGGAAGAAGATTGGTCAGGAAAAACCCCAGCTGAAAGACAGCCCCATGACGATGAAATATGCTTCAACAGTTGATTGCAGGCAACTGCCCCAATATCTCTTGAACATTTTTCAAAGAAAAATTACAGAACATACAAAAAGTGTTGCTAAGGGTAAAAAAAAAAGAATATCACTTGTCAGTTTAAATTTATCTGAAATCAAATACAGTTTTTAAGATAATATGTTGCATTTTATACTGTATTAACCCCATCCCCCATCTAAGGTTATTGTATGATTCAGGATGAATAGGTATTTGTGACTTGTCAGGTAATCATATTTTGTTTTATAGGCACTGTTCATGAAGTCATGAATCATTGAGAAACTTTGTTCATCATAGTTCATGAATATGTTCATGCACTTGTTCATGAATGATGATGATACAATTTGTGGACTGTTTTCAGTTCATGCACATTCTAGAATAATTCATGAACCTTTTGATGAACTTTCATGAATGGTTCTTGAACCAAGTTCATGAACAGTTCATTCATTATTCATGATCATTTCATAGGGGCATGACACTTGCAGCTAGGGGAACACATAAAGCTTCTGCAGCCTTGGGTAAGTTTGCAGTGAATGAATAAACTTGAACAATGGAATTAAACTTAATGTTTTGGCGGAACAGATTTGTTTTCCACTGCATTGCAACTATAAGATTGCATTATTTAATCATTAAATATGCAGATTACTTCATTGGAATGAAGTAAAACTTTGCAATATATTATGATAATTTGGTCCACCAGGAGCAGTTGAGTCTAAAATGCATTTTTGGACAGGGGCCTTCGGACTCCCAGACCCCCCCATCACATTTTCAGGGTTTTTTTTGGAAGGGGGGAAAACACAATCATGAAAGCCCAGATGCTTGTAGCAAGAAATCTCTGCAAGCTTGCAACAAGCTAGTAACAAGCTTGCACAAGCTTGTGTATACTTGTACTAGGTAAATAAATAACAAGCTTGTGCATGCTTGTGCAAGCTTAAGCTTGCACAAGCTTAAGCTTGTGCATGCTTATGACACTTTTGTTAAATAATCTTGCACAAGCTTGCTGCAATGTTCCAAATACAAGCTTGCCGCAAGCTTTATAAATAAGCTCGCTGCAAGCTTTAAAACAAGCTTGCAATTTTGGTTTGGGATCAGAGATTAACTAATTAGTCATCCGCTCAGAACAAAGAAACCATGCCAATTAAAGCAGCTCAGAAGCTGAATACTAGTCACTGCTTTCAAAATGAAAAATAAATTACTGAAATAAATTGTCCCAAAACTTATAGAGCATTAAAAATTATTTTAAAAGATAATTTAGGTCAACCAAACATTAAGGCTGTCCCAACTTTTGTAATGTCCCAAAACATATGGTAAATATGGTAATCAGAGATGTAATTATATTTTCATGAACTGTGATTACATGTTCCCTTATCTGACTGTTTCCTTCAGTATATTTCACATTTCAAGTTCCCATGTCGTGATATTTATAGTATCAGCAGGCCTAGAATTTAGCATACATTTCTGTGTAGCCAGAAGGACTAGGAGATTAAGAAATTTACTAGTCCTTCTGAGACTTCACTAATCCTTCTTCGAGTGGCAACAACTGAAACTTTACCTGCCACTGGATTACTCAAATTATAAAAACAGTCTGACAAAAAATTTCTAACCTCAGACAAGCAGAATACCAATAGTTTAGAGCACTGATGAGGTTGCAAAATTTTAAAAAATGTCTGCATTTAAGAATTACTATTTAAAAGAATGTGATCAATATTTATACTTCATTGCTTCTATATTAAGATGCTATAGATGTTTTCCATATGGAAATTAACTTTTAAATTTGACAAATAATGCAATATCCATTATATTTTTTTGAGAATAAAGCAATTAAAAGGTTTATTGAAAATAATTTATTTCCCAATTATTAATTATCTCACAATTACTTTAAAAGTAGTATGGAGACAATCTCAGTGAGTACCCCATTGCATGATGACATACATCTAATTGATATGAAAATAAATACAAAAGGTTTTAACATAGGTCACTTAACACATTAACCCCTGGAGGTTTTTGTCATTTTCGCCTGAAAATCGAGTAGGAAACACATTTTGAAAGCTATTTCTGAATAGATCCAAAAACACTGAATCTCAGGTAATCTTTCAATAACATACCGCCTAGCTGTGTTAGAAACATCATTTTTCATTGGCTATTTGGCTCGCGCATGAGCAGAAGGGTAAAAGTTGGATTTTTTGTTTTGTTTTTTGTGTTAAACAGATCCATTATTTTTTTATTGAGACCACTCTTTATTTCAAATGCCCATCTTATCCTACTTTTTGCAAAGGTTCATCTGTCTATTTGCAGTTCATACCAGTTTGCCTTGTATCTGAGACCAAAAAGTTTAAAATTCAGACACAAAACCGGATTCTGACCACAGGTGAATTTTGGGTAGAAAAATACTGGGTCCCAAAAATGAGGTTCTTCCCTCTGTATTTTGTAGTGCGACTAGACATTCCAGATTTTTTGGTATCATTGTAGAGCTACATCTGTCTACCTTTCTATAATACCACCCATTTTAGTGTATCATGCATGACAATGGCGCTACAGAGCTTGCAGTAGGCTACTACCTCCTGCCACGTTAACTCATCGCTAGGGGTTAATGTGTTAAATGTACAAAGTATAGTGGTAAGAACAGACCAGATTAAGTTAATGTTGTCTTCCAAGGAAAATAATATACATGTTTTAGGATTCACTGAAACCAAATTAAATGCTAACCACAACAATAATCTATTTCACTGTCGAGGCTACAATAAACCATTACGTAGGGACAGAGACAGCAGGGAAGGTCTTGTTGCATACATTAGGGAAGATGTAAATGCTGAAAGGTGACTTGACTTGGAGTCGCATGAAATTGAGAGTATCTGGGTGGAAATTTCTCAAAATAATGCAGTATCATTCCTAGTTGGTTTCATTTATAGGCCACCTTCCTACAAAGGAATTTGGAATGATAATTTTTTGAAACAAATGGAAAATGATCTTGCACAGGAGAAAGAAACATATATACTTGGCAATGTAAATAATGACCTTCTCAATACTCAAATAATAAAATAAACTAGAGACAAACAGTCATACATATAATTATATTGTTATAAAGGATATACAATATATCAATTTAAATTATACAATTTTATATAGTGCATTAGCATTAAGTCCATTAGGATACAGAGTATCTAACTTATGAATCCAATAAGTTTCTTTTATGAGTCTATTCATGTCACAATGCACAATATCTATTGGCATGAAAGAAAAATCAAGTAGAGAGTGATTATTGGTGTTAAAGTGTGTTGAAACATTAGAGGAAAACTGAGGATCTCTATAATTTTTTATATGAAAGCGATGATTATTCATTCTCTTAGAAACTTGTTGTAGTGTTTGTCCAACATATTGCATGCTACATTTTTTACAGGTTATTAAATAAATCACATCAGCTGATATGCAGTTAGTGTTATCGCGTAGAGAAAATACATCTTTTGTTATTAGCACTACTGAAAGAAGTACTTTCTCTTATGTTTGCACATTGAGAGCACCAGTGTCTGTTACATTTAGATGACGAAAAGTGTATCGGCGTTTGTGTTTTTTTTTATCATCACAATACTCAAATAAGGAACAACTGGATGGGATTTATTGAATCATTAGGCCTAGACCAGCTGATAAATGAGCCTACAAGGGTAACAGAAAAATCAAGCACTCCTGTTGATCACATTTATACCAACCTATGTCCAGACAATGTGGCTTGTGTTAATGTACCAAATGTTGACAGGAAAGGTTAAATGCAAGTGAAATAAGAAAAATACACAAAACTATCACTTACAGATTGCTCAAGAATTTTAATGAAGAACAATTTCGCAATGACCTATGTAAAGTTCCATGGAATATGATAAAAAATTTGGATGACACAGGCAAAGCTCTGAGGGTGTGGACTGGCTAATTTATGGATATAGTCTCTAAGCATGCACCACTGTAAGTACATCAAGTAAAGAATGAGATCCAACCTACTAAAATCCTAGATGCTATGAAAACAAGACACCAATTTAAGGCTATGGGAAACTATGCACAATATAAAGAAAGGAGAAATAAAATATGATTAAAAAAGCTAAAGTCTTCAATGAACTCACTGGAGGAACATACAAGGATCAGACAAATAAAATTCACTCATTTCCAGTGTTTCCCTTTACGCACATTTGTGCGTCAGGTACGCATGCTGGAGAAAATTGAAGCACACATTTTGTTACCATGCGGATTTTTTGACACAAAGGATTTTCATAATATGTTCATAATTTATTTAATACCCAATGCATTGGGCCCTCGTTCGCCATAAGCTATCTGGAGAACACATTATAACCTAAGACATTATTTCACAACATAGAAATCAGTAAACTTGCAGAGACAAATGTGTTATTTGGATTACAAAGTCAGCGGGTCATTGCAGATTTTATTGGTTTTTAACTTTTACTGCAATAAAAGAAAGATCTTAAAGTTCAAGTGTAACTTATTAGAAAGAAGATGAATCAGTATCCTCCTTGATATTTGGATAAATGTGTTCTAGGGCAAAGTACAATGAAACTATGATAGTACACATTTGATGAAAGGCAGTAAATTAACTCCCATTTGGTTAAAAAGATTTGTTTGGCTTTTTGTATTGGCTTATATGTAATGTGTTGGGCTACAATATTGTTGAGGAGACTGTTAAAAAAGAAAAATGAACTAATTATTCTTTGAATGGACAATGCATTTGTTTGTTAATTGTTCATGTTGGTGTAGTTGTATGTTTAGAGAGAGAGAGAGTATGATGTGCAAGTTGCAATATCCTATTTCAAGCTGAAAAAGTACAAGTCATATGAAAATTTGTCAGTACATTTTTGACCACCACATTTTTTATTTGACCCCCAGTTTTGACACCTAGGTTTTTTTTGTACCCTCAATTTTACACCCCTGGGGGATACACTGCATTTCTGGTAAATGACACCAGTCACTGATGACACTGACACTGCAAATGTTTTCAATGATTTTTTCACCAACATTACCACAAAGTTAAAAGAAGCAGTGATAGAAAACCTCTTTAATAAACAAAGTTCTGCAGCAGCAAAATCTCTAAGGAGGTATTTTTCTCTATCCCACCAGTATCAAAAAACTTTGTTAAAAAATGTCTCAATGAACTTGATACCAAGAAAGCTACAGGACTTGATCAGATTGGTCCACAACTCATTAAATCTTCTGCCTCTGCTATTTCTGATAGCATAACATTCATAATTAATTTAAGTATTGCAACCTCATCTGTCCCTAAAATATGAAAAAAAACTGCAAAAGTAACTTCTATTCACAAATTTGGTTCTAATGATGATGCTGATAACTACCGTCCAATCTCCATACTACCAAGCTTGTCAAAATTAATCGAAAAACATATCCATGACTCATTCATGTCATATTTAACCAAACACTTGCTGTTACACCCTAATCAATCAGGCTTTAGACAGAAACATTCCAGTGAGACTGCCTTCATCTCCCTAACTGGTAAATGGCTTCAAGCACTTGACCAAGGTAGGATCTGTATTTGTAGATTTCAGGAAAACTTTTGACATGGTCGATCATGAAATCCTTTTGAAGAAACTGAAAGTCTACCAATGTGATGAAAGCATAATTAGAGGGTTTTCTTCATACATGTACTTAAGTGAGAGATCATGTTTACATAAATAATGTTTTGTCTGAACCTGGAACAATTAGATATGGAGTACCACAAGGCTCAATTCTAGGTCCATTACTATTCATTTTATTTATTAATGACCTACCACTTTTACTGAGAGACTCAATATCATCTACAGATCTCTATGCAGATGACACAACATTCTCAGACATCCAAAACACAAAGCATAAACTGGAAAAAATCTTAACAGGATGCCCTAAACAAACTGGACAACTGGTGCACATGCAATGGCATGGTGGTAAATACTGGTAAAACTAAAATATTACTTATCTCAACATGGCAAAGAAGGACAAATCTTGATAATGATGAACTATGTCTGACATGGAAGGATAAAACTTTGCAAATGGTCTGACATGATAGACTACTTGGTGTTTTGGTAGATAATAACCATGGACTGAATGTATCAAACATATCAGTAAAAAAGTTAATTCAAGTTTAGTAGGTTAAGACATCTCTCTGAAAGGTACAGAAAACTATTATATAACAGTTACATAAAACCCCATTTTGACTACTGTAATACGGGGCCCCGAGTGGTTTAAAGCACTCACCGTTACAGATCACTGCCATCTCACCTCTGTCTGTGTGAGTTTGAGTCACAGGCTCGGCCAACATGGTTACATGAGAAAGCCTGCCAGTAGCTTCTCGTGGGCCGGTGGTTCTTCCCTGGGTTTTCCAGGGTTCTTCCTCCACCAATTATACTGGCCACCACATATAGCCTATTGTGTGCTGAAGAATGGCGTTAAACCCTACAACAACAACAACTACTGTAATACAGTATGGGGTAATTCAAATAATAAAAGCATAGCACAGCCGGAACATCTTCAAAAAAGAGCATTTGGCCTAATATCAGTCCAGAAAGAAAGCAAGGAAAATTTAGCTGGTAAATTAAAAATATTATCTATTAAAGACCAAATCCATTTGAGAAAAGCCAAATTAATGTACAGGATATCCAATAACAGTGCTCCTGAATATTTATAGTCACTATTCCAGTATAGGCTACCTGCAATACTCCCCACCTGCGATCCATGTCTACCAAACGGTATAAAATTCCCAAACCAAATGAGGAATTATTTTTAAAAAAGTTTCCAATATTCTGGAGCTTTGCTCTGGAATAGTATTCCAATTGAGATTAGAAATGCCCACTCTATTTCCTACTTCCAAACCCAATATATCCAGTGGCTTCAGAGATGCAGCTAAAAGAAATAAATTCCTTTGTATGAGGGCCTCAAGGTAGATTAGTTCTTAGCTAATTGTGTTACCCTCTTTTATTGTTATTATTATTATTATTACTATTATTATTACCTACAAAACTATATAACACATGAAATAGATATTTTTGAGGGCTAAACCCCACCACTAATCTTTGAAGATGTGTATTTTACAAGTCTTACATGCATTTTGTTGTAATCATCATCCCTTGGTATTACATAATCTGGGTCTAAAGCTTCAGACCAGCTAGCTCCCACACCAAAACTGCCTACCCTTCTGCACATGAGATTCTCATGTGAGATCTAACTCAGGTTAGTCTCATGTGCAATTTAACATGCAAATTAGGTAGAACTCACGTAAGCAAATAGATTCTAATAAGAAAATCACATGTGCAGGAATTGTTAACAAGAGCAATATCTTGCTCACGTGAGCCACACCTTGCTCACGTGAGCCACACCTCGCTCATGTGAGCAAGATTTTGCTCACGTGAGCAGCATCTTGCTCACATGAGCAAAAACAACAAAAAACAACTATAGTATTTAGTTTTTATTGAATACAAGAATTAAACAGAGTAAGATCAATATTCAAATCTAATAATCATAAGCATATGATTTGAGTTCAATTAGTGATCTTTTAATAAGGTAAGACAACTAGAGTATGTATGTATGTATGTATGTATGTACCTGTTATATTAATACATCACATTTATTCTAAACACTTTAAGGTCATAATGAAAGATACTGCTGGAAATTTGCTTCACATGAAGACCATTCTTCACTGTTCCAGAAAATTCGAAGCAAACAAAACGTGTAATTGACATTCCTGCTTCTGAATTTCATTATTTGCCAGTCTGCAACAATATTTTCACTTGGAGATTGTTCTGTTTGAATCAATGCACTTCCTGTTGACCACTGAATTTAAGTTAGCAGGCTCAGTTTTAACTGTTGAAAAATGAAACCTGAAATGGAAATGAAAAGTTGGTAGAATTTTTTTTTGTTCTGATCACAGCATTTGAGACATTATGTAAGGTTGATTTTTAAAGATTCGTTTTACAAGGTAAAGACAAAATACATAATTGTAGTTTGGATTAGATGGTACTTTATCACAATGTGAAAATAGGAGCCAACTGTTTTCCCAAGGACACACTTACGCAGCCAACCCAGTCTGAAAATTCATCCTTTGGACTATGAGTCAACTTGCTCTACCAATAGAATTACCTTAGTTCAGTAGCAAACATATAAACTGCACTGTTGATGAGATACCTGCAAGTCATGTTGCATATTCCAAATTTGACTACTTCTGGATAAAGATGCCAACGTGTACCCGGGTATTCTCCCATAGATAATAACCTGGGTAATAAAACGAACAATTGGGTACCCGTTAAAAAAAAAAGTGTTCACAGGGCCTCATATGGTTGCTTACAATTTACTTGTCATACGTGGTCTGTATAATAATACAATCCTTTCTCAAGTGACCTATTTAAGAATCAACACTGATATTTCAAGCCTGACCATCCTAACTTCATGCCTGTCCATGGTTCATGTGCCAATTTTCTCATGACTTAAAACACTCTTGTTTTCAGATCCTGGTGACATTATCTGGGTCAAATAAAATTAAGCACAATATGAATGTCTGGTTTAACATGGCTACTGTAACATGCACTTCTTATACCACCATGTTAGGACAAAAAATGAATGAAATGGACAACTATACAGACTGAAATATAAAGATAAAAAAAGTTTGCTACTTAATAACAGTTTTGAAAAAATCAAATAAAAATTGATGCATTTATAACTTCTGCATGAATTTTACATCAAACAGTTCCAAGAAAATAGACAGGTTCTTGAATGTGAAACCATCTGCTTTAGATTCATTCTATTATGATACTACACACATAGCAGTCCAGCTTAAATAGAAAATAAATGGCACCAGATTAAAAAAAGAAGAAAAAAACAACAACAAAAATAACCCGGGATGTATCAATGCAACTGATGGATGTTATGTAACTGGAAAATGTTAGAGAAAAGAGATTTTGTTAAACTTAAAAACATGTTGCACTGGACTGTCGTTATGGGATGAACCATGGCAGGTTGAGGATAATACAATAATCAACATTTATGGACTTTATGACGATTCACGAAAGTTACTGTAGACATGTACACTAGTCGAAATGACTGTTATGCACAAATAATTTATCAGTTTCTTTTGTGTCTATTCTCATCCATACTACTAATCCACACGAGTTCAGCTGATTTGTGACAAAAATTATAACTGCATATACATTTTTCATACAGTTTTCTGTAATAATGGCATGTAATTTATACTCGTGCTCAGATTATGATTTTTGCCACTTATGTTAGTAATAATTATGCTTACAGCTCTTTTTGGGGTTGGAACATGTGAACCTACAACAAAGCAGTTCAGCTTCACATTTAATACAATTTCCTTTTGATTGTATACTCTGGTAACCAATCGTTAGGAATGATGGGTACACATTAGAAATTTCCCAAAAATTGACATCTCTACTTCTGGAACAGTCCTCTGGAAGATTTCTCCAAAACTTTTAAGATAAATTTTTCCAAAATATGTACATTTGCAATATATAAAGAAATTCAAAATCTGGTTTCCAATTTTTATATTTAAAAACAAAGATGTATTGGGGGTCAAATTTTAGAGTCTGAAATGCATATGTTATCATTTGTATTACATCAAAAGATTTGAAGCGTCTTATACATACCCTTTACTGGAGTTGGAATTTCCTCTAGCATGGCAATGCAGTTTTGTCTGACTTCTTCCTGTTGCTGTCAATGTTTTGCACTTCTTTCAAATGATTGCTAACTTTGTTGTGTTCATTAAATTGTGACCTTCATGAAATTTAATCTGTAAAAAGATAAAAATTAGTATAATTGATCTTTTTTTAAAATCTATGCAGAACAGAAAGAATGAACTGAAATGAGAAAACGATTTGGTTGGCAAAAGAGTCCTAGTCTATAAGTGTATATAAGCATTAAGAAAAGCTGTAATCCTTATCCAATTAAATCTCTATTTTAAATTTACCAATCAAAATATTTGACAGACAGGGCAAATGTCTTTTAGGAATAAAATCATGAATTAAGCTACTGCATTTGGTTCTCAATTGTGTATGCTTATCTTGATCCACCCAATCAGCAATAAAATAATACGAAGAACATTTATGTTTGTACATACTGTTTCAATCGGTAACGCAAGTGCTCCTCACTGAGGCGCCCGCATTATTATTGGGGGTGGGGGTAAGAGCCAGACATGGTTGCACAGTTGAATTGTGGAAGGCTTAAATATTCGATGATAGTGTGGTGTAGATATCATTTTTGGAAACAGGAGGCTGAATTATTATCTTTAAGTAAAATCTGAAACAAACCCTTGGCTCAATTTTAAACGACCATGCGAATTTATGCTTATGCTTATAATGTCGATGATTCAGGCTATCCACTTTGATCATTCTATATGCGAAAATTGTAAAAAGAAATGAGAAAAAGTAACTTACCTCTTTCTCGGCAAAGAACCAGTCTTTCATAATCCTTGAATCTTCCCTAACAGCACGTCGACGTCTTCTGTTTCGTACTGGACATTAACATCAGTACCGACGTGGACATCTTTAGATGTTGGTGTTGGTTTCTATATTTTAATAATGTCCACACTCTTGCTGTCAGAATGTTTTAAGAGCAAACATGTTGCAGGAGAATATTAAATAACTTTCTTCATAAACAGCGTGGCCCTTGCTAAGAGAACATGGCCCGCGCGTAAATTTCTCTGTTCGGTTTAAGAGTGCTATTCTACATGTACACTGTAGGTCAACATCCAGCATCTGTTGAGTTTATCTGAGGCGCCATAAAGGGTAAATTATTAGTAAACACGTTGTTGTACGCTAGGGGCTTGTATCATTGATTACAATATAAAAGTCAGTCATACATTTAGTATAAAAATAATACTTTTATTATTTTATACTACTGTATGACTGACATTTAAATTGTAAGGAAACGATGCGAGCCCTTCTGGTTTTACACTCCTTTGTACACATGTACTCGGGTATTTCTTAATGTTATATTTTATTTATCAAATAAATGCTATTTTATTATCTGATGTTTCATAAAAACTGAGCTATAAGTGAATTCATATCATTAATAAGTTAATTAACATAGACCAAGTTAATTTTGATGTTTTTACAGTAGCTTGTGCCGAGCCATGCCCCATAGGACACTCGGTTCTAACAAGCCGATTCTTCCACCGTGTACTCTTATAACCTGGGTCACAGAAAAGTTAACGGAAACGTCAGTGATTTGTTTTGTGATTATTTCAAAAGGAAATTTCTTTTATAAACTTTGAAATGACACAATCAGAACATTTAAAAGGCTGCAAATAAGCAAAATTTTCCATTGCCAAGAATATACACGTGTAAAACAGTGCGAAACAGCTACACAACCAAACACGACTGGATTAGGCAGTTTCTTACGGATTTATTAAATTTTTTTATGTACAGTACATGTTTTTTTTTATACTGATAATGTACATATGCATAGGAAATGGGGTTGGGGTGCAACCTCGATAATAATTTGTCTAATATGTAACCTGTTCGACTGTTCAGTTGGCGTTTGAATTTTGGCGGACACTAGACAAAATGTTTAATGTTACCCCGCGTATTTCTTTGATGCCAGACATTCAACGTCGGTGGACAATGTTTTATTAAACACGTTAATATTATTAATCCTTTATGGTTTCTGCGTGGATTAAACATAGGCCGTTTTATAGAATATGGGGAGGGGGGCGTCAAGCGTACGTACGCGGGGGGGGGGGGCGTAATAAAAAAGTATGCATGCGTGGGGGGGGGGGTCAAGCTTTGCCAGATTTTTTGTGTACGTCCTAAATGGATGACCCATAAGCCGAATTACACAATTCAGTAAGTATAAGATTGTATTGACTTTTTGTGCGAATGTTAGGCATGGAAGAAAACGACGTAGTTTATGTAATTCTCCAATTTTTCTGGACAATGACTTGAGAGTTTATTAGGCCAAAAGGACTGTGCATCAGTGGGGGTTTTTTTTCAGATATGTGGCTATGTATTTGTTTTACAATTTTATAGTGGGGTTTTAGAAGTTTGTGAATAAAGGAGCTGCATCATATGTTTATGGAACATAAGATTCATTTTAGGGCAAAAGTTTTATTTCCTTTTTATATTTGTAAACTGTGTATTTTGGGGAGAGAAACATTTCACCTTTTTACGGATTACTTTATTAAACATTAACCACGATCAGTATGCAAGTTATTAACTCTATTCTTTGACAGCTGTTAAAGTTTAATGGGTAGTCTGGTTATACGAGACCTTAATTCTGAATTGTTTCATTTTATGAACAGTGAAATGAACCTTAATATGTTCAAATACAAGGAGCCTGTTGGGTCAAAATAAGATTAAAACTCACTGTGAGAAAATAAGTTGAAGATGTTTTAAAATTTAAAAAATACAACAAAGCAACATGAACAAGTACAAAATAGAAATTATGTCTATTTGACAATAATTGAGATGCTTGACATTCAACATTTACACAAAATATTTAAGTCCAAATTGCTCATGTGATAACTCACATGAGAAAATCCAACTTTGAATAAATTTGAAATAAGTGTTTAATCAGAATCAAAGTCCAAGTTTCTCACGTGATAACTCACGTGAGAAATTAGAACTCTGCTTTATTTTCAAACATGGTTGTATGTAATGGAAAAGAATGTTTTCTAAGTTCTACTTTCTCATGTGAAAATTTAGATTCTCACGTGAGCAAAATCTGCTCACGTGAGAATCAGGTTAGTTTTTCCTTGGCTCAAAAGATCTAACAAACTGCACACATGAGCCTGCAAAATCTACCCAATTTGCATACATTTCTAACAAGGTTCTCATGTGCAGCTTATGAGCAACTCATGTGAACTGGTCAGATTTTTCTGTACGGGAGTAGCTCTCCTTGCTTGTTATTAAGACGTGAAACAAATATTCTTTTTGTTGCTCTGATCTTAAGTGTTTGACTTAAGCAGCACACTTTGTTTGGAGCTGGAATTGTTAGAAGCTCGTTTCAGGTGAATTAAGTTGTTCTGTGACTGTACAGTGATACATTCTTGAGGGAATTGTTTGAAGCTCATTTCAGGTGAATTAAGTTGTTCTGTGACTGTACAGTGATACATTCTTGAGGGAATTGTTAGAAACTCATTTCAGGTGAATTAAGTTGTTCTGTGACTGTACAGAGATACACTCTTGAGGGAATTGTTAGAAACTCATTTCAGGTGAATTAAGTTGTTCTGTGACTGTACAGTGATACACTCTTGAGGGAATTGTTAGAAGTTCATTTCAGGTGAATTAAGTTACTCTGTGACTGTGATACACTCTTGAGGGAATTGTTAGAAACTCATTTCAGGCACATTAAGTTGCTCTGTGAGAGTGCTACACTGTAGCTTAAAGATTTAACATTTACTATAGTAGTAAAAAAATATTAAGCAATTATCAAAACAGAAGATCAACACTCTGCAATAATTAATATTTCTTGTTCTTTATCAGCAAGGAAAAAAGAAGTCACTATTTGCATTTCTGAGCATATGTCAGCATCTGAAAGTCTGCCACCTTATCTCATTTATCACAAATTTCTCAAATTGTACCCCAATATGGGATTAATGATAAGTTTACCCCAATTTTGGATTAATGATAAGTTGCTTCCACAGACATTTGAAACTTTAGGATACTTTCTCACTTATTAAACTTACCATATAATCTTCCAGGTTCAAGTTTATCAATCCCCACAAAATTATAACTGATCTCTGGGGGCAGATCCAAGTTGTCTTCTTCCTCACACAGCTCTATGTTGGTGTCATTTTCCAGTATCATATCATAGGCATTTCCTTGTGAAAATTTACTGTTGGCCTTCTTAATTGTAGCTCCACTGATGTAATATACCTGCCAAAATAATTACAATGGTCAGTTAAATAAAGAATTTCTAAAGAAATAGCTTCAGCCATGAACAGTGGTAATGGTTGTTATAATGGGCAGGAAGATAAAAATTACTTTTAAGGAGAAGTCACACATCTTTACTGTCAAGGTAAACCTTTAATATATTTCCAGTATGTAAATAAATGGTGAAAGTCTGAATTAAATCATTCATCTAAAAAGAAAATATGACATACACAACTCTGCTCCTCTGAAGTACAACAAGAGAAGAATTTTGTTTTTTTACAATGAAGGTCATAACTATGAGAAATTAAAATAGATGTGATGTGATGTCATTTTGATTTTTAACATAACTTTAACAATTTTTCAGTCATATCGCTACGATGTCTGCAATGTGCCAGTTTATAGCGATGTCAACACTGGGGCATCATGCCGCAGACATGTAGCATGATGTCCCACCCAGTCACATTATCCTGACACCAGGCCAACCAGTCCTAACACTAACCTCTTAATGCTTAACGCCAAGCGTGGCAGCTGTTAGTACCATTTTTGTAAGTCTCTGGTATGACTCAGTCGGGGATCGAACCTATGACCTCCCGCATCCAAGGCGGATGCTCTAACCACTAGGCCACCGGAGCGGTGAAATTAAAGTAGACAAAATCTACTTACAGTACAGTACCATCTCTTCTAATTTTTATATAAACAATAACAAATAATTCTGGATTTAAATAGTGTCAATTTATATGAATCCTCATTAAAAGCACACTCTTGCTGAGTGATGAAAAAGAAACTGAACTTTTTGTATCATAAGTCTTCATCTCCACACAAAATGGTTTCCATTATTAAGACGAAGAAATGGCACATCACTGCATGCATGCCGAGCTACAATGATTGTACACAAAGACAACAGATCATTCAAAATTAGATCATAAGTTGTGGAAAGCATATACATAATCATATGAAGCATATACATAATCATATAAAGCATATAAATAATCATATAAAGCATATACATAATCATATAAAGCATATACATAATCATATGAAGCAAGACAAAGATGTATCTTTATATAGCATACAAAAGACAAAATCCATCTGCATAAGAAAGGTTTACCTCCTTAATCCATGTAATTAATGACATTTTCGTGATGCTAAAATTCAGCTATGATTACTCTATAAGGCAATAAAGAAATGTATATGCAAATGGTTCTAACTATCACCAGCAATTAAGGAGATGTTTCTACTGTTGTGAACAATGACATAATGTGCAATCTTGCAGACAAACAAGTAAAATACAGTGTGATGACTGTCTAATTAAGGACATAAGTATAAACACTGTGTCATGACTGTTTAATTAAGGACATAAGTATAAACACTGTGTCATGACTGTCTAATTACGGACATAAGTATAAACACTGTGTCATGACTGTCTAATTACAGACATAAGTATAAACACTGTGTCATGGCTGTCTAATTACAGACATAAGTATAAACACAGTGTGATGACTGTCTAATTAAGGACATAAGTATAAACACTGTGTCATGACTGTCTAATTACAGACATAAGTATAAACACTGTGTCATGACTGTTAAATTAAGGACAAGTATAAACAATGAGTCATGACTGTCTAATTACGGACATAAGTATAAACACTGTGTCATGACTGTCTAATTACAGACATAAGTATAAACACTGTGTCATGACTGTCTAATTAAGGACATAAGTATAAACACTGTGTCATGACTGTCTAATTAAGGACATAAGTATAAACACTGTCATGACTGTCTAATTACGGACATAAGTATAAACACTGTGTCATGACTGTCTAATTATGGACATAAGTATAAACACTGTGTCATGACTGTCTAATTAAGGACATAAGTATAAACACTGTGTCATGACTGTCTAATTACAGACATAAGTATAAACACTGTCATGACTGTCTAATTATGGACATAAGTATAAACACTGTGTCATGGCTGTCTAATTAAGGACATAAGTATAAACACTGTGTCATGACTGTCTAATTACAGACATAAGTATAAACACTGTGTCATGACTGTCTAATTACGGACATAAGTATAAACACTGTGTCATGACTGTTAAATTAAGGACAAGTATAAACAATGAGTCATGACTGTCTAATTACGGACATAAGTATAAACACTGTGTCATGACTGTCTAATTACAGACATAAGTATAAACACTGTGTCATGACTGTCTAATTAAGGACATAAGTATAAACACTGTCATGACTGTCTAATTACGGACATAAGTATAAACACTGTGTCATGACTGTCTAATTATGGACATAAGTATAAACACTGTGTCATGACTGTCTAATTAAGGACATAAGTATAAACACTGTGTCATGACTGTCTAATTACAGACATAAGTATAAACACTGTGTCATGACTGTCTAATTATGGACATAAGTATAAACACTGTGTCATGGCTGTCTAATTAAGGACATAAGTATAAACACTGTGTCATGACTGTCTAATTACAGACATAAGTATAAACACTGTGTCATGACTGTCTAATTAAGGACATAAGTATAAACACTGTCATGACTGTCTAATTACGGACATAAGTATAAACACTGTGTCATGACTGTCTAATTAAGGACATAAGTATAAACACTGTGTCATGACTGTCTAATTACGGACATAAGTATAAACACTGTGTCATGACTGTCTAATTACAGACATAAGTATAAACACTGTGTCATGACTGTCTAATTAAGGACATAAGTATAAACACTGTCATGACTGTCTAATTACGGACATAAGTATAAACACTGTGTCATGACTGTCTAATTATGGACATAAGTATAAACACTGTGTCATGACTGTCTAATTAAGGACATAAGTATAAACACTGTGTCATGACTGTCTAATTAAGGACATAAGTATAAACACTGTGTCATGACTGTCTAATTACGGACATAAGTATAAACACTGTGTCATGACTGTCTAATTACGGACATAAGTATAAACACTGTCATGACTGTTTAATTACAGACATAAGTATAAACACTGTGTCATGACTGTCTAATTAAGGACATAAGTATAAACACTGTCATGACTGTCTAATTACAGACATAAGTATAAACACTGTGTCATGGCTGTCTAATTACAGACATAAGTATAAACACTGTGTCATGACTGTCTAATTAAGGACATAAGTATAAACACTGTGAAATGTTCAACAGAAATATGTTGTACATGTATTAGGATATGGGCAATGAAGATGAGGCAATAAGTTTAAAAACCAAACTTTCCAGAAACTGTAAAACATGCTAGTAGATCTACTAAGTGTGATTCTCTCATGCCTGGAGTCTTGTGGCAAAATGTGGTACAAATTGATAAATCAGTTTTTGAGAAGAAATAGTAGTGGCTTCTCTGTTTGCAGTATTCAATGCCAAACAATTTATGAGAATAACTCGTAAGTTTGAAAGATCTTGTTACTACAGAGCTCAGTCTAAATTTGGTAAGTTTTCTATTTTTAGTAACAGCTGCCATATCTGATAATAGTTGACATCATCTAAAAGGACTTCATGCCAGGAAGCTCATTTTGAAATTGGTCAAATTTTGTTGACCAGTACTGGCAAAATTCAAAACAAGGTTTTTCTTCATGTAGCGATATAAGCCCTATAAAATGGCAGATCTGCTTTACTGTAAACAAAATTAAATTACCCTGATGTCTGGATGCTGTCAAATTTTGTGGAGTGGATATTTGAGGTCATGTAAAGATTTTCTCTGTTTAGTAACAGTGATCATATTTTGTTTCTCATGACAAGGACAGTGTGGACATTGTCCAACATTTGATACCAGTACTGGGAGTGACGCTTCAGATGAACAAGCAAAAGGAATGCAAAATAATGGAATAATTGAATAGTTGATAATGATTCTAAAAAAAGAGTCTGGATGCAAAATATTTCATTTTATTGCAACTGTGTAGCAATTTAAAAGTAAAAATACATATCTTATGGTTATGTGAAGGCACAGTTATTTTAAATTCTTACCTGTATAAATTCTTAAATTGAATGAGAACTTGAGAAAACAATATGAGCAATAATTCACTATGAATGGGAAATACTAGCAAGAATCCACTATAGTACATGTAGTTTAAACCCTAACCATAACCCTAGCAAGAATCCACTACAGTACATGTAGTTTAAATGAATATAATGCTATTATGACTCTATGGCTTAAAACTAAGCAACAGAAAAAAGCAATAATCAACAAGTTTTGTGAAATTCAACAAATAATTTATTTCCAATGAATACAAAGTAAAAAATTTAAAAAAGAACTAACATTATTCTGAGCTAACTCTCAAATAGTCTAAAAGTTCTATTAAATATCCAAATATATAGAGCATTTCAAATGAATTCTAGCAGTGTTCCAAATAAATTCTAATTTTAAATGTGTTGCTGTGACAGTAATCTTGACTGTGCTAATGTGCCAACAGTCTTGATGTCTCACAATGTTATATTCCACAATGTCCTTGAATAAATTCACAATAATTCCTGGAGTTAGTCCTTGAATGAAGAAGCACTTTGTAATTCCAATGAATAATTTAAATAAACAAAATAAATCCTTTTAAATGAACACAACTAAAAGACTGGTGTTTAAATCAGGAACGAATAAATCCTGAAATAAATAACTTTATATAACTCCTCAACTATCCTATATTACAATTATCATTTATTGAAAATATTTTGTGAACTTAAAAGGAATTTTCCATCAAATTTGTAAACAACATCAGGTCTAAAACTGTATGAAAGAATGTGACAAAGACATGGTACTTGAATTCCAGTGGGGAATACCAATGTTTTGAATTTAAACTCAAGTAAACATGTTTACCTACAAATAATAAAAATCATAATACATAAACTAGAATCATAGACAAGTATAAGCCATGTAATATATTGTTTACAACAACAACAAAAAACATGTGAGTAGTTAGGCTGGCCACTACCCTCAATTACTGTGTGTGTGTGTGTGATTTAGATTTTTAATGTAGCTTTAACAAGTTTTCAGTTATAACGCTATGATGTCTGCAGTGTGACAGTTTATAGTGATGTCTAGCACTGGGGCATCATGCCACAGACATGTATCATGATGTCCCACCCAGTCACATTATCCTGACACCAGGCCAACCAATCCTAACACTAACCTCTTATTGCTGAGCACCAAGCAAAGCTGCTGTTAGTACCATTTTTGTAAGTCTTTGGTATGACTCAGCCGGGGTTCAAAATCTACAACCTGCCGCATACAAGGCAATGCTTTAACCACTAGGCCAACCCTCAATTACTGACCAAGGTAATGCACACATTATCAATATACATAACATAGCAGTATGCTGAGGGTGTGGGGAGCAAACCAAGTATTTTACCCCAATTTTTTCTGGTATGAATGGGGGAACCACACTGGTTTGGAAAACATGCTTATATTTGTTTGGGGTTGGGGGCAAACAAAACTAATGCAACACAAGGAGCCTTAAAACAGTTAATTTTCTGACCAGCCAGACCAACACATTCCATTAAACTACTGATTGTTAAAGGTAAGCATGATTACTATGAGTAGTGACCCAGATACTTAGCCATGTTTTAGCTGCCATATCCATGCATTGTATTTACACACTATTTAATTTAGGCTGCCATATCCATGCATTGTATTTACACACTATTCAAGTTAGGCTGCCATATCCATGCATTGTATTTACACACTATTCAAGTTAGGCTGCCATATCCATGCATTGTATTTACATACTATTCAAGTTAGGCTGCCATATCCATGCATTGTATTTACACACTATTCAAGTTAGGCTGCCATATCCATGCATTGTATTTACACACTATTCAAGTTAGGCTGCCATATCCATGCATTGTATTTACACACTACTCAAGTTAGGCTGCCATATCCATGCATTGTATTTACACACTAATTGATTGAGGCTGCCATATCCATGCATTGTATTTACACACTATTTGATTGAGGCTGCCATATCCATGCATTGTATTTACACACTATTTGATTGAGGCTGCCATATCCATGCATTGTATTTATGCACTATTCAATTTAGGCTCTCTAGTCAATAATAAAAAATACAGCAAATATTTGAATACTTTTGTGTGATAGATTTAAAGAACAACATGCAGGAGTTTAAAAGATTTTTGATTAAATCACAGGACATGTGGAAATCATGTGACACCATTTGCACATAACTGCACACAATCGAGAGAGAGAGAGAGATTTTAAGAAAGAATGGAAACAACTGTATTTGAACTGCATGCATACTATGTGGTTGAATATGTATGGGTGAGTGCTGTGTAGGGGAGTGAAAGGAAAGAAAGTGAATATATTGTTCATTATATGCATACTGCTATGTGTATTTATGCATGTGAATGTATGTGTGCATATGTTTGTATATTATATATAAATATGTTCCTTTGGTAGATTAGTTCTACAGATAATTGTGCCAACATCTTTAAATTAAGTCATTTTTAAAATTAATTTATAGGGAAAGTTAAGACTATACCATCTTAGCACTGTCTGTATCATTCTGCTCTAAAAAGGTAGTTTCCCTTTATAATATAGTCTTATTGCGCATGTCTCGGAGAGATTTGGCTGGAAGTTGGAACTTCCCCAACTGTAAAGGAAGTGGGACCTTACCACAACTGTAATGGAAGTGGGACCTTCCCCCAACTGTAAAGTAAGTCAGACCTCATCCCAACTTTAAATGAAGTCAGACCTTCCCCCAACACTGGAAATCTGACATATCTAAGGCATGCAGTCTACTGCATTGTCCAGCAGATATCCAGACTTTAGTCTACTGCATTGTCCAGCAGATGTCCAGACTTAAGTCTAGTGCATTGTCCAGCAGATATCCAGCCTTAAGTCCTTTTTCAACTAGAGACAGTCACACCACTTAGTTTCTCTTAATTTATTCCCTAATATGAATGTTGGCTCTGTTGTGGTCATCAGCCAAATCTGATTATATATACATACAAGCAGGTACCATGCACTTTATCATCTTGTGGGAGTTTTCATGCAGATTTTTAATTACTTCCAAAATTCTTACCATTTCATTTCATTCAAGGAACTCCTTGGGGGATGAATTTATACACATGTAAATAATCAGTGGAGATAACAATCTGCACAATTAACTATAAGAAAAGGAATGAATTCTGTCCAGGACATTAACGGGAGTGCATTAACGGGAGGAGGACTCTTCATTTTAATTTTGATCTTTTATTATCTAATTTTACTGGTACTTAATTAGAGGTGCTGTAGGATACATACTGGTTCAAAATGTGTACTGGCTGCTTTCTTGTTGATACTTTCATACTTCAGGCAGTTTTGACCATGGCATCCTTGTTTGTGGTTGGTATGGGAATGTATGGATCAAAGCTGGTTCATTTGAATGAAATAATAATGGTATTGCTAGTTCATGAGCTTCTATTGCTGACATGCTGGTCAAACTTAGTAATGGTGATAGTATACAAGGCCCCTACCATTCTTTCAAATTTGCCAAAACAGCAAGGGCCCTTTTCTTGAGAAGCTGGAGAAAACACTGTTCCTGTGACACTGAATTTTAGACAGGCATACAAATGTTGTATTTTATGTCATTTAACGATGATGTAACACACCTGTGTGAAATTTAATACAAAATTATTCCTCACTATTCCAAAGTTATACAGTAGACACCAAAAAAAATTATAGAATTGCTAAGAAAAATTACATTCAACTTTGCTATGACCTTGATCTTTAATCCAGCAATCTGGGTACAAAAATTCAATGCAGTGTCAAAAACCCTGTATATTTAATTAAAAAACAGCATACAAACTTTGAACATGGTAATGTTATTTCAAAGTTTAAGTTGAATACAGTGACCAGTGTAAACATTAAGTAAAAACTTTATGTTGACAATGAAGGAAAAGGTGATACCTATGTCATGTCATTCAAAACGAAAACCTGTCTTCCAACCTGTTATTGAAACTTCTGGATCAGGGGGACAGCAAATTGTGATTTTGATCCTCAAGCCAGACAACTGAATGTAGTAAGTAGCACATTAACTTGTTACAATTTAATGTTATATTAAATTATCTCTTTCTAAATTTTATGGGTGGACAATAAAGGTTACAGATGGAGGCAGAGAAGGATGGATGGAAACTCAATGAAGTTTTAATGAAACCCAAATAAAATGGCTTTAATACTTACATTTTGCTCTTCTAATAATTCGTAAAATTTGTCAACTGCCTCTCCAAATGCTACAGCTTCAATTGATCCACTGTCATCAGCAAAACTCACATTGAAACGCTGATTCCACCCGCCATATTTTTTATACTTAGAAATCATGTTCTTATTGGTTACGCAAGCACAAATTCTCCATCTGAAAAACATTTATAATGTGTTAAAACTCAATTTCTATAACAAAGCTAGCTATTGCATTTTCAAAATATCTGGTATCTTACTTACAGGTTTTCCTTCCTTTACTTATAATCATTAAAATACAAGGATATATAATTATTCCCAGATATCTGCACATGAAGAAGCTACAGAAGGGAACTAATGACTTCTCTGTTTAAGTGTACTCATATTTAAATGAAAAAGGTCTGCAAAATACAGAAATATCAGTGTTCTGTGTATAATGCTCAATACATTTTATCTCCTTTATCTCTGTGTTTTAATATCACATCCGAAATAATAATAACAATAATAATAATTTTTCCCATGGACAAGGAAATGTACAAGACAAAACTAATATTGATGACTTTCTTCACTCTGGGTCGGCAATGCAAAATTTTAGCAGTTATAATTTTCCTTGAAACTTTGCCAATCAACAAAGAATCTTAACATATAATTTCCAAATGATCTCATTTTATGAGTTCAAAATTCGTTTTTATCACATTTGGCCATTAAACCCCATTGCAGATTGTCCTCCCTATATCTTACATTAGTACATGCTTTTAATAAGCATAAAGTTTATAATTTCACTACCTTTCACATACGTTGTCTGCATGGGATTAAATTTTTGTGGTGAAAACTGCCCATTACTGGACTTTTTCATCTCTTATGATTCCAAACAAAATTCTCTGTCTATCTGATTGGTTTAGCATCCCAAACAAAATTCTCTGTCTATCTGATTGGTTTAGCATCCCAAACAAAATTCTCTGTCAGTCTGTCTGATTGGTTTAGCATCCCAAACAAAATTCTCTGTCTGTCTATCTGATTGGTTTAGCATCCCAAACAAAATTCTTTGTCTATCTGATTGGTTTAGCATAATTTGAAGACAAAACCATTTCAAATCATTTAAATCTAGATTGTGAACTAGCAAATTAAGCTTCCAAAATAGTTTATATTCAGTATTTTTTCCTTGTCTCTGTTTTCACAAAAGAATCTTTCTAAAATTACACTCATATTGAGATTTAAGTGTAGCTGTCTTTCTTTAAACTAAATTTGAAGAAATATGACTTGCAAAACCTTTTTCATCTCAGATATTTGGGACACATTACTGTATTTTCAAACTCACTCTGAGGACATAGTTTCACAGTTTAGCCTTATGTTACTCAACAAGACGGTATCTGGTACATGCTGAATGACCAAACAAAACTGATTCAAATGAACACAAGCGTTCAAAGATTTTACATTAAGTAGATCATGATCTCACAAATGCTCGGATTCACTTTTGATTTTTTTATTTAAAACTTCAACCACGTGCAAAATTGAAACTTTGGGAGGAAACAAAGGTTTAGCTTTATTACAACCATGGTCACCTGTGCCACTTCTGTGATCTCAGACCAACAGTATGTTCAGTTTCAAATCATAAGGAATAGGTAATACCTGAGAACTCAGTTTAGTTTTCACAAACAAATTTGTAATTCCCTGGCTGCAGATGAAAAATAATGCACTTGACCTTAGCTTACAAGTCCCCATCATCAGGTCAGGACCCTAGAGAGATAAGGTAACCTTGCTTAATTAACATAAATATTTTACATAAATTTCCTCAGTATAAGATTACCTTGTCTTTAGGTAGGTCAACTTGTATGGTTCTCATGAAAAGTTTTATAATGAGCAAGTACTGTACACGCATTAATCATTAGAACTTTTAATTGGTTTATTGTCCAGGTCAGCTTAATTTTGCTGTATGTTATTTTTGGAGTAAAATATCAGCAGTCAAAGGCAACTCTACTGTATCCAAAATTATTTATTTGTATTATAATAAAAGAAAGAATATTTGACATTCTTGCTTCAAGGTTTCATTCCTCCCAGGAAGATATTTGTAACATATACTACAAGTGTGTTCATTGCAGTGCATAACATTGTAAATCAATGCTCCCGAACCTAAATCCCCCCCATATCATCTGATTTGGTTTTAATGTTTAAGTTTTGGGAAACTTACTGTGGTGTGGTCTAAAAGCAGCATCATCTACAACTGGAATTTTCCAAAAGCCTCAGTACAGCACAACAATAAATAGTTGATAAAAATAATCTGAGAAAATTAGTATGTTACTGGTGTGTCACAAATGCATGCCACAAAGACATGCCACAAAGTCATACCACAATGACATGCCACAAAGACATGCAACAATGACATGCCACAAAGACATGCCACAAAGACATACCACAAAGACATGCCACAAAGACCCAATGACATGCCACAAAGATATGCTACAAAGACATGCCACAATGACATACCACAAAGACATGCCACATGACATGCAACAATGACATGCCACAAAGACATACCACAATGACATACCACAAAGACATACTACAAAGACATGCCACAAAGACCCAATGACATGCCGCAAAGACATGCCAAAATGACATGCCTCAAAGATAGCCAGAATGACATGCCTCAGACACGTAGCATGTCCCACCCAGTCACTTTATCCTGACACCAGGCCGACCAGTCCTAACACTAACCTCTTAATGCTGAGCGCCAAGCGAGGCAGCTGTTAGTACCATTTTTGTAAGCCTTTGGTATGACTCAGCAGAGGTTTGAACCCACAACCTCCTGCTTCCAAAGCAGATGCTCTAACCACTAGGCCACCAGAGCGGCCGAAAGAAAATATAGGGGCATGCATACTGAACTAAAAAATGAAACATTGAACGTAACATGTGACCTTAATTCCATAGCTGAGTTGATCTGTTGCAAAATTAATAATCTTTGCTTCATAATGATTCCTCCAAGTATAGGGAAAATCTATAAAGGATTTTCATAAGAATAATCAAATGAAAATACTTTAACCAAGTGGCAGATAATGCCAAGAAAATGCATATTTTTATATCTTCATTTTCCATGAATATGTAAGTTCTAAAACAAATGTAACAAAACATAATGAATTATAATTACCCTTTTTGAGATGGTCGCAGACTAGAAATAGTATTTACAGGCCTATTATGTGGCATCCTAGTGTTGTTTGAACTCCTGCTAGTACTTGCTGTAGCCTCACTGCAAGCTATGGAAAAAAATACAAACTAGATTAGTGTTTGTAAAAAAATGCATGGCTCTTTGCAGACCAAATTGTTTAAGTAAAGAAAGTCCCTAAACTTTGAAAAATTGTTACAATGCCACAGAAAGTCAATTTTGGTCATGTACACATACATACCATACAAGCATTGCCCAGCAAACTTCATCTGTCTACTTTCAGTGGCTTTTGCCAAATCACATCAAAAAAGTTCCATAAAACAAATATCCTGGTAAGTAAAGTAAAGTTAAAGTTTAAGAATGTGTAAAACATAGAAAAGCTTGTTAAGATGACCTAAAATTCTAATCAGGTCATCTACATTTGCACACAGTAAGCTGACCAAATTTCAATTGTCCATGTCCTTTAAAATTTTCACAAAAGCTTATTGTAATTTAATTTTACTTTCTTTAGCTTAAAATGTACAATCCCTTTTTCTTTCTGACCAGTAATTACAAACTCACCAGGTTGAACATATTCATTGGGAACCTTTCCTTTTCTTATAGCATCTGCGATGTACTTGTGGCCTGTTCGATCAAGTGCAGCAAGGAAATTCTCAAAATGTTGATCTTCTTTAACTTTTAAAATTTCAAGCAACTGCCGTACTTGGTCATTATGAGTAAGCTGGCTGTTTATTCTCTGTAGTTCATTGGGTAACAGAGTAAATTTTGTCATGAGGACATCACACACAGACTTTACATCAAGATTTTGAACAATTCTGTCCCATTGCGACTGTATTTTTCCAAATAAGGAGGGCTGCATTTTCTGAAAGTACATAAATAAAATAAAAAATTAAAAACATAATCCATTACTTTGCAAAATTAAATTCATTGCAAATACTCTGCACATTAAATGGATTAGTCACATTACACTTGGACTGGTGTTGAGTGCAGCTGAGTGTAGTTAAATTACGTGCTGGTGTCATGTCACAGTGTTAAAACTTGTACTTGTTTGTCACTGAATATATAGTTCTGTATTATATAGAGTTAGACATTTTTCGATTTGTATGTTTTATAATTTGTAAGGTAGATATTGCATAGGAATATAATTGATAATGATACTTTACTATATCGAGAATTAGAGATATTTGTGTATGTATCAGAAGTCATGATATTTTTGTTCTTGAAATAGCCTTTATTTTAGAACAAGCTTGCATGGGATATTTAGAGTGTGTGAGTTGACCTAATTATTTAATTGCCATTATCCTGATGTCTGTGAGATTGTGTTAATTTTGTGTGATTGAGCAAGGAGACAAAATTGCACATCCCTTCTAATCCACAGGAAGCTTTCCACTGGTGGGATAGGGCACCACCTGATGATTAGAAAGAGAAGACATGGAGAGCTTGTGGAAATAGTTGTGAGAGGGTGCAGGGCTGGGAAAATAGGCAGTTGTGTGAAGGCACAGGGCCAGGAAGATAGGCAGTTGTGCAAAGATGCAGAGTGGAAGAAATAAAACAAGGTTACCAGAAGTACCAAATTGGGATACAAAGTGGAAGTTGCAGATGAGTAACACAGAATGGACACAGGAAGGAAACACTCTCATCTTTAATTTCACATGATGAAATAGCTGGCAATCTGAATAGGTCTTTGTACTGATTGAAAGAAATTGCATGGAAAAATTGTCCTGTAATTGTAAAATTGTTTTACCTTTCACCTTATTACTTTTATATTTTATACTCCTAGACTATCAGTCTTAATCTTTTAATTATCTGTCCTTCTCTGGTGTTAGTAATAATACCGTAGGGGGCATGTGACACATAGGATCTATAAATAGATGCTTATGGATGTGTCGACAGTTGCTAATAATAAAACTTAATGATGACTTTGGGCAGGAGTTTGTGCTACAAGGTTTTAATCCTCATTTATCAAAACTCATACTTTAGGGTTAGAGCAGCATAGGGTGCTAAGCATTGTCTATCAGACAGTATTATTCAGGTCTTCGGTAGGTGCCTGGAGAGTCATATCCTCTGAGAAATATATCTGCCAGAGTGATACAATTTCAAGTTTGTTATTTTGTGCTGATTTCAGGTCAGTTTGCACATCAAAACAGTACTTCCTACTGCCTGGTTCTGCTTTTCAATTTTTAAAAAACTGGACCATTTTGTGCTCGTGTCAAGAATGCATTCTTTCAGAACTCGTGGTTGTGCCCCATGTCCTCTGTGGAGCAGTATTTGAGACAGCGGTGGCAAGGTGCTTTGGTTGGAGGTCATGGTGCAAATGCTCCTTTATTTGTGGATTCCATGGGCCGTCCATTTAGTAGAAAACTTTTTCTGTCATACTTGAGGCTCCTGCTGGCACGCATGGGCTATGATGAGCAAACTTTTCTTATCATTCATTTCACATTAGAGCAGCCACCACAACTGCACCTGCAGTTGGTATGGGGGACCATCTAATTAGGACTTTAGAACAATGCTCATTGTCAAGTTATACGCGTTACATCAGAGTTCACCCTAATCAACTCCTTTCTGCTCAGGAATAGCTGTGTACATACATTTAGTATCATGTGCTTTGGACACCAGTCCTTCCGAATGGATGTTTACATTACAAACTGGCTCTTGGGGGGTCTCATTTGATATTTTTTAATATCAAATTCAATTCGGCATTTTTTCCTCAATCCGGTACTCATAAGCTATACTAATAACATAAAGGTGATGCCCATTAAATACATATTTTCTTATGTTGGGATCAGCCTAGCTCTATTCCATGAATCTGGGATCAACCCAGAATAAACTTTTATGCTGGGATCAGTCTAGCATAGATTTAGTTAAGATGGGATCAGCCCAGAATACATTAGCATGCTGGGATCAGCCTAGCACACAGTCTACTTAAGCTGGGATCAGCCCGGAATACACGTGAATGCTGGGATCAGCCAAGCACAGATTTTTACTTAAGCTGGGATCAGCCTAGCACAGTCCATGGAAGCTGGAATCAGCCCAGATTACAGTGTAATGCTAGAATCAGCCTAGCACCAATTATCCTTGAGCTGGGATTAGACCAGAATAAACAATAATGCTGGGAACAGCCTTGCATGGATTTACTTAAAGATGGGATCAGCCCAGAATATACTCGAATGCTGGGATCAGCCTAGCACAGAGCTTACTTGAGCTGGGATCAGCCTAGCACCAATTCTACTTGAGCTGGGATCAGCCCAGAATACACTGTAATGCTGGAATCAGCCTAGCACCAATTGGTAATCAGCCTTTTACATTGAGCTGGGATCAGCCTAGCAACAACTCTACTTAAGCTCGCATCAGCCCAGAATACACTGTAATGCTGGGATCAGCCTAGCACTGAATGGGAATCAGTCTTTTACATTGAGCTGGGATCAGCCTAGCACCAATTCCACTTGAGCTGGGATCAGCCCAGAATACACTGTAAACAGCCTAGCACTGACTGGGAATCAGTCTTGTACATTCAGATTCTAGCCCATGAGTAGCCCCCACAGAGAGAGCCAAATATTTTAAAATATTTAAATTAAGTATTGATGTTATTTTAGTTATGAGTTTGATGTTGTAGAATATTGGTAATAATGAATAGTGGCATGTTTGAAAGAAAGGGAGAGAGTGAGTGTGAGATGAATGCATATACTGATGTATTCTATATTTCTTACAATACATGTATTAAATCATTTCTCATACAATTCAGTATTGTTTTGTTGTGCATAAATCTAAAATAATGCACTAATTCAAGGACAATTAGTCATATAAACATGTTCCATGTGGCAACTGGTACAAACCCACTACAAGGATAGGATTTACTTCACTGAAAATATTAAGACTGTACTGTGGACAGTGGACTGTACCATTTTGAGTACTGTGAACAGTGGACTGCACCATTTTGAATACTGTGGACAGTGGACTGTACCATTTTGAATACTGCGGACAGTGGGCTGTACAAATTTTGAATACTGTGGACAGTGGACTGTACCAATTTGAATACTGCGGACAGTGGACTGTACCATTCTGAATACTATGGACAGTGGACTGTACCATTTTGAATACTTTGAAACTAGACAAAAAAAGTAAAATTTAACTGCCTTCAAGAGCGCAGATACCATGAAAAGGACTGCTTTCCAGTTTAAAGGGCATTCCCAGATTGGTCATCCCAACAATTTTATTATAAACTGTAGGGAATGTTTGCCCAAACTGTATAATTAATTAATGCAAATTATAAATAATAAAAATAACAGATGGCAGTCTGTTTATTTAAAGACATACTGACAACTCATAAATCCCAGAACTCAAACATATTTTCCAGTTAGTTAATATGTAGGTTTGCATTAATATGTAGGATTGAAAAATGCATCTATATTTTTTAAAGAATTTAACAGAATCAGCAGACTGAATGTGAGCAGGAAGTGAGTTCCATGTTTAACCCCTGAATACTGCAGACTTCTTTTGAACTCTTCAATGCAAAGTTTTGGTAATTCTAAATTTAAAAAAAAATTCAATCTTAGATTATAGGGAGAAGACATTTTGTGGAATAACTGAGTTATGCACTCTGGAATATTTCTTTTGATACATAACCTGAAATGCTTTCAGAAACATTTTGTTGTCTATTCTTAAACATTTTAATTCTGTGAACATGTTTGATGATGCTTCCATGGGAACATCAAGAATCAGCTGAGCTAGATCCAAGCATGATTATTATTATTATTATTAAAAGACAAATATATGTTGTAGCCTAACTGACTTCTTGATAAAAAGGACAAAAGTCCATACTGACAAATTTGCTAATTAACAGAATATACTTGTATATACTTGCTTTGTACACCTCAAAAAAGCATTTGACAGTGATACACTTGGCAATAAAACATAAGCTATCTGAGCTACAGATGTTTGAAAAATTCTGTAAGATGTTATCTAATACAATGCAATGTATGTGTATATGTACTCATACAGTTCACTGTTTGCCAAAATAAGCGATTAGCTTACAGTGTGGTTTGAAACATCTAGGTGTTATGTATATTTAATTTGTATTGTTTGTTACTACCTGTTATGAATAATTTTATTTGTATTGTTTGTTACTACATGTTATGTATATTCAATTAGTATTGTTTGTTACTAAATGTTATGTAAAATTTTAATTGGACTTGACTTGCCCAAAATGATGTTCATTGTGTACCTGACTGTACCTTTTACTTTTCTAAACAAACAATACATATTTAATATTTCACAATGAGTGTTGGTTAAATAATAGAATCATTATCAACAGAAGTAACATGTTTATTTGAGTCAAGGATATTAGAACTCCATCCATGAAGAACCTATTTTACTTGATGTTTAGTACATTATTATAATCTTATTACCGGATTTTTGTCTTATTGAGAATTTAAAATGTTCTTGAATCGGAAACTCCATTAAGTGACAGAATATTTTCAGGAAATGGTAATTACAACCTAGGTCAAGTAGAGCTGTTTTACTTGAGAAATTTCTCATTGTTACTATATCATCCGGATCTGAATCATTTGAATTGTTGTGTTCAGAGTTTGATTTGGGTGGAATTATTTATTCAAATTATTCTTCTCTGGAAGTACAAAGTGCTCAATAATATTCTTGGACAGAAACATTAAGCTGGAATTATAGCTGATTCAGACAAGGACATCTTGGATTATATTGCTGTGATTAATTTCAAAACTGTTAGCACATCTTCACACTTCTGGCCACTGGTGCATTAGTACATTCAAGACCACAGACACATCAACACCTTCAGCAATGGATCTTAATTAAAAAAACACTGGAATGTAATTAGAACTTTATTCATTAGGACTTGTGATAGAACATTTTGCACTAGTCAGGATTTAATTTGCAATACTGTAAGTTCTTATTAAATTTCCACCTGGTTTTGGAATATAAATTATTTGTTGAATTTTACAAAACTTGTTGGTTTCACTCTTTTCTGTTTCTTAGTTTAAGACATAGAGCCACAATGTACTAAGCCTGAACATATTCAGTGTTTGTAAATGAATTACCACAAACCCTGTCTCAAGCAGCTGTATTTATTTAAATGCGTTTTGTAAGATGGATATCCTGCACTCCCATGGTCATGCAGTATATCTATCTGAAAAAACTTGTTCTTATTTTCGCCTACAAATGCAGTAACCTATACATATAGACTGTGTGATGTGCAGTGATGATGTAAGCTGTCGAAGGGTTTACATGAACAAAATTTATCAAAAGATGCCTGAATGAAAATATCGCCAAACCAAGGATATAATCTTTAACCAGGCTGGATACTTAATTGTTAATAGATTCATTCTAAAGGTAAATAAATGGAATGTGTGGAACATAATTAGCACTCACATTTTCAACAAGTTTGGGAATAACTTAGTAAAAAGGAACAGTATAACAAAGCTGTAAAAGTCAGTTCTAAGTTCTACACATGCCTAGAATCATTGCATCCAAGCATTAAAGCCTCATTGCGTTTGATGGATCATACAATAAAACCCATACAACACTTTGGATCTGAAGCATAGGAGTAGCAAAGATCCAATTTACCCCATCTGGTCATGAACAGTAATCGAGTTGCCAACAAGTTATGCCAAAAGTTGAAGTTAGCACTAGTTGTTGTTGTTGTTTTGGGGCTTAACACCATTTTTCAGCACACGATAGGCTATACATGGCGGCCAGTATTACTGGTGGAGGAAGAACCCAGGAAAAACCCCGGAAAGAACCAATGACCCACGAGAAGCTACTGGCAAGCTTTCTCACATACCCACATTGGCTGGAAGTTAGCACTAGGTGTCCATACTACAAGTTCAAATATTACCATTTAATCAGAGACAAACAGACTTCCTCTGTACTTCAGCATAATCAAATATATGGTTAAATACTATTACTGACTTTATACATTCAAACTAATCTTTGTTCATGTAATAAAACTCTACAGCAATGGCCTATAAACATAGTACTCATCTACGACACTTACCATGAAAATTTTAACATACATGAAAAATTCTTCAACATAATATCCCAAGCCAAAAGTAACAAGAATATTCTGTGAGAAACTTCCAGACAATCTGGACTTTTCAAAATCTAACTTCACTATATGCATAGTAAGCAAGAAACTTATTTCAAACTAATATGTAACTTTGATAAAGAAGTCTTTCTGGATATTACCAATGATAAAGTAAGACAAGTCCTTTGCAAATTTGTTAGTATCCTTTTTAAATTGAAACTGGTAGATACCAGGACACCAATACAGCAAAAAGGAAATGCGTTATTTTGTACCTTTCAGGTAGCAGAGATGATAAAAAGTAAATTTAATTAGAATGTTTTTTTATTACTTTCAGATGTGCATATTTACTTGTGACATAACAATATTGCTTGAACTTAGTAAACTTGAAAAAAGGAAGAATTTTTATTTGTCTTATTAAACAGGAAAATATTAAATTTTGGAAAACTTTATAACAGACTCTATTAACATTCAAAAACAAAATATATATTTCTATCTGAGATTCTGTTGAGAGTAATTGAGACATTTCATATATAAATATCTAATATAACTGAATTGATATCATTTAATATTTATCCACTTATGTCACATTGTTTTGTATATCTACTTCTCTATTTTCATCATCACCTTTTTATTTTCATGTTAATATTTACCCCTCAGGGCCCCTAATTGGCAATAAAATATTAATCTTAAATAGTAATAAAAATTAATAACTGTTTAGTGAAGGAAATACCTGTATTCACTAAACTTATGACAACTGTCAGATAAATGGTAAAGGAGCTCATTACACGCAATACATACAGCTCGTCCCTCTGCAATCTGTTGGTAAATTTCAAACAAGTATTTTTGAAAAGCACAAATTAAAGTAAATTAATAATGTTAAATGACAATGATCTGTAGTGTTTAAGATAAACAAAATATATTTCTGGTGTCTTGGCAACAAAGGATTTGTTTTGTTCATTCCTTTGAATGACAGTTCTATTTTTATATCAGTTCTTCAGATGATACAAAATATATATATATATATATATATATATATATATATATATATATATATATATATATATATATATATATATATTATTTTTTCTTTTTCTTTTAGTCTTCTAATTATCTCCCTTTCTGCACAAGAAGTCAAATGTAGCAAACATTTTACTGATTTGAATACATTTCTTTTTCATTCAATAAGTGTTCTGAATTAGCAGTTCACTAGTTATTCGTTTTGCTGTTTATATTTCCTGGTCATTAGTTTAAAATAAACCGTTATCCCTATCTTAATTAGTAGATTTAAAAGTATAGTTCTCCATGACTGTTGGATTTGACACTTGTAGGACTAGTTGCGACCCTTATCTAGATCTAACTCCATATACAGACACCATCAGTTAGTATAAATGTTAGTAACTGTACTACCTTTGTATACAATCATAGCAAACCAGCACTAAGGTGGTGCTCTACAGTTTCATACTTTTCATAGGGTTAGATTTTGACAAAAAAGAATTTCCCAGGTATTCCTCACTCGTTATACTATTTAAAAAGGTTTTTCTTTACATTTTTTTTATTTGGCAATTCATTCATTGCACTTTCAGAAATTGGTATTGTCCAGTCTGGCAAAATTTATTTTCCCTATTTTAATAAATGCTAATGTACTTTTGGCTAGTTCAAGCACAAAGGTGTAAGTCATTTTGATTAGTTATGTACTTGGAGCAGTCCAAAGAAATTTCATGCACAGAACATAAAAGGAAAAGACCGCCCCTATGTCCTAAGAGGTTAGAGCATCTGTCCAGATGTGGGAGGTTGCTAGATCGAACCCTGGAAGAGTCATGCGAAAGACTTATAAAAATGGTACTAGCAGCTGTCTCGCTTGGCACTCATCATTAACAGTTTAGTGTTAGGACTGGTTGACCCAGTGTCAGGATAATGTGACTGGGTGGGACAAGATACAACGTCTGCAGCACAATGTCCCAGTCCTAGACATCACTATAAACTGCCACGCTGCCGACATCGTAGCAATATGACAAACTGCTAAAGCTACATTAAAAATCCCAAACACACACACACACACACATACAAATAAACAGAAGTAACACAGAGGTATGCCAACATCTTCTCCAACGTGCATGTTACAAATACAAACAACTTCACCTTACACCTGTCAATCTCTCAAAAGTTCATAAAATTTGCCGACCGTCCCTTAAAAACTTGATGCGCATGTATCAGTGCTTGGCAATAGAGATTCGTGTCTTTGCTTATTTACCTATATTATATCTATATGTAGTAATATAAATAGTAATAAGCAAATTTTTTTATAATTTGCATAAATCCGACGGTATGGCTCACTAATCTCAAGAAATCATTTACTGTGACAACATCGGCCGTCGTTATACTTCGTCTCCAGAAATTTTCAAAGCTAACCGATTTCGTGTGAAACAACAGGCTACCATCGCAGTACTAGAGTGCTTTTATTTTTATTATTTTTTCTTTCTGCCATCGCCACTGCACTCGGAAAATGGGTTCGTGTTAGCGGCAATGGCACAGAGTGTTGACGGAACAGCACTGCACTAGGTCCTGTTGTCAGCCATTAAAGAAACCGAAAGTAAATACACAGAGATATCAAATAAACCTGAAAGATACACTTTCTTTATATCTAAATATAGGCCACGTTTAACAATACATATAAAAACCATCTGAACTTATTTTCTTCTTACGAATCGTACTTGCCAATAGGCGGTTCAATACTATTTATCCCGTTATTCCTTGCGGACTTGCCTTTTGCGGAAATATCAAATGTCACGAGTGTGATCTCATATCCAGGTGGCGGCAGCTCCCAGATAAGGGTCATAGGTTGTGTTGTATGTGCTCAACGCTAGCTTGATGTTGAAGACAAGCAAATATATGGGCAGCCGTCGCCGCCAAAATTACATTAATCAAATGATCTAGTATGAAATCAAATGATTTAACCTAGCAAATGAAATGATCAATCCAGATTCCAAATGATGTGGTGTCACATGAAATGATTTAACGAACAAAACCGAATGATGCATTTAGATTTCAAATGACGTGGTATTAAATGAAATAATGTAGAGTGAAATGAAATGATTTAACACATCAAACGGAATGATGAATTCAGGTTCCAAATGATGTTGTGTGATATGAAATGATGTACCATGAAATGAAATGATTGAACCCCAAAAATGAAATAATGAAGTCAGATTTCAAATGATGTGGCATTAAATGAAATGATCTGGCATTAAATAAAATGATTCAAAGAACAAAACGGAATGATGATATCTGCTTCCAAATGACGTGCTAGTAAATAAAATGATGTAGTCTAAAATGAAATGATTTAACTCAACAAACGAAATCATGATTTTAAATTCCAAATGATCTGGTATTAAATAAAATGATTTAAAGAACAAGACGGATTGATGAAATCTGCTTCCAAATGACATATTATTAAATGAAATTACGTAGTATGAAATGAAATGATTTAACTCAACAAATGAAATGATGAATTCAGATTCCAAATGATGTGGTATTAAATTAAATGATTTAAAGAACAAAACGGATTGATGAAATCTGCTTCCAAATGACGTAGTATTAAATGAAATTATGTAGTCTAGAATTAAATGATTTAACCCAAAAAATGAAATGATGTATTCCGATTCCAAATGATCTGGCATTAGTTGAAATGGTCTGAAGAACAGAATGGAATGATCAGCTCATATTCCAAATGATGCGGTATTAAATGAAATGTATGGAATGTAAACGGTCTGATCAAAGTGTAAATCAGCTAGCGTAAATCCAAACAAACGCGGGGGGTGGGGCTGTTATCTATGACGTATGATACCAGTGCGCCGAAACATAATCGACGGGCGTATTTACAGCATTCGGCTGAGATTTTGCAGACGACAGTTGGAGAGCAAAGCAAAGGTGTTTCTTTTCGTATTTTATAAACAAGAACCATATTTTCCAATCAGCATAAAGTTATTTTATCCACATTAATGAATGTGCGTGTATTTTTTTCTTTAAGTTCTGCCCTGTACTGCGCAAGTTTCTTAGGTTTCAGCAAAGCGAGATCTATCAACTAAAGAGATTAAATCTTGATTTTATTTAATCAATATTAATTACCATTTTAATGACCTTACACACTAAGCCAAAAATGTGTTTCCCGTCACTTTTGGTATATTTTACATTACCGGCCCTACGTGCATACGCATTATTCGTCCAAGGTCTATATGTTATCAATTCTTCTTTTTCCGCCATTGAATCCAGTTTGCAGCGACATTTTAGAGTTGGTTTTTTTCTTTTTTCTTTTATATTTCCTCTTTGATATCGAATATAATTTTTCTTAGAATCCCTTATTCACCACTCTAAGCATACTTCAAACACCCCACTCTCCTTTCCAAACGTATTGAAAATGGGGGCGGGGAGGGAACTTAGTCATATATTTTGAAAGAATAATACGTGAACAATAAACAGTTACCTCCTTTGGAGTGTTTTATGGCGAAGAAAAAGCACAGATCATGTTTGAATAAACCCAAAATTTAGCAAATGATGTATGAAAATAACAAGGAAAGGCCATGGATTCTATCAGAATTTTATTTAAAAAAACATCAGCATCAGCGATTTGTAAGTGATACCACGTAGCCCTTAGGGTAAAGACGTGTTCTCTCTCTCTCTCTCTGCCATAGAACGGTCGAAGCTTGTACTTTGAGCTTTCTGCTGACTGCTGGACCCATGCTAGACTTTACCTGATATCCATCGATTTAAGTAGTGGCTATTTTTGGTATTTATTTGTACCTAGCTCACTTGCCTGCTTCAACATTAAAAAAAATCTCAGAAAGTAAACAAACAAAAAAAAAAAAATAATGGGATGAGCAAACTTTTTAAAAAAAAGTTTGAATTTAAAAATACAATAAAGGTGTTTAAAAATTGTGACCTCTTGTTAAACAGCCTGACACATAGAAAGATAAATGTGGGTATCAATATAAAAAAGCGATACATTTTCAAGATAAAAATTGAAAAAGTAAAATTGGGATGACCGAATTTGAAAGAAATTTTGAACATAAAAATGCCAAAAAAAGGTATTTACAAAAGAATTGTGAAGCCGCCGCGAGTTTCGAACTCTCGTCTTGTTTTACAGAAGCGAAGCATATTTTAACACTTTTCTACTTTGATGTCATTGGCATTGCCAACAAGAACAAAATATCAATAATAATAATAATAATAATAATAATAATAATAATATGTCATGTCAAAAGTAACAAATTGTCATTGCCACAAGAGCAATGTTTGTTTTAAAGTATAAATACATTCTAACTTGGCATGCAAGCAGTGGAGTACTAAAGGTAAATAGCGTCGGGACGACGATGATAGCCTAAGGTTTTTTTTTGCGCCACAACACCTCTGGCGCCCATCCATGGTTTTGGTGCCCCAATGCCACTAGCGTCCGGAGCAAACACTCCGTCCGTACCCCCACCCTCCTTTACAACACTAGTGCATGCAAGTTTATATTATATACTTCCTTCTCCTGACATCATATACCTAAAATCAAGGTTTCTTAATCGTATGCTTCCAAGTATAAGTCAAGCCCAATAGCTCAGTGGAGCACCCCTCCCCCAAAGTTTGATCTCCTTGTCATGCCACTTAATATCAAATAAAGTGAATGAGCTATATTAGTTTATTACTAAAATAGTCCATTTTAGTCAGAAGAGATTCAAACTTAGAAGCAAAGTAGGACATTATCATCCTTGTGTATTCCGAGACGAGAAAATATAAGGTAGCTAGGGTAAATCGCCCGTAGCTGATGATGTGATAATCTGTAGAAGTGAGAAAAAATAATTTATACGTTTGTGTAATTGTGTCACATACACACAAATATAAAAACCAATTCCACAAAAGCACTGCACCTCATCATGAAATATTTTAGTCCAATTTTCATCGGTTCCCAAAAGTGTTTTAGCAGAAGAATTTTTTTTAGGTGATCACAAATATATACAATCCGGTTAAAAAACAATGTTCAAGCAAAAAATAAGCAACCTCCAGCTTATCATCATTACCATTAGCAGCACTATCATCATTGTTGTCATCACCATACCATTATATCAGTTTAGATAATTCGTTTTCTTCTTGTTCTTGCTTTTCTCTTCTTCTTTTATAATACTAATAGGAAGAGGAATAAATAGATTTATTTATTTATTTATTTATTTATTGTCATGGTAGCTTATAACTTTTCAGTACTGACTAATTTTAAGATCAACCAATAACAGCGTTGTCTCCAAAACTGTATAATCCTGTCAGTTTTACAGGCTTCCACATATCAAGAAACTCACTGTATATATTGCTTTATTTCTTATATACTGGTCACTATAAAGGAGGATGTACTTAAGGCATGACATTGTTTTTTGGCTATATTTTAAATGTATTACCAGTAAACGGTAATAATATATGGCTATATGTATATTAGAAGTAACACTGAAGAAACTATGGCCATTAAAATATTAAAATATTAATTAAAATAAATAATTTAAAATTAAAATAAAAATTAAATTAAAATAAAGTTTTTGAAATGATATTAACATGGAAGTTTATAAAAGTTTATGATTAAAATTTACACGAACCTTGTGCATGCAACATTCGTGCAACAAGTTTTATCAATTTGCATAATAATTAAATAGCTATTCTTTTGTAGTGTCTATTTCTGTCCACATTTTATCTTTTTCATAAGCCAAACTTTTAGTCTTTTATCTTCCAATATATATATAACCTAGTACCAAAATAATAACTTTGTATTTTATAAGAATATCTAGTTTGAATGAATTATTAATGTCAGGTAGTTTCATAATTCCATTCCAGTTTCCATCTGCATATTATTTCTGGTGCGTCTACATTTTTAATAAAAACGAAGATGGAACCTTCATGGTAATATATGGTTTTGTAAAGTTCCTTGAAAAATTGTGAAAACAAAATATTGTACAAGAATCATAGAGACATGATACTGGGATAATTCAGAAAGAAAAAAAGAAATTGATTCCATTGCTGTCTTTCTTTCGATATATGTTTCAACACTACAAGGGCTTCCATATTTGTAAAGTGGTATGTGATGAGCCCTTAAAAAGACAAACTGTCCACATCTTCAAAAAGATCAAGCAAATCAACATGGAACGTGTATCAACAATTAGCATCTCTTGCTACTTTAACTTTGGGTCTATATGAAGTGTTACAACTATATGGTGTTAAACTAAGTAACAGAAACAAGCGAAACCGTACATTTTAAGAAAAGCTAACTTTGTGCACAATCAACAGATTTATTATGTCAATTAACTTTTTCTTCTTCTTCTTCTTCTTCTTCTTATTATTATTATTATTATTATTATTATTGGTGAACATGACATTTGTGCTACTGGTGTCTTTAATTTATTCTCTTGATATTGTTTTATTGTGGTGCTGTACACACCCTCAAGCACTTCTCCGCATTTTTCTGACATGACTGGAGGCGCCATCCAGTTATTGGTCTAAGTGGTGCTAAATACTGATGGTGATTATAATGTTTTGTTATTGAAGAATAACTCCAGTAGGGATCTATAACTTTTCTCATAGATTTTATTCCATAAAATATGTATATATGTCAGCAGTATCACATGTGCAGGCGCGCACTGAGAAAATATATTATGAAAAGAAGAGCGATAGATGCATTCCAATCAATATGTAAGGTATGTACAGCAAGTATGACTTAGAACGCGATTAAGAATAATGATAGCGTATGACATGAAATTAATGTTACGTATAAATATGAGTGACAACATCATACGTGGAAATTTTGCTAAAAGAAATTTGTTCAAAGTATAAAGACTTAGTTTCTAATGATTCGACGCCAAACTATATAAACGATATGTTCAGTAAAAGGAAAAATAATGTCAATACAGTTTCTGGTCTATCGATACATCGCTCTATGAAAAATTATAACTTTCTTCTTTCTAAGCCCGAAATGGAATTGCATAAAAAATAGTTTGGGTCCAATCATTTGGAACTGTCTACCTATAGATGTTAAAGAAGAACCATCAGAGCATTCCTTTCGTCACATGCGTTTGAAATGGATACAATCTAAATAATGTCTATAACCGGTTATGGTCAGCTCCCCCCCCCCCCGTGTGTGTGTGTGTGTGTGTGTGTGTGTATGAAAAAGCTTTAATATAAAAAGTGGCGGGCAACAAATTGTTGGTTTAGTGCGTATGCTACTTTAGGTCTTTAAACATGGTAATTACTATTGATCAAATAAGATGAAGATTTAATCTCCTTAGCTGATAGTTCTAGCTGAGATGAAGCATTGAAAACTCGTGGAGTACAAGGCAGATTCTAAAATAAAATACACAGACATTCATTAATGTGGATAGTCAATTTATCCTGATTGGAAAACATAGTTCTTGTTTATATCAAATGAGAAGAAACACTAACCTTAGCTGTTAAATGTCGTCTGCTAAAATCTCAGACGAATTCTGTAAATACGCCCGTCGATTGTAAGTCTGGCTAACAGCGCCCCTCTGTGTTTGTTTGGATTTACGCTACCTGATTTACACTTTGATCAGGCCGTTTACATTCCATACATTTTATTTAATACCACATCATTTGGAATATGAGCTGATCATTCCATTCTGTTCTTCAGACCATTTCAACTAATGCCAGATCATTTGGAATCGGAATACATCATTTCATTTTTTGGGTTAAATCATTTAATTCTAGACTACATAATTTCATTTAATACTACGTCATTTGGAAGCAGATTTCATCAATCCGTTTTGTTCTTTAAATCATTTAATTTAATACCACATCATTTGGAATCTGAATTCATCATTTCATTTGTTGAGTTAAATCATTTCATTTCATACTACGTAATTTCATTTAATAATATGTCATTTGGAAGCAGATTTCATCAATCCGTTTTGTTCTTTAAATCATTTTATTTAATACCAGATCATTTGGAATTTAAAATCATGATTTCATTTGTTGAGTTAAATCATTTCATTTTAGACTACATCATTTTATTTACTAGCACGTCATTTGGAAGCAGATATCATCATTCCGTTTTGTTCTTTGAATCATTTTATTTAATGCCAGATCATTTCATTTAATGCCACATCATTTGAAATCTGAATTCATTATTTCATTTTTGGGGTTCAATCATTTCATTTCATGGTACATCATTTCATATCACACAACATCATTTGGAATCTGAATTCATCATTCCGTTTGATGGGTTAAATCATTTCATTTCACTCTACATTATTTCATTTAATACCACGTCATTTGAAATCTAAATGCATCATTCGGTTTTGTTCGTTAAATCATTTCATGTGACACCACATCATTTGGAATCTGGATTGATCATTTCATTTGCTAGGTTAAATCATTTGATTTCATACTAGATCATTTGATTAATGTAATTTTGGCGGCGACGGCTGCCCATACAAATAATTTGAAGAAGGAAAATCATATCGAGTGACAAAATTACATCAAATTACCCCCATGATCCGTTTTGACATAGGGCCCTGTTTATCACACTATAAAAGTGCAAAACGGGGACATAAGTGAGAATACAAACCAAGACAGCGGGATTACAACTCGAAATGGGAACGTCCCGTTTTGTAATAGTGGCAAACATGGATAGCAGCAGAGATGGTGAACAGACTCTAATTGACAAACCCTCGAATTTCAAAAATAAGCCTTCCTGAAATCGCAAAAAAAGGGATCGCGGTGAATGGGTGCCGAGTAGGAGACTTCACCCTCGTTGCTGCTATTAATTAAATAAAATCATAACAAATAATGCCACCAGCGCAGGAATCTTACACAGCTAGATTAGCTAGAGAGCGATTAGAAGCAATTAAAAAATGTCTCCCTGTGAGAGATTCTTTCAGAAAAAAAACCTACAAGAACGACAATAAGCACAAACTGAATTCGCAGAAGGCACAGAACAACAGTTACTGAAAGAGTCGCAACGGCTACTGAAGGTCTTCTTCCATCGACAAAACAAACCGCTGAGCAAGCTGGAAAAAGAGCGGCGAGAACTAAGAAAACAAAAAAGATTTCACGAGAACTTCCCACTGAAATAGCTGCAGATCAACCTCCACCCGTCAATGACGAAATGCTTGAAGGTATTGGCAAAGTTCGTGCTGAAATAAGTGATATCAAAGAACGTATACCAGAAACAGAAACAGAACAAGCAAGGACCAAAGTTGATATAAACGACAAATTTACCGAAGAAAGTATTAACACCATAAAAAAAATTAAAAACAGAGAGAGAGAGAGTTAGCTGGGTTCACCGAGCAAATTATGCAGTGGCGTCACTAGGGTTGGTGTCATCCAGTACGGTAACTCATGATGTCACCCCCATGGACCTCCTTCCTGCACAAAAGTTCTAAATTTTTATAGACAGTCATGTACAGTAACTCATGGTGTCGCCCCCATGGAACACTTCCTGCACAAAAATTCTAAATTTTTATAGAAAGTCATGTACAGTAACTCATGTTGTCACCCCCATGGAACACTTCCTGCACAAAAGTCTGAAATTTTATAGACAGTCATTTGGGTGTCACCCCCTCTGATGGTGTCACCCGGTGCGGTCCGGCACCCCCCCCCCCCCAGTGACGCCACTGAAGTTATGATCTACGAGAAAATGTTTCAAATTCCAAATATACCGATGATGTTGTAAGTCATGATAACTGGTACAAATGGATATTTCGTATACACTATGGAGTAGATCAGGCTAGAAACAGTGATACTAAATATATCACGTTTATTAACGCAGTAGAAGAATATATTTCACGGATACAGCAACCACAACTACTACAACCACCACAACAACAGAAAAAAGCAACAACCACAACCTCTCCCACCACCACAACAACAGAAAAAACCACAACCTTCTCGACCACAATCTCCAGATCTATTTTACGATGCACCTGCCATCGGTGCTACTGGAAGTGGTTTTACTGGAAGTGGTCTTGTTACTTGTCCCAACAATACCCTCGATGACGTAGGACGACTAGAAATTCTCATAGGAGGAAAACGAGCCGGTAATAATTCTCCGGAAATAATTAATAAAGCAGTTGATATTTGTCAACGAGTATTCACAGGTGGTATCATGGATATTGGCATTTACCGGAAACTTATTGATGAACTCGTTGAAGACCTTGGCTAAGTGATTAGTTGTCACAATGATTAGATAAATGGCAAATACAATAAGATGATCGTACACAATAGTCAGCGTGGATCTGTAATGGTCAGAGTAATGAACTCACGATTACCAACCTACAGAGCAATTTACGGAGATTGACTTGGTGATGTTGTTCAGGGATTATTCAGAAGGTTAGCTCCAAAAGTAGCACCTGTTGCAAAACAATTATCGATGAAAGGTATTGACGTTGTTCGTGAAAAAACTCCTGGTGCAATCGTCAACGTTGCTGGTAAGTCGTTCTCGGCAATCAAAGAAAGACTAGCACGATTAATACGCCGACCACAAGTGGTCCGACCACAACCAGTGAAATTACCAAGCACTGAAGTTATGCCTGCAAATGTCAGTAAAATAATAAATCAAGCTGCAAATCAAAAACTGGCATCGCTAGTAGATCAAGGACCCAGTGAAGCAGAGCATACTTTTTCAAGTTTAATATCAGGAAGCAGAGTTTTCTGAGGGCGGTAATCCTCGTGTTAGACGAAATAAATTATAATAAAAATGTTTAAGCGCATATCAGACACAGCATTTGATATGGAAGAACCTGTCCTTAAAGATGAGTCTGTACGTGATTATTAATTTTATTCTTATGACGCACGACTACCAAATCAGCGTGTAAGAATTGAACTGCAAGTCCATGATACAAGTAGATTTTACTATCCGCTGATGCTTTTATTGAGGTAGAAGGTGAAATTATAAAAAACGATGATATTGAATATGCAGCCGGGGATAAAATTGGTTTTGTTAACAACGGCATTATGTTATTGTTTGATAGTGCCACTTATATGATTGATGGGAAAAAAAACATTGAGTCACTTCAGAAAGACGTTGACGTTGCTACAACAATAATGTGATTGTCAAAATACTCTGATGATTATACAAGATCAGCTGGTCCCACAACGATGTTTGCAAAAGACACTACTAATATCCCTGAAAGCGATCAGTATAATATAAGACGACCAAAAAAAATAAAATAAACCACACAATGCCGCTGCCGATGATGCAGATGTGGAGACGTTGGTTATTAATGGTAATTCAAATTTCAACCTAGGATTTTCAACACGCCGAGCAATGTTGAAGGAGAGGCGCATACATTTCGTATGCGCAATTCCACTGTCACATATCTTTGGATTTTGCAGAAATGTTAGAAACGTTATCTTTGGAGCTAAACACTCAGTTGCTCTTGTGAAAAAATCTACCGACGATAACGCTATCTGGACACTTGCTGGTGATACTGGTAAAGTAGTACTGACAAAACTTTCGTTGTGGATGCCAGTAATGACTCCAACAATCGCAGAAGAACAACGACTATTATCTTTTATGGAAACAGGTGGTAAATCACTACTGCCGTGGTTGACAACAACTACGGATGGTATAGAAACTAACATTAACTGGCAATTTACATGGCACATAGCATCACCGCAAAATGTTTCTGCACCACGACATATATTTGTTGTTTTTCAGGAGACTACACGATTAAACTCACAGGAACGTAGTCATATGATATTTGACATACTGGGTGTTACCGAGGTTTCTTTACGGATAAACGGACAACAAGAACGAACAGAAAACATACTACTGAACTATGAACAAAATCTTATATCACGTGTGTATCATCGGCTGATGACGTTTATGGGATCTAAACGTAGATACTGGTTTACAAATCTCACGGCTGATTTTACAAAACTGTATCCGATCTATTACTTTTCGCTGGAGCATCTTAATTTATCCAAACAATCTGTCGTTGATACACACTTGAGAGCCAGCGTGAAAACAGGTGGTGGTGTTAATTACAGCGCAATCGCGGTTATACTCAGTGACAAAGCAATGTTACTTGAAGGTGATAGTGGTCGAATGCGAGTCGTTGATGCACCAGTGGAAAATCTAAATGTCTTACCTTAACCAATGTGATTTAGAAATACGAGTATTATCATAAAATGTCATCATATCATCATGTTAGTGCCAGTTTGACTTCTGGTCAGATTAAGAAACTTCAATCTGCATCAGTAAAAAAAACCCAGGAACTACAATACGCTAAGCACAATTAAATCACAGGCGATGAAAATGAACTGTCGTTGACGGAACGTCAGACTAAACATTTTAATAAAGCCAGACAAACCAAAACCAGAACACGATTTAAACTTTCCACTGGTGCCATTACGATACCGCTAGAACAGGCGGGATATTCCCACTTCTCGCAGCAATACCAGCGCTGATAGCCGCAGCCATACCAGCCGTCGCAAAAGCAGCTGCGTTAGGTGCTGTTGGAACAGCTGCTGAAATGGCATTAAAAAATCAACGGGAAAGGGCTTAAGACTTCTCAGAACTCATCGAGGAAAAGGGCTAAGGCTTCCAGGAACACTGCGTTGATTTCACCCATGTCAAATTTTGATTTACTTGATGCTGCTAAACAACTAAAAATAAATTTTTTAGAGGTGTTTTTATGCGAGATCAATTACCACAAAGACCAAACAATATTGAAACCGGTATTATTAATCTCGATAACAGCACTGGACCTGGAACTCATTGGGTAGCATAAGCGATTGATCCACGTGGAATTGTTTATTTTGACTCATACGGGTTAGCTCCACCACGGAAATTTATCAATTATGTTGCACCGTACAAAGTCGGACACAGAGTGCCAATCTGGTACTCAACGCTACCAACACAAACGCTAACTGACCCGCCGATATGCGACCGTGAAGCAATTGCTGTACTTGACGCTGTATCAGCGACACCATCGTAGCCACCTCACAAAGTTGCGCACCATTATACAAGCCAATAGTTTGAGAAATCATTGATTTAGATCAGAAAGAAAAGAATAATGGTAGATATTTACAGAAGATCCCGCGGTGATACTACTAAGAGTAAAAAACAGTTCAACGAAATAGATGTGTGAAATTACGCGACTAAAGACGAACTCGCTGATATCACGAACCTCTCTGGGGTTGACCGAAATGAGGTTGTTGTTTTTCAGGATACATAAGACGTTTTGAAAACGAGCAATATTAAGTGGAATGATATAATTCGTAGCGTTCTCGGTGCTACCACGGATAACATCCCTGTGTGTACTGACGGCGGTAGAATCAGAGACTCAAACATATCGTTTACAACCATCAGAGATGCAATTGCAAGAAGCGTTGCTAATCGTTTGAAGAACACCGGCGACACAATGACAGGTGAACTCAGCATGAACGGAAATAAAATAGTAGTGCTCAGAGATCCAACATCCGACGTAGATGCCGCAACAAAACAAAATATGTAGACGTTAACTACAGCACCGTAGATGGTAAATTATCCACGTTGCGGGCCGAGTATGATGTTAGCGTAAGTACGTTTACAAATCTCCATAGAAACTTTAGCAAACTTAATGTAATTGCAGATAATTTCTTTGGCACCCTGTTGACCGCTGACGTGAAACTCTCTGATGTCAAGACGAGCATTGAAACGATTAAAAAAAAATCACTAGAAGATATCGTAAGTGGAATTCCTGATATCGTTAACAAAATTAATCTGATTAAAATTCCTCACAAACAGGTCACCAATGTAGTATACACAGTCTTCGGAATTCTCAACATGGTCACAACAAAATAATACTATCAAACATACCGCAGAAGTCACTGGTGTGTACAGGTTGTCTGTGTTCAGCGATGCAAAATTTAGTATATACACTACATATCCCTGGCGGCATTCAACCGATAAGTTTTCCGGGGTTGTATCTGTTGTGTTTAATAGCGGGAACGAAGAGACATTTATATTGGAAGCAGCTGATTAGAAATTAACCGCAACATCTTACTGGTGGTGTCTGGAATTTGTTGCTGAAACGCCTCAGTTGGTTACTGTGTAAGGTATAATGAAAGTTACAAAATTTAGATATTATCAAGTAAGTGAATGGCAAACCGCACTAAAAGCCATCGTTGACAAGTATACAACGAAAGTAAAAAAATACCGAAGACGTGTAGTTGCCATCGATGTCATTGTGTACTCGGTATCTACACTCGTTGCGTCCACCGGCGTAGTGTTATCAGCGCTAACACCATTAATGGTAGCAATAGCAACGATATGTGTTTCATCATCGACGGCCATCGCTGGGGTTTTCAATATTATAGCGAAAAAGATATCCACGTGCACGCGTACAAAATTGCATGATTATGCTGTGCGAGTACACAAGGCAACAAACGCGTACTCTAAATTATAGTCGCTGGTATCATCAAGCCTTGACGATACGAAGATATCAGATTCCGAATTTGATATAATGGTTAAGACATACAGTGAAATAATTGATTTAGAAAACCATCATTTGGAAAATGGAAATTTAAATAATGACAGAACTGTTTCAGCAGATAGTCGAAAATACAAGTCCGTTGAGAACCACAATGATATCAGTAAGCTCACCAAACCCTGAATTTGGTATTAATTTTCCAACCGCGATTCCAGCAAAAGAAATCGCCCATGTGCAGTTGCGAGTATACTACAGTTGGTCAAATATCAGGTCAAGATCATTCGGCGGTCTACAATCGAATAATTCGTTGGTATTTGCAAATAAAAATAAGCCAAATGGAACACCTGACTGGATAGTTGTCGGAATATCCACGGGGAGTTATCAAATCGAACAGATCAATGATGAATTTCAACGCAGAATAAAAAATATCACCGGAAAGGAATCCAAGATAGCAATAACAGTTCATGAGCCAACACTGTCCACCGTGATAGGATTACGCCGTGGATATCTATCAGTCATCGATCAGATCAGTGCTAGGATGGCTTGAAGTTGCCCCAGAGGCACCACAGCGTATACCTGAATCAACCCGGGCTGATTTTTCCACGGATAAACAATCATATTGGGAAATTGCCCCATCATACAAAGATTGTTTACTTGATATAAAAATGCAGTATTTTATATTTTTGACTTAATTAATAAGGACAATATGGTGTGGTATTTTATTAATGAAAAATTCTCTAGAGAAGAAACTACACCTAAATCAAATTATTGAATATTTTAAAATCATTAATCAAGAACATTTTTTATGGAATTTAGCACATGAATTAATTTTACATCTGCAATATGTCTATCTTGCAGGTTTTTACTTTTATAAGCTACATCATGAGCGTGACACGCTTTACCAATAGCGTTCAGTGGATACTCACCGGGTTTTGGTTGATCTTGGCTGTCAAGTCGGATATCAAGTCGAGTACCAGGGCCACAATAATTATATCCTGGAAGGTGTTTTTCTCCTGGGTATTTCCCCCATGTAGTTCCTGGCAACTTCGTTAACTGGGCGGCAATATCATCTCTTTTTTATATTATTTGGACTAGAAATAAATTAATTTTTTTTGGTACCACATTGTTCACACTTACCTGTAACTGCTGATCTGTTACTTTTTGTTGTAATAGTTGTTAGTTCACCTGCACGAGTACGTGTCCTGCGTTTCACACAATATAAATCCATATTATTTATTATGTTTATATAACATGAATGTAACTGATTTTTCCTCGACAAGAAAACAAGAGCCGGTCAAGCATCATGCTGCGTTATTAAATTCTATAAGAATGATTGTCATTGTCCATATGGAAGCGGTAAAACACAAATAATGCTTAATTTGATAATGAGGTGGATGAAATGGATAAGTTGTATTCAGTAGCTCTATCTGTGGATGATCAGAGATGCTACGAAGTGTTAAAAGACTTTGATGAGCACGCAAAGTTGTTAAATGAAAGCGGTGATGATGTTATTGAATTTATTACTGATATCGATGAAGCGCCTTCTGTAGATGATATTGATGGGTTTATTAATAATGTAGTTGTATACGACGACATAATGCTGGACAAACAGTCCAATCCAGCTAGAATATACACGAGGTAGATATAAAAAGGCAGATGTGATTTATGTTACTCAGCGGTATACACAAATACCAACAGTGATCAGAGATAACTGCAATATTTTAGCCGTATTTAATGGTGTTGATATTATACGGAATATTCATCAGACTTGGTGTAGCGGTGATATGGATTATAATCAGTTTAAAAATGTATTTAGTCAAGCTCAGTTACCCCCGAATGGTATCAAACCAAAAACGTACATGACCCAAGGTCGAGATACAGAGAGGGTCTTGATACAATTTTTAATTGATAGCAGCAGAGAGGGTGAAGTCTCCTACTTGGCACCCAGTCACCGCGATCCCTTTTTCTTGCGATTTTGTTTTGCGATTTTCAGGAAGCTTATTTGTGCAATTCGAGGGTGAGTCATTAGAGTCTGTTCGCCCTCTCTGCTGCTGGGATTGCTGTGACGTTACTTAGTTATAAAACCTGAAGTATTAGGACATAAATTTTTGAGCAAAAGTAATAAAATTGAAATTTTCTCTAAATTGTATTAAAAGTAATTTTTCAATAAATAATATTGAAAGGATTTTCTACTAAAATATACTGAGATTAATTAAAACTATATACTATTTTAATAAAGACTGTGCCCTAATGAGCAAGAACAGAACTTCGTTGTACTATACATATCGCTTGTATTGAAAAGTCATAAAAAAAATTACACTCAGTAAGTTGTGTAAGTTGCTAAACACGCGGATTCCTAAAATTCTTTTTTATTGAGTTGGCTATTAGATTCACACGTCTGAAACGAATAAGCTGATGCAGCAAAATTGTCTGTCTGATGACGTACTCAGACACGAATGGTTCAGTAGAGAAGAGATGGGAGCCTCGTTCTGATTCGAAATCAACGAACACTAGAATATTGACGAATGTCCATATTTGGCAGGGAGCTTGCGCTCAAAACTACGTATAATGTAAGAACAAGCTTGCGCAGAATTAGATCGTTCGTTGAGAATCAGAAAGAGTCTGCCTCTCCTTACAGGTAAGAATCGTCCGTGTTCGTAAATTTCTTTAAAAAAATAGACACTTTTTATTCTTTTAAATTTTAACGATAAATTTCATATTATTTTTTTTTTGCAACATTTTTATGAGTTCCTTTTATTTTATATTATAATGTAATGGAATGTTTAATTGTTTAAAGAATCTACATTCATTCGTATTTATGGTAATTATTATTGGAAAAGACGAATTCGCTACCAACCTCATGTTTAGACTTATTGTGAAAATAAAATATTCTTTAAGTAATAAAGACTAATGCTCAATAACCTATTTTGAATATAAAAGCTGTATAGATATATTTCTAGAATGTAGCCTGAGATATATATAATTAAAAAAAGTTTGTTCGTTGAGAATCAGAAAAACTCTGTCTCTCCTTACAGCGATTCCGTACCTCATTCCTCAAGATGTAGCCGTATCTACACCGTTATAAGTGATACCCTTTGTAAAGATAACCTGAACTCTTCCTTCTCTCTGTCTCTCTCTTACCATGGGCAAAGACATTTCTTAATTTATGAGTCATTCCTTATCATAGCAAGAAATGAGAAGAAGGTTATGACAAAAAACCCTACCATAACACAAGTATGCGTACCTGAGCATGTGCCTGTTTGGTTGGTAATTTTTCGCATGATATCATACGCAGAAATTCACACGTATCCTTAAAATTTCTTGTGTATCTGTCCAAAAACGGAGCCTCCGTTTACGTGGTAAAAAATGTCATTGTTATAGTCGTTGTTTTCTCGCTAACATTCATGTCGAATTATTTAGTGATGCTGGCATCAAGAAGATCTGACAGGATTTAGATCAGTTATGAAAACACAGACAAAATATCTATTACATATTTTCATTTTATCACAGAGAGAAATATCGATAATATGTATATCAATGAATCGGGAAAAATTAAAATTGAATAGACGGTTTTGCAAATATAGTACACACCACTTTTTCAAAAAAAATTGATAAATTTATGCAGGTAAATCTTCAAAAAAATTACGATGGGCCAGAGGCTCTAGCCATTCACTTGTTTAACTTTTATTTACACGTGAGCCATTTGCATTTAAAAAAGAAATTCATCGCAGAATGTGCACGTTTGAAATGTAGTTTGTTATGTCAAGGATTGTTGTTGCCTATTTGAAAGTATGTGTGCTATATCAAGGATTGCTGTTGTCTATTTGAAAGTATGTGTGCTATATCAAGGATTGATGTTGTCTAGTTGAAAGTATGTGCGCTATGAATGGAGTTTTTAAGATATTGTAACAACGGTAAATTGGTATGTTGGCATGCAGTTTTAAAAAATTGCTTTAAGTTTATTACTAATACTACTACAAATCGTCATCATCATCATCATCATCGTTGTTGTAATGGAGAAAAAACTTAACTGTCTACACAGTAATCAAGTAAATGATAATTTTAACCGATCCTTTCTTACATTCTGCAGGTTTAGAACTAAATGTGACAAGTCGATCTTAAGTCCATTTTGAAAAACTATTTAGTTTTTGTAAAACTTGTACATGTCACTGGGCACGACATATAGTTTGCACACTTATATTAAGTGTTTCTATTTGTGCCTTAACTGGCCAAGCATGTCTTCGTACAAATACTATTAAACAAAATATTTATATGATTGTTGCTGACTCAAAACTAAATTGTCGAATACTTCTTTCTTAACTTTATATTTCTTTTTTCTTCTTTCTTTCTTCCTTCTATTACTCTGCTTAGTCGGCACTTTTAATATTTTTTTCATGTTCTAAAATTTTCCTCCTTCTTTATGTTTCAAGGTGACTTCTTTCATTCTTTGTAAGAAATTCAGAGATAATGTCACGAGATTCAAAAGATTTGAGCACAAGTGAATTATTTGTTCTTCGACTTGTGTTATGTATATTTAATTTGTATAGTGTTTTCTTTATTCAATGAAAATATGTTATGTATATATGTATTTTGTAACTGGCCTTAGTCCAAAATCAAGTTAATGGTCTACCTGACCAGTAACATTTATTTTGTAAACAAAATAATATATAGCTACTATTTCTCTATAAATACAGATTAAATATTTAGTTCATTGTTAATTTTAAACAGGTTTACAACAGTTTGAGTTAAAGATGCAATCTTGATTCTGACCTTAGAAACTTCCAGAAAAGAAATTTTCCGTCAAGTTGAGAGAATATTTCCAGAAAATGGTAATTGCGAGCTAGGTCGCGTGGAGGGTATATAAAATTGTTAACTTAAGTATCATTCATATTTGCCTTAACATCCAAAGCGGAATCTGTCATATTGTTGTGTTCAGTTTTTAATTTGGCTGAACTTATTTATTCAAATTATTATTCACTGCAATTAAAAAGTGCTGAATAATAGGACTTTTACGTTTTAAACACATGCAGCAAAATGTGAAAGAGGTTAAGCGTAATTGCTATAATGAAATTATATTTCAATATTATAATAGAGATTATATCTTAATATTCTGTGTTTTTCACTTGGATCATCCCACTATCCCCAGGGCTGACACCGTGGCAAAACTTCGTTTATCTACCCAGTTGAAGACCGAAAAGAGAAGTGAGGATTTACTTCATCATGGTTAGGATTTGGATTCAAAATTTATCGTTATGCTGTAATATTTAAACTGAGGAGAAAACATTTTAAACCTTCCCAGACAATTTGAAGTTGTTTTTAGGGAATTACTGGCATTTATTCTGATTAGGAACGTGTCTGCTAGCGAGATACTGTTCCACAGACCCTGTCTCTTTGTGTGGTGCTGAATATTATTGTTGAAAATTACGATTAGATGAAATGTTTAGATTTGGAATGTATAAATATATACGATGTATAACTTCATGGAGGTGTATTGATCACGTGGGTACTGCCTACATATCTAAATATAGAGCCAACGACGATCAGACATAGAAAAAATAGGCCCATTGACGATGGTAAAATGGCGGAAGTCAGGAAGTCACTTAAGATGAATTTCTGGCTCCACATATAAAATCTCAGGTAAGACGAACTTTCGTCATTTCAGAAGATCAGATGTTTCACTAACATTTCTGATAGACAAAAGTTACAGCATTATTACTTCCATGCTAGTAGATATGTTTTACAAAGGCTCCTAGCATTGACTACTGTTGCACCCTAATACAATATTACTTGCATGGTGTGTATAGCCCAGAATGCTATTCTGACACATGGTGTCACTTTCATTAACATTTATAATAAAGTAATATTATATTTTGAGATACCAGCCAACAAATATTCGACGTATTGATTGGTCAGAAACTTATGATTTAACTTTATTTCAGCTTGTGTCAGCCCTGTGAAATAGTGATGCAACTTGATGTACATATCCATACTCTCAGTACAGGCAATGCGAAAGTAGGCTCAAACAGATTTCAGTCGGTGACTGTTTTGTTTTGTAACACCCAGTGTTCGTTCCTGGAGTCCCATGAATCTGCTATTTTTGTTCTATGTTGTCTTGTCGGAGACCGTTCAGGAGGAAACCGGATTTTTGAATGTTAGAGCAAAATACTTGATTATAAACTATAGAAATTGTAATATTCTAAACGAATTACCTAGTGTAATTCAATTTTAGACATTTATTCGGTGGCTATAGTTATCATGTCTATCCGCTCCTCTGTCCGTCAGAAATTTGGTTTCGGCAGCAATTTCACAAGAAATTACTGGAATTTCAACCATGTGTTGTTTGCATATTTATGTTAATCCAAATCCGAATGGGTTTGATTTCCAGAGTTTTTGGAATTATGTTAGTTGATTTCAACCAGGTTTGATAAGCAGTTTCAACAAATACGAGGTCCAGTTTTTTGCAACATTATTCACAGATGTAATTGCTCCCGATTGCCTTTCCACCTTACTTTGGTTTCAGCAGCATAACTATACCTATGATTAATAGACTTAGTCATTGTACTCAGAGCTTTACCGTGCTCAGACCTCAGAGGAGTTTGATTTCTACAATTTGATGCCGTTATTTACAGCTCTTGTGATGATAGCGGCAACTCTTGATGTGAAGTAAAGAAACAACACCGTTGCCATGTATCACTGTCAGTATAATAAACTGGCTTTTTATATCTACTTTCTGACAAATTGCTGCAGATTATTTATGAGCTGTTGGTATTAAATTCTTTACAACGTCATTTTTTTACAAGTGTTCCTACGATATATTTATCTGATGTTTTTCGTAAATGTTATTATAACCAACTATGCTAGCTTTTTCATAACCATATCACTTGATAACAAAAATGTACCATAACCATATCACTTGTTAACAAAAATGTACCATAACCATATCACTTGGTAACAAAAATGTCCCATAACCATATCACTTGGTAACAAAAATGTCCCATAACCATATCACTTGGTAACAAAAATGTACCATAACCATATCACTTGGTAACACAAATGTACCATAACCATATCACTTGGTAACAAAAATGTACTATAACCATATCACTTGGTAACAAAAATGTCCCATAACCATATCACTTGGTAACACAAATGTACCATAACCATATCACTTGGTAACACAAATGTACCATAACCATATCACTTGGTAACAAAAATGTACCATAACCATAAACTGCATATATTGGTTTAACTTTTGATTTTGTTGAAATCTTATTGTAATGTTTTCATCTGAGCCATATCATTATTGGCCAAAAGATATTTTTCAAATAATTGTTTACAGCAGAAACAGTGTGAAAGTTTTTCCTGTTTTGTACCATTCACTACATACTACTCTCATTTAACTTATATTCATTCCTCTAATAGTGCTTTACTAACTAGTAACAGTATGAGTCCATACTGTTTTATCGTCGGTTGATAACAATAAATTTATTTCTTCAGATGACATTATTCGCCTGTATTCAACTGTTCAGTCTCCTTAAATAATATGTGCTGGTGTAATATTCTGACTAGCTGTACTTCTTTCACCAGGTGTAAGTCTACCTGGCCAATTTATGGATTAACTTGTACATTCAATTATATTCTTTAAGGGCTTATGGCAGGTGGCAATTATATGGTTCATAAATCAGTCAGTCTAATACTACAATGGATAACATTGTGATAAATCCCAGAACTAAAAAATATTTTTCTTGCTCGTTAATATTTAGGTTTGAAATACTACATGTACATTCATTTAAAGGCTTTAACTTAATTTGCAGATCGAATCTGAGCAGGATGTAGGTTCCATAGTTTAGCACCGGAATATTGTCGACTTCTTTTGAACTGTTCAATACAAGGTTTTGGTAATTCTAAATTGTTGTTAAAATTCGATCTAAGCTTATAGGGAAAAGACATTTTGTAGAATAACTGAGTCATATACTCTTGAACATCTCCTTTGATACATTTTAGAACCCGAACTGGTTTCATAAAATGTATTCTCTTCTTTTATTAACCATTTAAAATCTGAGAACATGTCTGATGATGATGGGACATCATGAACCAGAATCGCTAGATCAAAGCATTTTATTGTTATTATTCTTCTTCTTATTAATAGCAGTAGTAATAGTAGTAGCAGACAAGTATCCATTGTAACGAACTTGGCTTCTTGATAAAAAGGACTAAAAATCCTTATTGACAAATTGACTAATTAACAGGATGTATTTCTGTATACTTGCTTTGTAGACTTTAAAAAAAAGCATTTGACACTGGTGCACTCACGCAAATGTATTTGATAAGGGAAAGCCATCTACAATTGCATAAGATAGTAATTGCAGTACAATATCAGTAATATAGAGTAACATAATATCATATACTATTTTTTAAATGTTACTCTTTTTCTATTAACTTACTAAGTCCAAAATATATCACCTCTAAGTTTGATCAAAATGTTCGTTGGAAACCGACTGGTCTCTCCGCACAATATACATAGCTGTACATCATTCCTCAGAAACAAAACGTTTTTGTAAGAATTCTTAGCGTACATATTTGATAACATAATTATCACTGAAATTTAAGATCTCAACTTAATGTAACAGTTGCGGCAAAACAATATTTTTAAAAAGTTTAAATTGTAAAAAGACCGATCAAATCAAATTTCATGTTTATTGACATTTAGTGTTTGTCTGTTTACCCAAATGTAATGAACTACCGTGCCTAAAAAGCAGTCCTAAATGTTAAACTAATAAACTTTTTCCCAGTGGTATGTTTTCAAACAGAAAGTGATATGCTTAGATTGCCTCGATACCAAACATCATTATTTCAATATATATATATAAAGAGAGAGAGAAGGAAAGAGAGAGAGAGACTCACACTCAGAGAATTTATTCAAAGTCTTTCGAAGTTTTTTCTCATCATCTGTAAAATTAGCAGCATCGTTATCCAAAGGAAGAAAACAATATCTTAAAATCTCAGGTCCTCTTTTAAGAATCTTGTTATCCTCCATGCTTATGCTAGGATTATTATGCAATCAAATAAGTTGGCCATCAATAATGACTTTATAACGATTATTATGATGACAATACCATCGGCATTATGAATTCTCTGTTTTTGTTTTTATTATATGAATGTCTGAAAATTTTAAAGAAAGTACAGAATTTATTTTCTTTTGCGAAAGTACAGAATTTATTTTCTTTTGCGAAAGTACAGAATTTATTTTCTTTTGCGTGAATGTAACTGGTTATGGAAAATATGTTTAAATCTGCAGAAATATGTAATCCGTTTGAAATGGTGAAGATAACAGAATTTGAAGAAAGCCAGTGAGTTGCCTGAACTACTGTTGTCATAGGGCTTGATAAGTATATGTTCGAATGACTCCTAAAATGACGGCAATTCTCAACCAAGCATGTCATGTGCATAAACCCCATATAATATGTATACTTTACTCTTGCGTAAAGCATTTGCAAAAAATGTGTCATATTTGTTTAAAATTTATGTATTATTTCTTATTTTTTAATTATTATTTTATGTCGCTGAAGTTAACAATACCTTCCACATTATATATTTGTAACAATAATTTACATAAGCATTTGATGCTGAGGAGAAACGTAAGAGTTAGACGAACTGAGATGAGTGGAATTTAGAAAATTGGACGTGAACTTTCATGATGGTTTTACATTCAATATATCAAAAGTATGTGGTCTGTAGCACCATGTAGTCAGTGAATATTTGAATAATGCTGTGAACCTATGACAAATTAATGAGCTCTGAAATGCCTTTGCAAATATAGGCAATTTCTATAACATTCACCTTACTTTGCATTACTGATGCAGTTCAATGCTTAATTGTTTAATGATTAAAATTAAACCTTGAATGTGATATCATTTATTAATATATATTTCATAATAGATGATGCAATGATATAATAATTTAGTTAACGAAAATTTATATCTAACATCACTTTTATTTTATTTTCATCGTGCATTTAATGTATAATTATTAAACTATTACGTATCGAACCACAACATTATTAAATGTTATTATGTATTCATTTAATAATAGTTGCAGTTGCATCAGTTGATAAATGTAGGGAAGATTTCCATTGGTCAGAACATAGACATGTGATCAGACCAAATTACGTTTATATCTGTATAAACTATACGGAGAACTACTTTATCATAACTTCTATAAATAGAGTCACGTGCCCTTAAAACGAAATAAAAACGATGTGTTTGTATTTTATTTAGAAAATTGAATAAATTGATTAGACGGAATCAAATAACACATCTTTGCTTTTTTTCTGAATATAAATAATTCTTTCTTTGACTAGATTTGAAAAAGAAAAGCTATTAAACTCAGAATCAGCAAAGAACATTGAGGCTACAGCACTTTCAGTACAGCTCGTTGCAAATGAATTTAAAACTAAAGGTAATTGGATACAGAGATTGGAAGGAGGGGAGTTTCAAACACTAACATTATAAAAATTGGATTCACTGTCCAACAATGTAAGAGGCCGACCTTGGTAGTTACAATGTGGGGTGGGTGGAAGATCCGCTACACATTCCATCGTAACTGTCAGTGTCGATGGCTTGCACTGTTTGACTATTGGACCCCCATTACTATAATCAATTACCGATAGTCTTAACTTCATTTGTAAGTAGCCCCTGCAGGTAGCCTAATAAGTTAATCATCAGGAAAATAGATTTAAAGACGCGAAAATGGGTTACTCACGTGTCTGGATAAAAACGATTCGGCCAGGTCACAATGAACTCATGATTGCATAAAATCCAAGAGTCATTCGTATCTCAAACAAAACAACACATCATTTGCTTTGAATATTGAACTTTTACTCGGATCACATATGCCAATTTAGATAAACAATTAAGACCATGCATGGAATGTTCAGAACCTTAGATCGCCTACCATTGGTAGAATTTTTTGTTTTATATATTGACGTAGGTATTACGTTGCAGATGGAGAATCTCCTGTTCCATAAATAGTTACGAAGCAGACGCCTAAAGAAGAATTCATACGCATAAAACTGATGGGATATATCATTTTTAAAAATAAAAAAAAACAACAAAATAACAAAGAAAAGAAACGAAGTTATAAATGATTGCAATTTTAAGAGTTTAACGTTGTTTTTTTCTGCATTTATCGTGGTATAAACTGTCAGTTGCCGATTCACACAGCTTAGATAACAAAACAGCAACATCAAACTCTTAAATAATAATAATAATAATAATAATAAGGAGATGAAGATTTAAAAAAGAAAAGAAATTAGAAGACCGCATCTTTGACTCTCTGTTAGTCATCTCGGCGATATTAATGGCTTGTAAACTAGTTGGAAATTCTTATGGATTCAATTAATCCGATAAATCAACCTCCCAAAAATCTTTATTGATACTGATTGACGTTTTTTTGCGTCTAATGTCACCTGTTCATTAAAATGTGTAATTTTGCTGCATACAAATCATTCCGGAACAAGGCTGCGTACACTTAAGACACATACCGGTAATTGGTAGCAGCCACATCTAGCACGAAATTGAAAATGACCACAGGACAGAGGGGTGTGCTATTCCACGTGGAGTTACAAGGTAAAAATGCCAGTAAATAACAAGACTTATCAAGCAAACTGAACCGATCTTGTAAATAAAAAAATTGATTAAAGTTCAAAATTTTATTTAAAAAATATTCTATAATGTGCAAAAGAAACAACAATGAATAGGATAGTATGTGTTTACAACGTTTTTGTTTATGGGGGAAAATTATTATAAAAGTAAAAAACCGACTTTACGACGGGGAATTTCTTGAGAATATCGTTCTTGCGGCAAGTTGACATGCTGGATAGCAGACGATAAACTATGTGTGGGACAAGTTATTGCAAAAATGATAAACTTTAATTAGGATGCAGTAGTGTTCTAAAGTGAACATTTCCATCTTTTAAATAATGTATTTATTTGTATGAGTCTAAACGATAAATATTAAATTGGTTTTTCTGAGTTACAAGTTCAGGAAGGTCATAGAGTGGGTCTTCCTGTTGACATTTAGAAATCGCATTTTCATATGCACTTAGAATAGAAATGTCGATATTTATGTACACTTCATGAATATCGCTTTCCTTTATGTAAGAACGATCTTACTTTCTTGATACAAATTGGATTTTCGACTAAACATAACACGTGATGCAATGACATATCTTTGCGCAGAGTTATATGACGCGCAGAATTGGCTGACATGGTGTGTGTGTGTGTGTGTGTGTGTGTGTGTGTGTGTAAACCGGTTATAACGCGATGCCCGACATCCAAAGAATAATATCGCGATATAAGCGGGATCGCGCTAACAATTTTTAAACAAAACTTCCATAAAGAAAATGTGTATTAAAATTTCAGTGTCATCAGTTGTGACCAACCTTTTGATCATATATCATTTGTTTTGTTCGCCGGGTTTCATCAGACATCAATATACAGTACTTCAGTTTTGAATTGTATACATGCCAATATAGCGCAAACGGTGCACGGTGAAGATAAGGTAACATTAAACGCTGTGCTGGGATTAAAAATCTGCTAGGGATACGAATAATCGGCTTTTCCGAGAGCATGTATTTAGGATGTTCAAAAGAGAGGTCACCTTAAAAAAAATAGGAGCATGTATTTATGATCTTAAAAAGAGAGGTCACCTTAAAAGGAAGACTTTCGGTTCGTAAATTACTGAAGAATACCACTGAAAATGTGAAAACCATTGCGAAATTGAGGGCTAGGTAGAAAAATTGCAAGATAGGGTTGTTATTGTTACCCATTTTAATATCAAGCTAGCAAGCGGTTCATGTGTTACAAAATCGAAGTCGGCTTCCTTTGCGACATGTTACAGACTGATAACAAACACTCAAAAAAGATAAAGGTAATCTATTTTTTACGTACACTAGATGTTAAGTGATCTAAAAAGTGTGATGCCTGTAGAAAATTAACTGAGACTTACCTCGAGACACAGATAAGCAGCTAATCGCCCTTTGAGAGGATTATGTAGTTTAGCTTTACTGTCAATCTGGACGAAAGGACGAGTGACTTTACTGAGCCTTGATCAATCATCTGACAATAAAGTCACGTTTTTATGGAATGGCTCTTGTTTGAGAAATTGGAAAAACAAAAACCGATCAAAACATATCCAGACTACGCCAACGTATTTGTGTGAAAGTGAGAAAGCCTAATTACTGGTTTGATGACGTGCATGTCATTTTTGATGGCTATTACCTGGAAGCTCCATGAAAAGTGTTATAGGAGAGAAAGGGGTATAAGTAAGATTGAAGAGATTGCTTACTTAGCTGATGGTTGTACAAATATGTAAAATGGTTCAGCACAAAAATTTCTTTGACACAGCCTGACCAAGGGCAGTTTATTCGCTATAAAGATACACGTTTGGCAGATTCAGAGGTTGATGCATTAGTGACAGCCATTTTGTGAAACCGTTTAGATGTCCGACACCTACAAATCACTCAAGAGGAAGCGGGCACCAGATTGATTTTGCATGTAAATGGTACAAAAAGAAGAACCGACACTTTAGAAATACAAATATCTAATACTGATGTGCTAATTCTTGCTCTCAAAAACGGCTCTAAATTGTGCACAAATGCGATTATCGTCTCTGGGATCGGAAGATTTAGGGGTTCCATTCCAGTGAAGCCGATATTATGATACACTAGTGCTTTTGAAGGAAGAAGCAAACTCAACAGATTTTATGCCGTAGAATATGTGCTGAATATAAAAAGTAAATATATAAGCCATCAAATACAGTTTAGATAAAAATAGAAATCAGTTTAGTAGATGTCCACTAAAATAGATGACCATTGGACAATTGAAAATAACTTCTATATTGGCAAATGTTTATGAAACAATTGATGCATCTTACATCAAGTCTGTTTTAATGAGAAAAAATTTCTAATCATATTTCAGTACGATTGCCATTATGTAGAAGGTAGGTAGAGCTTTGTTGTAATTAAACCAGGATTAATATCAAAATTACACCATATACAACACAAAGATTTACGCTCAACAAATATATGCGAGAGAAATAGTTGAGGAAAAGATCAAAACATTTTCACCCGAAACACTTGGAAATCTATATGACTATGACATAAAGATTAATATCATTCGTGTGCTACAAATTTAGAGAATTTGAGAATGCCTTTATGAAAAGAGTCACAACAAGGCGATGCTCACTATTTTCGTGCTCCCGGATTAGCGTGTATACAAGTTTAAAAATATGAAGCCTCGAATAGTAACTATTATCAAATTATGAAGTGTTTTTTGATGACTGAAAGTATTAGAATTAGCATGATACATGCACCAAAATCAAGTAAGTAAGCAATACTATTCATAGACAAAGCATGATGATGAATACGTAAGGTCAAGGTCATTCATTATATTCTTTGATGCCTAGATACCAACAATCTTCATTATAGGTCATAAGCCAATACAGGCTGGAGAAAAAGAAACTTTTGATTGAGAACTGATGAACACATTAGATGGATGACGGAAGGAGTGCAAAGTATGAGAGGAGGAAATCGGTTTGAAATATCAGATTTCTATTACACTGCTTGATTTTGTTGAAGCAGATTTAGAGATTAGTTTTATATAATTATTTGAAGGATTATCCATTAGATCCAAAGAAATACATTTTAAATGAAAATGATTGACAAGAGTTGCAGAAGAAGCCGAGTACAAGTATAAAAACCATATGGACAAAACTAGTAAGAACAGTGAAAAGCAAAGAGAAATTCTTTAATCTCAATATAAATCTGAACCTTCACAAAACAAATTAGGTTTAAAACGTATACAAGGTAGTCTCGTTTGAATTAAGACAAGAAGTGATCATTTTAGAAATGCTTTTTCTTAAATTGAGGAACAATGATGTATTCTGTAAAAACTGAAGAATTTGAGGAAAGGTTCACTATCGAAATATGCAAGTATAACAATTATTGATGATGACTTAATGTTAGTTTGAAAATAAGCAAATGAAATCAAACCAATTTACAGTTAAGAAAGTGGTTGATACAATACTCCTCTTTTCCAATTATGTATGACCATTCTCTTAAACGAGACTGGAACTACTTTTCCCTTGATGTTTCCCAGTTCCTACTGAACAAGACTGAACAGCCATAATGTAGTCTCACTTGACATGCAAACAAAACGAGCAAATTCTCTTTACAAGTAAGTAACATCACATTCTAACAATTTTTCCAATCCCGTTTTAAATAACTGTCAAAGCAATGATGTCATTTCCATGTCATGTCCACACTGGAATTTCTTAGAGAGAAATTTCCAGGGAGATTCAGCTGTTGAAATCTTCCGTGATGCAAAATTGGAGTGTGTGTGTGTGTGTGTGTGTGTGTGTGTGTGTGTGTGTGTGTGATTTTAACTTTCAATGTCGCTTTAACAAAATTTCAGTCATATCGCTACGATGTCTGCAGCTTGACAGTTTATAGCGATATCTAGCACTTGGGTCTCATGCCGCAGACATGTAACAGGATGTCCCACCCAGTCACATTATCCTGACACCAGGCTGACCAGTCCTAACAATAACCTCTTAATTCTGAGCGCCTAGCCAGACAGCTGCTAGTACCATTTTTATAAGTCTTTGGTATGACTCGGCCAGGGTTAGAACCCGCGACCTCACACATCCGAGGCGGACTATCTAACCACTAGGCCACCGGCGCGGTCTTCAAAATTTCACAATAACTACAAGTCACATATATGTGTCTGTTGACTACTTGCATCAAAGAATTCTTGTAACTAACGGTGGTTGTAGTGAAAATTATTGACTTGTTGTTCATGTACTTCAATCTTGCACTGCGATATTCATCCGCATATGAGCTGATCAATATGTAATTCGGTTCATGATTAAGATGAAGTTTGTATTAAAATGGTTGTTGTTAAGCAATTTTCCTTTGTTTTTCAGTTATGGATAGTGATTTTATTAAGTTATCAGTAAGCTGGTTGCTTTCTTTTTATATCATTAGTGTTGGCACAGTCAACAATCAGAAACTGAGCATTGTACCTTGGTAAACATCAAACAATAACTATGCATTTTAATATATAAAGCAGAGTTCCGTGTTCCTTTTTTGAAGTCGAATATGTAAGCAAGACACTGGTTGTTTATCATGGTTATCCGGTATTTTGCTTTCTAAAAAGTTTATACAAATCATTTACAAGCATTTTTTTACTTCATGGGTATAATACTGTGGAATATTAATTTGCGTCAGTTACATTTAACAGAACTTGATGGAGCAAAGTTAAATACCTTGGTAACAGCAAATATTTAAGGTCTCATATCAGCTTTTAAAAATGTGCAATAGCATTTAATTCTTTACTTTTTAGCAGCAGCTCCAGATTTTGGATTAGTTATTATCCCTTTCTCAATTGAAATTAACCCTTGCCCATCCGTATTTATTTTAAAATGTTTGGATAATCCGGACTGGGTACTATGCGAGAATCCTAAGATAATATACATCCAAGTGTTGCTTTACTCTTTTATTTCAACAAGCTATTTTATATGTTTTTTTATGTTTAATTCTCCCATTTTCATACCCAATGGAAGACTTTGTGTTCAATTCAGTTTTGAACAGGTCTATATTTTTGTTTATTTCCGTTTCAAGTGAATTATTTCTGCCACTTAATGTGTATGTATTTTTTTTATCTTGTTCAGTTTTTACTGCATCTTTTTACGTGACAGGTTTCAAATCAGTTAAATATTTTTTCATATATTTCATCTTTCTTGTAAGGCACCAATTAAACAATATTCTGATTAACATGTTCTTCATATCTATTCTTTTTTATTGTTCGACTTCAGCAATCATATTGTTGCAAAATATATCATCTGTTATCTGTAACAGATACAGTATAGTTAATTTTCATAGCTTTAATAATGCTTTGATACACATCTGTTTTGCTATTTTACATCATCAGTTTATTTGGTTCTCTCTGCTAAATTATTTCTTTTGCAACTATGCTGTAGCATTATTGTTGGCAGGTATCTTCTTGGTTAAGGCAGTAATTTCTGTGTTAAAATCATGCATTACCTATAAATCTCTTGATTAATTTGTAGTAATTTGTTGTAATTGATCATTCAAAACTTTTTGCAATTGCAGCATATGAGATTATATAGAGAATGTTGTTGTCTCATTTTGTAAAACATCCATTTTACTTCTAATCTCCATTCAACTGGCTGAAAATCTTCTAAATTAAACTGATTAATCTGATCCTACCCTTAAGAATTTGCAAAGTTTGTATAAGAATAGATTCAGCTTTGGATCTCTGTTATATTATATATATATATATATATATATATATATATATATATATATATATATATATATATATATATATATATATATATATATATATATATATATATATATATGTAAAAGAAAGGAAGGGAAACTAACAATTTAAGTAATATTCAACCAACAATTTGATCCCAAGAATACAAAGAATTTAAATTTTTTTAAAAACAGTATTTTGAATTAAATTCCAAATAATGCTATATGTCATATCTCAATTCCAAAAGTATACAGTGTTTCTAGTGAATTCCAGTAGTGTTGGATATCTTGATGTACCAATAGTCTTGAATGTCCTGATATACCTACCATTTGTGCAAATCAGAATGTCTTTGAATGAACCCACAAAAATCCCAAAATAATGTGTTAAATTCTAAATGTCAGTGAGTACTTAGCAATTCTAACACATAATTTAAATAAATAATTCTTCAAGAATTATATCTAAACATAACTATAAACTTTGATGGCAAATGGATTCCACAGACATCTGTCAAGAGAGTAATGAATTATTTGTTCATCAACCCCTAAAGCTATCACTTTACTGAAGACTTAAAAGAATGTTCTGGAAAACTATATATTTCTAATGGAAAATTATACTAACTAGTAAACAAGGTAAGGAACTCAAATTTTAGCAAACATCAAGTTTATTACCAACATGACAAAAGTCAGGTATGCAAAAACTCCATCAACCACCCCCTCACCCCCCATCGTGCACAATAGTTAAGAACACAGAATAGATGTACATAACAAAATATATATATGCTCCACACACACACATGTATGTGTGTGTGTGTGTATATATATATATATATATATATATATATATATATATATATATATATATATATATATATATATATATATATATATGTATATATATTCAAGTTATTTTATATATGCTAATATGAGTAAATAGCTAATTATTAATTGCACAACATAGCTACTTTTGAGTCTCAAAACCCAACGACTCTGCCTGGATTGTTGGCAGGTACATTGTAGGGAAGTGTGCTATGCAGATGTATTTGGATGTACAGTGAAACACCTCAGTACCAAAACCCCATCTGACACAAATTTGAGTGGGAGGGGTTTTCAGAAGTTTTCAGTTTACATAGGTTTTTGCAGATGTAAAAAAGTCTCTTTCTAAAATCTTCAATGAACAGATTGAGAAAGGTGGTTCTTTTTTAAATTTTATTTCAATACATGAACTGAATGAATAATTAGCTGAATAATATATACTTCTACCCAAAAATTGTATCTTTACTCATGAATAAATAGTCATTAGACATAGAAACATAGTCCTCAGCATAACAAACATCTAAGGAATTAGAAATAAAATGAGATGCAGAACTTTACTGGATGATACTCAATAATGTTTTATTACTCCGTATTATTCATAATATAAATGTTTAAGAGTGTGGCTTGAAGAAGGCATGGGTGTTGTCTGTTGTTTCTTACTGTAACGAGTCTATGCTCTTAAAATAAGTAAAAGAAAAGACTGAAGACAACAAGCTTTGTAAAATTTAACAAATAATTTATTTCCCTTGAAAACAAAGTGAAAAATGAGAAAAAAGAACTTACAGTATTGTAAATTAAGTCCAAAAAGTAATCCAGGAATTAAAGACACAAGTCCAAGTAATAAAAAGTTCTGAATAAAACTCAGTTCAAGTCCCGAAGAGATCCAGAATTGAAGGCGATGATGTGTCTGTTATAGTCTGCGAAGTACTGGTATGTCAACTGTCTCTTGTTGAATCCCAAAAATAATATTTCAGGTTTGAATTTAGTATAAATTCTAATAATTGTCTTTATCCAAGAATTTTATCAGAGCAATTTTGTATTTCCAGAGAGAAAAAAATCAGTTGAATTTAATAATTTGAAGAAAAGAAAATTCAGCCCAAATTGGTCACAACATACAACTGAAAGTGCTAGATATTAAAGCATGACTGGTTAATCCTCACATTCACAAGATAATATAGTTCTCTGCTTGACCTCAGGTCACAATTAGGATTTTCTAAAAACCATTACCTAATGGAAAATAACCTTCTAGAATGATCTATTGAGCCTGGTTTTTTACAACACAATCGCCTACAAAATTCACTTACGAATCTCTGAAACCCTGACACTGATCAACACACCTACTCCTTCTTTGTGTCACAGAATTGTAACCGAGTGGGTTTTTGGACTAAATGAACAATACAAACACAATGTGGGAAAGATGGAAATTTATGAATGAATTAATAATGATAAATATATGATGTAAAAATACAATCGAAAATAAACAAAACAAATATTAAATAAAATGAAGTGCAGATCCAAGAACCCTCATGGACTGCACATACCCCTTAAACAGTATTTTGTTCAACAAGATATTCACAAAATCTCAAACATAATTACATTAAGATTCAAAATAATCTTACACAAGATTCAAAATACACTTGACACCACTAAGGTTCAAAATAATCTTGATACAACTTCAGATTCAAAATAATCTTTGACACACCTAAAGATTCACAATAATCTTTGAAACTTAAGATTCACAATAATCTTATCATGACTAAGATTCACAATAATCTTATCACGATTAAGATTCACGATAATGTTATCACAACAGACAGCGTTGTTCTGGAAGCTCCAGATGACTCCAAGAAACATCAGACGGCTTCGTACAGCTTCGGACTGCTCTAGTTATATTTACAATAACATTTCATAGACATTCACGGCTACAAACACGGTCAGCTACCATAACAGTCAGCTACAAACAGTCAGCTACGAACACAGTCAGAATCATCTTCCAACACAGTCAGAAACATCTTCAAACACAGTCAGAAACAGCTTCCAACACAGTCAGAAACATCTTCAAACACAGTCAGAAACATCTTCAAACACAGTCAGAAACATCTTCAAACACAGTCAGAAACAACTTCCAACACAGTCAGAAACAGCTATAATAAAACCAAATTGGACATAATAGTTTCTGTATAATCTTAGACATATGATAATACTTTAAATCTGCGTTGTAATAAACACATTATTACGTGATAACACAGTACAAACCGAATAAGCTTCGCCTATCAAATAAATAGAATGTAAATTTAACACTTACCCCTATGGCTGGAGAATAAAGGAGAGTGTATACTCCTTGACGTGATCCAAAAATGACCAGTGTGGTTTTTCGAGATTCGTCTTACTTAAATCCATAGGAGAGTGAGTACAAGTTGGGGTAGAATACCCATGCATATCATGTTAGTCATGATACCTGACACAAGTAATCTGTGGCTAGGTACATGTTAATACAGTCGCTTACCTGGAAAAACACATTCACCCTATATAACGTTGTACGCATGTACAACGAGAAATAGTCTAATTGATTTTAAGACAAAACCAAGTTATTTCTTTGCCTAATTCTGTGACAATACCTCCCCCCTCAGAAAAAAAAATGCACACATTGTTTTAAATAAAAAAACCTCACAGAATAAAAGAAAAATAACTACTATCGATATGTTACACTATTTACACTGGTAATACCGCAATCTGGATTTGCTATAAAAATAAATTTTATCCAGATTTCCAATCATGCCCTACTCAAGTAGTCTGCCCCTATATTTTCAACCCCTCTTATTGCCTCTACACGGAAGCGATATGGTTGTAGTGGCAGCGCCCAACGCATCAATCAAGCGTTAGCGACCTTGGCTTTGTTTAAATACAATAGGGGTTGGTGATCATTTCGAGAACGAAATCTCTCCCAAAAAGATATGCATGATACTTCCCAATTCCCCACACTACGGCCAAACACTCTTTCTCAATAACTGAATAGTTTTTCTCCCTGGGTAGCAATTTTCTACTCGAGTAAGCTACGGGTAACTTATTGTCATCTTGCTCTTGCAGTAAAACTGCTCCCAACCCAGTTTCAGAGGCATCTGTTCTTAAAATGAAGGGTTTGCTAACATCTGGCAATATTAATATAGGTGCACTTATTAGTTTTTCTTTCAGCGTGCAAAAAGCTATATCCTGTGGTGGTCCCCACTCTACTTTGTTGGGTTGCCCCTTCTTTGTCAGATCAGACAGTGGGCTGGCAATGGCTGCAAAGTTTGGTATAAACTTTCTATAAAACCCTACTAGACCTAGAAACGTATGAACTTGCATTTTGTTGTCTGGTTTAGGTGCGTTCCCAATCTCTTCCACTTGCTTGGGGTGAGGTTTCAACTGGCCCAAACCAGTGATCGCTATGACCCAAACAATCTAAATCCGTATAGCCAATACTGCATTTAGTGGGTCTCACTGTGAGGTTCGCTCTGCGGAGTCTATCGAAGAGTTCCCCCAAGACGGACACGTGCTCACTCCAAGTATTCGTGTACACAAATATGTCATCTACAAAGCTATCAATGCTTCCTAAACCCCTTAGCACCTTGCGCATCAAACGACAACAGGTGGCACTGGCACCTACTAACCCGAATGGCATCACCTTGAATTGATATAATCCTTTCTGGGTCGCAAATGCTGTCAATGTACGGGACTCTTGAACAATGGGAGCCTGCCAATATCCCTTGGACAGATCTAATTTGGAAATCCATCGGTTGCCCGACAACTTCGCAAATAGACCCTCCATATCTGGCATTGGTTCCACATCGAACACAGTGATTTTATTTTTACTGTCGAAAGTCGATACAGAATCGGTTCGTCCCATCTTTTTTTCTGACTAGCACTACGGGAGAAGAATATGGCAAGTTGGAGGGTTCAATCACCCCCAGATCTAACATTTTACTCACCTCTTCGTCCACAGCTTCTCGTGCGTTGTATGGTACCGGATAACCTTTGATTCTAATGGAGTCAGATGTATTCAGTTTAATTTTGAGGTCTACTAAGGTTGTACAACCTGGTCTGTCGGTGAATACATCAGAGTATTTAACCAAAAGCGCATTAATTTGTTGACGCTGGTCTTTGGTCAACTCTGCACTCACATCAACTTGATCTACCCCTTCCCTTGCAACACCCAAGGGACACTCAAGGGGAACCTCGTGTTCTGATTCTCCCAAGTCGTACAAACGACATTCAAGACCCCTTTTTCTACATTGTTGCTCTGTCTCTTGATGTACAACTTAAACATGTTAGCATGGAATGTCTTTAAATTACCGTCTATGTCAATTTTGTAGTCCATGTCATTCTTGACTTCCTTAACTTTGTAGGGACCTTTCCACTGGACTAGTAATTTATTTGTGCTGGTAGGAAGAAGCAATAAAACCTGATCTACAAGAAATTTCCTATTTCGCGCTCTGCGGTTATAATACTTGGCATATCTACGTCCCGATTTCATTAATTCGTCGCGTGCCATCTGGCATGCACTTTCCAATTTCTCTCGCAGATCTAACACATACTGGTATGTAGTTTTTATTTCCTCGTTCGCGACGTCACCTGTCCACAGTTCGTGTAGTATCCGCATCGGGCCTCGAACTGTTCTTACGTACAGCAATTCGAAGGGTGAAAACCCTAAACTTTCTTGCGGTACTTCACGGTACGCGAACAGAACCGCGTTCAAATAACGGTCCCAGTCTTGCGGACGTTCCGTGCACATCTTTCGTAGCATACTTTTTAGGGTTCCATTAAATTCCTCTACCAGTCCATTGCACATCAGATGGTATGGGGTAGTGTTTAGCTGTTTGATTGATAGCAGTCTACTTATTTCACCCATGAGGTCGGAGGTAAATTGGGCACCACAATCCGTAAGGATTTCATCTGGCACCCCTACCCTACTGAAGATGTCAACCAATGCTTCAGCCACCCGTTCTGTTTCAATAGTTGATAATGCTACAGCTTCGGGATATCTGGTTGCGTAATCCACAAGAGTAAGAATATACCGGTTCTTCCTTTCGGTAACTGGTTGTATTGGGCCTACAATATCCACCGCCACTCTTTTAAACGGTGTATCTATTAATGGCATCTGTCCCAAAGGCACCCTTGTAACCCTTCCTTTACATACGGTTTACTGGGATACGTCACAAGACCTACATAACTGAGTGACATCGCCATTAACATCAGGCCAGTAGAATTCAGCGACTACTCTACTGGTGGTCTTTGCCTTACCTTGGTGTCCTGCCATGCTAGACTCATGGGCCACCCTATGTACTTGAGATCTGTATCTTTGGGGTACGACCACTTGCCAATACCTCTTACCCTCCGGAGTGATAAACTCCCTATGAATTAGCCCGTTCCTATGAACGAATCTCGAGCTGCCCCCTTGCAGTGTCTAATTGTGCCAGATGTGATTTTCTCTATGACAATCTTGATGGATTCGTCAGGTTCTTGTTCTCGTTTGAATTTATCACGCGAAATTCCGGAGATCGATTCAGGGACTATTAATTTCTGAAACGCGTTTTTCTCTCGCCTGGTTTGCGCTCGCGTTTCGACTACCTGGGCCAGAGGTATCCTGAAATCTGCCATGGTTGGAAGACGGAAACCTTCAACATTACCGATCGTCAGATCGTAAATAGGGTTTTCCATACAAAGGGCATCTACAGTTCCGGTTAAGAAAGGTGTTTCGACTGTGATCCTTGCTACGGGAATGCGACCAATCGTTTGATCAAGTAGCATGCATGGGGACTCCCATCCGAACATTTGGTTATCCTGCACGAGACTACGTTTGATCACTACAGCCGTGCAACCAGTGTCACGTAACGCTACGATTTCTCGACCGTTCACGAAACCTCTCGCGGTTGGTACTTGCGCTTCGGGAAAAAGACATGTGCCAAGTGTATGAATACCTGGTTCTACCTGCACCATATTACCAGATACACTTTTATTCTGTATAGCCACGGCTACCTTATGCATAAATCCCTTTCTTTTAGGACATTTTACTTGAATATGACCCCATTTCTTACACAAGAAACATTGTATACCTTGACGACCTGTGTCCCTAACTGACCTACTTGCCTCAGCTGATTTCACAAGCTCCCTAGGCATCGGTCTCGCAGACTGGTTTCGAGACTTAAAATCTTTTGAAACCACGTTCTGGGTTCCCCCATGAGCCTCGGCATAGAAATCTGCTTGTTTAGCCATATCTTGTACGTTTGAATAGACTTTCTCTTTCAGAAACTGACCTAGTTCCTGCCCCACTGTGTTCAACAGTTGATCTCTGAGCAAGAAATCAGTCAACCCTTCAAACGTTTTCACTGCATTGCCGCATTCAATCCACCGCTGAAAATAGTTCGCTATTCTAACGATGAACTGATCAAAGGTTTCTCCCTTCTCGGGCTTGCTACACCTGAACTTTTTAAGAAAACCCTGTTCAGTCAGCTCGTACCATTTTAGAAGTGCTTCCTTCAGAACGTCGTATTTGAGCACATCATCTCTCGGAAGTCGCAAGTACACATCCAGCGCTTTACCTTTTAATAAAGCACTGACATGCAGTGCCCAGTCATTTCGACTCCACTTCTGGTTCTGGGCATACCGCTCAAACCGATGAAGATAACTATCCATGTTATCTTTCTCATCATCAAAGGGGGTTAGTTTGGGACCCTTTAATTTACTAGAGGCAGAATCGTGTTCTCCTTTTCTAGCTGTTGCTAACTCTATTTTACGTTCATGATCTCATTGCCTTAATCTTTCTTCTACCTCCAACGCTTCTAACCTTACTTGTTTTTCTAACCCTATCTTCTCCCTCTCAGCTCCCCTTTCCCATTCTATCCTATCCTTTTCGGCCTGTTTTTCTAGTTCTATCTTTTCCTTCTCTAATTCTGCCCGCCTTTCCTCTATTTCCCTCTGCCGGGCTCGTTCTTCCTTTTCTAATTCCCTCGCCCTAACCCTTTCATCCCTCTCCCTGGCTTGTTCTTCCTTAATAAATTCCCTTAAACTTTCACCCTCATACCCAAGTTCTTTGCCTAAGGCAACCAAGTCCTTAAGGGATGACATGATTAATAGTAACAAAAATTTAATTTATCAAAAGAAACTATTCCTAATGAAGGCAACTCAAAACAAAAATGAATAAGTATTTATACTAGACCCACAGACCTAGAACTACTAAACAAAACAAAAACCTACTTGATTATCTTCTCAAGAAGGTCACACACGAATATAAACAATAAGAGTTTACTTTCACAAACAATGTGATGACGATTCACTTAATCCAAATATCCCACTTCTGACACCATTGTCACAGAATTGTAACCGAGTGGGTTTTTGGACTAAATGAACAAGACAAACACAATGTGGGAAAGATGGAAATTTATGAATGAATTAATAATGATAAATATATGATGTAAAAATACAATCGAAAATAAACAAAACAAATATTAAATAAAATGAAGTGCAGATCCAAGAACCCTCATGGACTGCACATACCCCTTAAACAGTATTTTGTTCAACAAGATATTCACAAAATCTCGAACAAAATTATATTAAGTTTCAAAAATAATCTTACACAAGATTCAAAATACTCTTGACACCACTAAGGTTCAAAATAATCTTGATAAAACTTAAGATTCAAAATAATCTTTGACACACCTAAAGATTCACAATAATCTTTGAAACTTAAGATTCACAATAATCTTATCACAACTAAGATTCACAATAATCTTATCGCGATTAAGATTCACGATAATGTTATCACAACAGACAGCATTGTTCTGGAAGCTCCAGATGACTCCAAGAAACGTTAGACGGCTTCGTACAGCACATGCCTGGTTAATATGTTCTATGCATAGAAATAAATAGTATCAATCACAATTAGATAATCAGCAGATATACAGCCTAAACTACAAGCATTTAGCTATAAATACATGTAATTAGGCATAAAACCTGGCTCTTTTGTGTGATGAAATGACTTTATATTAGCCTACTGTCAGCAATAATATGTGTCAGTATGTGTATCAAGTATTGTTTAACATTATCTGGGTCTTTGTCTCACAGATCAGACCACTAGAGTCTTATGTTACGTGTTTAGGCTCGAATAAACAGTAACACAAGAAAGAGTGAAAACAACAAGCTCTAAAAAATATAGTAATTTATTTCCCTGAAAAAATTCTGTAAAAATTAAAAAAAAATGAACTTAGGGTTTTAAGAATCAAATCTGTTCGAATCCCAACAAAGAATCCAAGATGGAAGACGATGATGTATGCTGAAACGTGTAGTGTTGAAGTCTACAGTTCCTTGTCGAAATAAGAAATATCACTCCAGTTTTGGAAATCTGAATAAATTTTTTATAAGAGCTGTCTCTGTTCAAGAATTTCACATGAGCACACTTATTTCAAGGAAAAAGAATTAATCCTTGTTGACTCCAAGTAATTTGAAATAACTCCAAACAGCACAACATACATATTCCAATGTAAAGAAAAAGCCCAGCTACTACTGAGAATCTCTCTCCAAAACAAAGGTTATATCATATTTTAAAATGCAAAAATGTATCATCTCTACTGAATAAATTTACATTACAATAGCATGTAATGAAAAATAAACAAAATTTAAAACTGACAAACAAACAACTAAATTGAAATAAATATATATTAAATCAGATATAATTAAATCAAAAATACTTAACAACAGTAAGTAACTGTTCAGCATAAATAATATGTTCCAGCATGTGTCAGGAATTAAGCTGAGTCTCAATTTTGAGTGATTCTGAAAGTGTAAAATTAAATTTGGGATTTAAACTGGTTTCAGTATTCCGAGTTGAGTGGTTTTTCAGTTTACTGGGGAAAAATGATTATACTAAAGCAGGAAAAACTTGGGATTTACAAAAAAAGTTGGTCTTAAAAGGATTCCAGTGTACTGAGGTTTCAGTTTTGTCGAGTTTGATTGTATAGATTGGCAGGCTGGGTAGATTAGTAAGCATACAGACAGATGGGTAGGTAGATGGGTAGGCAGGTAGATGGATAGATGCATGTACGTGTACAGATCTATGCACATGGGAGGATCCAGGGTCTTAGGAAAGGGAATACATGTATATAATATATAGGAAAGACAATTAAAATTCAACAGACTTAAATAATTTGACTTCTCTGACCTTCAGCCTTAACATATTAAGTCTCACACCTTTACGTACACCTAAGCACACTATTATATGTATAAAAATGAAGGCTATGTTTCATCAGATAATCTATGTTCTGTTTTTTACAGCATCAGGGTCAACAAGACCAAGTGACTGTCATAACCCATGCTGCAAGTGATCAAGCTGGTCACTGTCATTTTTCAACCTGGAAAGAAAAATTAAAATTTTATAATTTTGCGTTACATGTGCTGTGGTTTCAACAGGAGATCTACAGTATGGTGAAAATGACACTGTCCTTGAAGTTAACGTAAATTTTATTTTCCACCCATCAATATATTCAAATTATGTTACTACAGTAACCATGTGCCTACGAGTGTAGGGATTGATCTTCGAGCAATATTTTGTATATACTATAATCACACCTATCTTTAGAGACCCCTTAAGTCTTATTTACTGTATCTTGGACAATGGGAGTGAAACTGAACTTATTCCCTTAATTTGTTTGTGCGCATCCTCATTCAGAGCAATCCACAATCCACTGCAGACTCTACTATGCCATTATAGTTGTAAGGGATTAAAGATATCTTAAGTGTTTATGATTGTTTGTAACAGTGTTGAAATATATTTAGCTAGAAAATCATGGCATTTGGTCACTTCCCTGGGGTCTGCTCATGCCTGTGCATTTATATCATAAAACCAAAATGTGTTTGATGATTTTGGCTGTAAATGACCATTTGTCAAATATTACATTATTTCATCAACCTTATGATACAAATTGTTACCTCACTCAGTGAAATGAACTTTGTAACAGATTAGATGAACAAAACTAACAGTAGTGACTTTCTGTTATCAAATAATAACAAGAGGCCCAAGTGGACATGAGACTACTTACTTGACCAACCTCATAAGAAACCAATGCAAGAGTAATGGACAAAGAAACTTGCGTTACATTAGTTTGCATCATGTATTTTGATATTCAAACATTTTTCTTCTGTGTGTGTGTGTGTGTGTGTTGTGTGTGTGTGTGTGTGTAATGTCAACAATATTGGATAGCAGGTCAGCATCAAATTAATTATGCCATGGATGATTTCTGCTCAATTTGATGGTTTTTGAGATGTTGTATAGAAGCTTGTTTTAAAAATAATTTTAGTAATAATGACTACATCATGCTGTGTATTGGCCTAATTTTTGCAAACCTGAAAGTCTTTCATGCCAGAATGCTCTCAGTCAAATTTGCTTAAATTCTTCTGAGAAGGAATTTTTGAGAAGGAGTCATTTCTGATAAGTTTTTGAGTTTAAGTCATCTGAATAAATTATTTTATCAGTAATGACAATCTATTTGATAGCAGATTGGCAGTATAATATAAATTTGAAAGGACTTCATGCAATAAAGGTTTGTGTCAAATATGTACGTTTTGGGGGTTGAGTTAAAACTAATCTGAATGCTGTAAAAATCATATGCTACTTTTGCATAGTTGGCACTTTTCTGGGATGAATTATCCAAGTGAATAGTGAAAAAGTTCTCTTCCTATTCGGGTCAACCAGGAAATTTCAGAATACTGGGATACCCTTGCAAGACATCCTGTATACTCTCATCATGTGCGCTTCTGAATTAATTCTTTTTGAGGAAGCAGCCTAATCCAATGGAATATCAGTGCACGGTGTTAAGTGGGAATCTGGAAAAAACAACAGGTAAGTATTATATCAGCAAAATTAGTTTGATTTATAAAGAGGATGGGTCCATTTATGTATCAGAGAGTGAGACACTAGTCTTTGCAATTTGAAATGCCTGATCAAGACTTCTAAGTGAGAATCTGTCCCAATGTCCAGGTCTTTAGAAAATTTTAGACCGTTGGAAAGGACTGCTGTATAGCCTTAATAGTAGAAAGTGAGCACTGTTTTTCTTTCAGAAAGAAATGAAGAAAATCAGCCGATGCTCCCACAGAATGACAGGTAGGATTGACCTGTTCTCTACTAAACCAGCCACAAAAAAATCTCCATTTGGTATCACATACCTAAGACATTGATAATCTCCTGGACTGAATGATGCACTTGCCAATTTTAAGTGAAATCGTTCTTTGCAGAGGTGAGCCAAACATGCAAGTGGAGAATCTGTGGACTTCTGTATAGGAGAGAGCACAGAAGATCCCTCCTCTGAGGTAACATCCTGATGTGGTCCATTAGCAGATAGAAAAGTTCATTAAACCATGACTGCTGAGGTTAGAAGGGTGATCAAAATGAGCAGAGCAGTGGAGTGCCTGACTTTATATAGGACCTGTGGGATCATTCTGAAAGGTGCAAAGGCATAGGCAAACTGATGATCCCACTTCAGACTGAAAGTGTTCACTGCTCAGGCCCTTTAGTTGGGAAATGGAGAAACATTAAAGGTGAGCTTGTTGTTTAGTTTGGTGGCAAACAAGTCCACCAAAGGAGTTCCCTAAAGTTAAAACAAGGAGTCTGTTATGGATTGGTGCAGTGACCATTTCATGAAGATTATCTTTCCCTTCACTGACTGACTGTCTGCCAAAATATTATTCCTGCCAGGAATGTGGCAAACTAGTCAACCAGGCTTTATGAGGCTAAGGACCAAAGAATTTAGCAATAAAACAGTAGGTTACAATCACCAATAATAAGGAAACATATTTAAGGTAGGCTCACTGAAGGTAAAAAGATAAGGACCTGAGTTTGATAATTGACTTCAAGACGAATGAACCAAAATTGTTATGCGACATACTTACCATGTATACGTATAGCACAATTGACGATATGGGCAGAATGAGTTCATTTATTCTTAAGGAAGAATAAAATGGATAAATGTGAGCCCAAAGTTTAATTATGCAAGGATACAGCCCCAAAATTGTACCCGTAGCTGTTTAAAAAAAGACACAACCCTGTTTGTTTCATTAAAGACTAATGCCCTGTGATGGGATAAAAAGAAATTTAAAAAATATAACATAACAAGCCATACACCGTGTGTGCACAACAACTGCCAAAAACACTCAAGAGGGCTTAATTAAAAAAGCAGAAGCCTTGATCTGGGTATAATCCTAACGTTTGTTAATAATATAGCACATAAAACATTATCGTTGACACACAAAGCGCTGGCTACATCTTCTTTCATAAACAATGTTGAACATTCAATATGCTGACCAGGAAAAGATATAATATATATGATCAGCATGTACAGAGTGTCCCACAATGTCATTCCAGTGTACTGGAATCTATCTGGTTCACCCTAGTGGGAGGGCAAAATTATCATCATCTGATCAGGGCATTTTCCTCCCAGAAAAGTACCAGCTATGCAATAACAGCAGGTATGATATTACTGATATCAGATCGGTCAAATTCTTTTCACTATGTATTAGAAGCAACTGTTTCAAGGTTTTTCTATTTTTAGTAACATCACTCATATCTGATGGCAGATCAGGATCACTTGCACAAATGTATGAGGGCATGTGTGAGGATGCTTTCTGTAAATTAGGACTGATTATTTCTTTTCTATGATGTTTCAGAGACAGTTGTTTAATGGTTTTCCTGTTTGTATGGTTGTATGATTCTGTTAAATATTCTTTGTGATATTTTCCATGTGGCAGATTCCATTACAATGACACCACCAACTAAAATGTTAAATATTTTTTAGATAAACTGTAATGTGTCAAGTTCATAATCAAAGCAGTTTTTAAGTTGTTATCAAATGCAAGCTAATGTAAAGGTTTGTGGTGCTTTGTATATCTGGGGAAAATTTCACAAATGTTAAAAAGAACATGATTTATATAATATTTTAATTCAGTATAACACTGGAATCTGGAATCTTCTATTTGAAAAAAAAAAGGTGACTGCAGGGCAACATTGGCTCATTTATCAGGCCTTTCATTACCTTTAATACCATAATATTACTTGGTGCAGCCCACCAAATACTTTTTCCAAATCTTATGAGCAAATCATATTTCTGTAAAATTTCGGATATTAATGGGTTTTCTAATTGAAGATTTTCAAACTTAGCTTTTTGTGTGAAATGGGAATCTGAAAAATAATTAAATTTGTTTCTTTGATTATTCATATTAATTCAAATATTTCAATATGGTTTTAGTTTCTCCAGGAAAAACTGTTAACTAGCTTGAGATGATGCTGAAACCTTCACTCCATCTTTTAAAACATCTGTGTACATGGAAGTATAGAAGGCTCTAATTTCATTAAATTTAATCTGAAAAACAAGAAGACTGGTTGCAACCTTTATGAATTTACAAAGATAAAATATTGAAGGGGAGGGCCATGAAAACCAAGGCAGTGATATAGAATTTTTCAGTATTGGCAAGACTGATCTTTACTATAGATGAGGATGAATCTTTGTTGGTCATGACTTATATCCAGAACTTTTTGATATGCGTCTCTGAGGTATGTTATGACTCTATGTAGTCAAATAAAATAACATTATAAAGTGAAACCAACAATGTAAGTAAAATCAAGTTATTTATCTCTTTACAATACTATGTAAAACTTTGAGACACTTACAGTATTATGAAATAAAATGAACTCCAACAGTCTTGAATGTCCCAAGATAACAAAATGATGCAATCCAGAATGTCTTTGAATGAGTTCACTATAATTCCAAAGTGGCATGCTAGTCCAAAATTCAATGAACTAGCACTTCAGTAATTCAAATAAATATTTTAAATATTACCAGGGCTGAGCAAATCCCATAGCCCAATGTCCTGGACTAGTCATTTTTGCAGTTGGACAAGTAAAATTTTCCAAGTCGCTAGTCCAGGATAGTGCTTTTAAACAAAGTCAGGCTAGTCCTTATTTTCATGCTTTAATCACTATATCTACCTTTATTTGGCCAATCATGCCCTCCGGGTGTACTGAATACTTGATTCTACTCCTCTTCGTGTATATATTTACCGCATGACTGCATATTGGGCTAAGCGACCAAATTATCGGCAAATCAAAACACGTCAAACAAAAGAAAGCCACTATGATCAATTAGCAGTGTTGTAAGCGGTTTTGTTGCAATGAGTTTACTCAATCTAGATCATAATGAGCAGCTCACTATGATTTTCATCCAGCGAGTCAGTGTAATTAAATTAATGATAGGTACTTTACTGACATCAGTGTTGGTTTCCTTTATGAACTGATTAAATGACAGTAATGATTCTTTAATTTATAATTGATTATACAGATGATTAACTTCCACGTGTGATATTGTTTGAAGTGAAACAATTACGCTAATTAATGATATTTTTAGTTTGTATTTAAAAAAGAAAATTGATGTTATGATCACTTTAGAAGTAGTTGTCAAACAAGCTGATAGTTACTCTGTGGATAAATTGAGTTTGCTAAATTATTTTCGCTAGGAAGGTAATAAGGGCAATTCGGTGAAGGTAAATTTGTTTGAAAATGGAGAGATAAAACGTAAGATGGATACTGAGTGTGCGGTAGCTATTTCTGAGTGTGAACAAGGATTTAGTTCAATGAACTTAGTCAAGACTTCTTTAAGGAATTTCTTAAACCAAAAGAGTTTACAAATGCTAATGAACATTTCTGCAAATGGACCAGAGCTTGATGACTTTAACCCAGACACAGCTATCAACTGCTGGCTTAGTCCTGGTGCAGGTGGCAGAAATATACATGGACATTTTTTCAAATCCATCAGCTAAAACATATACATGAACCTGAAGAAGCCAAATGTATAACAACCAATGTTTCTGAAAAATTAAATTCTTTTAAGAAATAATTATGTTGCACATTATTTTGTTTGTTATTTTCTATGGATTAAGTACATACGTCTCATCAAATCTCGGCAAGTGATTACCATTTTGGGACCAGTGAAAAGTAAGGTGGGACTAGTGAAGAGTAAGGTGGGACTAGTGAAGAGAAAGGTGGGATTAGTTAATTTTCTGAAACCACTTGTCCTGGACTAGTGGTTAAAAAAAATTTGCTGATCAGCCCTGGTTACTGTCAAATTATATTTAACAGACTGATTTAAAACAGGAATGAATTATTTATCAAATCCCTATTTATACACATTTTAACATGGCCTATTATGTAATAGAATTTGAAAATTTTCAATGAAAAGATCTGGTCTAACTAAGCAAAATTGACCTTGAACTTCTCCTATATAACATGTTGTTAACAACTTTTCAATCATGGAAAAAAGTTAAGCACACAATATAAATTAAATATACCTATAAAGGAATATAATGTGCAGAGAGAAAGTTGATTTACAGTTTTAAAAAGTTCTAAAACTTTAATCATCCACAAAGACCAGGATCAGATAACCTTAAAGTTTGAGTTTTGGCTAATTGCAAATTTTTTTAATTGGTAGAAATGCATGAACCAAATATTCTTCAGAGCACTTTTATGCCTTTATGTAATTGGCATTAAATAGTAGGCATAATATTTCATCTAAAGCAAATCATACAGACCATTTCAGGATAAGGGCATTTCATGGTTTTGTTGATTCTGACACTGAAAAGGACAACTGACAAAATATGCTGCCCTCAAGTATACCCATATCCTGAGGATTGTTTTCAGAGATACTGGTACAGGCCATTACTGCAAAATGTTTTGTCTTTCAAAAATTGGATATAAAGATAGGTGGTCAGCCACTCATAGGTCATTCATTATCCCATAATTCACTGTGGTGTCACAAGCTTTCCAAATGGATGACTGCACAATGTGTTCTTTCTTTACGGAAGCTTCTCTAATAAATGTTCCAAGTCGGACTAGAAGGTCTATTGTGATGTTGGCATCTGATTTCACATTGAATGTCTGATCGTATTTTTCTGGATTCAGGATACTAAAGATGTGAAAGCGATGGATGGACTGGTATGATACTTCCAAGTTTACATACTGATATCTCTGTTGCTTCTTGCTGTGATGGCAGGATGTTGCCACTTTCCAGAATTTTTACTGAAAATGTCCAATAGCAAATTGTAACTTATTGTGTAACTGTTTCAGAAGTTGAGAGTAGATCTCATCTGTTCCTATTGAAGTGTTATGGGCTTGATCAAAAGAGACTGGCATTTCTCTAAGAGTGAATAATTTATTGTAATTTTTAGCATTAGCAAATTTAAAATGTGAATAAAGCCTTATCTGGCAGGTCTTCAATACTGCAAAAGTTTGAAAAATAGTTCTCATGTATAGAGTTTTTGGACTGTACTTGAAATTTATGGTAGGATAGTGACCAATTTATCAGATCTACAGCTGGTTTTTTATTTTCCAAAGACTTTTTTGTACAATACTCCATTCTGATTTACCAGAGGAATATTGATTCAGCATGGGGATATTGAATCTCCATGTTTTCCTCTTGTTCTCCCTCTCTCTCACGTTAACATGTTTAGGAATTGCCAAGCATTCTGGCAAGTATTCCCAGAAACATAATGGAATATGTTAGGTAAGTAAGTGGAATAGATTCACTATGTTTTCAAAAAATATGAAATTTTGATTTTGCAGAGGGAATTAAGTGTTTCTCAATTTGGAATTCAGTTCCCATCTTAAGTGTAATGGAATGTGCTGACTACCATTACCAACTTTGTGAGTGAAGTAAAAGATGGATTACAGATGATCAGATCCAAAAAAAGTTGGATCCTACGGTTGTATGAACTTAAGTGTTAGTGAGATTGAAACCTTGTGTCATGTGCAAGAATCGTTCACAAATGCAATGATTGCAATGGAAACCACAAAATCATTTAGGAGTTTGGATGAATTAAAAAACTATGTGTCAGGGTTACCAGTATAGGCTTGCAGCTGATACTAATCATAATAAACACAGATATTGATAACTCATCAAAGGACATGAGAAAGGTTCAACGGATCAAGAATTGCATGCCATGAGCATAATCATGTGTACTATACAACTCAAAACTTCAGGTGCAACATTTTTGACATTGCTGATGTAGCTGTGGAAGCTGCAATTGCCACTGGAAATTTGACAGCTATTTTCAAGGTCTCTTAACACAGATGAAACAAAATCATTTTGGAACAGATTTTCATTGAAGTTCAAACTTTGTGTGGCATATTACAGACAAAACAACAGAAATGATATTTCATACTCACATATCAATGGACATAGGTGAATTTCATCCTCTTTCCCTTGCTATCATACCATTTTTTGAGTGAATGAGCTTCGGTGACATCAGGGTTGATATATACTTGAGTACTTGACTGTTTTGACAAGGAGATACCTGTGAGAAAATATTTATGCTGATTTCAAATATCTTGAATAATAATATTGATGATACACTGACAGAGCTGACAGCATATCAATTTCAAAATCGCTGCTCAAGGAATTTATTAAATGTAGGGCATCATTAAATTTCAAACCTTATTCTGTGCTTAACTAATATTATTAACAAACTAAGCTGTCAAAAGATTCCTAAAAACACTAATGCACCTAGTTTATATATATTATATCTTCTCTCATGTTTTTGTTTCGAAAAACGCCATCATCTTATTCTTCTTCTGCAAATAAGCTGCAAGCACAACTGTAGATCATAATAATGGTGAACAACTTAAGCTCATGAACCAAAGTTGAACTCTCTTTGGCACTTTTGGTCCAGACAAGATAAAACTGTTAAAAAATGTTAACAAGATTCACAAAATTCTATCATATACTGCATTCATCTGCAATATGAAATGGGTGATAACTCAAGCATTATTGAAAACGTTAAGACCAGCTGCATTTACAAGAGTTTGACCTACATTTCATTCAAGTCAAAAAGGGCAAACAAAATCTTTAATAAATTGTGTGTACTAAGCAATTTGTCAATATGCACATATGCATGTGCTTTTCATAATATTTAACAAATTACACATTAATTTATAATAAAAACTGCAGGGCTGGATATGCTAACAAGACTTTGCTAGACAAAGGCTGGCATGACTTAAAAAGGCAACAATTCATACAAACTTTGAAAGATTTGTCTTTATGTGTATATTCTGATGATGAAAATAATATTATTTGAATAAGCTCTATTGGAAGGAAGCATAAACTATGGAACTAGTTGCATTAATAACATAGTATGCTGGATGAATGGATAGATGGATAGACCAATAAGATGATTCCTGCATATGCTACCTCAGCATAAAAATATCAAGATACAGCTTTATCATGCTAAAGAAACCAAATTTTGGAGTTAAATATAACTATTCAATAATATTTAATGAATATATTAGAAGTATTTCCACTACCTCACAAATTCAGCCCTCAGTTCAGAACAATGATCACCATATCTTTCAGATTCCTTTAGCAACAACTGACCTAAAAGTCATCTGCTTGTTGAGGCAAATGGTGGAAAAGATTTATCTATTGCATGATACAGGTCCTGGCACCAAATGTTGTCAATTGTCAACTACCACTGGAGAGGATATGAGTGCTCTTTCAGGGAATGTAACTTCAAGGACAGTTTGGGAGAATGTGCCCGTATTATAATTGGGCATATATTATTCATGAAACATATTTTACTCCAAAAATTGGTTTCTTCTTCAAATATGTTACTAGCTCATAATATATTATGAGACTTAAGAAAAGGTGGAGGGTGCCACATCCCAGAGATGTTTCTCTCACCAGTCTCCTGGTGTATGTGAATCAGTTTTGAGTCATGTGTGAGATAAGGGCTAGGGTTATCACATGGTCAATGCATAGGCATACTTTTAGGTGGAATATTTTCCCTTGCAAATCCAGTGGAAGTAGTAACCCATGCAATTTTGAAGCGGCTGAGAGACCTGGAATTGTGAACTGCTACACTGCTGAAATAGGTTCCACCATGTCAAACTGAGCTCTTTGAAAAGACAAAAGCTCAAGGAAGATGATGCTGTTTGAATGATGCTGGCTAGGAAATAGTAGCATTAACATTACATGCTAGTGGTGACTGCACTAACCTCATGAGCTGAAATTGGAAGGACAATTACAGCAGAGCCTTTTTTCTGAAAAAACAGATTGGAGATCACAAAATGATAGCTCTTGATTGTTAATGGGATGAACTTCTTCAACTTGAAAAGCCATAGGAAGAAGTTAGCTATTAATGCTGCTGTACTGTGGGTCTCAAGGAAGAGAATTGAGTCTCTGCTTGTACCACAAGGAGAAAACTCTCCATTTCCACATAAAATCTTTCAAATTTTTGGCCCTTCATACCTTACCAATTCTATAACCACTTGTTTGAAGAAATGTTTCTTTCTGAGGACTTGATTGATATGAGTAAGGAATGCAGGTTCAGCACCTTTGCATTAAGATGGAAAAGAGAAGACATAATTCTGGATGTATGATTTTTCAATTTCATAAAGCTGTAATGAATTTGTTCCATAATCATACAGATGCTTGAACTGAGTGTAGTGCAGCACTTTCAAGTGCTTCAGTGATGGAGCTTAACAGCCTAATAAATGAATATACCTTTTGAATACAGCACCTTTACAGGAAAAGATTCAGCTCATAAAATCAATCTGTAGAACATATTGTTCTAAAATATTCAATAAAAATTGATGAAATCATTGCAGTAAACAGGTTGGCATCTAGTGCCAAAGTCTGCAACTGCTACTGAAGGAATGATCACCAAAGCCAGTATTGGGGCTTATAGTTGTCCAGGACCATGCTGGAACTGGCTTCATAGTTCAGCGATGGTATGTTCTGGTTCCAGCACTGAGGGCAATTATGGAACTGTGAGGGACCCATAATGGTGGAGACTTCCAGATCTTTTTCTGTATATGCAATATTTCTATCTCAAGTGATTCTGTTGTGAAGAAATCGGCAACTAAAGCAGTATCTGCAGCAAAACTAATGATGTTTTCATCCTTGTGTGTGTGTGTGTGTGTGTGTGTGTGTGTGTGTCTGTCGGTCTTGGCTCTATCATTTGCACAAGTTAACTGCATGGCTATGATGATTACCCATTTCAATTCAGAGCAGATGTTACAAGTATGGTCTGAATGGTACCCCATATGATCTAATATACAGGTGGGGTGATTATTTTCCAACTTAAATCTCTTAAACACACCACATTTAATCCAATGCATTGCTCTATATACCTTCTATTAGAGATAGAAATAGTATATACTGGTGACATCAATCAAGCAATTCACTGTAAAGTAGACACTATGAATTAGGACACTAGATGCCATTGAAAATTACAGAAATGATTATATTACTAGGTATATAGCCTCTATTTTGATAGCTTGCACACAATAGGGTACAAAAAACAGATCGTGGTATAAGTGATATCAAGCAGTATTGAGGGTCCTCTGAACAATCAAGATAAACAAAGTGAAGAGTGTGGGGGAGAAGTTAAATGGTTAAATAATCATTTAGTAATCACATGTGGAATAACAGTCAATAAATAGATATCTCAAATGAAGTCCTTCACTTTTCTTTATAAATTACCTTTATTTTCAATATAACTAACCTCTGAAAGATCATTTAAAGCATTACTGCAAATAGTTTCAACACACATCATATGTGTACCAGTGAAAACACTGACTATTAATTACATCTGTGCTTTTAATGTATGTGAATGTTGATACAGTCTAGTGTTACTGTAGATTCAGAATAAAACAAGATTTTATTATTTCAAACAGAAATGTGAGTAATTCAGACAAGCAACAACAGTGAAACTTTTGTTTGTAACAAGTTATACAGTAAGATATTGATAATGTGATTTTATTGCAAGTTATAGCAAAATTTCTGCTCATCCTTAAAGGTCACTGGCCATACTCTAAAATGAACTTTTAAGCATCAGATTTACAAAAATGAATAATAATGTTTATACTCATACAAAAAGAATTTTAAAAAATCTAAAGTGTACAGCTGAAATAATAATTTTATTACTAGAAATTAGCAGAATTCAACACTGTTACCTCATAGCTGTTACATTCCCCCTATAGAGGACACCAACTGGAAGTGATGTAAATTTATTGCCACATGAGAAAGTAGATTCAAACAGTCAAGAACTTATATGAAACAAATGAAAGAACATTTACTGTTCAACCTTAGACATACAAGCTTATGCCAGCCAACAATGAAGATGATACTGAATCATTAGATTCTGAGTCGGATTTCACAGATGACAAAAAAATTGCAACACAGAAGCAACGAAATAAACAGACTTGGGAATGTTCATTGATAAGCCACATGCCATTTCATATCTTCATTCACAGTTAATATATTTGGGTTTTGTGTTTTAATTTTTATATGTTTCATTACAATAAAAGACAACTTGCAACACAATGTAAAAAAATCCTGAACAATCCTACCTCCAACCCAGCTAGAGAGATAAACTGCACATATGTGTGTGTTAAATACTGGATAACTTGCTAGCAGGTTGCAAAGTACCAGTCTTCTTGCCATATCGGAATATGACTTGCCACAATTTACTGAGGAAGTTAATGTTAACAGAGGCTCAGTCATCTGCTGCCTTTGACTCTAATATTGTCTAGACTTTAGCTTTGGTATCATAACTTCTTTTTACATATGTAATGTATATTTAATTTATATTGTGTGCTTAACATTTGTTCCTTGTAAGTTGTAAACAATATTTTTACATAGCAAGAGTTCAAGGTCAGTCTTGTTTAAAGTTAGACTAGGTTTTTCCATTGGAAGTCTTCACATTCTATTACAATACAGGTTAAGTGAAAATGTATATAAATAGAGATGCAATGAACAAATAATTGATTCCTATCTTAGATCAGTCTCAGAGAATCTGTCCAAGATTAGAATTTACAGTTGTGTTCACATATAATTCAAGAGGAATTATTTCTTTAAATCACTGATTAGAAATAGTAAGTGCTCATTGACTTTATATATACAATACTTATTGTGAACTCATTCACAGACATACAGGACTGCATTACTGTGGTACATGAGGATATTCAAGACTATTGGAATTCATTCAGAACATTCCGTACTTTTGGACTTGTGACAGGTGTAGATTTCAGGAAAGCTTTTGACATTGTGGATCATGAAATCATTTTGAAGAAACTGAAAATTTACCAATGTGATGAAAGCGCAATTAGATGGTTTTCTTCCACTTAAGTGAGAGAACACAACATGTTTATATAAATAATGTTCTGCCTGAACCTGGAACAATTAGATGTGGAGTACCACAAGGCATAATTCTAGGTCCATTATGATTTATATTATTTATTAATGACCTACCACTTTACTTAGAGATTCAATTTCATCTACAGATCTCTATGCAGATGACACAACATTCTCAGACATCCAAAACACATTAAAAGCATGAACTGGAAAAAATCTTAACAGGATGCCCTAAGCAAGCTGGACAACTGGTGCACATGCACTAGCATGGTGGTAAATACTGGTAAAACTAAAATATTACTTATCTCAATATGGCAAAGAAGGACAAATCATGATAGTGATAACTATGTCTGACATGGAAGGATACAAATTTGCAAATGGTCTGTCATGGTAGACTACTTGGTGTTTTGGTAGATAATAACCATGGACTGAACATATCACACATATCAGTAACAAAGTTAATTCAAGTTTAGTAGGATAAGACATCTCCCTGAAAGGCACAGAAAAACTATTATATAACAGTTACATACAACCCCATTTTGACTACTTTATAACAGCATGGGGTAATTCAAATGATAAAAACATAGCAAAGCTGGAACATTTTTAAAAAAAGAGCATTTGGCCTAATATCAGTCCAGAAAGAAAGCAAGGAAAGTTTAGCTGGTAGGTTAAAAATATTACCTATTAAATACCGAATCTGTTTGAGAAAAGCCAAAGTAATGTACAAGATATCTCATAATAGTGCTCCTGAATATTTACAATCACTATTACAGTATAGGCTACCTGGCAATACTCCCCACCTTCGATCCAATGTCTACAACAGTATAAATTCAAACACCGAATAACGAATTATTCAAAAAAGGTTTGTAATACCTGGAACTTTGCTCTCAAATAGATTCCAGTTAAGATTAGAAATGCCCACTCTATTTCCTTCTTCCAAACCCTATCATTATAATATATAATGTCCAGTGGCATTAGAGATGCAGTTAAAATAAATAAATTCCTTTGTATGAGGGCCTCAAGGTAGATTTGCTCTTCAGCTAAATGTGTTACTCTCTTGAAATAGTCATCATCATTATTATTATTATTATTAATATCAACTATATTTTTGATGAAGAATAATTTGTTCTTACAATAGAGCAGCCACATATTCAGTAAAAAAATATAACTTATGAATCAATATTCATTCCTTTTCACATTACTGAGACATTTTTAGGTTTCCATACAAGGGGATAGGTACTATAAGACCTCTTCTGATAATACCATGGCAATAAATTTGAAAAATTTAAAACTGTAATTGAATTTTAAAACTTATTTGATATGTCATAGGCACATGCTCATGACATCACATTAGGCTATAAAATAGCCATTCTGTGTTAAAATTGGAGCCATTTTTTAAAATTTAAGGTGATCCACATGTGGCAGCCAAATTAATACTTTTACAGAATATAAAGGTTTGCATGAATAACCTTTTACAAAAATATCATTTTGCTTGCTGCATGAAGACCAAATAAAAAACAATAAAATGTAAGCTTGTCAGTTTTCATTGGTACCTTGCATCTCTGCAATGGTCAAATACTAACTACATCTGAACTGATGTTTCTGCTAAAACGAATGCATAAAATGATTACCTCATTTGTATTTTTTAAAATATTGATTTCATAACATAACTTCATCATAGTTTAGACTCTACAACATTGAAAGCAAATTAGCATTATGATGTTTTTGCACATTAATAATTCAGATCTAACATCATGATCTTTATTTGTTTATTTTACCTACATTCTTTCTATATCTCTTCTCATAAGCTTTCTACAGGAATAGGAATCGGCAGTCCAAACTTAGGCGACAGACAAGATTTCTTCTTATATTCCAAAGTCACCAGGGGCATCATGTGCATTGCTGTCTTTAACAAATTCAATTTCATTTGTACCCCCAACAATGGACTTAAACACAGAAGGAAGGTATATAAAGCAACTTTTCTCAAAATGCCTTATACCTAAATGGAAAGCTGCTGTTCCCCATCCTTGACTTGATTCAATCCCACTGCATGAAGCTACTTTTTATATCAAAATGGGTCTATACAAAACAAGCTGTTTGATCCATCATCACTCTTCTGATTGCATCTATATGCAACATAGTGCACCATATTTGCTCTGGAAATCCATGATATGGATGTTTTCTTCTATTAATAATGATCCTAATATTAAACCCATATGCAAAGAGAAAATATTAGTTGTTTACAGAATTTTTAAAAAACAAAAAAGATTTCTGTCAGGTAGACAATAAACTTGGTTTTGGACAAGATCAGCTACAAGATATAATTTTACACAACCTACAGCATATAAAGGAAAAACTATACCTAATAAACAAATTAAATATACATAACATCTGTCTTTAGTTTTGCACATTTATTGCTGTGTTGCTATTAATGAAACTTTTGTTTTATCTGTATTACAACCATGCTATTTTCTGTAAACCAGATTTTAAGCTTGTTTAAAGTAATTTGAAGAATTATTTTCTAATTCAATTTTGTAATTGTGTTTCTCAGAGAAAGTAGTATCATCACCATATAGATCAGCTGATGATATTGCATTTCCAAGAAAGAAAATAACAAACAAAAGTGGTCAGAGTATTATTCATGTAGCGCACAGATACATGCCCAAATAAAGTCATTTTATGAACTGTGTAATTCAAGAATAAAGTAAGCTATTTCTATGTCACTACAGTGGTAGGATTATAATTTTTCCAGAAGTTCATAATCAACAACATCAAATGCTTTTTGAAAATCAACAATAACACTCCCATTAACTTTCCTTCATCCAAAGCAGCAGCCATGTGTGAACCATTGATATTAATGCTGTTCCAGAGGAATGATCTGGCCTCAAACCAGAGATAAGTCATAAATGACTCATACACATGCTTTTCAATTAATTTTAAAAGAGTTGGAAAGATAGAAATTGGCCAAATAATGTTCAAGTCACCTTTTGACCCTGCTTTGTGGAGTGGCATTGCTTTTGCAGTATTCCATAACTGTAGCAATTTACCAATCCTCAGGCTACTATTATATATGGATATTGCAGATATTTTGAAACAAAAGTTACATTTACTTCAGGAATTTCGAATCTATCATCTTTTAATAATATTTCAGCACATAATCCTTTGAGATGTGAGTGATCTGATACAACTTTAGGTTCTTCAAGGTTTGAGGCCACATTCCCCAAAAAGTCATTAAACAAATTTGCAATTTGCAAATGACCATTTGTGCTTACACTGTTAAATATTCAGAGGTGGCATACCAATCTTGTTCCTAGATTTAACAGCTCCCAATTCATTAATACCAAATTAATTTAGGTTTTTTCTTTCTTATTTTCATCCATAAATTTGAGATAATGTGCCTTTTTTGCAGTATTTAGATGAATTGTAATTATCATTGTTCATAAGCCAGCCAATTAAGATGGTGCTGGTTACCTTATACAATCATGTTAGACAACATATGAGCAAAATATTCAGCTTTGATAGTAAGAGAATGAGATTCAGGAGAAACAAAGATAAATCAGACTTCCATGAGCTGAGAAACCTTTGAAAGGATTGCTCAAAATGTAGAAAAGGTACAAAGAGGAATGTATTGTGTGAGGTCTTTTTCAAGAGTGTGCTGACAAGGTCAAGGGAAGTAGCAACTGATCATTTACACGATTTGGCACCAATCCTTCTAACCAGATTTCTGTCTAAGCAATCAGATGATTTCTGTTGCTTCGAAATGATGGATTTTGGATGTAGTAGATGTACTTCTAATGTGATGTGATTTCGATTTTTAATATAGCTTTAAAAAAATTTCAGTCATATCGCTATGATGTCTGCAATGTGTCAGTTTATAGTGATGTCTAGCACTGGGGCATCATGCCACAGACATGTAGCATGATGTACAACCCAGTCACATTATCCTGATGCCAGGCCGGCCAGTCAAAACACTAACCTCTTTATGCTGAACGCCAAGCGATGTGGCTGTTAGTACCATTTTTATAAGTCTTTGGTATGACTCGGCCAGGGATCGAACCCATGACCTTCTGCATCCGAGGCAGATGCTCTAGCCACTAGACCACTGGAGCGGTACTTCGAACATGTTATTATCAGATAATGTATTTGATGAAGAAATAACGCAAATTCTGTAAGTCTGGCAAAGTTTGTTCTAAAAGAACCAAGCATTAATCATAACAAGAAAAGTAGGTTACAGGTAAACACCTTTCCATAGGTGTCAATAATAGTCCATTAAATCCTTGCATTAATCATGAATCAAGCAACAGCTCTTAAGAAATGGGGTTGACACAAAACCTGGTGAATGAAAGAAGGTACTGCAACCTGCTCCTGCTAATGGTCTGAATTATTTCTCAAGATGAATGTACCTGTGTGTATATATGTGTGTGTGTGCTGACACAAAGTTGATACTGGGGCAAATTCAAAACAGTTTCCCAATATTTTGGGCAAAACAAACTCTTTGTCAGGGGATAAAAACAACTTACATAACAAATATTTAACATAATAACAGTATAAAGTTGTTAAGAAATAATAGATGAGCAGGTTCTTGTGTCTATCATGTAGCGACCTAATTATGTTTTGACCTAATTCTAAGTTGTGAACAAAGGACCAAGACAAAGTGTGGCAAGAGATCAATGCCAGAAATTATATCCCATCAGAGTTATGCAAAGCAGTTTTGAAGACACTATAGCTGTTAAGATTATTGTGCATCGAGATAATGGCAATAACTATAATAATAATAATAATAATAATAAACATTAATAATAAATAATAAAAATAAAATAATAAGAATAATAATAATAAAGAAAAAAAAAATCATTAAAAAATGTAATTACTTTGGTAGATAAACAATGGTGCAAAATTTGCATTTGTTGCAAAACTGATGACTGGCTATAATTTGACATGGCTGAAATGAGAAGATTAGATTTTTTATCATTTAGGCCAAATTCACCTTGAGTTTTCAACTGTAGTATCCAGTATTGTTCCTTACATGTGCATATATGCATACAGATTAAAGACAATGTCTGTGCCCTGCCCCAACACATTATATGGCAGAAACCAAGCACATCGGAGTAAAACTTAAGAAATAAAGTCATATTATGCCCATGCTATTTTAGTAAAAATATATACATCTTGGACTTTAAAATACTTTGATATAAATATGATAAAGAGATGGTACAGTGACCTAGTTTAGACGCAATTACACCTTAGTATCTACAAATCAAAGCAATTGTTGTCTGCTTTTGCTTCTCTCAGAACACTTCTGCCATCACAATTTCTTCGTCTTTTTGGCAAAAAATATTGCTTACTAAACTGTCCTAGACTGTATAATGTTTTTTAATAGTTTGCAAAAAGTAATAGAAAATATCTGAAATTTAACTCTTGTGTCTGCACATCAACTACTGATTTGCCAAACTTAAGTTTTCCATTTTTATAAGAAAGTGGTGTTATTTATAAATGTCACTTGATGTGCAGTTTGTGTTCAAATTTGTTGGGAGCAAGTGGCACCAGACAGTACACTTAAAAGGGATTAATGTGTGTATGCATTCCTTATTCATTTCAATCAGATGGGGCAATCAAAAATAGAGTAAAACCTGACTTGAAAGACAACTATTTTGGGAGATACCCTGCCATTAAGGACTCTGTTCTCTATATATAGATGACTTTTATGAAACAAAATGATGCTCTCTATCAACAAACCACTCAACTTGAGAGTTCTTTTTTTGTCAGCAGATGGGGTGAATATGTAAGGTAGGTGGGTAGAAAGACAGTTGGCCAAAATTAATAAAATAATGCTTTGGTATGTCCAATAAGGTCAACTTACCCTTCCAGTCTTTAACTTTCACTCCTAGTAATGCCAACACAGGATGCCCTCTCAAATTCAATATTCTGGCCTATAATAAAAAAAGAAAAAACAAAATCATCGCACTACAGTATATGCCACAAAACTTATTTAACATACCATCTTTTAAAGTTAGAAACAATTGAAGGAATGACATAATAATTATGTCAAGATGTGCATGATTTTTATGTCAAGCACATAAAGTAGCTAAAAGAATCTGAAATGCAAATGACATAAACACAAAATTTATATACAACAAAATACAGACCTGAGTAAAGAAATGTTTAATGTATGGCTTGTACAAAAATAAATGTTACAATTACAATTTGCAATCTCTCTCTCTCAATTCAATGCATGTCACTTTCACTATATATATATATATATATATATATATATATATATATATATATATATATATATATATATATATATATATGTAATGATAATAATAATAATGAGGACTTTGTATAGCACATAATCTTTAGAAGTTCTAAGCGCTTTACAACATTAGACAACACCTATAAGATAAAAAACATAAAACAATATTACTACAAAAATGAACACCATGAAATCAGAAAACCTTCAAAAACATGCTGAGAATATTTCAGGTAGGAAACATTATTAGGTCTTTAAGTTTGTTCTTGCAGTCGAAATAAGTGAGTTTTGAGAGCCCTCCTGAATGTGATCACTGTGTCTTTGTGTCTATGTTCAGTGGGCAATTCATTCCACGTTGCTGGGCCTTGGTATGCAAAAGAATGCCGTCCATATGACTTTGTTTTCATAGTGGGAATAATGAATATACGATTGTCAGAAGAGGAGCGTAAGTATCTTGCTGGTGTGTACACATGGGTGAGATCGGATAGGTATGTTGGACTAGAGTCTGACAGTGAAACGTAGCACAGAGAACAAATTTTGTGTTTGATTCTGGATCGAATGGATAGCCAGTGTAGGGTACAGAGCAGTGGGGAGGTGTGCTCTGATCGTGGTATTCTATGTATGATCCGAGCAGCTGTGTTTTGAACTTTTTGAAGTTTCTGGGGTAGATATTGAGATGAACCAGACAGAATTGAGTTACAATAGTCCAATCTTGAAAGTACTAATGAGCACACAAGTGATTTAGTGGCATCAACTGAAAGATATTTGCGAATTGAGCTGATGCGTCTCAGCTCAAGATATGCAGCCTTGCATAAGTTCATGACATTTTGGTGCAATGTGAGAGTACTGTCCAGAGTAACACCTAGGTTTCATCCTGATTGTGTGAATTTAATGTTGGCATTGCTGATATTTATTGTTTGAGGTAAAGGATGTGAATGAGAAAGTCTTTGTGTTGTGATCAGAATGGCCTCAGTTTTATCATCATTCATCTGCAGCTTGTTACATGTCATCCATGATTTCACTTCAGAAATGCACCTCTCCACACCTTGGATGTGGCATCAACTTCAGCTGGGTGGCTAGAGTTGTATATTTGGGTGTCATCAGCGTACAATTGGTGAGACACTGGATGATGATCTATCACACTTGAGAGCGGCTGAGTGTACAAAATGAAGAGAACAGATCCAAGAACAGAACCCTGTGTAACACCACAACACAGATCAACTGGGCTGGAGTGTATTCCATTTCCAGATACAATTTGTGTCCTGTTGACCAAGTAGGACTTGAACCACAGTAAGGCTGTATCATGAATGCCAAATACATGCTGGAGACGGTGAAGTAATATATCATGGTCTATTGTGTCAAATGCTGCAGACAAATCAAGGAGGGTGAGGACTGTAATCTTTCTGCTATCCAACGCAGAGAGAATGTCATTAACTACTTTTAGAAGAGTAGTTTCAGTTCTGTGGCAAGGGCGATATGCAGATTGTACATTGCTAAAAAGACTGTTTGAATTTAGATGATACTCTGCACTTGGTAGCTGGGGCATGTTTGTCAAGCAATGAACGCAGGCAGTTATCGAGTTGTTCTGCGGTAGGAGTTAAGCAAGTTGTTAGGTTAGCTTGGATGTCGTGCATTAGTTTGGTTCTATTTACCATACAGAGGTTTCTCTTAGTAGCAGATAAAGGTGGAGGGTTAGGGACTGATACGTCCAGATGGCATATAATGCAGAGGTGATCTGATGCAAGGTCATGGGATACCAGGGATAAGCAGTAACTTCACCACCTGAAAAAAAAAAATGTTAGCTCTCTCATTTTAGGCTACTCATGAATTAGAATGTGAATCAAACACTGTACATGATTGATGATTCCCAATCTGTGGTCCCATTATAAAAATGTATACTGGGCACAATTCCATATCACAACTCTTTGGTATGTCCAACAAGTCCAAAAGTATAGAGTGTTCCATATGAATTCCAATCTTGAATGTGATGATATACCAATAGTCTTGAATAGTTTCATGCACCAGCTGACATAATATATCACAATAATATAATCCAGAATGCCTTTGAATTAATTCAAAATAGTCCCAAAACAGTGCTTTTGTCCAAAATGTCAATAAACACTTTGTAATTCCAATGTATAATTTAAATAAATAATTCCTCTAAAATTATAACTGAACACAACTAAAATTGTTTCCAAAAAGACTGATATAAACATAATAATTCTGTTTTATTTCAGAAACTTATATAAAAAATTAAGACACAATAAGAGGACCAGGATATGGATCATTTTCAATGGAAATTTCCATCAAATTGGTAAGGTGTGTTTTACTTAAATTTTATCAATCATCACAATAAAAATCAGGTAAACCATAGATTTTCCAATGGGAAAACCAATGTCCTGAACTCAAATGCAAGTGCACATGTTTACAAATGATCATTATCTTAAAGTATAGTCTACAATCATGGACAAAAGTTAGCTATGTAATAAGTTGTTTACAAATTACTGCTACAATCTACAATCATCAACAAAGTTAAAGGTACTATATCTCTGTGTATACATATATATATATATATATATATATATATATATATATATATATATATATATATATATATATATATTACGCCATTTGGGAGTTCCAAATCATATCATATCACTTTAAGACTTTTTCAAAAAAATAACTGCTAAGTAGTTCAAGATTGTAATGGCCATTTTCACATAAAGCAGAAAGATTTTCAAGTTGTTCAGGTGCTGCTCTATTAAGGCATTTATTTTCAATATTTGTTTTATAGATAGATAACTTTTTTATCAATTTTCATCCACTCAATTTGTTAAAATAGAAACCCATAAGTGTTATCTATGAGGCACTGATAATTTTTCCTATAGTTTTCTTTTGTAGTCTGTATGTAGTCTAATTTTGATTTTGAACAGTTACCCAATAATGAGGCACAATAGTTTAAACACTGTTTTAACTATTATGCCTCATTATAGGGTAACTGTTTAAACAGGTAATATATTGTGGCTGAAAAAAACTATTCTGGTGTCATAGTGTCATTTTATGCAAGTTAACAATGAGTTACAAATTTAAGGACTTGCATAACTGGGCAATATGTTCATTTCATTCTAAATTAAGTGGCAATAGACACATCAAAGAGTTTTTCATATTCAACACTGTCTATTTAACAAACAGCTCAAGCATCTCCTTATTAAGTTGTTTTTGTCCCTATTATCATACATTTGCTTTGTTTTCATGGACATTATTGTGTTTATAAACCACGACTGAGATGACAATTAAATTTTGATTGGAAAAGATTCATGCTAGGACCAGATGAATGAACGGTTGTGTAAAAAGGTCAGCAGGTATATTAGGTCTGCAAAAGAAGGTCATTAATAACAAGTAGAAACAGAAGTAGGCCTCAAATCAGTCCATGAGACACATCATTAGCTATAGATAGTGTCTCTGATTTAGCATTTTCTATTCAAACTTAATGACACCTGTTAATATAAAAAGACCTAAACCATTTGACTATTACAGTGTAGAACCGGAAAATTCCTATCTTAGATAGAACTGGAAAATTCCTATCTTAGAAGAACCTCGTGAATCACTAGATCAATTACTTTTTCAAATCAATTAAAAGTACGACTATTAAATTAGCATCGTCTGTAGTTTTAAGCCAGTCTTCACTAATGAATTTTAATGCAGTCATGCATGAGTCTGTCCTTTGCACAACAAAATACCTTGGGATAATTGCTAGCTGGTCAGCACAATGTTTTTAAAATATTCTGGATATTGATATGAGTCTGTACTAACCTGGATCATTTTTTGATCCACCTTTGAAAATAAGGAATACTTTTGCTAAGAGTAGTATGTTCAGGCCTATACAATCAATGACATGGATATGTTGGGCTTTAAAATCATATTATAAACATCAGCGTCCTGGGTTCACCATACTTTGAATAGGATATTTTCAGGAAGTATTCTAGATATGGTGTTCTAGTTTTGACAGCTCAAGTGAAGAGGTATCCTTCAGGAAGCAATTTATTCTTCTATCAATTAGGTGAATTTTTTTAAAGTTTGACAAAATACCATTTAATTAAAAAATCTACAATACCATTTGTTGTTGGCATCCGTTAGTCTCGAGAGACGATGGAACTGCACCCATGAGAGATGTTCCAGTTGGTGGTTGTGCAGCATCTGCTGTGGCTAAGTAGTCCAATGCGGGAGTGGCAGTCCCTGCTGCACTTGCTGAACTTGAAGGTTGTGTCAGGTGTTGGTTGAAGCTGCTTCTTCTTCCTCTGCGATCGTATTTCATCAGCTAGCAAGCATTGCTTGTCCTCTCCGGTTTTCAGACCAGTGATCAGAGCATGTCGCCAGCTTGATCTGTCTAGAGCGAGCTCTTCCCAGGTGTTGACATCAATATCAAGGGCTTTCATGTCATGCTTACAGGCATCCTTGAAGCGGAGATGTGGCCGTCCGATTGACCTTTTGCCAGAGGCGAGTTCTGAATAAAGAATGTCTTTGGGGATCTATCCGTCATCCATCCGACGTACATGGCCCAGCCATCTGATGCAGCGTTGGTGAAGGAGTGTGATCATGCTGGGAATCTTGGCACGCTCGAGCACCTCGTTGTTTGTTACTCGATTGCTCCAGGTGATCCTGAGTACGTGTCAGAGGCATCGCATATGAAAGGCGCTCAGTCTTTTCTCTTGTGAGGCGTGCAGAGTCCAGGTTTCACTGGCATACATGAGAGTGCTTAGCACGCATGCACGGTACATGGTGATCTTAGTGTTCATGGTCAGCATGTTGTTGTTCCACACTCTCTGCGACAACCTGGAGAGAGTTGTTGATGCCTTTCTGATCCGCTTGTTGAGCTCAGCATCGAGCGAGAGTTTGTTGGTGATGGCAGAGCCGAGATACATGAACTGACTCACCACCTCAAGTTCGTAGTTGTTGATGATGATGCTTGGGGGGTCCGCGTCATGAAACATCACGTTTGTTTTCTTTAGGCTTATGATTAACCCAAACTCATCACATGCTTTAGCAAAGCGGGCCATCAGGGGCCGAAGCTCAGCTTCTGTGTGGGTGGCTAGAGCAGCATCGTCTGCGAAGAGCATGTCCCTGATGGTTACTTCACGCACTTTGCTCTTTGCCTTCAGTCGTGCCAGGTTGAACAGTCTGCCGTCTGATCGTGCGTGCAGGTAAATCCCTTCTGTGGACGTCCCAAAGGTGTGCTTGAATACCATTTAATTAAAAAATCTATAATACCATAATCATACTATAATTGGGTGGGGAAAGTTTTCATTTTCAATTTCTTCTAATTCAGTACTTTCAAATATTTTCAAATTTTTGTTGTTCCACAATTATTTTGTATTACTTGGTATAATACTTCTTATTAGCAAATTCTATTAGAGATTTGGCTTTGTTATGTCTAAACTTGTATTGCATCTGGTCTTTTTGTTTGTGAAAGTCATCCCTGAAATATGTTGATTAATTTATTTAGACTATGGCCATATTGCTAGTCCAAGCAGTGTCCTTTTCATTTACGGCCAATTAGACCATGGGATGAATGTGTGTGTAAAGTTTCATGTAGTTTAGGAGTAGCAATTACAAACTATTGCTAATGGACAAACAGATTATTGGTTAGGACCAGTAGAGCTAGGTTATTATTTTAAATACCTTATTATCCCCTGCAGGTTTAGCATTATCCAGAGTGGAGGTGTTGAACTTCTGTGATGAAGTCTTTAAAACATATTTTATTCAGTCATCTATAAATATCGCTTAACAATTTAGGCTTGTTATTCATACAATTGTTGAAGCCGATGATCTTTCCCTTTAACATTATAAGGATCTGCCGCATATCTGGTATCTTGGCTGACCACCTTGATTCTTAAAATCATGTCAACCTTCCACAAAGTCTGATCAAGGTATGATTCGTACCTAAGTTATTGTGCTGAAACCATTTCTCAATTATTATCTCAGTTATCTTGAACTTTTACTTTTTAAGCCAAACTGATTGGTTTCTTTTTTACATGAAGTGCTAGCCATGTACATAATTTAGTGTAAAGAAGTGGTCTAGAACTAAGACTGTTGTGCAAATTTCAACTTTCTTCTTGAATCACTATGACAATAACATTTGACTATTTAACCCCCAAATCAGTACCTTTGTTATACAAATACCTAGAATGTACAATATTTGGTTAAAGTTCGTAATCTATAACAAAAGTTATTGTACAGAAACTAAAATCAGATGATGAGGTGGTCATTATCATAGCAAGAAGCACTCTGTCTAATGGCATATAAAAATAATAAATAAGCAGTTTGCATATTTCAAAGGCTTTGCATAACATCTGGAACAGACCTTCTTTGACCTTGAACTCTTCAGCTTTGTTCCAGCAAACGTTTGGACTAAGCAAACTTTGGTCTAGTGATCAACAGCCCAAAATGAGTCAATCACCTTAAAATTTCATACCGACTTTGGCTGAATTTAGCAAACACTCACTGAATAAGCAACTGCTAGCTTTCTGTCCCAAGGACCATCATTTACTGCATATAGTGACTGCTGATTATTAGGTTTCATTTGACTTGATCACTCATACTGCAAAAGACATATTTGATTTGAACTGCAAATAATTTCTTACTTTCTGCCTATCCATATCTCTATATTTATAAATCCATCTATTTAAGCTTTATTTATTTCAAATCCACTTACAATGATTCTTACCTGTACATAATGATCACATGGAATGAATTGCCCACTGAACCTAGACACAAAGACAAAGTGATCCCATTCAAGAATGCTCTTAAAGCTCATTTATTTCGACTGCAAAAACAAACTTAAAGACCTAATAATGTTTCCTACCTTAAATATTTTCAGCATGTTTATTATGTTTTCTAATTTTATGGTGTTTGTTTGTTATACAGAGGTTCAGCTTTATATTCACTTCCTAGCATCTTGAGCTCATTCAAGATCTTTCTGATGTAGGCATGTGGAGCAAGTAATTAATATCAAAATTTGTTCACAAATGCAGCAATAAGAGCAGTGAAAAACAGAGACAAGTACATGGAAGAGCAACTAATTTTTGGACTTACACTTCTTCCCCAAAAGGTCACTGAAACTAACATGCCACTGTTATCCACCAAGTCTATTTCTCGCTTTGTTTCTCTGTCTTTAATCGCAGTTTGGACAATCTCAACCTTTCCAATGTAATTAACAATACCAATTACATCTAAAACATAAAGAAAAGCAAATGGAAGTATGGCCTGATTGCAAAGAATACTTAAATAGAACAGTGCAAAACTCGATCATAACAAAACAATAGTATTGTTTGGCAGTATTTGCACTGTTTGATATTGCAGGTGGGTCCCAAGTACAGTGAGGTGAGACTGCAGATCCATGTACTTTGGGTGAGACCACAACATCCAGAAGGGCAAACACAGTAATTTATTATATACCCTTGTTTATTAAATATGTAAATTTCTTTCAACAAAATTAAATGGATACAAATATTATTAAAAAAACAAATTATATTTGACTTGCTGTATCACTGAATGACACATAAATATGTTGTATGATGTGATATATGTAATGTTATGCTTTGTCAGCTGTTTAATTTTGTTAGATGTGATCTGACATCATGTTAAGCAGCAACAACCTAATGGGTCCCAATAATTGCTGGACAACATCCAATATGTGGAAAATATAATTGATCATTCCTCACAATATATTTGCATGGAAAGTCATGGTAGGGATATAATATAAATCAATAAATATAAATCAAGGATTCCATTGTGTCTGAAAAACTAAGCTAAAAGCAAATTAAAGAAGACTGAAATGTCTGAGTAACCTGAATGGAATTACAATGCTGCTCAGGTGTCAAAACAATATGATGCTAAAATGTAGGAATATTTTCCCCAAAATATAAGAAAAGTATTGGAATTTTAAACAAACAAATACAGATTTTAAAGGAATAACTAATTTACATATATTCAGTTGCTAATATAAAATGGTCTCAGGTCATCAGTTTTCAATTAAGGTTATGATAATGTGCGTAGAAACAACTTCCACCACTCTGAATAATTGCATTCCAGTTAACAGCTGGTATGAATTTTTTTCTATGTTAAATTTATATACTCCCATTATTCTAAATACACTCCTGAAACAGCATACTAAATCTCAGTGGCAACAGAATATTTGAAATCACCATTATTGCCTGATTCCATAGAGAGGAATCAGGTACACTTGCTTAGGTTCAAAAAGAACAACTGCATATTCAAATCTTTAATTGGCTCCGTGGGAAGGTAAAATAACAAAGCCTTAATGCCGACATATCAAGTTCAAAATCAAATCAGTTTTTTAAAACATGTGACCTTAACTGAAGAGTTCATAGGATTAAAGAGTATATGTCACAGAATGTTTACATCATACCTTCACAATGATTCTTTTGAAGTATGAACAAATTCCATTAAGGGGTTTAAAAAATATAAATTGTATATCCAAAACCTTAACTTCATATGACTGTGACCTTTTCCTTAAGTTCAAAAGTGAGAATGTCACAGAAAGCTCTGTCTTATTTTCAAAATGATTCATCCCAAGTACGAACAGAATTCCCAAGAGGTTTAGAAAATATAAGCAAAAAAAATCTTGAACCAAAACTATAATTCTAATTTTTAATGACTAACCTTAATAGCATAGTCAGAGGAGAAAGCGTGTTGCTAATAATAAACATGTACTAACACCTTAACAAACTGTTGATGCCAACATGCAAGTAGAAAAATTATTATGCTTCTCTTCCTGCTAAATCAGCTCTACATGACTGGATTTTAAATATTCCTATAACTTTACTCATTAAACTTGTAATCATATTTATGTGGTTAGAGGCCTATGAACATCATAAAGGAACTGTCACTGTTGGATAACACATCAACACAAACCTCTATTTTGAAGATGAAAAAATAGAACTTGTCACCTCAGAAATTCAGCTAGAAAAGCCGACAGACAACTTACAATCCCTCAAGTTCAGGATGGATGTAAAATGATCAAAAAATCCAAATACTGATCAACTGTTTCATAGAACAATATTAAAGTCAAGGACCAGAATCTGGAGGTTGTAAACGTTTACAAATATCTCAGATCTAGCATCATAAACAAAGCTGGTTCAAGCCAACTCCAGAACTGTACTAGCAGTAGCTTCCCACTTCAAAAATTGAAAAGCATGTGGTTTGACAAAAGCATCACTATCAATAACAGATTCATACAACCAAGTGCACTGTTACTGTCATTGTTTCAATACATTTGAAAACAATGGGCTTTAAACAATCATGATGCTACAGATACATTGACTTTTAAATAAATAAAAAAAATCTCACAGCATAATCCTGTCGCCCAATGGCAACCATGGCAACCTCCTAACAATTATGAAAAATGAAAAGTTCTCCTTGTTTGGTCATATCACATGATGATCAGGGATGGCCAATACCAGCCTACAAGGCACTGTAGGTAGCAAAAGGCAAAGAGAATGCTAACTGAAGAATTGGCTTGAAATCATCATCATGGAGTGGATGGGTACGGCACTTCAAGAAGCATCATAGGTTGTGAAGGACTACAGCTTCTGGAAAACTGTTATCAGAAGGTCAACAGAAATGGTGTCCTAATGATGTCAGTGATCAATGGATGGTGACAGGTGACACAGCATAGTCAACATAAATGTGAAACATTGATTTACCATAGTTTTAATACCCAACATCTAAATGGTTGCAAAAGAAAAATATTCCAATGTGCCAACATTGGACTCTATAAAAGTGCTTGTTAATGAGTAAAGATTTGTAGGTATTGTATTAATTGTTGAAGGGTACAAGCAATAAACAACCTAAACTGAAAACATCTTTGATGGAAAAATGAGAAATTGAGATGTTCAACCTTAAGAATTCAAGTTATCCCTAAAAGAACAGTTATTATCTAAAACCTGTGGTACATTGTATACATTCTTTAAAAATGGAGATCTTTTGGAAGAATTATTTTATTTGTTCCCCTTTTGACTTTTTATTTTCTTGTCAACTTTTTATTTTTCCCATATGAATGATTCATCCATTGAAAATAATATTTTAAAAATGGGTTAAACTTGACACTTTGTTCCTGGAATGCAAATGAAAGATTTCAATTAACAAGCTTTCAATATGGCAAAGGCTATAACCCTGATTAAACATTCTAAGTGACAGAAAACTTCCATCTCAGTCACAATATAAAAAAGAATTCCTAAATTCATTCCATTTCAGTTGTATGAAAGTGTAACTTTTAAAGGGGTAAAACATGTTTTAATTACATAATATTTACATGCTATTATTGCACTGTCAACTCTTTTCCTGTGTTAGTTCCTAGTCCAACATGAATATTTTCTCCTCCAATTAGCAGCTGGAGGTCCCAAAAAAACAAACAAACATGATCCCAGTCTTATTCCTTCATTATTTCCACCATTCAAAATACTGTCTTTCTTTCACTTGGTTCAAGAATGAAGGACATCAGAGTCAGGAAGAGTAGGTAAGTATAACACAATTACAATTATTTTACCCCTCCCCAGCAACATACTCCATTTTAATAGCAGGCTGTAAAACATTAACCTGTTAGTATTGCATTCCTGAATTTACTAAACCAGTGGAAAGCTGATGGCCTTGAGATAACATGTCAAAGTAAATTAACCACTGCAATATGTTACTGGTCTATGTACTGTAGGATAGCTTGACATCTTATGGTCTGACAGCATTGGGACTACAGCATATATACCTTCACTCTACTGCAACACTGATCTAAGGTTAATACATTAACCCCTGGTGAAGAGTTTACATGGCATGAGGTAGTAGCCTACTACCGAGCTCTGTAGTATCAAGGTCATGTATGATACACTAAAGTGGGTGGTATTATAGAAAGGTAGACAGATGTAGCTATACAAAGATACCAAATAATCTGGAAGTTCTGGTTGCACTACAAAATACAGAGGGAAAAACCTCATTTTTCGGACCTGATTTTTTTCCACCCAAAATTCGCCCATGGTCGGAATCCAATTTTGTGTTCGGATTTTAGACTTTTTGGTCTCAGATCTAAGGCAGACTGGTATGAACTGCAAACAAACAGCTGAACCTTTGCAAAATGCAGGATAAGATGGGCATTTAAAAGAAAGAGTGGTCTCAATACAAAAAATAAATTTCAATAAAAAAATCTAACTTTTACCCTTCTGCTCATGTGCGAGCCAAATAGCCAATTAAAAACAATGTTTCTAACACAACTAGGCATTATGATACTGGAAAATTACCTGGAAGTTGATTTATTAGGATTTATTCCGAAATAGCTTTCAAAATGTGTTTCCTACTCGAATTTCAGGCAAAAACGACAAAAACCTCCAGGGGTTAATGTGTTAATGAAGAGAAGGTGAAGTGAAACTGCTTGAATTTAGGCAGCTCTCAAGTCACCATCCAGGGCAGAGAATGATTAATAAATGCTGATGATGCAGAAAAAGCATTAACCTCATTGGCTTTGATTCTCAATGAAAAGCTAACCTCTTTTGATACAATAATCCAATGCAAGATGGTTGTTGCCTAAATATCAAAGGTAACTTGTAAGCGAGAAAGAAACAGTTTCCCAAAGAACAATAATAATAATAATAATAATAATAATAATAATAAAGACTTAGTATTTGAGAAGGTAACTCAGTTTGTTACAGAACTAATCTACCTTGAGGCTTTCTATCTGTAATGTACATTATACACAACATGATGTGAAGAATCTGGCTTGACAATAGATAGGTGATTTTAAAAATCAAAGTATCAAGCCTGGAACATATGCAAAGGCATCTGTGAACATATAAACATATATAAAATATAAAATATCATCCTGCATTGAAAATTTCATCTATAAAAACGATGCAAAATTACAGAAAAGCAGATGGTATTTATTGTACTATAACTGTTCAATTGTCTAAAGATTTCATCCATTTGAGACATTGATTATGAAAAGAAGAAATGCTAGGAGCCTGCCTTATGTCACTGGGAATGTTGTTCCATACCAGTGGACCAGAATATTGAAAACTTTTCTAAACAATTCCTTCTTTGGCCTTGGTATAATGTAATTTTTACTTCTTATGGACCTTAAATTTGGAGTACCATCAGCATCTCTTTGGTGAAAGATATTGCTTAGATAGACAGTAGTGGCTTTTCTGGGTGCTTTATACATCAATTTGGCCTTTCTAAGAAATATTCTTTCATGTATTGTTAAAATCTTTATATTATTCATTGCAACCTGGAAACTGTCAATACACTGATCTAGAATTAAATGGCAAGCCCTCTTTTGGAGTCTTAAAAGTGTTGTTATGTTTGAATTTAAGGTATTACCCCAAATTACATTACAATAGTCCAGATATAGCTGAAATAACTTTTATAAAAGATGACCCAAAACTGAAGAGAAATGTTTTTTATTTTCCTCAGTAGCCAAAGATAAGAATTAACCTTGTTTGAAACATGTTTAATGTGAATAGACCAAGTGAGATTGTTATCTACAAATAGACCAAGAATTCTATCTTGAAAGGTCATATTAAGGCTCACATTGTCAAATAGAACCTGGAGTTTGTTGCTATCTAGCCTTGCTCATTTTTGTTGCACTGTAACTAGTAGGGCTTTTTTTCTTCTTCTGTATTTATGATCATACTGTTTTCCTTACACCATACCTGAAGTCTGTCGAGAGCATCTTGTAAGCTATTTTCAAGTACCGTTTTGGTTTTACCCATCTCAGACAGTGTAGTATCATCAGCATAGAGGTCAGTTGAAGAAACTGAAGTTCCAATCTTAAGAGGTAAATCGTTGATAAATAGAATGAATAACAGAGGTCCAAGGATAGAGCCCTGTGATACTCCACAATTAATATTTTTACTTTAAGAAAATTTACCATTTAAAGATACTTTTTGCACTCTACTGGTTAAGTAAAAAGCAAACAGTTTAGGGAGTTTTCACTGCATTGATAGAGTTTTAGTACAAGACCAAAAGCTTTATGAAAATCAACCATAACAGTGCCTACCATTTCTCCTTGATGTAATGCTTTCAGCCATTTCTTAATCAAAGATACAAGTGCAGTTTCACAGGAGTGATTCTGTCAAAAGCCAGACTAATTATCATGAATAAGATCATAAGTGTTCCAATAGTTGAGAAAAGAATCATGTACATGTTTTCCTAGTAATTTGGAAAGACAAGGTAGGATAGAGATGGGACTGTAGTGATTGACATCATCTTTTGCTAAAAATAGAACCTTTATTTGCTCCTTTACACAATGGTGTAACCTTGGCAGTTTTCCATGTTTGTGGAAATTTACTAGACCTAATACTTTCATTGCAAATGAAAGCTATACTCTCTACAATTGCAGGTACAGCTACTGTTAGTAGCCTTGAACCAATCATATCAAATTCTGTAGCTTTACAATCATCAATTTTTGTAATACATTTTAACACAAATTCTGGACTCATTTCAGGAATTTCAAACTTTATATTATTTGGTAGTTTATTTAGCACAAAAATGTGTGAATTCCAGATGATCAGATGAAGTTTTGCATTCTTTAAGTTTTTCAGCAAATTGAAGGAAAAAATCATTAAAAATATTTAAGATGTCAGTTGGATTATCGGTATAAATGCCATCATGATTGAGGGATAAAATTTCAGTTTTACTCTTACATATCACAACTGTGTAAATCATAATTTGAGTGATTAAACAACTTGTTTATTTTTGTGTTTAATTTTGTTGTGTTTAATTTCTAATCAGTTATCATTTGTTATGATAGATCCATCGACTGATTATATCTTTTAAATTTCTATTCATGATTAATCTATTAATGTCAATTCATTCATTAATTAATCTATTAATGTCAATTCATTCATTAATTAATCTATTAATTTCTATTCATTCATTAATCTATTAATGTCTACTCATTCATTAATTAATCTATTAATTTCTATTCATTCATTAATTAATCTATTAATTTCTATTCATTCATTAATTAATCTATTAATTTCTATTCATTCATTAATTAATCTATTAATTTCTATTAATTCATTAATTAATCTATTAATTTCTATTAATTCATTAATTAATCTATTAATTTCTATTAATTCATTAATTAATCTATTAATTTCTATTAATTCATTAATTAATCTATTAATTTCTATTCATTCATTTTTGTTGATGTTTACCTACATGTTCAGATTCATTCAAGTTATTAATATCATTTTCCTTATATTAGTTTTATAACTCAGTGTACATCATCCATTATTGGAATTTACATGCATGTATTTGGCATCAGATTTAATAAATGTATCAATCACAATATAAATAAACATCTTCTGACCCCAACCTGGATCATCCTGTTACAGTTATATGCATGTGTAGATCGTACATGTTTTCCTTGTTTGAGGTCTAGGAGAGGTAACTGAAAAACTCGAGACATTTTAAGTTACAAACTTAAAAACTTACCAACTAATTCATCCAGCTGTACATTCTTAAGTTCACTGATTTGTTTAAAATCATGCTCCCCTATCTTTGGAAGGTCCACTGCATCTCTGCATCGTTTTATTTTTGTTTTACTATTAATCTTTAATTCTATTTCTGCTCTTTGATACTTTGGGTCAGCATTTGTCACAGAAGCTCCACTTACATAATAAACCTGAAAAATATAAAAGACATAAGGTTCTTTTGTAAAATATGTAAGAGTTTGCTATTTTTTGTAACAGTAACCATATTTGATGGATAACTGGTATTATTTGTACAAATTTTACAGCCTTGTACTATGTCATGATACTTTTTATAAAATGTGCTAAGCACTGTTTGAGTAGAAGTCATTTAAATATATTTCTTTTATATTTAGTAATGTTGACTACATTTGATGGTAAATCAGCATCATTTGTATGTGGTCAAAGTCAGTTGAAAAATTATCTGAAGGTTAATATTTTCCATTACTGAGAAACAGTGGCCATATTTGATTGTGGACCAGTACACATCTGAAAACCATCATGCTTTCTGTTAAATCTGGACAAACTATGTTGAAAGGTTTTTAGGAAATCAATTAATAGTGGCAATATTTGATGGCAGATGGGCTATCAGATGGGTAGATGGGCCATCAGATATTGAAAGTCCTTTATGGGCTGTCAAATATTAAAAGTCCTTTATGGGCTGTCAGATATTAAAAGTCCTTTATGGGCTGTCAGTTATTAAAAATCCTTTATGGGATGTCAGATATTAAAAGTCCTTTATGGGCTGTCAGATGTTAAAAGTCCTTTAGGCCAGAATGCTTCCTGTCAAATTGTGAAGAGGGTTTTTGAGAGTTTAAAATACTAATGCCCATTATGTTTGATGGCAAATTGATACCATTTTATTTACTTTTGATGCTTGTCATGCCACACTGCTCTGTACCAATTTTGTTTGAAATTGGCCAAGTGGAATCTGACAAGTTTAAAATGTTAAATGTTGATAGATGATGCATGCTGGAAAAAGGGACATACTGTAAGATCACTTGACCTTATAGATGAGCAAAACAAAGATCAGGTTTGATGAGTGGAACTTATGTGCAATTTCTTCTGGCTTGGTGAGAGTAATGTTTTTGTAAAGTTCACTAGCCTACAAACAAGGATTCATTAATGTTTCCTGTGCTCCACCATGTCATCATCCACAAAACCTTCACAAACAACAGTAGCTCAATTTTACCTTAGCAGAAGGTCCATGACATGAATAATATTCCTAACAGAAATAACCCCATCAAATTTCATGACAGTATATGCAGCAGGATCCATGAAACTGAGCTACCAGCAAAGCCATAATGTAATAACTTGAGTGTAAAAAGTGCATCAAAATGACATTTTATCCTCATTCAAGTGATGAATGCACTGTGGTGAGTTTTACCTTCCAATATGTTTGCACCTATCAACTTTCATGACTGTGCATACAAAGGTGTCAGAAAAACTTAATTCAATGCAAAACTTAAAAGGTGCCATGATAGTTCAGTTGGTAGAGCATAATACTCATATTCCAAAGGTTGCAGGTTAAATTCCAATGTAGACCAGCTTGCGCTGACTGTCTTGGTGTGTCTTTCTGAAAAGGCATTCCATTTCCTTGGCCTGATATTGACAATAATGTGTAAAAATTGCTATTACAACCAACAAAAACAATACAAAACTTAACATAATTACCAGTGTGAAAAGTAGGTCACAATGACCTACTTTATCCCATGGCAACCAATAACCTCCAAGATGAACACCAATTAAACTCTTTCTGAAGTTTTTTTTGTCCCTGCCTAATATTCTTCTTCAAAAATTAACATGGCTGGATATTAATAAAAATTATTATAAGTAAAAGTTTATTAACTGTTAAGCTATAGTTCAGAAACCATTTTTCTTTCTTTTGACTCACAAAACACAGGTTTTTTCCCTTCACCTAAGTAAGTCATTCACAAAAGATGGGTAATTGTAGCTGGTGAGCAACAAGTCATTGTGTGGAAATAAAACTGAGATGGGTGGACAGCACAAGATAATACTCTCTGTATTATGGATGGCATGCAAATTAAAATTTTGAAAGATGTTACTTATTTCAATCAATAAGAGAACATTGAACTGGTGCACTAGAAAATGTATAGTTTTTTTGGTGATATGCAGTTTTAGTTTTATTAATTCCTTAAATCCTTTCTTTCATTTTGAAATATTTATTTTGAGAATAATAAATAATTGTAATAAATAATTTGTTATGAAAGAAATTTTTTCAGAATAAATATATAAACTTTCAACATTTTTTTTACTGCTTTCCTAATGATTTAAGCAATGTTTAGTTAGCAATCTGGGAGAGGAAATAAAAGTGTTATTTTGCCTGTCCAAAGACTTATTTGCATGCAAAATATAACCTTTCTTTTGTCCCAACAATTACAGACATTAAAAAAGACTGAGACATAATCAGCCTGACTACCACAAAAAACAACAGAGGTGACAAACTCTCGTTAAAATATTAAGCCAATAAACTATTATAGACTGATATAATCACTTTAAGGATTTTATGTACACTTGTGTCCATGTTTATTCTTAACATATTCTTTGTTCATTTTTTTCGGTTTGCATTTTAGCCATTATTTTAACCGCTTTTTGATTATGTTACTTCATCATGTCACCTGGTCAACTGGTGCCTGTTAAGTTTTTTTTTATTGACAATCATACAAAGTGATATAATCCATATAAAGACATGAAAGATCAATCAATATTTACAAATATATTGAGTACATAACTTCCATATATTTAACCTACAAGCTAAACTGCTAATGATAAACCAACTAGGTTGTTATTGATCCATTTTGGTTTTGTTTCTTACAACTTGATGCAGAATGAAGTTTTGCTTGGATTATATAATGCATTACCTGCTATTATTACACTGATAGCTCTTTACCTGGCACCAGTCTAAGGTGAAACTTCCCTTCTCCAACTACAAATCAGAGGTTTAAAGCAAAATAAACAGCCCATGAGTCCCAGTCTGTTGCCTTAATTCATTGCTTCAGAATACCATCCCTCTAACTGACATGGCCACTGGTAATAAGAGCAGGCAAGACTATTACATAATTAAAACAAGTTTCTTACCACAACACCCCCCCCCAATTTTTCTACCAGTAATACATATATGCTACCTGAATTTCATGTATTTTTTCATACCCATTAATATTTCATACACAATCCAGTTATCAAAATAATAATAATTATTTAAATGTATCATAATTTTTCATACAAATCACTTTGTATATTTCGAAAAATCCATTAAATTTTATTGGACATAAAATTACTAAGGAGATTTACGTTTGCAAAAGATTGAAAATACCATATTGCCATTTTGTTTTTACAAAAATTAATAATCAATTGCTGCTGAGAAAATACAATGATTAATGCATAAGGTCTCATACTGTCATTACAATATCTACTGGTGTTTATTAACAAATAGACAAAGGACTTCACAGAACATACCTTTTAATACTATCCTTAATTAGTTCTCCTTATTAAGTTTGCCACCGTAACAAAACATCATGTGTATTTTAAAATGAGTTTGGAAACCCTTTGATGTTTTCTTATGCACAAAAATTACATCTCAGTACATGCTAAAGTGAAGACCACAGACCATCAGTCAACTAGTCTTATTGTTTCATTATAGTCATACAAAAATAAAATATAGAAACCTTGTCATTTACTATCGTAAATTTGAATGTCACGGACTCCATTAAATCGATCTGAACATATACATATACTATCTTTTAAGTGTTTGTTCTGTTTTGACTTGGATATAAATAACATTTTATTGCAAATCTATTCTACAATATACCCCACTATTGTCATTTTTGGTGAGTTTGAAAAACAAGTAATGCATATGATCGCTTGTCCTTATAACAAATTTTGTATGGACTATGGCTTCAATAGCACATTGACAGATTTTCATTTCCCTAAAGAGAGCCTCATTTCCCTACTGGCAGCCTCGTTAATTTGACCAATTCTGTTGATTTTTGCCCTCAGTCCAGTTTTAACTGGATAACCAAAGTGCTAAGCGTGTTTAATTACCATGTAAATAACACTGCATAGCCAAGTGGTTTTTTCGACAACGTATATCGTAATTAAAACAAGAAGGAATTTTTGATTTAGCGGTGTTTGATAATGGAATATAGTAGGGTCGTAATACATGAGGATTATCACAATTGTCAGGTAACCGAAAATAGTCTTTTTTCTCTTTGCAAAAGCTACAAATAAAAACCACTCTGAATATACGGTCTTGTACAATGACAAAATTTTGCTTCATCTCTCTCCCTCACACACACATGCTCATGTGCATTAACTAGAACCTGATTTCAAGTTCTTTATTTTTTTTAATTGCAATTTGATAATGAGAATATTGTTGCTGTAAAAATACAAGTTGCATTTAATTTCTTGAGAATGTGAACTCATATTGTTGCATACAATTTACCAATAAATAATACCCGTAACTAATACATGTTCAAACCATCTTAATCATTTTGCCAACATTACACAACATAATGGCTACATATGATCTAAATGCAGATCAACTTGCACACTGAGACATAATCCTATCTCTCTCTTGTCCCCTAATAAAAAACAAAAATCTTTTTGAGTACTTTTATTTTTATTGTAATTAGATTCTTGAGTTGAGAGCAGAATCAGACAGAAAATATCCATTTCCTTTGTACGTTTGTACCTTTAAGTTGTCAAGTAGCGTGTGTTCTGTAGAACTTGTTCAGGTATGATCCCTTTATTTTTTGTACACGGTCAGTACCACAAAATGATAATTATTTATTTTGCATATAATTTTTTGTGCACTGAATTTAATAATTATTTTTTTGTGTATGAAAAATTACATGAAATATGGTATTGCTGAATCAATGAGCCCAGAGTGAGGCTGAGGCCCCATAACAGCTGTCATAAATAATATGCCATCTATTTCCAGTAAGATGTTCTGCACACTAGAACATGACTTGCAGTGACAGCTTACTGAGCTGACACAACTCGGTCTGATGCATAAATACCCTCATTCCGGTGTGCCACTGAACTTCAGATGTAAAACATCCTGTTTTCTCATTGGGGAGGTATACAGTTGTAGCGTGCTGTTGAGTCTCATTGCAAAAAAGTCTAGCATTGGCAGCTGAAGAAGAATCTCTGTTACTGATTGATGCAGTATGTGAGAACTGCATATCCCTGCCTTGACATGCCTGCTGCTAGACTATTCCTTTTGCCTGGAATGTGGTAAACTCTAAGACTTATCCCCTCCAAAACCTGCATATCAAAGGTAGTTCTATGCTTCCAAAGAAAAGAGGAGAAGGACCATTGCTTGTCTGTGAAGAACATAACTGTGACCTACAGTTAGAATGACACATCCTTGTAGTGCCAGAAACAGCACACAGATCTAGGTTGTGAATATGCATGGAAAAGTCCTGCATGAAATACAATACTGTAAGAACAACACTTTTTGCTCAAGGTAAGCACCCCAGCCCAAATCTAAGGCATCAGTATACAGGAAGTAGTAAGTTTCAGGGATATGTATCAGAACTCTGGCCAGAAACAAGTTCTTGTTTATCCAGCTCTAATAAATGCTGAATATCAATGGAATCTGAGCTGAACAAATATCCCTGTGATATCCCGCATTAGCTAGCAGAAGAAACTAGAAAGACTGTAAATGTAGTCTTCCTAGGAAATCTAGATCTGCTGCTGCCTAGAGGGTCTACAACAGGGGTGCATAACCCGTGGCCCATGGGCTGGGTCCAGCAAGCAAACATGTTCTGTTCGACCCTCAGGGCAAATTAAAACAACACAGAAATCTGGCTCATGAACAGTAATTAAAGAAATTAGTGTTTGCAGCCCTTGAGTGGTCTTAGAAATGCAATCGATTTGGCCTTTGGCTGAAAAAGGTTGTGCACTTTTGGTCTACAAGAAAGAAACCTGTAGGTCAGCAGGCAATGAAATCTTCTGTTACACCCCTTCTGTGGCAGCAAGTATCTGACAGTGTGTAATCCTATTGGGAGGAACATGAACTGTCCAATGATTTGTGATGGTGTAGGTGAAATTCTGAGAAGGAATGGGATTAAACCCAGTCAAGTTATTGTCTTGCAACAGGGTGACATGTCTATGTGTAAGATGTTTGAGAACAACTAGTTGTCAAAATACTGGATGATGCCCCCCCCCCCAACAACAACAATCATAAATGAGCCACAAATTAATCCCATCACTTTGGTAAACACTTTGGGTGAGAACACAAGGCTGAAGGAAGGAGATAGATATCCATGGAGACAATCCAATCACTTGCCATTAATGCGATCCTGACTAAGACCTGCAAATTCATCTAGAAATGGTCTTTCCAAAAAAACTGTTTTAAACTGAAAGATTGATGATAATGTAAAAAGTATTTCCTTGTTTTAAAATCAGGAGGATCTGCAAATAGAACTCAAGGCTTTGAGTGTTTTACAATTTCTCTGAAAGGTGCATAATCTTCCTGGATTCAATTTTGGTATGGTGACAAAAAAACGGGGTCTCTGATAGAGGTGGAGGATCCAAGAAGCTGGTAACCCCTGTGAAATTATCATGAACAATTCATGAACTGGCTTGAACTGTTAAAGAATTATTCATGAACTGGGTTCATGAACCATTCATGAAAGTTCATAAAAATGTTCATGAATTATTCATGAATATGCACGAACTGAAAATGGTCAATTCATGAAATTGTGAGTTCATAAAAGTTCACAATTTGGGTCATCATCATTCATGAACAAGTGCATGAACATATTCATGAACTATGATGAACAAAGTTTGTCATGAGAGATTCATGACTGTTCATGAACAGTTCCTTTAAAAAAATTGATTATCTGACAAACTCACATTAATGCCTATAGTAACATTTAATTCTGGATCATGAAATGACATTGGAGGTGGGGTTTTAAAAACAGAATAAAATGCAACATATTATCTTAAAAACAGTCTTTAATTTCAGATAAATTGCTAATATTCAACAAAGAAGATGTAAATTGACAAGCGATATTCTTTTTTTTTTACTCTTAGCAACACTTCTGTTCTGTAATTTTTCGTTGAAAATTTTTCAAGCGACATTGGGAAAATTTTGTTCGATCAAGTGTTCAAGCATATTTAACTTTCATCATCAAGGGATAATCTTTGGGGTTTCTCCTGACTTTACTGATCTTTTTCCCTGAGATTGACCTGTCAGACAACTCTTCTTTTGTGAAGATCTTCAGTGCCAATAATTTAATAAAATCCCACCCATAATGCCACTACTGAATGTCTTCATCTGTGGCTTGAGCTGTTCCATCCAATTACTGTTTGGATCTTTATCATTACTGCAGCAGTCACTATTTAATGTCTCTTCAATCTTAGCCACATGATCCTCCAGTGTTCAATTTTCTTCCTTAACCTACAAACTTCATCCTCTAATTTTACTTTTCTGCTGTCTTATCTGAAAGAAAGATAAACCAGTTTATCACAGATAACCTCAGATCAACATTGTCTTCAGTTTTTAACACATTTTTATTGTACCCAACTTTATTTACAATTATCACACAACTCAAATTTTTTTAATCCCTTACACTTAATACTCAACTTACTAAGCATTTATATTATTTGGAGAATTTTGTCACTGTTTTCATTTCAAATGAAGCTGACTAGCCATAGGTATTATTATACAAGTCTGATATTTTATCAATGAAATGACAAATTTTTTTGACAACAGGCTTGTCACAAATTGTCACCATTTTCTATTGATAAAACATCAGACTTTTGTGGGATAGACCCTAATTTCGCTGATGCATCTACTCGGACTCCGCATGTTGCGCATCGCTACCGGTTTCATCATGTTATTTGCTTTTCTATTTTTGTGTATAATTTGACACATTAACTAGCTTAGTTTTTTTTAAAATTTACCAAATTACATCAGATCATAGAAATAATGATCTCAAAAAACAGAAAACGATACAGAACATCTAAATTCCAATAGCAGATTCAGTACTGCGTCTTGTATCGAGATCAAAAGGGAGGAGACTTAGAATAATGAAGCAGAGTAATGTTTAGAGTTTTTTTAAAATTTGAAAAGTCTAAACTGGGTCCGAAAAAAATCATTCCTCATTAGTTTGGTTAAAACTAATATAATTACATATAAAAACCAACAAAATATCCATATAACTTCCACTGAAATAATCATGAATGACCAAGATACTCACCGTAATTTTGATGATTCTGGCTGGATATGCTTATCCTCCTAATTTTGCTCTCACCAAATCATTTCCTTCATATTCTTCATAATCTCTTCTTTCTCGGCACTTCTACTGACTTACAAGAAATAATATGGAGAATATTCTCATCTGTCTATTCCATCAGAGTTCATGGTTATTTTGGAATGTTTTTACTTGTTGCAGAACTGCTTGCATGCTCTTTGTTTGTGGGGGAAAAGGAGGATCAGCTGCTGAAATCGCGTGTGTATATTAACCAATCATGTCTTCTTTCAATATCATCCAATCAGGATAATTGTTGTTTACATATTTTGGTTTTTACAGCAAACTGGCAACCAGTGATTGTTATAAATCAACAGAGTATCTGGTTTCTGACAGTAATGGATGAAAACAGTCAGTGAAAGCTTTCATAGCAAGTACATTTTACTCATGCTGGCAAGGAAATATTTACCCTTATTAATCCAAAACTACTCTGCTTATCTACACAAGTATTGAATAAAAGATCTCTATGAACATTTATACAGTATTCATATAATTTTTTTAATTTATTCACCTTTATTTATATTTCAAAAATATTGGGAGAAAGTTTGTAGCATGACTTTTCATTAACATTTTATTAATATACACCGCTCCCTCGATAACTCGTACCCAGATAACTCGCGATCCCGCTTATAACGTGGTGTCTGTCTTGGCTCCCGAATTTTTTCCAGAGAAAATGTACTTAAAATATCTTTAAAATATGCTGAACATGAAAAAATTACGATACGAATTGATAAATTAAACCTTGATACATTGCTCGTTTTATCATCAAAAATAGTGATTAATGCCCGTAAAAATATAATCCATATTTTGAAATTTGCAAGTTCTAAAGAAGAATTAATTTCAGAGATTTTGAAAACACTTAATTATGCATATTTGGATGCCAATTTTTGATTTGGGACGCAGAAAATCACTGAGGCGGGAGTCCTCCGTAGGCATGTAATAGGTGCATGGGAAAATTCAAAGATTTACCGGTCCTGTTTCAGCCACCTGCTTTGTGGGAAAATGTGTTGATCAGTTAACTGTGCTGATATTTACAATGACAGAATTCAGTGACTGAAAAACTCTTTGATGTACTGTTGCCATTTTATAAGAGTACATAAAAAAAAGAAAAAGAACATGATGCAACAGCTAGGCAGCTAGTTCAAAAGCTTTGACTGGCGGCCAAGTGAGAAAATGTACTGATATTTAGTGACTGAATTCAGAGGCAGAAAGACCCAGTTTTAAAATCCTAGCGAGACCTCTGTTTAAAGATATCATATATTATGTAAGTTTTTATGATAAATAGTTGACATTATACTGTAAATAAACAGTCTGGTGAAATAGCGATCAATGAAAACTTCTGGTAAATGCTAACAGGTGGCAACAGAGAATGAAATAAACACCAGTTAAACGTCTTCCTGTGTGAAAGTCACATTCTAATCCTTTAATTCCATTTCAGTGTAAACATTATAATCACAACATATTCTGTTCATTGAAAACATGAAAAGAGTCAATCGACCGTCGCATCGAAACCCGTGAGTACTTCTGTGAGAACCTAATTACATGTACATACCAGCTTTGTTTTGATCAACAACTTGGGGAAGTGTTTGTTGCATTAAAAAAAAAAATCGATTACAAGAGACCTCGGGTGCTGGATTAAGGGTCTTGGAGCTGCCTTTGACGTAAAGCAAAACAGTAACAGAGACAACGACGATGATAGTGACTTTGAATGTTTCAGTGAAACTGATGTCATTAATGCCGAGGCTGTTTGGGAGAAATTCATACATACTCATGGTCCTGAGATGGGCGTTTCTCTTGATGATATGGAGGAGTGGATTTGTGCTGACAATGATTGCCCCACAGCCGAATACATGTCAGATGAAGCTATAATTATTTCTATAGCGAACAAATTTGCAGCAGAAGATGATTCTAACTGGAGTAACACAAGTGTTGAAAGTGATGCAGATGAAGATGTTGCACCCCCATCCCTCTGCACAGGAAGCAATCAAATATTTTGATATTGCCATAAGGTGGCTGGAGACCCAAAATGTTGACTACGTAAAGCTCATGCAGTTGAGAAATCTGAGGGATTTTGCTCGGCGGCAGAGAAACCAACGAGTAACACAAAAAAAAAAAAAATTAACTGATTTTTTTCAAAAAGTGAATTGATATTTGTCAAGTGTGGCACAAACGGCAAGTATTAACTTGTTCTAATTTATGTTGTTTTAAATTTGTAGACCAATTAAATATGTTAGTACTCATTAACCCTTTTTTTTTTGTTTTCCATTTTACTTCTATCGCATTCAAATCTATCTATCTATCGTTCGATCGACACTGTTTCTCAAAAAGAGTCGATCTTAAAAAATAAATATATATAAAAAACGTCTAATTTGGATCAAACAATAAAACTAGAATGTATCCAATTCAACATAAAAATTTGTGACGTAGTACACAATGTGTGAAGTGGTACACATGTTAAGCAAACGGAAACCACGTGGAATAATGTTTTCGATGATTGCTGCAATATACTGTAATTTATCCTGAAATTAATGTTGTCCTATGAGAGAATAATAAAGCACACCGTTATGAAGAGATATTTATTAACAGTTAATCTCAGAACGATTATAAAGTGAGTATTCAACACTATAATCTGCCTACCCCTCCCCCCCCCCTTATTTTTCCTTTGTCATCGATCACTTTATTGGTTTTGGGCTTATTTTATAGGTCCCTTGATAACTTGCGCCTCACTTATAGTGCAGTCGATGTTTCTGGACACCGATGTGCACGAGTTATCGAGGGAGTGGTGTAATGGTAAAAAATGTTGTATACATTTTCAATAAATATTTTAGTCGGGCATCAAAGTATTTGACACTTCAAGAACTTTTAAGATATTATAACAGTTCATAAAAGTTCATCAGTGTGTTCATGAACTTCATGTATGATGCATCAAAATTCTTGAAGTGTTCATGAACTTAGTTGTGGAACTTTCACGAACATTTGTTCATGAACTCAAATGATGAAACTGATCATGAACATTTGAAGAACAGTTCATGCACATTCATGAACAGTTCATGAGTGTTTATGAAGTCATGAATTTGTTCTGGCAGGGGTATCCCTCTCTTAATTTAGAGAAGACCATCTGTCCACCCCATTGGTAGACAACTTAAGTTTTCGTGCAGAAATGAAACTAATAACATACAGATGAATGGAAATGTTCTGCCTTATGGTGGAAATAAATAAACAAAGCCTTACACTGTACAAAATTTACAATTTTATGTCTCACTCTAAACTTTAAAAACCTCCATTTAGCTACAAGTTCATTACGTCATCTGTATCTTTGTTTTATTTCTATGGTGGTGGTGATGTTGGGGGAGCAGGATACATGAATACTGTAAGTTGCACAAGATTAACAACCACCTCTTTAACATCTCACTACTAATGACCATGACCTTTGAGCTAGAGACTTTAGTATTGTATGATAATGTGTGGACAGGGGTAATGTTCATCAAAATATCTGTAGGGGTGAGAAAGGTACAAACTGGATAATGTAATAAGCTCTTGATTTACATTGTTTCTTTTTGTGACCATGACCTTGAAGGGTGATAATATAACTGAATTCACAAGACACTGTAAAGCTAAAATAAATAACAGACTAACATTTGATTAAAATATTGTCCATGGTTCAAAATAATAACCTATATTTATACAGGTCATGATTACATTTTCCCTTATTTTATTTTGACATCGAGGTGGGGGCATGGATATTGTATGTGACAAACTGTCTAGTCATAATGCATAATGGAGACAAGTTATATTAATACATCTTAAGTGGTTCAATAGTTATACTCCAGGCAAGGATACAAGTCTGAGTAACATAGTCCTTTGATATGACCTTGACTTTGCCTTGATGGCTGTGACCTTGACACGGTAAAGTGTGTGGCTATGGTAAGTGAAACACTGTCTGTATATGATATATAACTGGGTAAAGTGTCATTAAAAATTAGAAATCTAGACAAGGATACAACCAAAAATGAAGATTTTTTGTTGCTGTGACCTTGTCCTTGAGACAAGAGCTATGGTTGTGCACCTTCTTGTAATGATGGTTCAGAACATAAATTCTTGACAAGGATACCAGTCACAGATTTACAGGCAGGGGGCATGGCTATATGTGACACTGTAGAGTTACTGTATATCCTTGGGCAAAGCTTGTACTCTGGACAAGGACAAAAGTCACGAAGTTAATTTTTATCTTACCCTGACAATGACCTTGAGAGAGGAGGCATGGCTATGGTACATGACACAATGTCTACCCATGAGATATACTAAGGCCAAGCTAAATGAAAATTTTCAATTGTTACTTATCACAGATAAACATTTTAATGGATAGATGGAGAGCACTACAACACCCATCTTAAAACAGTGTAAAAAAATCTGTGAGTAATGTGGTGAGTAAACAAGAGGCCCATAGTTTTGTGCCCTTTACTTCTGCAGAAGAATATTGGCAATATTGCAGCAAGAGGCCCAAGTGGCTCTGAGGTTATTCACCTGGATGATGTCAGCCTAATAACCCAATGCAAGAACAATTGGTAAAGAAATCTTTGTCAATATGATGCTTTCTGTTGAAATTTCATCCATTCTGTTGACTGCATATATTATGAAAACAACTGTTTTAAGGTTTTTCTATCTTCATCCATATATGATGGCATATCAGCATCATTTGTCTAATACTGGAAATCCCCTATGCCAAGATGCCTTGTGTCAAAAGTTAGTCAAATTTTGTTTAGCCATTCTTGATGTACAGTTTTGAAAATGTTTTTCTACTTTTAGTGTTTGAATTATGTCTTTTGTGCAAATCTGAAAACCAGCTAAGACAAGATGCTATAAAGTCTGGTCAAATTATGTTAACCCTTTACCTCATAAAGCATAGTGACAAAGTGCAGCACGCTATAAATAGAACACCTGTTGCTTAGTTGACAGCATATGCATAGGCCTGCCTGTGAATTGTTAAGCAATGTAGTGATGTTATGTTTAACAGCAGTTTTAACCATTTTACATTTTTGGTACACATCTATTATATGCGGAAAAATTTAAGAGTAAAGTTCGATTGTTATAGCTGTGTAATTATTTTTCACGGAAGAATTTTTTATGTGCTTTAAATTCGAGAGAGAACTCATTCACCGTCATGTCAGTGAGGCCATGTGACCAACCGTAGCTGCCATTTCCGAAATTTACAATGTTTTCGTGTGAGTCTACATCACTAAGTCATCTGAATTTGATAATTTATAAAAAACTAATTGCTGCCTACATCAATATCAGAGACTTTACCTAATTTATTGAATCTTTCGTGGTTGTTGATTCTGATCATGAAAACTTCGTACATACTGAATGAAATCTGCGGCCGCCATTTTGGAGAGTGGAGATTACGACCCAGTTCCTTTAAATAGCAGATATCGACCAGTGCATAAATAGCGACCACGTGATCTGACGTAATTGTCATTTGCAGAAATGAATGTAGTTTCTAATAGGGGGTTTTCCCTGAAGGTGGCGCTATGAAAACAAGCTCAAAATGGCTGATGTTTACAGCAGGCATCAAAAGCCACTTCCACACGAATCTTGTACAGGCGTCAAAAGGTGCTTCCATGCAAATGGAGTAGAGGCGTCCAAAGACGCTTGCATGAGGTAAAGGGTTAAGCAGTTTTTCAGACGTCATTCAAGGGTTCTACTTTAAGAAGTCAAATAAAGGTTCTATTTTTAGCACCAACAATATTTGATGGCACAAACTTGAAAGGTCTTCATGCCAAGATGCTTTTCATCAAATCTGGTCAAATTCAATTAAATGGTTTTGGAGAAGAAATATTTTTAAAAAAATGTTTTATTTTCAGTAACAGTATCCATATTTAAAGGCAGATTGGCATCATTTGTACAAACATGAATGGTCTTTCTGCCAGGATGCTGTCAGGTTTGATGAAATTCTGCTCAGTTATGAAATGTAATTTAAAGGATTTTTATGTTTAGTAACAGCAGCCATATTTGATCATGCCTTTATGCCAGCATGCTCTGTACCAAACTTGGTGATAACTGGTCAGGTGGGTTTTAAGAAGAGGTTTAAAACAGTAATTGCTGATGGAGACTGGGTCATGTCTTTGGTCATGTCAGTTAAGAATAAATCCAGTTTTATTCCCTGCAGGCTGCAAGAAACATTTTGCTTCATAAATACATTAAAATTTTTCAGACATATATCCACAGATTTTAATGCGTAGATTCAACTGAATAAGGTATCATTATTAATGATGTATCGTGAGCAGAAGTACAGTTTCTCACTTGAAAAATAATAATTATTCTAAGAAATTTTACTTTTAAAAGTAAAACTCTAGTAACTATTGTCAGATTGTGATCCATTATGAATCATACCTCACAGTCAATCTTCGAACTACCTGGTACAATCACAATCTACCTGAGAATTATTCAATCTTTTTGTAATTTTCAAAATTATATATATATACATTATTATTATTATTTAGTTGGTTTCAAAATCAGAATAAATTTCATAAATTTGAAATTATTTAAAAAATATTGGACAGTAGTTTAAAAATATTGCTTCAATTTTTACTTATATTTGTCTCCTATTATTTAGATTTCCACATGCATATGTTAATAGTTCTTTTCATCTTTGATAATAATAATAATAATAATAATAATTTAATAATAATAATAATAACGTCTTAATTATTTTTTTAAAAATGCAATCAAGGCACTGACATTTTAATTACTATCTGAATATTAATTATAAAAAAAATTGTAGTCAATCTTGTTCAGACTGCATTTCCTAAAAACAGCAAGGATTTAAAATTTTACCAACTGCAACTGCTATTTTTGTTGAAATTATAAAAGTCTGCGCCTATGGAGCAAAGTATTATGATTTGAAATTTATAAACTATAAAGGAATTCAATAATTCTCAGTAGATTGTAACTGTGCCAGGTAAATCCCTTTGGAGATATAATGGATCAGAAGCCGACTATAAATTACTTGCATCTGGATATGATCCTTCACATTTAGACAATAAAAGATGAAAATACTGATCCATTTTAATTTTTACTGGACATATCTGTTACATAAGTATATACATACTTGTTGTAGTTTTAGCAATCGATAGTACTTGTAGAATTTTTTCACCCTATCCTTAAAGAATATGGCTCTTATTTCTCTTGTGTTGTCTATGAGGATGACACTGAAATATTCAATTATTCTGCCATATCTTCCATCCTGTTTCATCTTCCTATTAATATTATTCTTGGCAACGAGACGGGCACAAATTTGCCACCTGAAACAGAGACATAAAATACATCTAGCACATACAGTAGTTTTCTGTTAATGGCATTTTAGGAAAAGACATATTTATTTCTAAGACGGCCACCTGGTGACACATAATCATACCATTGGCTTTATGATCAGGTCACCTCATACTAATAATATTAATAATTAAAGAGACAAAAGCTGTATAATCATTACAAGGTTTTGTTCAAAGACTAATAAATTTGTTATACACTAGCACTCCATCTTGGATTATAAGCTGAAAAAGGCATTGGATTGGTTTGGTGTTTTATGGATCAGCAACACAAGTAGATAATTTAATGACAAGGCAGTTGGAGAAGGGTGCCCTGCCAGGAGACTGCCAATTTGGTAGCTGAAATGGGCTAATCTGATAGTAGGATTCTAACACACATTTTTGGTATAATAAAAACTGAGCCACCATGGTTCATTGACTATTCCATCTGTGAAATTTTGTTTACAAGACTTCAACTAAAAAGTCCACTAAATCCTGGAACTCAATATTTTCGTGCTAGGTTTTCCTACAGGAGAGATTATCATTTACAAAATTGAAGTGTCAAGACCCCTTTATCTTATAGCCAAGTGGGAATGGGTGGGGGAAGCAGATGGAAGATCAGCATTTCTGCAACAGTTTCAAACGTCTTGATACAACGATGTTCTGTCAAATCAGGTCAAATTCTTTGATCAGCTTTTGTGAATAAAATAAAATATTTCATTGATTTTTTGCACTTTTTAGTAACAGAGTGGAACTTCATCATTTATACAAACTTAAAAGGCCTTTATGCAAGGAAGATTGTTTTTGAATTTAGTTTTCCTGAACATTTTGCAGGGGAAAAGTCTTGAACAGGTTTTGCTATTTTAGTTCAGTATTTCTGGAATAAAATTTTAAAGGATTGTATGCCAAATTGCTTTCTGTCATATTTGGTTTATCATGATTCATTGAAATGATTTTCCCAAAAAAGATTTTAAACATTTTTATCATTATTTTAAAAAGTAGTCGCCATATTAAATGATGTATTGCATTCATTTGTACAAATCTCCAGTTTTGCCAAAATTATATTGAACAGGTCTTGAGAAAAAGTTTTATAAATGTTTCTGTATTACCAGAAACAGCATCAATAACTGACTGAAAACTTGTATGATTTTGTCAAATTCTATTCTAATTTTGTAAACCTGAGATAAATATCTTAACAATTTCACTTACAACTGAGGCAAAAAGCTTTACTGTATGCTAGTTTCATTTATACAAACATACCCTATGCTGCCCTTTGAGAGGCTGGCGATTGTATTCATAGCTGGTCTCCAACTGGGCATCACTTGTAAAGCAGGATGTCTTTTAATTTTGAATGACGTTTTCTTTTTTTCATGAACATTTTCTGTAATATAAATTAAGAATACATATATGTGTCAATGCTTGGTATATCATCAATGAATGTTACAATTTTTCAGTACTTAATCTTAAAGTTGTATTTCCGTCTTTCCTTGACAAAAAAAGACTGATAGTCACAAATGACCCTGTACTGACAAAAAGTGTAAAAAAGATCATAACTTTGGGAGAAAATAAAATCAAAAGATAAACTGCTCTTAAAGGCATACTGCAAGTTATATGACAAAGGTATTCAAAACACATGTAGCATCAAAATATGTTCAAAAATATTTCTGACAAAGTATGGAGTCTTAACAAGCAACATCCAATTTAAAAATCTACTACCTTCAATAACCTGTGCACCCAATACTCTGTTGAAAAATTGAGCAAAGAGATTAATCCACTGAAAGGCACCACAACATCTAGGAGACAGTGATAATACCGAATTGCATCAGAATATGTTGAACTGTTCCTGAGTTAAACTGGTAACAACTTGCATTATGAGGATATGGTATTGGTTGAGCAAAACTGCCAAGAAAGTAAAATACTGTAGTATGAACACTTCCAAAGAGCATATATAAGTCTAGAAGAAAGAGTTCAAAACAAACTGCAACATAATATGTTGAATGGTTTGTTAGCTATGTTGGTAAAAAGAAACTGTTATTATGAAGATCCGAAACTGCTCAGAAAACAGTTGTAGCTCTTCCTGTATTTCAGCTGGTAAGGTGAAACCTTTAAAAGACACAGAGCTCTTACTGTAAAGTATACATGGGACCCAGGGAAGACACTTTTAATGTGTAGCAGTGACCCATAGATGCAATTTAGAATTTTGTATTGTTCTCATGTGAACTTTGAATAATCAGAGTATCCTGGCATATAATTTGTAAAAAGCGCCTTCCCTGCGTACCATGTATATTTAAATGGAACAGATCTTATCATATGTAAGGCAGTTGACATAAAATAAATGGTACTGGATTAACTCAAATTATGTTTGAAGCTGAGCCCAATGTATTAACATTAGTGTGTAAAATTATCAACCATAAAATTATTTTGATCAGTAGACAAATTTACATACATACCAATTCTACTGTCCTTATATTTAATTTTCCCAAATGAGTATGTTACTTCCCATGACATTAGTGTTTCCAATGCAAATAATATCATCTTTTTACACAACTTTTATATCTTTATTAATATCTTTAAGTCAGAGTTGTTTGAACAGTTCACCCGATTTCAATCTTTACATTAAGAACAGAACTTGGAAGAATGTCATTAATGTATACTGGGCTCATACTAAAAGGAAAAAACAAACAACCAGGATAGTTTCTGGACAATAAAGTTGTCTTTCCTATGCATATTTCAAATTAGAGATGACCCTCAAAGAAGCTTTTGGATCATGCCCTCTTGCTCCCTTCTATATTTCTCTTTTATCCAAAGTCCCTTACCTTGTACAGTCAGAAAACCATGACTACTAGCAAGGGCTGAAATGGTTATCAGATTCCTTAGGGCTTAACCAACTACTTGAAATACATAAATCAAACTATAACCAGTTATTCACAGGCAAAACACCTCACGTATGGAATGGAAACTGGTAAGAATCACTGCAAAATACAAAGCTTCCAGTTTCTAAAATCTAGATGTTTCCTGCCTGCTTTGATTATTTTGTCATATTCTATGCTATTTCATGCAGTACTGAGTACCAATAAAGCCTAATAGTTTAATAATGAAAGTATAAACAACTAAATCACAAAACTGAAGCCAAAATTCAGTGAAGCATGATGTATGGGATGTATGGGACAAAGTGACCTATTTTAGTCATAATGATGTGGTACTCATCAAAATACATCCAGCCACCAAATTTTATGATTCAAGGCACATGTATAACAATATGTACATAGGACAGTATGTACAGAGGGTACAAAATATTTATGTAATCATGAATTAAATGCAACAACTTAACCTAAGCCACCATTAAACTTTATGTCAGAGAGCTTTTTTTTCTTTTGAGGATGCAGTATCAACAGAGATGCAAGCCACAATCTACTTTGATGATTCAAACAAGAACAGTGCTTGAGAAATAAACTAAAGACACACAAAACTAAGCCTAAGTGATGCATGAAATATGGGTTTCAGTAACCTACTTTGTAAAGAGGGTGTCATACTCATCAAGACCCTATGTTTCATGACTCTTGGTGTAATATATAGGTGCCAACACACTTGTGTTCATAAGCTAGAAATAAATGCTTAAGACAATAAAATGTGAAAAACAGGCCACAGTGACCCTTTTTCAGAACATTTTATACTAATACTAGTGTAATTATTTAAGTATAAACACAATGGTTTTTCTGTTGTATTTGTTTGTCTTGTCTATGTTTTGTATTTGCCTTTGAAAAAGACTCATTAAGAGTCGAAAGCGCTCAGGCTAGTTAGAAACTAGTTTTGCACTGTCATTTTATTGCATATATATATAGATCAATAAACAACACAACCCTTTTGCAACTGAAACAGGAAAATTATTCTCATTTACTGGTATTAAAGACAAGGACATTAACATTACTTGAATACAAAAATATATTTCAATACAACCAAGAACAAATGAATGCAAAATGTATTTGATCCACAGTTATGGAATATTCAACATCTGCGGTATAGATACATGTATGATAATCATCATATTTATTCCACTGCAATGCTGAAATTCGCACAGATTTAGAACAACAAGTTACCAGTCCTTATGTACCAGTACATGTATTTCTGGTAGTGGCATAGAATGTCACAACAATATATACAAATGATAAAATTAAATATGTCTTCTGTGGATTGTGTACAATAAAGCTATTTATGTTTGATTTGTTTTTGGAAAAATGAAAATCTGGAGACATAATGAAATAATCAGGAGTTCTCAGCAAAAGTCATGGGATATGTATTTGGGAGGACGGCATGGGATGGCCCTAAAAATTTGGAGGTAAATCCTATCAGAATGACAGTTAACACTGGTATGGTCTGGCTGACAGCACATAACAAATGACTCTACATGCAGGACCTATAAATTTACAAAGCCAGTAGCCAGCCTCATTTTATTTTTTGTTGTTTAGAACAGTCTTTCCTTTATAAGCAGCTATGGTTATAAAGGATTAACTAAAGGTCAGTAGTGTTTGTCTCTGTTCTCATAATATGGTCATTCATAGCAGGGTTAAGTAAAAACAACTGCATGTTCTTTAATTTAATGGTTTACAATCTATAGCATATGACATTTAAAATTTACAAAATTGGTAGCCAGCCTAATTTTATTGTTTTTGTGCAGAGCAGTCATTACTTTTTAAGCAGTAATGGTTACAAAGGATTAAATTAAGGTCAGTGGTGTTTAACTGTTTTTTGAGATGCAGTCATTGATAGCATCAAAATGCAAATTTTGCCAAAAATTCATGGTTGCTGGTAGCATTCAGCAGGTGGTCACTCATGACTATTAATATAATAAAACTGATCCATGTGAAACAATTGTGCCTATAAATGACATGTGGTTGCTCATAGCAGAGGTCTCTCAAGACAGCTTTTACTGTACCTCAAACATGGTGATAAATAGTTTGTGGGTTGATGGTTCATTTGATGCTGAGTTTTCCAAGTACACCTCTCCCTCACACCTTGCACACAATGAGGTCCAAAAACATAGATAACACTATAAGTGAGGGACCTCTGAAAAATGAAGAAGGGGCTGCCATCCAGCTAGTCAGAGAAGACCTTGCAAAGGGGCTGTTTAACGTCAGAATATGCATTTTATCATTTTATAATTGCATTGGAAATATCTGGTGTCAATAAACAGAGTTCTGTTGTGTAGACTGATGAGGTCGTTGATCCACAACTTCTCATATCTAAGTGGTGCAATAACGATAAGGTGACACTGTGATTATCTTGTTTTCTGTATCACTTTTGGAATCAGAGGTATTGGAGGCTAGGCGTATGCATCCAGAACATTTATAAACCACTGAGAGAGTGCTGACTGCCCGGGGCTGGAAATATTAAGGATGGGAGTTGATATTCCACCTTGTCACAAACAGGTCCACCAATGGTCAGTCCCATCTGGTACATATTTGAATGAAAAGACCATCCTGTCAGTATTAGTTGATTGTTCCAGGATACAGCTCCTGCTAGTATGTTAGGAGTCCTGGAATATGGCAAGCTTGCACGTGGATTTTGTTGTTGAAAGTCCCACACCAGAATGCAAAGATTTTGGGACTTGGTTCCTTCTTGTTGCTTGAGACAAGTCACCACTGTAGAGGTGTCCGACAGAATGAGAACTCCCTTGCAAGATAGAGGGAGTTGCCAAAAATGCTCAGTCCTGTGGTAGCGACCCGTGGGTGCTGGAGCTGTTTCAGGCATATGTCAATGTCCAGTGCTAAGTTATGGCTGAAGGGTACCGTATATACTCGCGTATAAGCCGAAACATTTAGGAAAAAAATAAGGCCTGGAAGAAAGGGGGTTGGCTTATCTGCGGGCCAAAGTCCAAGTCTGAAATTGTTAACGCTTTTTTCCCTCGATTTCCAGCATTTATTGTTTCCGTCGATCACCGAAGATGAGATCACATGCCTAATGATGCCACATGGCTCATAAGATTTGTGCTGTCATGAAGTGAAACAAATATTTTTTTCTAACTTAAGTGGTAGGATAATGAATGAAAAACATGTTTTAACGTACTTGACGTCTATTTGACAGATGTCCATCCACCAGAAAATGCAGCCATACGTGTTATTTGAGCCACGGTGGTACGTGTATGTTCCAAAAGAACCGTCATATTAGTAATCTCCAGTCAAGTATTTAACCCTCAGCTAATTAGTAATCATTAAACTCTACGGTATCGTACAAATGCACGCTAGCTTATTTCAGTGTAAATATGAAAAGAATCTACGTAAAAAAAATAAAAGAATTACGATACTGAAGGTATATACGACAAACATTTTGATCGAGAGTAGAAATACATGTACGATAGTCTTAAAGGAACAATAGCGAGAGGCTCCATAGGGGTTTGTTGTGCGCGCGCTTAGGGAGGGTAAATAACAGGGCAATATATGAGTCAGCGTGAATAATTGTAAAACAATATAATCTGTGGGATTTCTTTGACTGGTGTTTTAGAAGTAATCGGAGCCATAGATTATAAACTAATGTTGTTTAGTTGTTTGTAAAGCAAAGTGGTTTGTTAGCGGTAGAGTGTACAATAGCTACCATATGCTTAATCTGTGGTAAATGCCTCGGGGATAATAGGTTTGTTTTGTTTCACAATGCCAATGACTTTACTAATACATGCCGACTCTCAGATGTATTGTTTAATGAGATAGGGTAGTGGACATGGTTTCTGCTCAAAGTTATAAACTGTCACAATACTTGAATAATGTCCACGATGAAACCAATCATATTTTGATCAACTGAATCACACTACCAGTAGTTTAAAAAAAACAACACAAATAAACAACAATGATAAATAATTATCAAATACAAATTGATAACCAACCACACATGGAAATAATTACAGGATAAGGTATATAAATAGTATACTACCACCATAAGAAATTATTTCAGTTTAATCTCTCTAGAAGTTTATATTCAATTCAATCAGATGAAATGAATAGTGTTGGAAGAAAAAGAAAGCGTTCTGCTTATGATGCAGCATTCAAACTTATAGTTACTGAATATGCAGAAGCAAATAACAACTGTGCTGCAGCATGCAAATTTTTTTGTGAACGAGAAACAAGTATGGGAATGGTGGAAAAGCAAAGCAGCATTAGAAGAAATGCCAAAATCCAAGAAGGCTCGTCGGACTGGGATTGCCTCTTTCCCTGAATTGGAGAAAGAACTCAGCGATTTTGTAAGTGAACATCGACAAAATGGATACATTGTCATATGAACTGCAATTCATCTACATGCTATGCAGATGGCGAAAAATGATAAATATAAGTTGGCAGATTCAAAATTTGTTGCATCAGCCGGCTGGTGTTCTCGTTTTATGAACCGGAATGGTTTCTGCCTCAGGCAGCGAACGAAGATAGCACAAAAGCTACCAAAAGACTTGGAAGAAAAAATTGAATCATTTCAGCAGTTCATCATTAAATGCAGAAAGGAGTGCTCATTTGAACTATCACAAATTGGAAATATGGATGAGACGCCTATGACCTTTGACTTACCAAGCAATAAAACAGTCAATGCTGTTGGTGAGAAAACTATTCTGATAAAAACGACCAACCATGAAAAAACGCATTTCACGGTTGTATTGGCCTGTTTAGCTGATGGATCAAAGCTGCCTCCTGTCATCATTTTTAAAAGGAAGACGCTGCCGAAAAGCATGAAATTTCCTGCTGGTGTCATCGTTCGTGCACAGCAAAAGGGATGGATGGATGAAAGTGAAACAATTGAATGGTTGGAGAAAGTATGGAACAAGAGACCAGGTGCAATTCTTTGGAAACCTTCAATGCTTGTATGGGATATGTTTTGTGCACACAAGACCGATGAAGTAAAAAAGGCTGCAAAGAAAATGAAAACAACACTGGCTGTGATACCAGAAGGTTTAACGTCAGTGTTACAACCTCTTGATGTCTGCCTTAACAAACCTTTTAAGGACAAGTTACGAAAGATGTAGGCAGAATGGGTTTGTTCAGGGGCTGTGAAAATGACAAAAGGTGGGAATTTAATGAGGCCTGACATCGATTTGGTCACCAAGTGGGTAAAAGAAGCGTGGGACTCAGTTCCATCAGAAATTATTGCAAAATCATTCAGGAAGTGCTGTATCAGCAATGCCATGAATGGAACAGAGGATGATGCTATATTTCAATCCGACAATAACGAGGAGAGTGATAAGGAGAACGACACACTATCGGATGACCATGATGACAATGACGACGCCCGTAACAGAAGCCGAGTTTCGTGAACTGTTTGGCAAGTCTGATACAGAACCAGATTTTGAAGGATTCTATAAGTGATAGAACTTTTATAATTCATGATTTTAGAATGAGGATTAATTAAATTTCCATTACGGCTTAACACTTTCGAATTGTTTTAATTTCAACATATAAATTAGCTTTCTTGCTTTCATTTTCTTTAATAATGTGATTTGCCTAAATAAACGTATTCAGAACTCACTCTGTGCATCTTGTGATGTACCAGTAGTCTAGAAATTATGGGTCAGCTTATACGCGGGTCATGTACTTTTTAACAGTTTTACCAGTTCAGTTTGGGGGGTCGGCTTATACACGAACGGGCTTATACGCGAGTATATATGGTAAGTTGATTTATCTCCCTTGTCTGCCAGATATTTCATACTGAGGAAAGGTCAGCATGCAGACTGATGACATCTTCGTCCTGAGCTGTGTGTTTTTGCATTTTGCATATAGTTCTAATCTGTAAGACAAATAATGAAAAATGTATGAAACTTTAGCCTGCACCTATCTTTCAGAATGTAATGTCCTAAATCTTAAAAAAGTTGACCCAGAACTTGGTAACAGACAGTCTAATAAAGTGATGAAGCATACAGGTAAAATATAATGACAATACCACCTGTAATGAGGAGCAGTATAAACCTGTTACCTACACTTGTGATGCTGGATACAGTGTGGGCACAGAGCTATACCAAACAATGAATACCTGGAAAAAAGTGATAGCAGATTACCTTAATTACAATGCTACCTGTAGGGAAGGTCAAAGAAGGTATGTAGAATCTCTGAAGCACGGCGTTCCAAGGGTAAGGAAGCCTTGGTAAAGCAAACTCAAATGTATGATGGAATTATAAAGACTTGCACACAGTGGACCCTGAGTTACCAAGTGGTCTAAAGTGCTCACCATTCTGGATCACTGCCATCTCACCTCTGTCTGGGTGAGTTCAAGTCTCAAGCTCAGCTAATGTGGATTTGTGAGAAAGCTTGAAAGTAGCTTCTCATGGGTCAGTGGTTCTTCCTGGGATTTTCCAGGGTTCTTCCTCCACCAGTTATACTGGCCACCATGTATAGCCTATCTTGTGCTGAAAAATGGTGTTAAACCCTACAACAATAACAACAACAACAACAACCTGCATACAAAAATACACATTGTAGGCCAAACCTATCTTGTGAAGTTGCACAGGCTACCCATGTGAGTGACTAAGTGCTCTTTAAATATGAAGGAATGATCACAAACATGACTCAAACATGAGCAAGATGCGAGATGCGACTGAGTAAACCATTTACAGAAGTCTTACCTGTACTTGCCAGACCAGAGCAGAAGCAATACAGTAATGTACACTCAAAAGGCTAACATAAGAGGAACTGAGGCACCATTATAGATACTTACAAAGATGGGGTGACAATATCCAAAACAAGGCAATTACCTGAAGGGAAAAAAGCCCAGACTGCCTGTACATATAAAAACATTGAAGATAGTGTCCTGATGCTACAAATGCCTTGGAATAGAAACTCATCAATATGTAGTGGCATTACAGACATATTAGGAGTTTTTATAAGCACTAGAGACATGCATGTACATAAAATAATTATAGCCTGAACTTAATGTGAAGTACCTTAGGCTCCCCATGCAAGAATCTAAATGTGTGAGGATAACAAAGTGTTAGCAAATCTTTGTCAGGATAGGAAGAGATTAAGCTGGAAATGTAGTATGCTTTCCTTAGAAGTAATAAACTCCTCCAACTTGTGATGGCAAGTATTCTGTGTAGATGCTGGCTTTTGCAAAGTTTTTCATAATGATAGTGTGCTTCTTGGCACAAGCGGAAGATGTATTCTTGGGCTTTGCTGCCAAGTCTTATACGTAAGGGGAGATAACTCTGCCTGACTGCAACATAGACAACTTCTAGCTCCTTTTAGCTAAAAGTATCTGTGAGGGCAGAACTTGCAAGGTAGTAGTAGTTCTCCTATGGTATTATGATTGGGTAACATTTAAAAAGGAAATAATTATTCATTATGTATCGGTGTTGGATAGAAAAATTACAACCTAGGTATCAGAATTCTGCATCAGACATGAGAATTGCCAAGTGTCTGTTGCAAAATTCTGATCCTCAGTGGATTTTTCCTATCCAACAATGAATAAAGGATTCTTTTAGTCTTTCCAAAACCTTAAGGTCAAGGCAATGTTTATATAATTAAGACTATCATAATGTAAGAATTTGTTTTAACTTAACCATATTTCACTCCATGTTGCTTTTTTTCTTCATCCTCAAGTATGCCCTTTAAATGTGAATGACCAGACTCCTCCAAACAATCCTTGAAATTTTGATAGGATGCCTCATCACTTTCTTGTATGTATTGGATTAACATCCTAGTTTTTTCTGAAGTAGTCCTCTGTTCCTACAAAATTAAATCAAATATTATAAATGATTACTGATAAAAAGTGACCTTACGCTTTCACCACTAATTAGAATATGTAGCTATAAGTATACAAACATACAGTAAATTGGGTTATTTTTCATGGGTACCAGTTTTGGGTTGTTTCAAAAATATGGACACTATTCTGAATGCAGGTTGATGTAAACACCAAAGTGAAACTGAATGATAGAGTCCAAGACACATTTTACACAATCTCCATCTGCATTCAGAATAGTGCCCATATTTTTTGGCCAATAAAAGTGAGTCAAGATCTTGTAACATGTCTTATTAATCCCTAAATGACCAGCCAAAGGAGTTTCATGGACCAGACTAAGTGTTTCCTTTAAGGTTTTGGAACTACAATTTGATAGTTCACTGGCCACTCATCACAAGCAGGTACCTCGGGAGGTCTCAATTTTCTCATAAGAATTCCATTTTTAATAAAATAACAGACAGGAACTTCAGTGGCTTCATTTTCACTAATGGCCCTTTGAAACAAACAGGAAAACTCATGATCTTTGTCATGTTCGACGACATGTGATTGACATTTGTCACCCAGATTAGAATAAAGAGAATGAGTTAGTCAAAGGAGGATCATTGTGATCAATACCTTCTGATTGATCCAAACAAGGACTGAAAGTGACCTCATCAAAAAAGCCTGACCAATACATGTGTCAGCTAAAGGAATACTTTCCTTATCAACATCATTTTCAAGAGCTTTCATTGCCATAGCTCTGGTAACTGATCAAGCTGGAAATAAATCAGGGAATTCTTTTCAATTGGATCGACTTTCTGATCCAGACAAGGTTTGTTAGTTACAAGTGGATTAACCACAACACTGACTCCAGCTAGGTTGTTGCCTAGTAATAAATGAATGTCCTCAATGGGTAAAACAGACACTGTGCCAACTTTCATGGGTCCTGAGACTAAGTCTGATAACAAATTTACACAATGGAGAGGAACATTAACGAAGTGGAATTCTACTCCCTGAATAAGAATAATTTTGAGAAGCTCCTGTGTCCCTAAATATTTTAATAGGGCTAGGGTTGACCAAATCACCCAAGAGTAATATAGAACCCTTCTATATGAATGGTTCATAATTCTCCATAATAAAATCAGACTGGTGTTTATTAGACCCAACAAATGTATTGCTTTCAATACATGACTGTGACCGTGACCTCTTAGAAATAAGAGCATTTGGAATAGGTCTGTTTTGATTCTGATACCTATTTTTCAATTTGTGACAATCAGAAATAATGTATCCTTTCTTCTTACAATAGGTACATGTAGGAAGAGACAAAGATTTTGAGTCAAGCTTATCAAAACGTTGATTTTTAGAAGCTGTGCCAGTTTTGAGTTTTAGAAGGGCTTGTACATGTATTAGGCTGAAATACTTTTCTGCCAAAAGACTGTTGAGTAGAAGTCTTATTTACAAAAGGAACTTTATGAGTTAAAGAATATTCATCAGCAGCTCGTCAAGACAAGTCTTAATGGACACAATTCTTGAATTTGTCCAGTTTCTTTTTTATAGTTTCTGAATGTTTGCTGATAAGCTTCAGGGACTAACTCATAACCCCTTAAGATGCATTCTTTAACCACATCTTAGTCACCACTTTGTTGAACTGACAGTAAATTGTAAATATCACTGGCCTTAACAGTGATACACATTCTAATAATTTAGTTCAATGCTCCCTTGGCCATTTCAAATTTTCAGCAACTTTTCAAAACAAGTAAAATATTTGTCTACTTGTTTTTCTACGTAAAGGTGCACTAACGTAATATTCCTTGCAACATCGAAACTTAAATTTGTATTTGAAGTTGGAATGTGCTTTTCACTTGACAGCTCCATTTCTTTTATTCTAAATTGATATTCCTCTCTTTCTGTCATTCTTCCTTTTGTAGTTGTTCTTTCTCCTTCTCCAATTGCAAATGCATTTGCTCTTTCTGTAATCGTATTTATTCTTTTTGTAACTGGATTTGTCTTTTTTTCTCTCTTCATCTGATTGTAAATGCACTTGCTCTTTCTCTTTTTCCTATTTCATTTGTTCTTTTTCTTTTTCTAATTGCAGCTGCATTTGCATTCCTTGTAACTACATTTTTCATTGTTTCTGTTCTTCTTCTTTCTGAAGTTCCAGCTTCCTTAACTCTATATTTCCATCTTGTATTTTAATTCTAATTTCTTTACGTTTATGTCAGCATCTGATACAGACTTACTGATTGAAACCATAGCTACTTTTATCAAAACACTCTTTTCTACCAAGTACTGGACCACAATATTTTTTATTTCTTGCTTCGTTAAGGAAGCCTTTACCTCAGTAAGACCATATTTTCTGGCAAGTTGAATTAATTCATCTTTTCTTGAAAAGGTCTAATTGGTCCTGGGTAGGACTTGAAAGAAAGATTTCCACTCATGATGACATTTTAGAAAAAGCTAGCTGATTTCACTAAAGATTTCAAAACTCAGGGGAATTCAAATTTTAAAAGAAAAAAGTTTTCTGGAATATTTTAGCCAAAATTCAAAATAATCCGAGGAGGAGTGCCCAATTCTTATGTTACGTGTTTAGGCTCAAATAAATAGTAACAAATGAAAGATTGAAAACAACAAGCTTTGAAAAATTTAACAATTTATTTCCCTGTAAAAGGGCTGTAAAAATGAAAAAATAAGAACTTAGTACGGTTTTAAGAATCAAAAATAATCCAAGGATAATCAACGAATACAATTTTTGTAAGTCCTAATAATGAAATGTTCTAATGAATTCAAATTCAAGTCCGGATGAAGAATCCAAGCTGGAAGGTGATGACGTATACTGTACCCTTTGTGGTATTGTAAGGTCTACAGTTAAGTATTAATCACAAACAATAATGATGATTGAATTAATGAAATGTCTTTGTCCAAGAATTCTATATCAGCACTCAAATTTTTCTAGGAAAAAGAATCATCCGTTAGAATCCAAATAATCTGAATAAACATCAAAATGTGATTCCCAAACTAGTCACAAACAAATGAACACCTTGACATCAAGTGTTTTAAGCCAAACTAAGAAAAATCTCTATAAACAACGATTATACAGTAACTCGAGACGCAAAACAGATTCCTGGATGAGGGACACATGATCACATTCTAGAAAGATTTAGAAAATATCTACAAGTCTAAAGGCACGTAGCACAGTATAGCCTCAATTTCACCACCACCATTCACACACTAAAAATGAATTTAAAAAAAGAAGTTGTTTAAGTGACCCTCAATCAAGGCCAGGAACAAGGTCAAAAATGGAAACAATGTTTCTATTATTAGGCATCCACAAAAAGAGTCAGGTAAAACTGAATTTTCTGGAAAATATCAGATTCCTAGTAAACAAAAATTACATTACACCTAAAAGAAGTCTACATGGATATAACTACTGTGAATATTCAAACCCTGACGGGGTATTTTGATAGTCTACATTTACTATTTAATTTATTAATTTGTTCTCTCTTTGACAAAAGATTCAATAAACAGGGGCAATAAGGTGAAGAAAAAATCCCACAAAGACCTTGAATCTCTCTCTCATAGATATCGGGCCATATTTGATTTTGATCACAAGGTGCAAGAAGAAAAATGTGATCAAATACATATGCATCCCTGTCTTTCTGTAGCTCTCTTCCCCCTCCTCCCAAAAAACTGGAAAAAGCATTTTAACATTAATGATGCAATTTACCTATTGCTGGTAATCTGAAATAGCATACAGTGATACCCTATGTCAATATAAATTATTTTCCCAGGAATATAGCCAGGTTATCAAGAGGGCTGCTGTGCTGGTCATACTGGACAACAGAACAGCACCAATTTCATGTAGCTAGATACCATAAGACAATATTCATTGAAAACCCATGTTGATAAGACCAGCCACTTAAGAGACGCAATAACAAGATTCTTTTCCAAACCACCTAAGTTGATGCTTTTCAACTAATATCATTGTTCCAATTAGTTTTTCTTTCATCAGATCAATGCAAGAAATTTTATTTCAAGCTAATTTTGTGGGGGCCAGAATTTTTTTTCTTTCTCAAAACAAGCCCAGTTTCCCCCTTCCTCAATCCAGAAATTTATGTGGTTGTTCCATTAGCATTGTCAAATATCTTTAACACACAAAACTCACATATGTACAAATGCCATCATAATAACAACCCCCATGACACTAAATTCCAAGTTTCCATCTTTAAAATTAACTGGACAGTGGAATACTGTCTATACTGCTCTCAACAGTTCAGTGGGAGGGAAGGTAAAGCAAATGTAATTGAGAGTGGATGACACTCTTGTTCAAACTAGCCAGAAGATCTTGTTGAATTTTCCCTGCAGAGAAAATGCCCAATTGCATCTGCATTGCTGTAAGGAAGTGTGAAGTACACAGTGGCTAGCAATGTTTAAACATGTTAGTTACTTTTTGAATTTAGCTTTGCATTATTTTCTACGTTGTGATGATACTGGATGGTGTTTGCTTGTACACTCCAGAATGACTACTTTTGATATGGCATTTACAGTATGTGACAAGAACAAAATGCTGCTGTACTTCATAAAGTTCAACTCTTGGGTATGCTTCTGTTACCAATGGCTCATCCTTACCTGAATAAAAAATGTAATTCAACATTTGTCTTAAAAAATGAATCACAGTTCAACACACCAATTCAGTTACCAAATAACACATCGAGTGAAGTCCAGCTTGAAAGAAACAATGCCACTGATCATAAACTACCCAGTAACTTTTATTTAAGATTAGCATTCAGTGCAGCAAAATAATAACTTTTGTTTCTTTAGCACATACAATATCACTTGATTTATCTAATTTCAAATATGTTGGGTTGTTTCACTAAGTCCGCTATGGAAATTAGCCTATTATATAAAATAGTTTAAGGAGGTCTCCCCTGGTGTTCAAAGGACTTAACCTTGCCCTATCCATTGTCAGCCAATTAAGTAATCTGTGAAATTGATACTGTTAATAATATGACTTCCTTTCATTTTAATTGCTTCTATGACAATCAACTGTATATCCCGTCCCAAGGATAGTTTTACATGAGCATTCATTATGACTGTTTACAGTTTATCGGGGCTGCAGCTTATGTAAATATATCATGGTGGTCAAAAAGGTCTCTCTCTTTATCTCTTTTGTTTGTTTTTGTTTCCATGATTACCGAAAATCAAGTGTTTCAAAACACGACAGTGCCAGGGACTTTGGGAGTAAAAATCATGGTTTTCATGTGACACACGATGTTATGGCAGGTGTTACCAAAACAGAAACAATCAACACTTTTTCTTTTTGAATCAAATCAATATATTTGCTGTGTGATAAAAAACACAAAAGGGATGTTGAGTCCGAGTCCACAGTCTGCATCTGCTTTGCAAGAATGCTTTTTTTTTCAAAAAACTTATAAAACAATCTTTTATGTGTGAGCTTGGAGTGTGGTTTTCTTTACAGGCAACATATTTGTTTGGATCTCAAAATTTGTGGAGTGAATGAAGCCAATAAAATTGGTACACCATGAATAAAAGCAAATCAACAAAAATGCAGATTATTTTAAATTTTTGCATGCATGATAAGCAGAAGATCAAGGTTCATACAGTTTCAGAGTCAGTTTATTCATCATTCTTGGAATATTCAGCTTGAATATCTTGCATTTTCTCAGAAAAATTCATGGAGTTTTGGTGAATATTCACAAGAGTATTTCAAGAAACTCAAGGACTTTCAAGCATAAAATAAAACATTTTAAAAATTTAAGTTTTCAAGGTAACCCATCAAATTCAAAGTTTCCTCAAGGTTGTACAAAACACAATTACTCATCAACACCTCAGATGGGTATAGTGAATGCTGCTGTTTGAAACATTATTTTCCTTGTTCCAATTACAATCATGTCTATTTTAAAACAAAACATTGGATAAAATTGAAAACATTAATTTCTCCAAACTTGAATTTCAATATTATCATCATTTGAGTATAATGATATTAAATAATTTAAAAAAAAGAAAATACAAACATTAGGCATCAAGTGCTTTGATGACAGTTTTGTGCTAGAAATGGCAAAACAGGACACCATGATATACCAGAATACACATTTTGAACATCTGGTAGATTTTATACCAAAGTTACATTTTAACACAGCAACTTACGTACAAATAAAAGCTCATATTCTTGTGACCTTGGGACTCAACATTATCAGTCAAAGAATTGCATTTCTTGTTAGGGAAAGTTTTCATCAGAAATATTATGTTGACAATGATATTTTTCACTTCCAAAAATATAAAAGTTGTAATATGATTAATGAATCAAAAAATGGTCAAGAACATATCATATTAGTGTCCATATCTATATATACATTAAAAATAACATGGCATTTAAAGTGTTGGTATAAAGTAAATTGATATACCAATACTATTGGTATATCAAATTGTGATCCACCCATGAGGCAGTAATACTAATATATAAAGATTCTATCAACTGCTGGCCTATAGATCAATGATGAATTTCTACTCATTCATTTATCATATCAACGGCATATGAAAATAACGATAAAAAGTATTAACAGTGCCTGTTTTCTAAATGAAATTAAAATGGTACACAATTTCATTGGAATCCTTTCTTTTTTTCCATTCCCCTCTTCCCTCTTGTGTGTAAGGGACAAAAAAAAGCAAAAATCTGGAGTGAGAGAGAAAAACATAAGGCACTGGACAAAAACATTAAAAATGAACTTGTACCAGTAACCTACAGTAACCTGGTTTGCCATAACGGTATGTTTATGCTTTCCTTGGGATCTATCTAAATTTGTCAGTTATGAGACACACATACTGTAGCATATTTAATGCTTTATCGTCTTTGTTTCTTAAACCTATTATAATGTTCTAAAACTAATGACTAAATATAAAAAAAGTCCGAATGGTTGCCCTTGTCCCCCCCCTCTGGATTATCATAGAAAATTCATGAAAATACAAGCATTGGGGATTTTGCTTGTGTCATACAATGATGTCTCTGGACCTATGAATGATGGCAAAGTTTAGTCAAACTGAGAGAGAGAGAGAGAGAGCAGTGGTCACTAGGACCACAATGGGTGACACCATCAGAGGGTGACACCAAAATGACAGTCTGCAAAATGTGTGAATATTTGTGCAGGAATGAGGTCCATGAGGGTGACACCATGAGTTACTGTACTGCATGACACCAACCCTAGTGACGCCAGAGAGAGAGAGAGAGAATTTTATAATCTTTAGAAATGTTAATTAAAGTAGAATAATGACTTAGATGAACTGTCAATAGATTAAAATATTTTATTTACCTCATGTTGGTTCATCATTTCGCTTAGTTTCTATTTCACGTTAATTTTCATATGCCAGTACGTGAATGCCTGACAGTTCAGGTTCAGTGTACAAGAAGTAACTGTTTTTGTAGTGCACTACTTGATTCATAAAAACCGTATTTCATGTTTAAATCATGAGTGTGTCCATTATTGATTTAATATATCTGAAAAAAAACAGAAACTAAAAAAACAAACTTATCAATCTGCATATGTGATTGTAAACAACAAGAACATTCATAGAACTACATTTTGTAATGGACATACTAGCAGGGATGTGAGGAGTTAATTCACTCGGTCAATACACAATTGCCCAGAGCATATCGTAACTCCATTCAAAGTATAAATATGTGTATTTGTATGTGATATAAATAAAACGTATGTATAGTATGTATGCTGTATCAATGATATACCACTCACTGTATAAATTTTTCATTAAATGGAAACTCATCATGTCTCGTTTCATTTTAATGAAAAATCTATACATCTTATGGTATATCATTGATACAGCATACATACTATAAATGAAAGACATACACCTTGAATTTGCAAGATTATAACTAGTCTAGGCCAAATACAATGGCACTCTCTTTCATTATTACTTGCCCAAATCAGTAAACATATAAAGACTTGTAAGAAATGGCTACAGCTAAATAAAAACATCTCATTTTCAGATGGTCAGACAGTATACTATGACTTCACTCCTGATACTTGTCTGAACAAGGCAAAGCAAATATGCCACAAGGTGTCTTCCTGTAATGTACTTAATTGTGATGAATTTTGTAGTATAACACCTGCTAATACATTCAAAAACATACTTTAGTTACAGAATAGAAACTTTGTAACAAACACTTATCTGAAATGATATATACTGGATCAAAAGCATGCCATCATTGCAAAGAGTGACTAGGGTCTATGCTACCGAATACAATAAAATAATGAATAGAAAATTAAAGTTTAGAATATTTCCTGAATTTTAAAATATGTTTATCCCTTTTGAGTCAAAAGTTCATACCTTTATGTCACGTATTTTGACATGATGAATCATGTCCTTCTTCCCAATAAAATCCAGGATATGTACAGCATCTAAATCAGCCACCAGTATCGAAAGACATTGCTGCAGAACTTGAACATGGAATTTAACTGAAAGTATATGAAATTAAAGCATAAGTTTCACCAATATAAAAAAATTGTGTTTGAGCATAAATGCAAAATTTTACTTATTTCTCATGTTTTGTTAAAAATAGAACTAGGTTATATAAAGTCAAAAGGAAATAGTAACTGAATACTTAATATTGGTCATGTCATTTGTTGTAACTTATGTCTTGTTCCAAGAGTACAGTTAAAATAACCTGTCAAAAACCAGCAGGAGTTCTAACCGGACTCTTTAAAGTTGCATACATTTTTCTTAAAACTTTTTTAATAATAATAATAATGATAAAATAATAATAATAATGATAAAATAATAATAATAATGATAATAATAATAACTTTATTAAAGAGGGTGGCACAATTAGTTGCATGGAACTAATCCTCCTTGTGGCATTCTATTATGTACATATTTACGTCCTGAGTACATATACTTAGTTACACACACACACACACACACACACACACACACACATCATTAATAATATGCTATTTTTATACATGGACATTATAAAAAGAAAATTTAAATGTACATGCTCTAGCTAGGTACATCGTGTATATACAGTACAAAAGTATTGAGACAACAAAGTGGAAGGTTAGTGAATTTACACTTATGTTGTGATGTATTAGTCAAATTGAACAGGTTCCACCTTTCATCCACTGAATTAGATTATGATTAAATGCATTTATATATTTACTTTCTCTAATTTCTTTTGATTTTTTTTGTTTAAAATTAGTGATCCTGAATACTGAAAACTTTTCTTAAAGAGTTCTTTATTTGGTTTTGGGATGGAAGGGTGGTTGGCTGAAATATATCTTAAATTGAGAGTGTTGCCTTGTTTTCTAGCATGAAATAATTCATTGAGATATAATGGGGCCATATCGTTTGCAACTTTGTGCGCATGTCTAGCCTTCCTCAAAAATATCTGGTCACTTACTTTCACTTGCTGTTATAATTTTCATTTGGGATGTATTCAGCATCATCTAGGATAAGTCTGCAAGCTCCTTTTAGCAATCAGAATAATTTGTAAATATTCTTGTCAGAAGTGTTTCCCCTGATAAAATTACAGTAGACTAGGTATGGTTGTATACAGCATTTGTAATATGTTAGCCTATGCTTAGCTGATAGATTGTGCTAAATAACCACAGACATTAACTGACTTTATGACAAGAGATTTGAATATGTTCTTTCCATTGCAAATTGTTGTCAATCATCACCCCATGGATTGTGTCGTGGGTAACCATTTTGATGGCAGATTTCATTCAACTCAAGATTCAAATTATTATTTTCAAATTTTGCTCTGTTTTGTTTCATAGTAACCATTAATACTTTTATCATATCCTTATCATTTTACCATTAAAAACCTTAGAGATAACTGAAAACCAGTTCTCCATAATCAACTTTGTTGAATGCCTTCTTCAAATCAACAAAAGGGCAATAAAATCTTCCTTTACTTTTACTACAGAGGAATATAAAGTAAACATGTTATGAATAGTGCCATATTTCTTTCTAAAACCTGCTTGTGTCTCACTGATGAGATAAATAATATCATTAAAAACTTGACCTATTTACCTGGATTGATGTCCTCAAGTTTAATCCTTAATTTTTGCCACCTGTCTATAGTTTGCCATACCTATACTGACAGCTCATCTGATATCAAAACTCACAAACCATCTATGTAATCATTTTTGTCGCTCCTCTATTTAGCTGAATCACATACATGTTCACTCCCTTTGCATGGAATGGCTTTAAAGGCAATTCTTTGTGCATACTTTTATCACTATTAAGACCATCATCTATGTTATTGAAGATGATAATAAATTCCGTCACAGTTTTATTATGTTACGACTCTAGGTTTTAAACTATGTAACTCAAAGAAAGTGAAACCAAAATCAAAAACAATTTATTTCTCTAACTTATAAAGTGAACATTCAAAAGACTCTTACAGTATTGCAAATTAAAAGCAAAATTCCTAAAGGTGCTATCACAACAAAAGAAATACAGAATCCTCCAAATTAATTCCAGTGGTTTTGAGTGTCCTGGTGTACTAATAGTTTCAAATTATTATCACAGATGGATCTTAAAACAGGAATGATTTATTTGTTAATCAAACCCCCATTTGTACACATTTTCAACTGACCTACAACACAAATTTCAAAAGGGAAACCTTAGTGTAACTATAAAACAAGACTGACCTTGAACTCAATGCTGACAACATCTTACTTTTACAACTTACACTCCTGACAAAAGTTAGGTATGCAAAAACTCTATCCACAATCTTCAATTGCCGACAATAGTCAGGCACACAATAAAAATTAAATAAACATAATAATTTCACTTGTCATGGTCCATCACAATAACAAATTCTAACGTTCACATGTAAAAGACTAACTCATAATCCAACAAATGCATGAACTTGAAAGAGCAGAAACGAATAATATATTCATAGAATTTTGGCATTCATCATCTTTACAGAAAATATCTTTGCCAGTAAAATCAATACTTTGAACTATAGCCCATAGTTTCATGAAATATTTCTACATTCAAGTGATATTTTCCTGGCATGCAGAATTTGAGTTCTGGCAAAATATTCAGTAGGATTTGAGCATTTTGCTGTGAGATTCTTGTGCATTTATATAATATTAGGAGGTCTAGCAAGTGATGATTTACATACTGAACAAGTTATTGTACAGTATGTGAAGTGCCTAATGGTAGATCGGTTATTTTGGCACATCTGATTTGCATGCTCAGCAGCCACTTTGTAACTATTTGTCCACCATAGACAGACAATGCACACATTGAGAGGGTCTGAACAATTACCGCATAGAACCAGGCATAACAAGATTGCCATTTATTCTTGAATATTTGCTGAATTATGCCACCTGCAAAGTTCATATTGATTTAAGTGTGAATTTGCTCCTGTCTGAGTTAAGAATCCTCACAGACTCAATAATAAGTAACAATCACACAAAAACTGATTTCAGGAGCAAACCCACAACAACAACAACAACAACAACAACACACACACGCAAATTTTATACTAATATACTGTACTAAAATGCTGACAATATTGCTTCTGGCTAATTACCTTCATCCTTTCCTCTTCTACTCCCCAACTCTCTTGAATTCATTGTTTTTATTGTCTAAAGATTAAAGCAAAACAAAATATGTTAATAAAGTGAAACATTAAAAATTTATAATTTCAGTTCAACAAAATTAAAAATCTAAATAATTTCAGAATTTTATTATTTCTAATCTCAATATTATATTGATAAAAGGTTTTCTCAAATGTTGAGCTTATGACAGACATATAAAAAACAAATAAAATACTTTGTTCACCTTTGCTGGATATTAAATTTTAAAAATATCAATTTAAACACTCAATTCTTTATTAAAACAAATTGATTGTACATCTTTTCACATAATAGTGTGTTTATTGGTATATCAACTGTTATTATCAATATACAGTTAATGTTAGTGTTCCTTACAGTTAAAAACCATACAGACTTTTTACATCATCAAAATAAAAAAATATAATAAATGTATATTTAGCAATTTCCTATGATGAAATGCTCAAAACATCATTATTTGACAAATCTTAATTTTAATTATATTTATCTTAAAAAGACTTTTTCATCTTTGGTTATTACTATTTCTAGTTTTCATTATCACTCTGAATCAAAAATTATTATTTGGTGGGAAAAATCCAACTTCCTGGATGGTCATAATACAAGATATTCTTCAGATCTATCCACAAAGTGGGTTTGCTAAACATTTATTTGTGTTTGCTTCTGCCACAAGCAGGGCTGTAGAGAGCAATTACAGGCCCTGGGGTAAGAAAAACCCGGACCTCTCAAAATTCAAACAAAAATTTTCTTTCATAAATTAAAAGTGTTGTTCTGCCCAGGGCACCTTATGGGCCTGGGCCCTAGGGATATATCCCCAGTTCTCTCCCATCTTGTTGGCCCTGCCCACAAGCCAGTAAAGCTACTGGAGTCCCTCAAAGATATTGACAATATACAGGTCAAGAAGGATTTCCAGGAATTCATTATAAAAATTTCATATCCATATAACTGCTGAGTGTTTAAAGTGTCTTCAGTGATGACAAGATTTTCAAATTAGCTGCTAATGTGGATGTATCAAATGTAATACTGGCACCTGATTTTCATTAAAGACCAAGGATAGCTCATTAGAAATCATTTGTTGACAACACAATGTCAATATTACCAACCATTCAGTGGAAAAATAGGATCAACAAGATCTCATAAGAAGTTTTTGACTTTTCATTTTTGAAGGAGTAATTATAGGATTTTCCAGGTGGCTGCCATGGCAGCAATATTGGGTGCCAGATTGGAACCATTTCCATTTAGGACCAAACTAGATATTGCAAGAAGGCTTTCTGTGAAAACACATTGTTGATATGTCCAGCAATTTGGAAGTAGTGATAAAAAGATTTTCAAGATGGCCAATTGTCTATGACTGGAATCGTTAAACACCGTAGTCAATATCTTTAACCTTACAATAAATGTTTAGCACTACTATCAACTTGTTCTTGATTGGAAATGCAATCAGATACAAAGTCTGATTAAATTTATTTTGTTTGTGTGCAAGTCGATGTGTTCAAAAGCTCAATGAAGTCCAAAATGCATTGAAGCAAAGATCTTAGACTTAACCCTAAGGTCAATTAGGCATAGTTTACAATAATACTCCTACACAAAAGTGCAGATGTTGTTGGTCAGATTCGAAGAGTTTTAGTCAAGCCTTTTTCAGTGACTCAATTCATACTAGACAAGATTTATTTTAGTGAGCCACTTCTATGCTATGTTGAAAGTATGATGAGTACCATTTTCATTCAAAACGAGTTATAGGGTTCAGTTATGTAAGCAAACTCCATGTTGACACCTTCAAGAGGAATAGAGATATGTAGATTTTTTTAGACCACTATCATGGCTATAATGTTAGGGGTCTGATCAGCACCATTTTCATAAATGGCAAACCAAGAAAGAAAGAAACACAGAAACATGGCACACAATATAGACAAGAAGTATACATGTAAGTAAATAAAATCTCTCAAGTAGTTACATTTATTAAAGCAAAATATATCTTTCGGGACATAGCATCTCTAATAACTCTCCCCAGCACAAAATGGAATGCTTTATTTTGATAGATTAATAAAAATAAGTGGACTGGAAACTCAAAAGGTCACCAGATTATGAACTTCTATGAAGAAACCAGTCAGACTACCAGCTGATGTCAAATTTATTTATCATCTTATCTTTTTTAACCAGATGTATATGTCATATGCCATTTATTTTCTGCCATGTGTGTTAGATAGTAATTCATCCAATCAAAAAAGAATTTTACATATGTGAAATATTATTTTTCTTTTTTGTGAAATAGAAACTTAAAATAATTTCACACTATGCAAAATAAGCCATTATTTCACATTTTACATGTATAAAATAGCTTTATTATATACCACACAATTGAGAATTAATGTTAGATATATTGTGGAACATACTTCATTCCATTACTTTGCACTCTGAAGTCCTGGAATCCAAGTATTTGTTGCCACATTTGCACTCCTTTTAAGGAATTAAAGTACTCATATACATACTGATAGATTGAAATAGAAAAATAGAAAAGTACCCTGTATTCCACAGTACAATACAGTACTGAAGTACAACAGAAATTTAGGCAATTAAAGTTACAAACATTTCCTCACTAACATTTAACTTAAAAATAAAAATTCATATCTGTACTAAATTAATCTTTAATAGCAAAAGCAGAAAATTCAAGCATTTCTTTTCTTCTTGGCTGACCTTTATTTGTTAACCTAAAAGTCACCCAGGATTCTAATGGAAAGGACTGAGAATATTTAATTCCCTATTTATTTCTGAAATCAAGAATGTGTCCATATGGTGTGGAATATAAATAATCTGGTAAAATTTATGACAATAAAAAATGCACACATACACACACATATCATTAATAATACATAAAAGACTTGAAAAAATTTAAATTCCTACATAGTTGAAATCATCATGCAATGTAATTTTACCTACCTGAGAAAATGCAGCATGAAAGCAGTGTTTTCAAAGGACACTGTTTATCATTAAAAAGGTTTTCTTCTGTTTTACTTTATTTCATTATGAAATGTATTTGTGTGGTTCTCTGGCTAAACAATCAACATGTCCTTAATATACAATGTCCTGTATAATCAACCATTCAATGCTTCAGCTTTTCTAAGGCTTTTCTCTAAACACGGTCGAATACATAAAATTATAACTCTGCAGTTTCAGTCTTAATTTAAGATAACACCAACAGTTCCAGTCTAAAATTAAGATACGATTAACAGTTTCATAAAATTAAGATAATATTGACAGTTACAGAGTAAAATTAATAGAACACTGACAGGTTCAGTCCAATATTAAGATAACATTAACTGTTTCCTTGTAACACTAAAGCAACATTTACAGTTTCAATCTAAAATTAAGATTAAATTCCCCACAACCCTTGGTCATAAAAACCAGATATTTGAGAACTTGATGTTTATTACATAGGTCTGAAGCCAAACTGAATGAAAGTTCACTTTGTTTTATTCATGTGGTTTTAAAAATAAAAAGTAACTTGCAAAAATGTACTCATACTCCTAACTATGATGTAATGTAATCATTCCTCTAAATTTTAATTCAGTGTTTCACTGTGGGATACCTGTGTTTCTTGTTGAGGTTTATGGCAACATTATACCTGGAACTAATATTCTGGGATAGGACACTCTTTATCTACCTCACCAAATGGTATTTACTCCCAGTTGATATAAAAATAAAGCACCATTTTACATGTATTTGCAAAACAAGAAAGAATGAATTTAGTGTAACAGATTGAAACCTTTTGAGCAACATATTATATGTGAAACCAGAGCGAAGAAATTTTACAAAAACTGCACTTGACCAATATGGATTTTTGTAAACCACTTTCATGCTTCTGTATGGAAGACAAACTGATATATTCTTAGACCCTAAGCACACTTAAAACTGCACAACTTTTTCAAGAATGGGGTTTACTTGTCCATTTTTAGATCTTTTATAAAACTTAACCTGTGGTCAGAATTAAGACCAGTTTTTTTTACTAAAGATATCTCACTTTCTATCAAGTAAAACTTTAAAAAATACACCACAAAGAATAAGGTATATATATATATATATATATATATATATATATATATATATATATATATATATATATATATATATATTTAAAGTCAAAAGTGTGATTTCTATATTTTTCAGACAGGAACCATAGAAAGCAGAAGTCTCTGTCCCCATAACACTGATACTGATAATTACAACCTAGGTAAGCACAGCTGGCATTTTTATCTGGATGACACATTCACCCCTGTTGTTTGCTTTTTTTACCACTGGTGTTTCAAGACCACAAGCAACCTCAATTGTATCTCAATACAAACAGGTGATCTCGGAGAGCTCAGCAGAGTTTTCAATCCTCTGTTATGTTAGTCCTAGATTATTCTGTCAAACATAAAATTTACCTTCAGAACAAAAAAATAAAAAAGCTTAGAAGTCATTACTTTATGAACTTAAGATGGGGACTATGTACAACATAGGGATGAAAATTCCTCAGTGCTACATGTTATCATCCTCTTCATATGTAAATCTTGTTCCCATTGACCATTAAGATCAAAAGCGCAGCACTGGTTGATTTTTGCTCCCAGGCCAGAAACCTAAGAGGGCTTAACTTAATCAGGCGACAACGCATCAGTCTATTAAACTATTTATATAAATGAACTGTCTTTCCTATTTTAAATCAAGGTTTAATATATTGCTTGTATCAATATGAAAAGAAAAACGTCTTCAATCCACTGTGATATATATTTGCAGACAGCGAAAAAAGTCAGCGAAAACGTTCCTTTTATCTACTCACGTAATCCTTTATTTTCAATTTTAAATTCTAAAAATGGGTAAAATTTCATCATTTAGTTAAAATGAGTAGCAGTGCTTATTTTTGAATGAACAAACACACGTTATCCGTGTATCTTGCTAGTACTAATATTACTATTATTAGTTACCTCAATCGGTGAGTGAGCAGTGATTATTAGCGTTTTTGCTTTGCTTGAAATAAGTTATTTCTAACACTTAGCGTTTTTGCTTTGCTTGAAATAAGTTATTTCTAACACTCAAACATACACAGTACAGTAACAGTGCTGCCATACGCGTGCCGTCAATGGCTCTGAAAGGAAAACAACATAAAAGACTAACCGATTTCGTAACAAACAAAGCTTGTTGGTATACCGTTTAATTTGCCTGGTTTCCTTTCCTCTATAGCAGTGGGATTTTAAACCTGTGGTCACTGACTCATAATACGGAAGAGGACTAAGGCTAAAATGCTGACAGGCGGATCCAGGCTTATAATACTTACTTCTTACGCAACGCGGTAGCCCAGTTTATAAAGGATCGTAGTGCATACGTAATAAGTGATGCTTGGTTCTATAAAAAAATTTCAGATAGCCCATTTGAACTTCAGAAGCTAGGTTGGTGGAACATCAGATTCGTAATATAAGGTTCGCTGGTTCGATACCATACCCAGGCCAGCCCATGACGGCGTGTGTCCGCATCATTTATTTTATATCGTGTACAAAGCGGATGCGCTGACGTAAACTAAACACAACTTTTAGTATGCTATTGAGCCGATATTAGGAAACATTCAAGTGCGTTATACTTAGGCCTAGTATCTGGAAAGAAAGAGAAAAAAGCAATGAAACTACAGTCACTGAAATTTCTAAATTGAATTTCTACTGAGGTTTTTACTTCGAAGCCCCTTACTATCCGTTTAAAGTCAAATCTCATTACACTGATGGGACTTTAGAAAGGTGGCCTCATTACAGATATTCTTAGTAATGAAGTATGCTGTATAATGATTGAAAATATCGGACCGTTTAATTTTTTCTCTCACTGTTTTAGCTGTGTGATCTTGCAATCGGGTGGTCGTTGAGCATGTTCTAGTGCTGTGTTTATGCGTCTCATGTGTGACACTAAAATATAAAATTTCAGCACAGCTGCGAAAGCGGTCTATGAACAATAACCCTTTCTCAACATTGCAAACTTGCATTACGGTCTCACGTAGATGTCACGTTTCGACGATATATTCTCTGGTTAGTCACTGTCGGGGAAGGGGGTACACCATTAGCAAATAATTATATCTCATAGGTAGAACGCGGCAAAAAACTTCACGAAGTCTGTTCGAAATTAAACACCAGTGCGACGTCATGACTTACCCAGATGTGGTGCAAAAGAGCATTAGCGTGTTTAGTCCGAGTTTCCTCTGACACTACCCACCTCATTTTGAAATTTTGAAATTTATGTTATGGTTTGGATTCAGAACCAACTGCCTATCAAAACGTTGGAATTCGCCGCCACCGTAGCCGCTTACTAGCCATCTTCGCTAGCGAAGGTTACGATATCATAACCCTATCTACCAGTGCCGTCTTAAGGCATGGGCATACTGGGCAGTTGCCAAGGGCCTCACGCTTCAAGGAGCATCATGCTGCCCATATTGTTAATAAATACCGAAAGATGTTTTGGCAATTTAATTTGCTTTAAAAGTGCAGTGGGAAGCACGTTTCCCAATTTAAAAAATAGTGACATCTAGCGGAATTCCTGTGGGTGGGTAGGGCCGGTAGGGGGCCCCAGTACATTGTTTTGCCCAGAGCCTACACTGTTGTTAAAGAAAAAAGAAAAAAAAGCGATGCTTTCTACACCTTGGCGGATCGAACATACATTTTTGTGCTTTGTCCTACGACAGCTACTGGATTTCATGAAATGTATCCCTTAGTATATAATGTGAACTAACCAATAGCGTGTATCAGCGTTGCATTGTACATCGGGCAGAAATGGTGGAGGTAATTGACTTCAAAATGATACTTTTCAAGTTTTACATGGAAAGTATTACACGTACCAGACGGAAGCCATTATAGGTGTATTTGAGTGAAAGGTATTTGTACAATCAAGGACGGGTAGTGGAAAATTGCCTAGTTATCAATCCATTCAAGTTGTGTGATCCCCTTGTCTCGATCATGAAGGACAGGGGTGCAGAACCTTTTTCGGCCAAGGGCCAGATTGCATTTTCTGAGACCACTCGAGGACCGCAAACACGGCGCTTCATGTTCTATACAACAGCAACTTGGTAAACTAAATTAATGTTAATAAATGTTGCAATAAACTACTGCTTGACATTAAGATTTTATATAATTTTATTTTTAGTAGCCCAACGGATTTCTAATTTCTTTAATATAATTACTGTTCAAGGGCCAAATTTCTGTGTTGTTTTAATTTGCCCTGAGAGCCGGACAGAACACGTTCGCGGACCGCGGGTTGTGCACCCCTGATGTAGAAACAGTGTTCAAATTTGAACAACTTAATTTTGATTGGATGCGATGAATTCAGACCCGAAACAGAGAAATATCTGCTCGATACTCCAAGGTGTACATAGGGTTATTATATGGAAACTTTGGCTAGAGAAGATGCTTACTAGCGGCTCTAGTAAACTTAAACGATATTAAATCGAGCCAATGACTGTGAAATCGATAAGAGGCTGCTTTATTTTCTCAAAAATTGCGACTATAATAACATCCATTGACAGACGAGACAAAAGTAGAGATTGGATGAAATTTGACCGGACTAACGTGACTAACCAAAATCTCGCAACATACATTTTCGTGAGATCTGAGGGATTTCAGTAATGTGATATCAACAATTAACTCATTTTCAATGTTATTGTGCAAATGAACGTTACAAAATATTTCTAACAAAACGTAAGAACACATTATTTTTAAGATTTTTACTCCACAACAATGATTAGAAATGAATCGCTGACGCATCTTTTGTCTGCATTCGTAATTTGAGTCCGTGTTAACAACTTAGTACTAACCACTGCGATCTGCAAAATTGCAAAATGAATATATGTAAAGAACCAGACAAATGATCAGATATACTCCGAATGATGCTGTAATTTCCGAAAATCTAATAATAACTGCCGGTAATGTGAGCCACAGGGTTTTGATTGATTGATTGAATTTACGTCGCGTGCTCCCAGAAGGGCATGTGTGACGGGTTTATTCTCGCACAGCGGGATGCTAAATGTTTCTTGGGGAAGGAATTACTGTATTGCCACATCCCCTAGGCTTTTATGTGCTCAAGGAGCACTGCTAATTTAGCCGTCAGGTCGCAGGACTGTATGTCTCAAACGACCTGAATGAAGGGCTTTCATGAGTGGGAATGGGCCCAACACACACTCATGTTAACAATGAGTTGATTTCAGACCGTATTTTATGTACTAGGTGTCGACCCAAGCAGTATGTAACGCCCGTTGCGGTGGTCGCAACGATGACGTCACATCGGACGCCTAAGCTATAGGCGGGTGGAAATTGTTCCACATCGCCGCCGTTATACGATGTCCGAGAGAGGCAGGAGAGTAAGGAACTCGGCAAGCCAGCCATGGATGTCGTGCACTCCCAAGAACGCCAGTCCGTACTTAGGCAAATTTAGTCTAGTTGTACTAATCGACAATAAAAAATGACAGTAATGTGTTAGCCACCTGTGCAATTGGGTCAAATCAAAACAAGTTGTAAAATTTTCATACGTTCTAACAATCGTAAAAATTCTAGTACATAGTGTACGTTGTAGATGCCCTACAAATTTGTAATAACTAATATGTCTGAGCGACATATAAAAAGTTTGGTCTCTGTTAGGTCATAAAAGGTTTGAATTTTGAACCGGTGGATTGACGGATCAAGTTAGTGTACATAATAGTTTCATCGAAACGGGATACCAAGCCAAAATGGTGCCCTGGATAAGAGGCAGTATTGGTAGCCCTTAGAAGGTTTTTTTTTTTTTTTAGCAGAGGTTCCCCGTTTTTCTTCTGCTTCTTCATATTTCTCCACAGTCCTTTTTCCTCTCGGGTAATTTCGTAAATAGCGTAAAATTGTAGTTAAGGGTCGTCCATTAATTATGTCAACAAAATGGGGGGGAGGGGGTTTGAAGAAGTTTGACAATTGTTGACATGGGGGAGGGGGGAGTTCAAGATAAATTGACGTAAACAATGTTATTTTTTTACAATAAATGTAATAAATCAAAAAATAGGAAATTAGTTGGTGCGTTCGTATGGCACACACTCGCTCGCCCGTCAACAGCCCACAGATTTCCATCTCTTTTCTTCAGTCATTCTTTGAAAGTTGATAACATGCTACCTCGATCGCCAAAGCCATTCAAAATTCTTCCATATGATCTATATTGTCCTTCCATTCAGTTGTCGTTGCTTGAACGGATCTGCAAAATCTGTTACCTCTATGTTGCTTCACAAGTCATGTTGAAGAAGCATGTTCAACAGCACCGACAACGCGATCTTGGGCCGAGGCAATTGCCACATGCTCCTCAACCGCAAAGAATTCGGCCAATACGAGTGGCTGCCAAAAAAACAGAGAGAACTGATGGCAATTATTGCTCATGGAGAGATGTTAAGCGCAGAATGGTTAGATGAAGATGATGTTGACTTGTCGGGTGTATCGGTTCCACAAGAAATTAATGAATCAGCCACTATGCCCATTATAACAATTGAGGAACATTTGGCTTCCCCATGGGAAGATGATAGAAGCTAGAATATAAACTCTCGATTTTTTCATGAATTCAAAGTGTTATAGTCAATTTGAAATCTGTTAAACAAGTAAAAAAATGTATTAAAATTTATTTGTAGACCTTTTAATTTCCATAATTTTATTTTTAGCATAAAAGCCATCCGTATAAAATATTGTTAGTTTGGGGGGTGGTGGTGGTAAATTTTATTAGGGGGGCCACTGAAAGTTTGACAGTTGTTGACATGGGGGAGGGGTAAAAAATTGCCTAAAAATTGTTGACATAATTAATGGACGTCCCCTTAGATGCTTCTACTAGCTGTTGGGCTGGTAGTTCTTGTAAACCTCTTGATAGGATTGTGTAAGGATTCTCACACCATAGTGCCGCTCGCTATTCATTTATTTTTGCTTTTATTTATGTTAGGTGTTTCATGCGCGCGTTGCACGCTTATGTCCGACTGAGGCAAAGGAGGTAGTGATCAGGAAGGCAGGCAACCATCTGCAGGCAGGAGTCCGCTCATTCCAGGGTACTGGTCTAAATGGATGTACTTGCACGAATTTTGAGTTTTGGTTCTTGTGTCTGAAATTGTTCTAAAGATGAGCTAGATTACACTGGATGGAAAACTCTGCTGCTTTAATGTTAGTATGGTCTGTATAACAGAATTAGGACGGAGTATTACTTTGGCTGTCTTTCATGTTAGGGCTAGGTAGAGAGCAGAGAAGATTTTTAAAAAAATATTATTTTTGTTTATTTTTTAAGGATATATTTGGGATTTAAGAACACGGGAACATTTGCTGAGTACTGAGGTCCCTAGGAACGTATAAAAAGCGCCCGTTTGTCTATGTATATTTATCTGGTTTTAGAGAGTATTTGTGTTGGTTATGTATGTTTTACAGATTGTTATATTTAAGCTAGAGGGACACCCTTGCTGAGTACTCTAGTCCCCCAAGACCTGCCAAAGGTGCCCATATGCTAGTGGAAATTTATTTTTAAGTGAGGTCCGGTTGTTTATTTTATGATTTTAGGGTGTTTTATATTTTTTCTTTTAGCTTGGTTGTGTCTAGGAACAGGTGCTCGTATCGTTGCTTATAAGTGACCTTTCGTATAATAACTACAAGGGAGGACACATCTTTCCTTTCTGGCTTGACCCATTTAAGAATAAACGCTGTCATTTCAAGCTACATTTCGCGTAGCGTAACAAATTTGGTACCAATGTTTAGCTCAGGCATTCGACTTTGTATACGTATCCAAAGTTTGGATTACTATCATATCTTTAATGAATGCCAGAACATTTTCTCATGCTACTGCTCGACATAGCTGGCCGTGATCGCGCCCGCTTAATATGCAAATGAAACCCTGCTGAATGGAATACTGTCCTCTCATTGGTTAAAAGAAAATGACGTTCTGCATTTATGTATAATTTATTTCAGTTATTTACGACACCAAACGTTAGCAGTGAGGTCTATATACTTCTTTTTTTTTTTTTTTACTGTGATACCGTTATCTAAAGCAGTGTGGCCACATATTTTCAACATCGCGGGCCACATGGACCAAAAATGTAAAGTTTTCTGGCCATATACAAACACACACACACACACACACACACACACCGGACAGAAGGGAAAGTGATATCCCAAGATTCTGTAGGAGCATGCTTGATAATAGTAGGCAGAATTAATATGTAATACAAATAATACTATCACACAGGTAGGATAATTTTGTATTCGTACTCTACGGAGATTCGAACACAGGTCCGCGGTTAAACAGCACCCATCGACGTGCCTGCGTACACCAGTCCATATTCCATCACAACCAAGCACACATCACCCAAAAATGATGTAACTGAGACGGTGTTAAATGCATTAGTGTGTAACAGACACACTCGCATGATGACCTAGTAATTAATTCTCATCTATCTACACAGTCATTCCGGATTCCTATGAAAGAAATCAAATATTTAGGATTAATTATAGAGAATTAGAAATATGCATCAGACAGATCGGAAAGTGCTATCCCTGGATTCTATAGAAAAATGCTTGATTAATAGTAGGCAGAATTAATATTTAATACAGATAATACTATCATTCAGGCTTGAGAATTTTCCGTATACTTTACAAGGTCAGTCTATACTGGCCAAATAAAAACATAAAATTTATGGAGAATGAAGTTTAAAGATCTAGTGACTATGTGCATTAATTAGTTGCTTTAGAATCTACCAATGGAAAAGCAAAACTTGACATAAATCTGAGACAATTTATGTGTTCGAATAGATTGAAAAGACACTTCAAGTCGTGGAAAATAACATTCGAAGCTGTCTTTGCCTTTATCTGTTAGCATACTGACAAAGTATAATTTTTTTTATTTATAATTATATTTATATTTTATTACGCATAAAGTATGATATAACGTTCTAAACGAATGACAAAGAAGAGTATATAAGACATTGCTACGATCCTGTCCAGTTGCTTGCACCAGTACCAATAACTGTGGCAACAAATTAAACGGAACAAAATGAAAATAAAATAAAATATAATATAGTTAATAGAAGGTATACTTATACTAGCAATCTACATTAAAATTACGCAAGCAAGTGAGAAGATTATTTAGAGTATATATGTGTTACCTCTGTATCAGACAGATCCGAATGACATGCAAGAGTGATAAAAATAAAACGAGCTATTTAGATAGACTTTTACAGTGATAGGCCTATAATTTCTCAAAATATGTTTGGGCTGAAAAAAGTGAAAACACACAAGGAGATGATGAACATGATATTACTGGATATATCTTCAATCTTCATAATTTTCAACATACCTTTTCCGGAAACAAAAACCAGAAACCTGTGGCTGTCGCAGCCACATTCATCACACAGAAAGCACGTGTAAACGCGGTTTTTCTACTCGATCCCTGACGTTCGACGCATGTAGGCCGGAAAAGTTGGGTGGTCACGTGACTAGCATTATAACGTGGAAAAACGCTGCAAAAGAAACTGATGGAGTCGAAACATATATGATATGTGAAATATCAGAGAAAGAAAAGAAAGTGAATCTCCAAAACATCACATATAAACAACATAGTGACACTCAAGAACATCAAGAACGTAAATAGTTTTTCAGTGTTTCCTTTAGTGACAATTGTCACCAACGTTTGAATTAATTTTCTTAATATTTTCTTGATTGCTTAATATAAGTAGTGAAGGGGGGCACTATACGTACAATGGGAATTAGCATTAAAAACACCCTTGGGGCACTATACGTACAATGGAAATTTAACATGGAGAAAAATCGTGGGGCACTATACGTACAATGGAAATTTAACATGGCGATAAATCGTGGGGCACTTTACGTACAAGGGGAATTTAACATGGGAATAGAGTTTGGGCTTGTTTAGGGACAAGGGGAATTTAACATGGGATTTTTTTTAAAAAAAAAATTTTTTTAAAAAGGGGTAGGGAATTTAAAAGACTATCTCTTTTCGAGAAATATGGCTGGCCCTGAAAAGGGCCTTTGGGTTTTCGTCTTCTTCTAATTTCTTCTTTTCCTCCACCAAGTTCTTATTTTATCTCCTACACTCTTCTTCTCTTTCTTTTTTTTCTTCTCCTCTTCTTTCTTCTTCTCTTCCTCCTCTTCTTTCTTCCTCTTTTCATTTTCTTCTTCTTTTTCAATTTTTTCATTCCATTCTCTCATCCTTATCCTTTCCTCTTCATCCTCCTTTTCCTCCTTTATTTCTTTCAACAGATCACTAATGATTACCTTCATTTTTCGTAAATTGTTTATCTCCATCTTCACTCTATGGGGACTATATGAGTAGTGATCCTCGTTTAGGTTAACCAACATTTGCTCAAACATTCCTAAATTGTCCATGACGTTTTGCAATTTTTCCATTTTGTTAAGGTGGTTTGAAGCCATCTTCTTTTTTTATTCTTTGCAGAATGGTTTGAACCACGAATACTGTGGGTTCTTATACAAAAAGCGCGGACGTGATGGAAAACATCCCCTAAAAACATAAAATGGATCTTACCTAGATCATGACCAACAACGTGCGGACGTGAAGGAAAACATCCCCACTTTTCTCATTTCATATAATCAAGCCCAAACTATACTCTCCACATACTCTAAGAAACAATAAAGAAACCCATAATCTACTATTCACACAAACTTACTTCATCATTTACAAACACAAACACACAAACACTTACACTTCCACTATTAATAAAGAGTTAGTGTTTATATTCACACTACTCTACCTACACACATTGGCAAATCGATCGTTATTTCTTTTCTAGAGTATTGGGTAGCCCTGAAAAGGGCTGTTTTGTTTGGAACTTCATGGGCACCTGGTTAATGGTGGCACCTTCCAGGCCTGGCGCCACATACGCATCTTATCCCCCAGTTACTTTTTACCTTTTGGGGGGAGAGAGCAGAGGCAGGATATGTCGCTTCAGAATCCCAATTTTCGCTCTCTGGGATTTTGAAATTTTTTCTTCTCTCCTTTTCCTCCTCCTCTTCTTTGTTTCTTCTTTCCTCTTTATATCTTCTTTCTTCTTCTTCTTTGTTTCTTCTTTCCTCCTCTCTTATCCTTCTCTCCTCGACAATGGCTTCCGCGGCCAGTTCATTTAATATGCGCCTGGCATATTCCAGATGCACATGAAGCTCCAACAGTTTCTCAAGTCTCGTGTTCATTTTTCGGTGTTGATCAATCAACAAGGGTAGCTGGACTGCCGAACGAGTTTCAATTTATACTGAAAGCGCGTACGTGATGGAAAACATCCCCCTAATAACATAAAATTCATCTTACCTAGATCATGACCAAAAAAAAAAAACAACAACGCGCGGACCTAAAAGAAACACTCGCTCACTTTTTTATGCTACCCATCACTTCAATAGACTATCCACATACGCAAAGCAATCCAATCTAACCCCTAATATACACCTCAAACAACCCCAAAAACAAACATCATTTTAATCTACTATCCACACCAACCTACTTTATCACTTACAAACACAATCACACAAACACATACACTTCCACTATTAATAAAGAGTTAGTGTTTATTTTCACACTACTCTACCTACACACATTGGCAAATTAATAGTTATTTCTTTTCTAGAGTATTGGGTAGCCCTGAAAAGGGCTGTTTTTTTGTTTTGCTATGGCATTCTTTTTTAGTTTCTAAGAATGCGATGTCCTCTGAGGATAGACTTTCTGGCAATAGGTCTGCTTCTTCGGAAAGAGAAGAAGAATTCTTTGGTGTCTATACGACAATCGACAAAGCCTCTGTCAGCTTCAGGTTGCTGCTGCTGTTGTTGCTGTTGCTGCTGTTGCTGCTGTCTCTGAAGTCTGTACTTCTCTGTCCATTCTTCTTTCTCCCTGTTCATTTCTTCTCTGAAGAGCTCTTCTATCAGGTCTTCAGTGATTTTTAACATTCTCACATTCTCTATTTCTTCTGGCTTCGGTATCAGACTGTGTCTGACCCTATGCAGATTCACGTAGGCTTCGTTGAGCTTAGCTAGTTTGGAGCACATCTTCTTAGGAGGATGAGTCGACAATGGATGGCTAGACTGGGAACAACCCGGTTCTTAAAGTGAAAGCGCGGACGTGAAGGAAAACATCCCCCACACGGTTTTCGAGCCGCAACGTTCATGAGAGGGATAGTAAGAAATGAAAGAGCATCAATCCAACATTCTTATAGCTAAACAAAAGACAAAGGCATTTTTTTCTAAACACAACATTTTTTATTCAGAAATCACTTAACACTAACTAACAACAACATTTTTAACAATAAACCAACACTATAACATCAAACAATTTTTTCAAATCACAAACAATTTTTTTCTTCAAATACAATCTATTTTGAACAGGGCTGACAACGTTGTGAATGAAATTGTAATTTCCACTGTTGGAAATCATTAGGCCATTGATGGACACTACGTTTCCTAGCTTGAGACAAAAGATAAGCATAATGGTCACAAAACCATCGATCTACTTTCACATCGTTTCTAGCAGAAGAACGAGGATCGAAATGAGTCACTAAATGTTCTAAGGAATAGCCCAGGCTGCGATGATGCAGAAAATACACACAATATTGTCCACACACCAAGGAATCTGTGCCTTGTAATTTCACGTTATTGAATCGGGTGGTCTGAGCATTTCTTCTCATAAAGTCAATGATATCGTCTTCCAAAGGGGGCAATCCGTACGAATCGAAATATTCCACACATCCTTCTTGAGGAAAGTAAACGGCTACCCAGTGGGTTCCTGGGAGATGACTGTCGTCCGTGTTGATCACGTAAGCTTGATGGTCTTTAGGTTTGCGATGAGGGAGTTCATCTTTAGCACAGACGACGGGATTCCAAGAAGACGTATACGAACTGTGGTTCAAAAGGTAATAAAGTTCCCAGGTATCCATTGTTTTGTGTTGTTTTTTTTCTTCTTCACAGGTAATAATAAGTCGTCAATTCGATCCTGACTTTTTGCTTGAAAATGTCTGACGAATAAACGGTTATTCGTTCTGTTTCCTCACTCTGATTCAGGAGAGCTTCGATACGATGGATCTCTTGAGTGGTTAATGGTGGACAAGAATGTTCACGCAAGTCTTTATACCACTGGTGCAACACGTCTTCGTTCGAGATGAGACTCCAAGCTTCGTCCAGATACTCGTCCAATTTTTCTTCTTGACTCAACATCAGGCATTTATCGTGTTGAATTTGACTGGGATGATCGTTTTGACATCCATAACAATTTTTCTTGATCAATTCCGTCATTTTGTAGACCAAGTGTTTGGCAAAACAGGAGACTAAATGGGCTTCTTGTTCTGGCCATCTCGACTTCATTATGATATATTCTTCGTCTTTGTCTTGAGATTCTTCTCCTTCCACGGTCTCCTCACACTCCATCTCCAAACTTTCTCCACTAGGTAAAGAGGGATAACAGTCTTCCATGGCTTTCTAATAATCTAGAATGACTTCTCTCAAACTGTTGATTTCTATGGTATTATCGAATTCTGCATACAGGATGACGTTCACTGTATGTGTCAGTGGCTTTTCAAACTGAAGTTCCACACGAATCTGGCCAGATTTTATAGGGTGGAAATGTCCCTCGTCGCTGCCTTGGTCTGGAGTGAAATCGAAAGCCCACAAAGCATAGCCTCCTGCATAATCGTCATACTCAATGCCGTGACTGGTGTTGGTTCCTAACTGACCCGTGGCTTCGTACAGGGACAAGTACGATCTCAAGTAATTTTTGTTCTTGTCACTAAAGTCAGGTTCGAAAGGTCGGGTACACAAGGTCTTGCCATCACGACTGACTTCGATTTTCTTCACGTTGAAGTGATGAAAGTTGAAAGGATTTTGATCGAAGGCTCCGTTGAAGGCTGAATTCGTGACCATACCAAGGATCAAACGTTTGGGTAACTGTCCTTGGAACAGATGATCTTCGGTTATGGATTGAAGGTTAGTGGGAATGGTGAACGTTTTCACTTCCACACGTCGGATGGGATACTTGGCAGTCGTTCTGCTCAACGTTTGACTGATTTCGTTTGCCACTTTGGGTAACACTTCTACGCGTCGTACGTACAGTTTGGCCTCTAAAATTGTGCTTTTAGGAGGCTTAGTAAGATCAGCAGCCATCAAATGGAAAGCGGTACTGCTGTGATTCAGTCTCAAGCGGACATTCACCCCGTTCAGCAAATATTTCTCTTGCAACCACATGTCCAAATGCAAACGATCCATCAGTTCTAAACTTTTCTTGTTTATGATTTTGTCTGCTCTTGCCTCAAAGCTGGAATTGGATGTATCTGTTTTTTCTAACTTGCCCGCTTCGTCAGCTACCCACAGCACACAGGCATTGAGATGACTATCCTTGGCATCTATTCCGTACGTCAAGAGATTTTCCAAGTAGGCACGGTAAGGGTATGTATCCATGCTGCTGCTGACTAGTTTGTTATTCAAGTACAAATCCACTGAGCTGAACAAGGAATGCATGAAATTGTTGACGGGACCTATTTCGTCATCGTCTTTTACTCCATTACCATCCTTATCTAGAACTTGGACCTTCAAGTACAAGTAACTGCTATTCAGATCGATGTAATCTTCGGGCTGTGCCTTGATTTCAAACTCGATGGGAGCGGAATCGGTCAGTGAGGAGACGGGATTAAATTCCACCCATTGGGATTCTTGCATGGTCATCATGGTGGGGGGCATGGCAAACAGATCCAGTTCCGTCTTGGAACAGGCGCAAGACTCTCGGTGCATCATTTTGTTTTGTGTTTCAATAATCGAAAACGTCTAAGTCTCGAACGGTTCTTCTTTTCTTGGCCTTTCTCGCTTGAAGTCTGGTGAAAGGGTGTTTTCTTCTTCGTCGTCTCTTTCTGCCTTGTCCTTGCTGAATGCCTGACTCGGTAGCGTGCAGGGCATTTATAGGTGTGTCTCGTCGACCCAAAATGTCTTTACCCGTTTGCAGCAAGACATTTTTGCCAGCCCTCATGAAGGCTTCTTTAGGGTTCTGTTTGTCGATGATGACATTTTGGAGAAATTCTTTGCCTTGCGTCAGTGCCGCATCTTTCAAGGCGTGCAATCCGCGTGTCACCATCGGTTTCAACACTGGGGCCACCGAACGAAAGGCCGATTTTAACATGTCTCCTAAACCGTGTCCTCGCTGTCGAGCCACCCCTTGGTACACTGGATACATGACTTACTTACGAGTCGTGAGAGAACCGTTTTCGAAAATGGAGTTTCACCGTGACTTTTCCTTTGGTGAATGGAATATTTTGTCCCAGATCTCCTTTTATAGTAATGTTGACCGTGTCCAAATACGACTTGCTGACCGGCAAATAGTGAGGATGGACAAATTCGCGGTGGACGTGGTAAGTGTTTCCACCTTCCTCGTCAGCGTTCGTGGCAGAATCCACTTTGAAAGGAATGACACGCAGTAACGGTACGGAGGTGTGTCCCACCACGTTGTATTCCACCACATCGGAGTACACAAAGATCAAATTCAGTCCTTGGTTCAGTTCTACCGGGAAACGAAAATACTGGCCAAAAGTCACGTTGTCGTAAATGACGGGTAATTCGGGTGATGTTTTTCGTTCTAAGCTCTTCCTCAGCTCCGTGTCACCGCCCAACATGTCAAACAATTCAGGACAAAATATAATGGAGACGATTTTACTTCGCTCAAATTTCATCAAGAAGCGACGAGCTACTTTGTGGTACTCCAGGGTGACACTTTTGTTCCTGAAAGTTTCCTTCTTAAAAACTTCCCCAAACACACCATTAAACTTGGAGGCTATGGCGCTGACCAAATGATGACCACTGAAATAATAGCCTGGGGGAATCACAAAGTTGTAGGTAAACGTTTTAGTTTTCTCATCATAGGTTTTATTGGTATATGTAATCTTATCCAACTCATCTTGCAATGGTTTGTCATGAACTTCCACCTTAAAAGTATTTTGATTGTTAAGGACATTGAGGACTTGGGTCGGGTGAATCATTTCTACTAAAGCCACTTCCCAATGGGCTTCGTGATCTAAGGGGATGGCTTGAGGTAATTTGGCCGTGTAACAGCACAACGCGTTGTTGGGAAACACCTCCATGGAACTGTCACTGGGTAAGGTTAAGTAAAATTGGTTTTGGTGACTCATAATTCCAGAGTTCTGTGGCTGTCCGAGGGGTTAGTGGATGTCAGAGGCGTGTCTCCGCCCAAAATGGGGTTCTGGTTGTGGTTGTTGTTGGAGTGGTGACTGGCACTAACACTGGCACTGGACACAACGTTCCCGTTCGAGGAGAATTTCAGGGAGGGATTGGGAAGTAGGTAACCGATGCAACTGCTCAATAAAATGGTCCACAATTGTTTGTCTCCTTGTTGCAAACTCAAATTGGCGATGGCTGCCCCGATGACACAATACACTACGAAGATTTGGCAGAAAAAGACGATTTGCGTTTTAGGCACACGTTCTCCACACCACACCCACAAGGGTTGGTTTTGTAAATCTTGCACAGAAGAACTAGGGGAAGAAGGACTGGTCGACGTAGCTGCGTCTGCTGCTGTGTGAAAGGGCATGATGGTCACTTCTTCTTTTTATAGTCGATGACTTGCGAAGCGTCGATCCAAGAATCGAAACTGGGTGGATATCCTTTCCAACGTACTTTGACTTCTTTGACACGTCGTTTGCCCACTTTACGGGTTCTGCGTTCGAGAATGCTTTCGATGTCGTACACGTCGTCTTCTTTTTTGGTGACACGTTGTAACTCGGGCAAATAAAACGTTCCTTTGAGTACTTCTCCGTTCATGTCTTCCAATTTATAGACGGCAGGATGACGGCCATGCACTCGTCCAGTGACGCGAAACAGTTCGGTCGTCCAGTTAGGTAAGTAACCTTTGTCGAAAGTGCGTTTGGTTTTGCCAATGCGCACCCAATCTCCTACGGTCAACTCTCCACTTTTCTTGGGGACAGCCCTCGTCGGGGACGTACCGAACAGACGCTCGAACACCAGCACTTCGTTGTCGGGAGTCACGTCTTGCGGGGCACGTCCGATGCTTCGATGGTAAGATTGGTTGTACGCTTGCACCAGGTGCGGTAAGATGTCGATGTACTTCAGAGTGTGGTGATGCGTAAAATATTTCCACATGCGTTCTTTCAATGTGCGTTGAAAACGTTCCACGATGCTGGCTTTGGTTTCGGGATTCTCGGTGGTAAAAAAATGAATGTCACGTTTCTTTAATTCTTTTTGGAAAGCTTGGTTCAGAAATTCGGTGCCTTTGTCCGTTTGCCATCGAAGAGGGCGACGACCGCTTTGTTTCAACACCCGTTGCAGGGCTCGCACTAACTCGCTGCTCGATTTGGAAGTCAAAGGCACGACCCAGGCAAATTTGGAAAAGACGTCGATGACACAAAACAAATATTTGTAACCACGATTGTAGCTGGCCAAATGAGAGACATCGGCTAAATCGGCTTGCCATTGATGATCGATGCCTTCCACTCGGGTGCGACTTCTGGCAAACTTGCGTCGAATGGGTTTGTGCAAAGTGTAGGTAGCTTGTTCTTGTAACCATCGTTGCACTTGAGGTAAACGGAGACTTTTCAGTCGCGTTTTGGCAGCACGATACAATTTTTGAACTCCTGCGTAACCTGCAGGATGCGAGGGATCGTAGTAAATGCTAGCTAAGACTTTTTCCATTTTTTTGTGTTGATTGGTGTCTTAATAAGGCACCCACTCTTGGAAGAGGCTACTCTTTTTCTCTTGGGGTATTTTCTTGGATTGCAAGGCTTTGCGTGTGCGGCCAGCAATAGGTGTCGAAGAGGAGGAGGATGTCTGAGCGGGGGATATCGGTTCTTGTTTCACTTCTGTCTTCACTTCTGTCTTCACTTTCTTTTTCTCTTGTGAGGAAGAAGGGGTGGCCATCATCTTTTTAATCCATCCAATTCTGGAGGTAGGTGGTGTTGTTAACTTGCGTACTTTTTCTGGTGGAGTTTGAAACCCTTCTTCTTCTTCTTCTTTTCCTTTTTCTGTCTTGGTCACGGGTACTGGTGGTACTGGTACTGGTACTGGTGATGGTGCTGGACTTTTCATCAAGGTCTTAAAATCTTTCAAAGTGGGTAAAGCTGTTTCGTCTAAAGCTTTCTGGTGAAAGAGTTGCAGTCGTTGCAAGAGTTGACCGTACTTTTGCGATTTTTCTGTTTCGGACAAATCTTGGCGATCCATCAAGGATTGCAATTCGTGTTGTAACTGGGACATCTCGCTCAAATTGGGATTGGGAGGTAAATGCGGGGTGCGTTGTTCTTGCCACCGATGGTATTCCATCCATCGTTTGTAAGGCACTAAAGCTAGTTTTCGTCCTTCCATGGGGTTGTCAGGGGTGAATTCTGAGATCTTGGGACTTCCGAAGGCCTTTTTATCTTGCTCCCATCAGTCCTCCCAACATGGTTCCCATGACTCCTTTTAGTATGGGGCCTAACAAGAGAGGTAAAATGCCTCCACGTTGGACCAACATCTTCTTTTTTTGACGAATGGGAATTTTCTTTTGAACCATTTTCCGAAGAACGTGACGATGTTTGCCTAAGCATTGTTTCTGGTGTTTGGACAAAGGGATCGTGCCTTTCAAGACGTTCAAACAACATTCGCACACGGTATCGATGACCTCTTTGGAAGCCGTTTGAATGAGTTTTTTTCGTAGGGGTGGAGAAGCTTTGGACAGGACAGATAACAGGTCCCCATGTTTGGCTAAACGTGGTGGCAGTCCTTTCCTTTTCTTTCCTTGGGGTTTTCTGGAGGGTGACATCTTTGAGTCTTTAGGAGCACCTAAAAACACTGATACCCTACTCGGTCACAGGCCTTTTTTATACTGGAACGCGTCGCCACTGATTGTCTTTACGGCGTATCAGTTTGAGGACAGGCATGACACGTCGTGCAGGGGTACGTAACGGACTAAATCGAGCCAGTTCTTGTTTGGACAAATCCAGTAAACTTTGTAACATGCCCGATCTTTCTTGGACTTTGATTTTGGGAGAAGGTACTTTGTGAGCAGCAGCCACTGCCGCTAAATGGGAAGGTCCTGCCACTGGGGAAGTTCTTTTGGGGGTCATCAACGGAGAAGTTCTTGGTGTGATCAACGTCTCCAAGTACTCTTCAGTTCCTGGTGACATCAACGGAGAAGTGGACAAACGTGAGGCTGCCGGAGACGCAGTCACCGCTGTGGCAGGTCGTGGCTTGCGAGTGTAAGGTTGCGTCCTGGCCGAAGTGCCTCTCTTGCGACTAGTTTTCTTCTTCTGTGGACTTTTCTTTTTCTGAGGACTTTTTCTCTGTTTCTTTTTCTGGGGGCTTCTTTTCTTTTTCCGGGGTGATGGTGGTGGTGTCTGGTAAGAGGAGGGTCCCGCCACTGGAGAAGTTATTCTTCTTGGGGACTTGGTCTTTTTCTTTTTCTTCTTGGGGCTTCGTTGAACTTTTGTCTTGGGGATAACTTTGGGGGCATTAGGATCCCATCTTAAGAGTGAGCGAATGATGACCCCTCCTAGAGTACCGCTCCCTCCAGGTTTCAAAATGATTTGTTTTTTGGTTTGAGTGTCGATGCGGGGATCGGCCAGTTGGACCAAAGCGACTTTGTTTCGATCGAAAAAGCGTTGGGTTTGATGAGGAATCTGAATGATTCCTTGGAGTAATTGACGTGCCGTCACCGTGAACCATCGTAAGACTTCTTTGAGACTAGCTTCTAAGACACGGGCTCGTGTTTGTGGATCTTTTTCTCGGCTGATGCCATACAAGGCACGAATCAATTTGACGGGAAGATGTGACTGAAGGGACGTCATGTTCACAATGTGTGAGACAGACGAAAAAGGGTCTGAGGTTTTTATAGATTTTTTTCATGGGAGGAGTGAAATGAAGTCGAGGACGGAGACGTGTACAGGACAGGTCCTCCGTCTTGGCACCAGTGGTGAAACAAGTGGGTACGAAATCGCAAATCCTCGGGAGTCGTAGGTTTCAAATCGACGAGTAAATAGGCGTGTGGCGTTTGAGTGGCATCGTCGTACGCCTGAGTCAGCCAAGGCGTTCCTAACTGTTTGGCTAAGACTTGCACTTGCGATTTATCTCGAGGGCTTTTAAACAAGACCACGTAATGCGCATTGAGACTGATGGTGCGATGGGCTTTACTTTGTTGAAACAAATTTTGGGTGATGTAAACGAAACTGGCATTACGGTGATGCCCTTTGCGCGTGAACCACAGTTTAATTTCTTCTTCGTCTTCTCCTAACATGTCGTCGAAAATGACCAAATGGGTTAGACGGGAGTCAGAGACGATGCCGTCGTCTTCTTTAGGAATGCCTTCCACAAACACGATGGAATCGCCTTGACTTTCTCGCAAGAGGCTGTACGCCGATTGCCACTCTTTGTAACACCACACGATCCGTTGAGGTGGCCGATCGATCAAATGATGTTTATGTTCGATCAAACGTTTGACGAATTCGGTTTTGCCTGAACCGCTAGGTCCAGCAATGAGCATGTTAAAGGGATGGCGAAGATACAAAGCCTCCCAACTGGCACGATCTAAGTGTTCGTCGATGACTTTGACAGTAGAGGAAGAGGGAGCAGAGACAGCAGAGGTAGCCATGGTATGAGAAATGTCACTTGTGACACGAAAAAACAAACAAGACAAGAGTTTATATACTTTTTCAGAACACGTTTATTGAATGTTTCAAATATGAACACGAAAGACAAAAATACATACAACCCAAATAGTGATGTACAGGAATATAAAACACAGCAAAGCGATCAAAGTGGAATATAAACAAGTGTCTGTACAACATGTTTTGGTTAACCAAGATGTCCTAGGGACAGTGTGTAATGTTCTTACAGTCTCTACATGAGGTATTGTCACACAAGTGTCCTCCCGGAATGACCTTTCAGGCATGTCCATGACAGTCCTGTCCTGAAGCGAGTGGTTGTTCTCGGTGACGGGTTCTTCTGGCACCGTCACTAACACAGGTTGAAAAGTAACTTTTTTCCTTGAACAACTCTTGTGCATACTGGGCCACTTCTTGGGTCCAAGCCTCAAAACCCCCCTTTTTCCAATCACGAACATCTGTCCAATGAGGGTGTAAGTCACAAGCTACACACACATCGTCATACACGTCTTGGGTCGCTAAAAGTTGACGAATCTTTTTTTCCTGTTGAGGTCGAGAAGTATCCAGATGAAAACGCAAGGCTTTGAGCAAAAGGAGTTTTTCGTGACCATTTAAGGCCATGGAGGTGGTAAGTACTGATCGTAAAGAGTCCACAAAGAATCGGCTGGTAAACGAAATCCCAGAAAACAAGTCACTAAGACACACACCACTTGTCGTCCAAAATTGAATGGATACAGTTCTTGTAATAATTGATGGTAATGATCCACGGTTTGAATATGGTCATTGAGTTCCTTCCACGGAATCTGTTGGATGACATGTGACATAAACCGTGGCATGGCAGCCTGTTTTTATATTCTCTTTTTTTCGGATGCAATAGACGTACTTTCTAGCCAGAGATCTTCGTTCTCCAGTAGGGAATCTAAATCTTGCATACTGTAACCGAAACGTCAGAGTTCGTTTAGGTGTTTCCTCTTCCTCTAAGTAGATTCCACGTAAAATATGTTGGTAATCCTTTAACTTGTCTTCCTCAATGTATTGCTGTAGGTGAATCTCGAAGTAACCATAATCATGAACATGTCGATCATTAGCGACCTCAAAGTTTTGAACAATGTCTGACCATTGAAAGAATTTCTGACGAATCAGTTCTCTTATACCATTCAAGTACCAGTGGTTAAAGATCTGGTGACGTATCGGATGCAATTGTTCTTTACGTTTCACTTGTATTTTCACCAGCTCTCGGTAAATGCGTTCTCTCAACTCCACAGGCAAAGCACGAATGTTCTCTTGTAAAGTATCCATGAATAGGTCATACTAAATCCTCTTTGGTCTGACACAAGAAATGTACTCTTTGCACAAACATGGTTTCACTTCAGTGTCGAATTTAAATCGTTGAGTCACTAATCTACACATTACAATTCGTTCAGAAGTTTCCTCTTTCACCAAGTTGACATTGTGTGAAAGATGTTGGTAATTCGTTAACTCTTCCTCTGGAATTCGATGCAATACGTTTACAATGTAGTAGATAGAATCGTCAATACCAAACCATTCCTTTTTATAACCAGGAGGTCGTTGATCAATGTCTGTCCAATGGAACACTTTCAATTGAATCAGTCCTTGTATAGCCTTCAGGTACCAGTGGTTCAAACACCGGTGACGTATCGGATGCAATTGTTCTTTACGTTTCACTTGTATTTTGACCAGCTCTCGGTAAATGCGTTCTCTCAACTCCACAGGCAAAGCACAAATGTTCTCTTGTAAAGTATCCATGAACAGATGATTATGGTAAGAAGTTACTTCAATGTCTCGGTCCCACTAAAGGTAAGTAATGACAATTCGGTGACCATCGAGCATGTTCTACGTAGGCCGAATCTTGCGGTTCCCAGTGGTGAAGTGACACACCGCAACTGAAGCACTTGACTTTATCTCCTTCGCCCAAGTAGAAAAATCCGGCTCTGGCTAATTCTTCGGGGGTCGGTCCTCCCAGATACTTTGGCCATTTTCCTTTGAACGATTGAAGACGATTTTCAAAGTCGCAGTATTCCGACGAACGCACAGGAAACGAATATTCGTTTTTCACAGGTTCGTTTCGATGAGGGTTGAGTGAAATGGGTAGGAGTTTGCTCAGGGCTGGATGACATCCGTAGGGAGGTAAACGTGAAGGTCGACATTCCCCTTTAAAACGAAACCCAGTAAAATGTCCAAGAGGACGAGCAGCATCGCTTTCGCATCCCACAGGTTTGACACGCACAGCATCACTTTCCATGACAGGGGTAGGGGCACTAAAGTTCCCATGATGCTTTACGGCATCGCTCAGGTCACAAGGTACAGCATCGGTCCCATCGCAAGGCTCACAATCGCACTCGTCTGCAAACTCCGTTACGCAATTACAATGGTAACCACATGGACAATCGCAGTTTCCTTCCGGACATTTTCCGTCGCAATGCATGGGTCTTATCCATCCAATATTAGTCACACTAGAGGAAGATACAACTTTTTTACAATCCCCAAACTGGAACGATGTCTCTTTCAAAGTATTCATCTTGTTTGCTCGGTCTTGGTAGTCACAATGAACTATCGATCTTGCCTAGGGTTCCTTTTTTATATACAGACCAATACCGACGTGACCGTACGGTAAGGTGAAATGATTGGGAAGTCGAACTCGCTTCTGGTATACAATTTGATAGACTTTTTCCAAGGGCCGACTGACGATGTGGTGAGTGGGTAAACGTACAATTTTGTTCGGTTGGTAGGTGGTCACTTTAAAGTTTCCATCCTCTCCCGATTGCAAGGCTTCTTTCAATACCCCAAAGTTGACCACTCGACTGGTACGATAATTCAGAGTCAGTCCTTTCACTTTGCACGTCGTGTGCACTTCTCCTTGTTTGTCACGGTATTCGTAGCCGTAATTTTTGGGACCGCCACTGACGAAACTTAGAATCTTGTCGTCGGGATGTTCGTCTGTCCAGGCTCCTAAACGGTCTCCTTCGATGTTAGGGTGATGTTGAATCGGGTGATGGATGTAAATGCAACTGTCCGTGTCAAAGTACAGGACGCGTTCCCCTAACAGTTCTAAAGCTTCGTACAATTTTAAGCGAGCATGGGCTGTCACGTAAGCCGCAATGATGACATTTCCAAAAGGGTCGTCTTGTACAAAGTCCAGATCTTCTTCGTAATTGACCAAGATTAAATTCTCTCGAACGACGTCCACGTGTTTCATGTATTTGGTTTTGTCGTGAATCATCTGGAAGTAGCGGGAAGGTTCTGTCAAATATTCCGTCTTGGGTAAACACGGGCGTTGTGCCATTTTACCCCACAAGCAATTTAACATCACTTTGGCAAACGATCGCCTGCCTTCGTTTTTCTCGATGTGGTCTAAAGTGATGCCTTCTTGTTCCCGGTATTTCTCTTTGAATTGTATTTGGTCTTCGGGAGTGTGACACCAGGAAGGATAGCCGCTGGCTTCTTGCTTCAGTTTCAAAAAGGCATCCACGTAGTCTGCGAAAATGCCTTTCTGAGTAGGGTCACCCTTGTGGTATTGTTGTGTCTTGGGAAAGTGGCAAATTTCGTACACTTCTAACAGTTGGTATCCCATGTCCAGAGCTTTGAACAATTCTACGCTGACCCAGGTTCCCGTCAAGGCCCGTTCTTCCTGGGTGTGCTGACAAAGCTGATCTTGGTTGCACGTTTCGGCACAAGTACGGCACAAGGGAAACATCAGTTTGCCTTGACAATGGTGAGGTAAGACGGGATGGTATAGGTTCGTGGGAGGCAAAACTTTGCACTTGATCAAGCCTTCGTATTGTCGAATGTTTTTCAGGTCGATGTGTTCCGTCAGCAATTGTGGGTGCCCTACGGGAAAACGACAATATTTGCACACGTAGGGATACAGCGAACACACGTCCAAGTATTTGATTTCTTCTCCTTTCTCTTCGTCGGCTTGGTACAGCAAACAGGTGGCATTGGTCCTTCCTCCGTACAAACTATCCCTCGGGTTCAGCGGGTCCACGAACTGGTAACTTTCCACGAGACGTTTAAACTCGGGATCGGTTTTCATACGGTGATCGTACTCGTGTTCCCACATTTCCACCACTTGGTATCCTTGCTGTTCCAACTTTAGGCGCCGCTGACAAGTGTCCTGGTACAAGTCTTCCATGGTTCGTTGCAAAAACTGATTTTTAGTGCCACGGTCAGGGTAACAGACGGGACATCCGTGAAATAAGCAACCGTTAAACTCGTACACGATCTTGGGGTTTTCTAAGTCCCAGCCATCGACCGAATACGTTCCGATGGTCTTTTCGCCCCCTCCGTTGCGGGCATGCTGAATCCACTTGTCTTCCTTGTCGCACAAGTAATGTAACCAACGTAGGGCTTTGACCGAGTATTGACGTTTGACAAAGTGGGTCGTTTGAGGACTGATGACAGCCACGGTCTTTTCAGGCATGAATCGTTGTCGATACACTAAGGAACACGCTTTGGCAATGGTGCAAGCTTCTTTCAAAGGATCGACCCCTCCGTGTTCCATGAACAGTTCTCGAAATTTTCCACAGCAACGCCGTAAAATGTCCACGTCGGAACGACAATACTTTAGCATTTCTTCCTGAAAGTCGAAAGGGTCCGAGGCGTGAGCCTGGTACCAAGCGTAGAAAGCTTTTCGTTGTTCGGTACGCATGTTGTCGGGGTCGTAATAGTGAGCCTCAGGTAAATGGGGTAGAACGGCGTGTTGATTGGCTTCCGTATTGAAAAAGTGTGGAAAGTACCCTTTAGCCATTTCTGTCATTCCAAACGTTTTAGGCATTCGACTCAAAGGCATGGCCAAATAGCTCATCGAATCTTTAAACTGCACTTGTCCCACTTGCATGAAAATGATTTTGGCTCCGTTCAAAGTCACTTTAGGACGTTCGGTGCCTTGTTCCGTATAGTACCTCAAAAGAAACTGTCCATCGTATCCGGAGAAATTGTGAGCCATCACCGTGGCATGACGATGACAATCTCCGTAACGTTCGATGTCCTCTTGGCTCCACGTCTTGTCGACGGGGTCTAAGACCCATTGGGCAAAATCGGCTAACGTGTTTGGTCCCCGAAAGATTTTTTCACGCCCTCCGGGTATCTTGCTGCAGTGAGGGCAATGACTGAAGATAGGTTCTTGAATGCACTTCTCGCACGCTCGATGAGCCACGCAGAAATTAGGAATGTGAATGCCGGTCTCTTGCATGCATTCGAAATCGAAAAAGATGAAATTGCCTTTCTTCTTGTGACCGTCCTCTTTCTCTGGTGGGGGTTGGTATTTTTGCACGTAACATTGGTGTTCCAAGTCCACGATGTGGTGACAAATGTGACATTTTTTCTTTCCTGAACATACGTGTGCCTTGGTATTATTGGTACGTATGACTTGTTCACACGTAGAGCACAATCTCAGCAGTTGACAAGCGCATTTCTTCTGTGAACCTTGCGTCTTCAGATGTTGTTGGTAACAGGTAGGGCTGACAAACGTGCGCAGACAAGTTGAACAAGGCACTGGTTCTTCGCTCAGACAGGGTGAAGAGGCCAAACATCCTGTGCATTTCGATCCACAATGCTTGTGTTGCTCTCGATTGTTATAACCATGGTCACATTTCTCACAGTAATAACTGTATTTAAGGAATCCGGTGATACTGGTAATGGTATCGAAATGTTCATCGTGATGATAAAGGTGAATGTATTTTCCGTCCTTAAAGTCTTGGCCTCGAAACAACAGAGGTCCGCGCACTTCTTGAGGGTGCACTTTCAAGGTGTATCGTGGAGCTAGGGCATCTTGCAATTTTTGCATCTCAGGAATACCACAGGGTGTGTCTTTGGACAGGCCGGCTTGTCGTAACAGGAGTTCTGCTTCGCTTCGTTGTTTGGCTCGATAGGAACGTTGAATAGTGTTCCAGGTTCTTTTCCATTCTACCGTGTCGTTCTTGTTGGCATAGGTTCGTCCCACCACGATGGCACGGGCTAAACACATCTGGTCATGAGGATTGTGAATTTGGACAAGGCTACGCTTAATGCTGCGAAGGTCGTTCACCAATAACATCTTTTTGCGTCCAGTCCCTTGAGGAGGAGAGACGTGGGTCATGTCCAATGTGGCTTTTCCATCGGTGATGTCAAACTGGTCATTAGATTGTTGCACGTGTTGAATCTTGTCCATGACTTTGGAAGCGGTCAATTCTGCAGGGGTGCTAAACTCGATCCAAACAGGGGATTTCAAACCGTCGTGTTGTATGGAAAGTCTCAAGCGATCGTCTTCTTTGGGTTGACATTGTTGCTTGAGTGCAGTGAGCAAAGAATCCCACACCTCAGTGATGAACACTTCTGCTTTCTCTAACGGCACTTCAGCCTTGAAATCTTTAAACTTCACCGTGTATTTGTAAGCCGTGGTTCTAAATTTTCTAGAGGAGCGCTTTTCCGTCTCTCGAATGGAATAGTATTTTTCAGGGTTGACTAAGGGTGGTGAACTTGTTTTAGAGGGTTCTGATTCTGGTTCACTCATGTCCTCTTCAAAATCACTGGCATGAATTTGTGCCAAGATTTCAGCCCTGGTACGAGGCGATAGATCACGTTTCTGCCTCTTACTTTCTTCTTTCTTCTCGAATGAATGGGATCGTTTCATCTTGAAAGCAAAAAGTCAAATGACTCAAGTTCAAACACCATAAACTACTTTATAGTCATAGCAGACCAGCGTATATAAAAGGGTGTGTGTCTTGTCCTTTCACTATTCATTTCACTCTCAAGCCGAGCACAACGATGGAAGAGACTGACCAGATGGAACGTTTCGTCAGAGCTTTGCGAGGGGTCATTAGAAAATTCTCTTCAGACCAGCCTACGGACTACTCTCCTTCCTTTCGAGATAAAAGTCAAGATACTTGCTATATCTGTCAGAAGAAAGGGCATTGGTCTTCAGAGTGTCCAGACCGTCAAAAAAGAAAAAAAACAGGGGATAAAAAAGACAAAAGTCAAGATACCTGTTATTATTGTAAAGAAAAAGGACATTGGTCTCCAGATTGCCCCAAAAAGAAACAAGAGGAGTCAGAAGAAAAGAGGAATTCTTCAGAAGAAGAGAGGGATTCTTCAGAGGAAGAAGAGGAAGAAAAAAGACAATTCTATTTAAATGAGGCAAAGAAACACGAGAAGAAAAGAAGAAGGGAAGAAAGCGGGGAGAAAGAAGAAGAGGAAAAGAGTGTGACGGTGAAGAAATTCAAAAAACAGAGAGACTAAACAAGGAGACAGAAGAAGTCAATGAACTTTTAATTAAAGTGTTGTGTTGAGAATTGTGAATTGGATTGTAACAATGGATAAAAGAATAAATGAATGATATAAGGTAAGTGTCTTTGAGTTTTGATTTTAAAATAAGAAGCTACACTCACGCACTCATACACAAACACGTACTATAGGGGTAAAATGGGTGGGTTTTTTTTGAGTTATTGGCAAATTGAAATTGTATTTCTTTTCGAGAAATGTGGGTGGCCCTGAAAAGGGCCTTTTTCTTTATGGTGCAGGGGTGAGTTTAAGCAATCAATTTTAACTGCCTTATGCCTTTGCCACGGCCAAGGCCTACTTCTGAACTGCGTAATGCTGATGATTGGGTTGAAATCATTAAGGGTGGTACGGTAGGCTTAGTCACAGGGTTGACGTGTTTAGCTCGGGAAGGTCGTATTCTCTTCGGTCGTGATAATGAAGTCTGATACATTTGTTTCAGACTTCTTAACTCCGCTAAAATGTCCAACAGTACCGTGACCGTTTGATTTTCACCCTCTTGTTTCTTTGCTGCTACTACTTCTTCTTCTTGCTGTTGCTGCTGTTGTTTTTTTCTTACCTCTTCTTCTTGTTGCTGTTGCTGTAGGAGAAAAGCCTGTTCCGCTTCCTTTTGTCGTTGTATAAATTTCTCCAATTCTTCTTTTTGTCTCTGTCTAAAATTTTCCACTTGCGGTAATGAAGAAGGTAACGCAGGTTCCGGAACAAATTCTTGCGAAGAGAGAAAATCCACAAAATCCCAATTCACTTCTTCTGAAAGTAAGTCCGAGTTCCCTTGGGCAGTCTCTCCTGCTGGTGCACCCCAATGGATCGTTTTCTGAGTTTCCGTCATGTTGAATGACTGTCGCATAGATTGACTGCACACAAGCGCTAGCAGATCTATATTGACTACGTGACGTCACAGACTGCTCTCTTCGGATTGGATGCGGCTGGCTGAATTTTGTAACGCGTGTTTGGATTGGTGAATGAACTCAATCCGTTTCAATCCTACCTGTACCTATAAATAAGCGCCGTTGACTGCATTGATTCACCTGTTCTCGTCGCTTCAAGATGTGGACTACAGTTGAGTCATCCACCCTTGTGTCTTCCATGATGTTTCGGACAGACTTGCTCATGTATGTCCGATCGAAGTGGACCGTTGTCCACAGGACAAACACCAGCCTGTGGATACGTAGAATCTACGTTGAAAGACAAGGATGCCTAAAAAGAGTGCCGATGTACGGACCAACAGTGAGACGTAGCCTAAGAACAAGAAGAAGACCAATGCGGTGCCATTTATGTTAATGAATAGATTAACATAAAACCCAAAGGCCCTTTTCAGGGCCAGCCATATTTCTCGAAAAGAGATAGTCTTTTGAATTGCCTACCCCTTTTTAAAAAATTTTTTTTTTTAAAAAAAATCCCATGTTAAATTCCCCTTGTCCCTAAACAAGCCCAAACTCTATTCCCATGTTAAATTCCCCTTGTACGTAAAGTGCCCCACGATTTATCGCCATGTTAAATTTCCATTGTACGTATAGTGCCCCACGATTTTTCTCCATGTTAAATTTCCATTGTACGTATAGTGCCCCAAGGGTGTTTTTAATGCTAATTCCCATTGTACGTATAGTGCCCCCCTTCACTACTAATATATTATCACGCGCTGAAACCTAAGCCCAGCTGTCACATAGTCAATAGTCATTAATTTCTGTATACGTTCCTTCTGAGGTTATATAACAAATTAAATCGCTATGGAATAGAGTGTTCTGTCTGGAATAAGTTTGTGTTTGTCATCATCTTACCAAACTGAATAAGTACCAAAAAAAGTAAAAAGTCTCACTTATGTTCAGGTGAATTTTCAGTTTTTCTAGGATAAAATAGAACTAGACACTCAAAACACGGTGATTTAAGTTTGAGTCTACGTAAAGAACAAATCAAGCGTTATGGTCATAATTGTTTGAGTGTGTGTGAGTGTTGACTGTGCGTTGCTACGGTGAATCTAACTTTAATTCACAACCAGATATGTATGTATATATGTATGTGTGTGTGTGTGTGTGTGTGTGTGTGTGTGTGTGTGTGTGTGTTGTACGTTGTATCATTGATATACCACGAGATATAAAAAAATTAATTTAAAGAAAACTAGGCTTGCTGGATTTCCATTTAAAGAAGAATGTATCCAGTGAGTGGTATATCAACGATACAGCGTACACACTATACAATATTTTATTTATGTCACATACAAATACACATACTTACATTTCCAACGCAGTTAAGACTGACTGTAAGCAACATTGTATTGATGGAATGATTGAACTCTGCACAGCCCTGTCCAGTGTGTCCGCAACAAAATGTAGTTCTTAACCATTTCCAAATAATCACAAGCACCTTTGCAAATTGATAAGTTGCTTCATTTAGTTTTTAAATTTCTATTTTCATTGATATTGATTAAATAAATATAAGAAACACATATCATTTGAACAAGAAAGGTGCGTTCAATGAAGAAAGTAGAACATTGCGAACACAGCGTGGTTTAAATGAAGAAAGTAGAGCACTACAAACACAGCATGGTTAATTACATGAACGTTGAACGCGCTGTCTTTACATAACATACAGCATATTTAAACGAGTTGGATATATATATATATATATATATATATATATATATATATATATATATATATATATATATATATAATAAGCGAAACGAGGAACCGGCAAGCGGTAAGTAAAACATTTGAATATATTTACAGTTCATCTAAGTCATTATTTTGATTTCATTGACATTGTAACCAACCAAACAATTGTTTCTATCATCCATTCCTAACTTTCCGTTGCTTCGTATAATTACATTCTACCATCATTTAAAGGTCCAGAAACATCGTCGCATAACGCAGACGAAAATCCGCCGCGCTCGGTTTTTGACGGATTTTTGCTGGTATCTTTCTACGAGAGAGAGAGAGAGAGAGAGAGAGAGAGAGAGAGAGAGAGAGAGAGAGGTGTGGTGGGGTTTGGGGTGACTTACCATAAAGACATTTATTCATTGTCCATCCTTGTATTTCTTTATTGGTCGGTTAGTCTACTGCCTTCCGTCATTTTAATATTAAATAATGCTTTTAGGCCCTATTAATAGGTTTTATAAAACATTATTAAAGAAATATAAATAAACAAAGCATTAAATAGGTTACACTGTGTATTCGTCCTTACAAATAAATGTACCGTACAAGTCTTGACAGGCTATTGCAACTTTGTATCATATATTTGATATGCATAGTATGTACGCTGTATCTATGATATACCACGAGATGAATAAATTTATACAACGAGTGGTATATCATTGATACAGTGTACATACTGTACATATATTTTATTTATATCACATACAAATGCATATATTTGCCCGCTAAACGGAGTTTAAGATTAACTACAGGCTAATCTGTATTGACCAAGTGAATGAACTCCCCACATCCCTTCCGTGTCCGCAACAAAATGTAGTTATGAGCCTTTTGTTGCTATTTACAGTCACCATTGCATATCGATAAATTGTTTTCTCTTTTGAATTTCTATTTTTATTCACACTGATTAAATTACTATAAGACGCACCTATGACTTAAACATGAAAGATGGTTTCAATGAAGAAAGTAGAGCACTATAAACACATAGTTAGGTCAGCCATTCACATAAACGCTCAGCCATTCGCGTACTGGCGCATGGAAATTAGTGTGGAGTAGAAACTAAACGAATGATGAACCAACAAGAGGTAATTAAAATATTTTAATCTATTTACAGTTGATCTAAGTCATTATTCTTCTTTAATATCAGTACTACAGACCATAACACTCTCCCCCCCCCTCCTCTCTCTCTCTTTCAAACACACACACACACACACACACACACACACACACACACACATCCTCTGATCGGTTTAACTTTAAAACTCTCTCTTTCTCTCGCTCGCTCGCTCGCTGTCTGGTCGGTTCAACCTAACTTTTATCATCATTCATAAGTCCAGAATCATAGTGGGATGACAAAAGCGAAGATCCTCTACGCTTGTCTTCTCACAGATTTTCCGCCGTATCTTGTTACGAAGGTCTAGAACGAAAGAGAGAAAGAGAAGGGCGCCTTTGTACATTTTCATATTTAACTAATATTAATCGATTTTTAGAACATTATAATAGGTTTAAGAAATAACAACAAAATATTAAATACACCACAGTATGTGTACCACGTGACCGAGAAATGTACCGTATAATGTAGACAGGGTTTGCAACTTTGTATCGTTGATTATATACATCATCATCATCATCATCATCATCATCAGTCTCATGACCTAGTGTGGTCGTTGAGGCACTGTGCTGCTGAACATTTGACCAGTTCCCTTCACTTGTCTCGATCATGTGCCAATGCCTGTGTCTCCGCAAAACTTTTCCTGGTCCACTCTGTGATGTTGTCAGTCCACTTTTTTCTCTGTCTACCTCTCCTTCTGCCACCCTGGACGCTGCTCTGCAGGACTGTTGTGGATAGACTGTTGGCTCTAGTGATATGGCCTTACCATTTCAGCTTTCTCTTTTTGACGGTGGTGAGGACGTCCTCATATTGGCCTACTTCGCGCCTGATGGTGTTACGCACTTCTTCATTTGTGATGTGGTCCATGTAAGCGATGCCAAGGATGGTTCTGTAGCATCTCATTTCAAGTGGCTGGATTCTTCGTTGTAATTCTGCTGTCAGGGTCCATGCCTCACATGAGTACAAAAAGACTGAGATGACTAGAGCTCGCAATAGTCTGATTTTAGTTTTCAGACAGATATTCTTGTCTTTCCAGATGGGTCTTAGCTTTGACATAGCTGCCATTGTTTGTGCTGCTCTTGACAAAATTTCTGCTCTTGATCCCTCTTCAGTGATTATGGAACCAAGATATTTGAACTGGCTCACTGTTTCCAGTTCATGTCCTCTGACTTTAATCTTGGCTGAGATTTGTTTGCCACTATCTGTCATCAGTTTTGTCTTCTCAGCGCTTATCTCCATGTCAAATCTGAAAGATGTTTCATCCAGGTTCTTCACTAAGGTGACTAGCTCGTCTTCACTGCCTGCCAGCCCATCAATGTCGTCTGCAAAGCGGAGGTTGGTGATGTTACGCCCTCCAATGCTGACTGTCCCACAGTGGTTTTCCAGGGCTTCGCTCATGATGCGCTCTAACTAGATGTTGAAAAGCGTGGGTGACAGGAGACAGCCTTGACGCACTCCCACTGTTGTCTGGAACCAGTCCCCCACAGCACCTTGGGCAATTACTGCACTGGTAACCTTGGCGTACAGCTGCTTGATGGTATTGGTTAACTTTTGACCCATGTTATACTTCTTCATTGTGGCCCACAATGCCTCATGCCACACTCTGTCAAAGGCCTTTTTGAAATCTATGAACACATGATAGAGGTCTTGTTGGTGTTGCGAGTACTTTTCGCACAGGACTCTGAGATTGAATATTTGTTCTGTTGTGCTTCTTCCACTCCAGAACCCGGCCTGTTCTTCAGCGATTATTTGTTCTGCTTGTGGTTTCAGTCTGTTCAAGATGATCTTCAGCATTACATTACTAGCATGGTTGATCAAACTGATAGTTCTGTAATTTTGGCACAGCTGGAGATTGCCTTTTTTGGGAAGTGTTATAATCACTGGCTGCGTCCATTGTGTTGGCCATTCACCTGTCTGCCAGATCTTGTTGCAGATTTGTGTTAGTAGCTCTTTCACTGATTCTCCCCCATTCTTGATAAGTTCTGTTAGGATGTTGTCTACTCCAGCTGCCTTCCCATTCTTCAGTGCTCTTATTGCTGACTCCACCTCTTCTTTGAGAATGGGGAAGTCATCATCATTTGAGGAGTTTGGAACTTAAAGCACCTCTGGGTCTCCTGTGGACTGATGGTTGTAGAGTTCTTTGCAATACTCAGTCCATCTTTCTGCAATGTCACTCGCTTCTGTGAGGCATTTTCCATTTTTGTCTTGAATGGTACTGACTCTTGGTTGTTTCTGTCTGGTGAGGTCTTTCACAATTTGGAATGCCTTTTTGCTGTTATTATTTATCAGACTGTTCTCCATTTCTGTGCACTTTTGTCCAATCCAATTTTCTTTTGCTTTGCTCAATTATTTTCTGATATTCTTGTTTATTTCTCGGTACTTCAATGCCCCTGTTGTGTGTGTGGTGTTTTTGAGTTCTCTTCGGGCATCACACAACTTCAGAATCTCTTATGTAACCCAGGGTTTTTTCTTCGGGCGATGGAGTCCAATGATGTCCTTGGCAGCTGCTGTCATGACTGTGTTGAATGTGTCTGTCATCTCATTGACATCCCCATCCATCACAAGGAGTGGAGTAAATTTTCCTCCAACTGTGGCTTGGAATGACTTGCAGATGTTAGGGTCCTTCAGTTGTTCAAGGTTGAATTTGAGCCTGATGTTCTTTGGCTTGTTAATTTTCTTCAGCCTCACTCGGAAGTTCATAATCACGAGGTCGTGATCACTCCCAACATCAGCACCTGGGAATGTCCTTGTTTTTGCTCTATTGATGCCAGATCGGTAACAGTTTCGGGCAGTGGCAGATGCTTTATCTGCTCGGGAAATGGACGCACCCGCCCATTCACGAGTCTCCTGCTGCCTTGCAGGTCGGCTTTGGTTAGCCAAAGGCTAAGGGAGTAAACCCTAAAAGAAAATCCGGAGTGGAGACCCTAAGGCAGCTGGACGATGTACTACATCCCTTTCTGGCAACTCCTTGGTCTGGAGAGGATGGGCTCCGCCAGACGACTTTTGCCCAAGACACACTGATAATGCTGGACAAATCTGAGCTTACAATACCGGATCGGTCGTCGCCCGGGTCAACAAGGACCGCGCCTGCCGTTGTCCACTAGGACGGAGGTGACAAGTGTGCTACTGGTACTATGCATAAAATCAGAACGAGAGACAACATTGCCATCGCCACCTGGAACAGTAGAACTCTGGAGCAAATTGGAAGACTCCAGGAGTTGACACATGAGCTTGAACACTACACATAGCACATTCTGGGACTCTGTGAAGTTAGATGGAAATCCCTATGAGAACACCAAATAGAAGATGGGCATATATTGTACTATAGTGGAGAGTGTGACAAGTCCATAAATGGAGTAGGCTTCCTTGTAAACAAAGCCATCAAGGGATCTGTGCTTGAATGCTGCCCCATATCTTGCAGAATCGTTTCCATTCGTCTGAAAGCATCTCCCTTTAACATCACAATTATCCAAGTCTATGCTCCAACTACCGATCATGATGATGAAGAAATAGAAGAGTTTTACAACAAACTACAGAGTATTCTAAACATGGTCAGTAAGAAAGATATCCTCATTGTCCAAGGAGACCGGAATGCCAAAGTTGGCAAAGATGCTCTAAAAGACTGGGAAGTACATTGTGGACCTTCTTGCAATGAGCTTACCAATGAAAGAGGGAGACGGCTGCTCGAGTTCGCAAGCTACAACAACTTGGTACTAGCCAACACCCTGGGACAACATAAAGCTTCACGATGCTGGACATGACTCTCACCAAATGGAACCCATCACAACCAGATCGACTACATACTGGATTATATACACACTGTAATAAATCTCAAGTAAAGTGCGCACATACCGTTCCGACGAACCATTCTTGTAGGTTACTTGATGCAAATTCAATTTCAAGGTTTTCATCCAGCCAAAATATATTTTCTCTCGCACTCTAGATTTCTGCGTATTTTGTAACTTATGCATGGGAGGGGAGGGGAACGAAAAGCAGACAGGATTGGGATTAAATTATGTACCAGATTAAATTCATTTCGAAAACGGGGATTATTAATACTTTTCATCGTTATTTTGATATGTCAGTAATGGTTAATGAGTGGAAAGCACACAGTTTGAAGGATGCCGTTGCAAGAATATTTATATATGCGTATTACTGCACCATGGGCGGATCACAATTTGATATACCAATAGTATTGGTATATACCAACGCTTTAAAAGTCATGTTTTTATGTGTGTGGTATAAATTTTATGAGAATGTTTTCTCATAAACTCTTAGTAATGCTGTTTCCCACGACCATATAGAAACAGAGAGAGAGAGAGAGAGAGAGAGAGAGAGAGAGAGAGAGAGAAAAGTTCAAGCTCTCTTAAAAGAGGTGTCACTTATGATGGCGTAGATATGGCTACATCTGGGGAATATGGCAAACGGAGGTACGGGATTCTGTAACGATACAAGCCTCTTTGAGATTCCGACTAACGGACTAATTTTATTGAAATACTAAAAAATCAATCTACTTTATCTTAAATTACGGATATAAAAGATACATATAAAACTACGACATTCCTTCACTTACCAACATCATACATTTGTATTATTTCTGCCTTTTAGAATATAATACAGATAATTAAAGATCGTATAAATTCACGATAGCTAAAGAATCTAAGATTCAATATTTCAGACTAATGCCGCAATCATTTAATAGAAATTTATTTTACTCAATTTAAAATGTAAACATATTAAACTTTATTATTTAAAGAGTATTTTATTTCTGAATTAATTATTACTGAGTAAGAAGTTGATAGCGAACGTCGTTTTTTTTATTACTATAATAATTAATATAATTACAAGTAAATATAAGTTCTTCAAACAATTAAACTTTCCAATACATTACTTTAAAGAATAGTAAAGAAATATTAAAATAATCCGATGTTGCAACGTTCCGATGCTGGATTAACATGTTAAAACTAAAACAACCTATACTATACAAAAAAATTGTACGCAGACGGTATCTTAACTGTAACGATACAAGCCTCTTTGAGATTCCGACGAATGGATTAATTCGTCAACAAATCTCCTCGCTTTTTATACACAGTTTCTTAGGACGCAGCCAAATATGGTGATACATCTAGTTCTTGAGGGCCGCCGGAATCTCAAAGTGAGGCTTCATCGTTCCTTGCATACTACCGTCTGGGTCTATGTATGTCATTAGAAGATTTTGCCACATCAGCTTATTTACACACTCAGAGGGAATTTTTCGAATTCGTTAGTTCAGCGACCTACACAAATTACCGAGTGTAGTGTTTTTTTGGTGCTGACTTTACAATACAAGGGAAATGTATAGTGCAAGAGAGTTTTGCCTTTTTTCCTCATAAGGGCGCAATCTTTATTAAATAGTTTATAATTGTAATACCGAAATAAATGAATTTAATCTCTACATATTTTAGTAGAAAATTACTTTCAATATAATTTATTGAAAAATTACTTTTGATACAATTTAGAGAAAATTTCAGTCTTATTACTTCTACTAAAAAATTTGTCCTAACACACACACACACACACACACACACACACACACACACACACACATATATATGTATATTGTTGCTAGCATACTCGTAGGTTTATGTGCTCTACATCGAACACAATATGGATCCATATTATTTATTATATTTATATAACATGGATGTCATTGATTTCTCAGCGACACGAAAACAAGAGCCAGTCAAACATCATCCAGCACTACCAAATTCTATCAGAATGATAATAATAGGTCCATCTGGGTCTGGTAAAACACAATTATTACTTAATTTGATAATGAGATGGCTCAAATGGGATAAGTTGTATTTAGTAGCTCCGTCAGTTGATGATCAGAAATGCTACGAAAAGCTTAAAGATTTTAATGAAAATGCAAAATTGTTGGACAAAGATGGCGATGATATTATTAATTTTATCACTGATATTGATGAAACACCATCCGTAGACGACCTTGATGGATGCATTAATAATTTAGTTGTATACGACGATGTGATGCTGGACAATCAAATCCAGCTAGAATATTTTCACGAGGCAGACACAAAAACACGGATGTGATTTATGTTACTCAACGATATACACAAATAGGAAAAGTGATCAGAGACACCTGTAATATTTTAGTTGAATTTAATGGAGTTGATACACATACGTTGCGAAATATTCATCAGACTTGGTGTAGCGGTGACATGGATATAATTAAAATTAAAAACTTCTTTTCGCGAGCACAGTCAACTCCACACGGATTTATAACAACAAATTTACATGACCCCAGATCACGATATCGTATAAGTCTTGATAAAATATTTGGTTAATAGCAGCAAAGAGGGTGCGACCTCACTGAAGCGTCATGTATGTAAACACACGCGCATACTTTTTAAAAATACTAACGACAAAAACAAAGTAACAAAAAACCCTAACCCAGTTAGATAAACTCTCTGCAAGTTTGAGGCTTCAGCTTGACGTTGTTGACATTGTTTTTTTTTTCATTTTGTTCGTATGAAATTTTATTTTCATAAATGTACTTTAAAGCAAGTGGTCTATTCACCCTCTCTGCTGCTCTTCCCTACGAAAATTATTGATCGCTTTGAACTTTAACAGTGGTGGCCCACAGGGGCTCGTATTGTTGCTTACAATTGACCTGTCATACATGTACTATATAATAACTACATAGTATATGTATGACAGGTCATTTTGTAAGCAACGTTACTAGCCGTTGTGTGGTGGTTCGGTACTACAAAAATGTTTGGAGATTTTAAAATTAGACAATAATGAGAAAACAACAGATAAAAATAACATTTTAAATCATATAAAGGAGTTTTATACAAACTTATACAAATCAGAAAAGATAGAAATTACTACAATAGATGAATACCTACAAGAAATAGAATGCGAGATGATATCGCCAGAACATTAGAACTTATATGAGGATTTCATCTCGATAAACGAAATTACAAGTATATTTAGAAACCTATCTAAAGGGAAATCACCAGGTCGAGATGGACTCACCGCGGAATTCTACATGAAGTTCTCCTGCGAGTTGTCGCCCATTTTAGAATGGTTGTATAACAATATTTTATTAAAGAATAATACAATAACAAATAACATGAGGGAAGGGATAATTACACTGATATAGAAATGGAAGGGAGATAGGGAGGATTTAAAGAACTGGAGGCCCATCTCCCTCCTAAATACAGATTACCAGATTTTAAGTAAGATATTAGCAGAACGTATCAGAATGGGAATGGACAAAATAAACCAAACATGCGGGGCAAAAGGGAGGGATATCCAAAATAACATATTAAGTATTAGGACAATAATAGATTATATCATCGATTCTGGCCAAAAAGGTGCTATGGTACTTTTTGACCAGGAAAAAGCATTCGATAGATTGGAACATAACTACATACAGAAAGTTCTAGAGAAATTTGGTTTTGGAAATAATTTCCAAAAACGGACTAAAATCCTGTACAGTAAAATAACATCAAGAGTACAGGTAAATGCAGCGAGCACAGGAAAATTCGACAGTAAAAGATCAGTGAGGCTTGGATGCCCGCTATCAATGCTATTATATGTAATAGCAATAGAAATTCTAAGTATAAAAATAAGACTCAATAAGAAAATTGGAGGTATTAAAGTTCCAAATATCAGAGATGAGGTTAAAATGCTACAACGTGCAGATGATTGCACAAACTTTAATAAGGATCCTAATTCCTTTAAACATCTTGAGAAGGAATTCTAAAAATTTAGGATAACAAATTAACCATGATAAAACGGAAATTTTTTGTTAATAGGGAACTGGTGGGGGAACCATTCCGGTTTACCACCACAGCAAATAAAGGAAAGAGTTAAAGCCCTGGATGTTTATTTTGGGAAAGAAGAAGAGAAAGAAAACTGCAACCAAATGAAAATAAAAATAAACGAAAATGTGAAAATCTGGGCGCTCACGCCATTATGCCTCATGGAACAGGCCCAAGTGGCCAAAACATATATGTAAGCAAACATTAATTATATTTTAAAATCAATTGATATAAAAAATGAAGTATTACACAAAAATTGACAGTCAAATTATAAATTATATATGGGATTATAAAACCTACTACGTACCTAAGGAAACCATATATGGAGCAAGAGAACGAGGGAGGCTAGCAATACATAGCCCCGTACTAATAAAATGTGCGAACATCATTAACAGGTTCAAAAGATTACAGGCAGAACCAAGAATACCATGCGAAGGGTTATACATACATACATACATACATACATACATACATACATACATATATATATATATATATATATATATATATATATATATATATATATATATATATATATATATATATATATATATATATATAGTGGAATGTGAACGAAAAACTTATAGATGGATAAAGGGGGTAGTATCTAGCAAAATTAAAGGTAAGGTGGAGCCAGACCGTATCTCTGTAAACTGGGACAGAGCATTGGGGCACTGGGTGAAACTATGCTCCTCAAAATGCAAAGCCTCTGCTTGAAATACATGCATGATGCGTGGTTGATAGGAGAGGTAGCAGTGAGACGGCGTATGGTCAGAGTACCGCCAAAATGTCTACTGTGTAGGAATGCCAATTTTAGCAAAATTCACACAATGATTCAATGTGAAGAGAGGAAGACACAAAGATTGAAAATTATAGCTGAAATAAGCAAAAAAGACAAATATAAAAAAAACGTAACATTTTGTACCTAGATGGCAACTTTGAAAAGAAAACGCTATACCAGATCACGGAGTATATAGTAGATACGATGATAGCATGTGGCCAAATCATTATGATTGGAAGGGACTGAGTGTTGTAGGAGAAGAGAAGGGGGAGGAGAGGAGGGCCCTGGAATATCACCCACAAAGGGTAGATAACCGCAAGCGGTCCATGGCCCTCATACTCACCCCCCGGCCTGGAACCTATAGCAATCAGTTAGATCCCAATTCCAAATACATATTCTAAATAAACTTATCTTAGGATTACTTGACTTAAAAATTATCAAATTAGAGGGGAGGGACAGGGAACCTATATGGGGAAAGTACGAGACAAGGACGTCATGGGGCTACGTCACAAGGCGCTACGCGAAGTGGACAGGCCCATGGAAGAGCTTGGAAAAACACCCCATATAGAAAACGTAGCATACACACAGAAATACAGTGGTTAAGAATATAGGGCATAGGGCTATCACATGCTTCTAATGTATTTCTTCCTTCTCAACAATACAGCTCCCGCACTGTATAGTTTCTACTTCCCCCTACGGGAAATTTAAAAAATAAAAAAAAACTTAAAAAAAAACGATGTATAAAAAACAGTTTTGGAAACTTTGATTATTTAATTAAATAAGAGACGGCCTGCTCGAGCTGGGAGAAGTACAACAAATAAATAAAAGTATAGACCCTGGTTCGAGCACAGCTGGCCTCATTCTTAACTAGTGCGAGAAACGACACAAATGATCGCACACATGAAACAGTGGAAATTTATATTTTTTACAAATTATCACACCGTTTACTCGCCAAAATTCAAAATTGAAAATAAAAATAAATTTTTCGAATCAAACATCATTTATACCCAATGAATAATAAAAAGACAAATGGGTGTTTAAATTTGATTTCCGGATGCTGTCCCCACACAAAAACGATATAGCATACACACATTATAGCATATACACATAGCACACATGCGACATAGGCGACCCCTAGCAAGGGTCAACTACAAAACTAGGGAAGGAATTCCGAGTATGGTGTTTAAAACCTAGCTCGGATGAACAACCCTATAGACTACACTAGGGAATTTTAAAATACCCCAACGAAAATTCACCTTTGGAGGATACATATACACATAAAACTCCTTTTATTTTTTTTAAAACTTGGTGGGGGTTCTGTCTGATGCCCCCCCCCCCCCAAAAAAAGGTACTTCATTCCGTCAAGAGAATAGAACGTCGAGTCAAATCGTCACGATATTGGATAGTACAATTTTTTTTTTCTTCAACATGCGCAGCTTTCAATCTGACATCACAGCGCGCGACATTCAATGCGGTTTATACTAAACACACCTTTAGGTTGACCTCGTCCAAAAATGTCCACCTACTTTAACATTTGAGTTTTCCTGTATGTTCTGTTTAAGCGTGTAAATAATGACATTCCACAGGAATATGAACGTATGATAATCTAAACAAAAATGTGAATAATAGCTTTAAAGGTATGTTTAATCAGATTCTATAAAACGACACCCGTTACTGAAATAGTCGATTCCGAACACCTTTTTGACCTGTACGACTTTTGCTTTTTGGTTCTTTTGTTTGATAGAGTGAGTTGTTTCGAAAGCGTTGAAGTAAATCAGGGTGAATATATTTAAGATAAAGTCCTTTCTAGGATTATAAATAGCTGGTTGATGATGTTGAGAGTATAGAATACAGTCAGTTGTCAAAAGGATAACACAAATAAAACGAAGTTTCTATCTTTGCCACATGACTTCACTATACAGTAAGGTAAATGGATTGTATTTTGACAATACTGGGGTCCAATGCATATTAGACTGATTAATTAGCCCCTCACCAATTATGATATTGATTTTCGGGTTATGATTTTCACATATCGTCCATCATTATCGACACAGATTTGGGGGTGGGGTGGGTGGGTTGATTTATCGGACTAAATACATGTATACGTACGAATATCCGACAATTTTATGAAAGCACTATATTATTCTCTCACTATCTCGTTTGCTTGTATCCCCCTACCAGTTTAAAAAAATAAAAAAATAAAAATAAAAAAAAATAAAAAAAAACAAACAACAGAAGGCATCAAGGATATAAAAAAACGCACAAAACACGTAGATTGATTTATAAGTTCTAACCTGATTATCGTCAGGTGGTCTCAAACAATGTCAACAAGATGACGTTTCGAATCAACAGCAACAGGGTTGCCGTATTTACTTGGGCTGTATTGTCTGACTATACCTCAATCTGATATGCGAAAGGTATTTTGAAAAACACATTTTCAAGGTGTAATATTAGCTTCTTTGGATTTATCATGGTCTCATTATTACATATTTTTTATCCCCCATAAACCGTAAGTTATTACGTCAGGATCTATCAACAAATTGAAATCTAAAACTAACCGGTCGTAAAAATTTTCGACTTTGAAGTTTTCTCCTCGACAAACGGGAATTTAAAAAAATTTCAAAACTGGAAATATTTTTCTAATACCACAAACTAAAAGCAATGTTAAGGTATTAATGAATTTATACAAGTAAATAAAAAAAGACATTTAAAACGTGTTCAATTTTTTTTTCTACGTAATGCGGAGTATATTGTCTCTAAATGTGCATTAGGATTATCTTCGTTTTGATTTATTCCAAAACATAATCACAATCCGGGTGAATAAAAACTCCGAACTTTGCGATACTATCCATTGTTTCATTGTCTCGTATATGTGTTCCTAAACACTGAGAAGCAAATTAAAATTTAGTAGTAGTGAATAGGGATACCCTAGCCTCAATGGGACTTAGCATTAAAAACACCCCTGGGACACTCTAGCCTCAAGGGAAATTTAACATGGGGAAAAAGTCATGGGACACTCTAGCCTCAAGGGGAATTGAACATGGGGAAAAAGTCATGGGTCACTCTAGCCTCAAGGGGAATGGAACATGGAAAAAAAAATCTTGGGTCTGTTGAGCGATAAGGGAAATTGAAACAGGGTCGGGACCCTATTTTAATACGGTCCCGACCTGATGGGTCTATGGAAAGGGAACAGGCGAAAATTGAAACAGGGAGGGGTCTCTATTTAAAAAAAAAAAAAAAAGAAAGGGGGTAGGCAATTGAAAGTGTCTCTCTTTTTGAGAGATGTGGGTGGCCCTGAAAAGGGCCTTTGGATTTATGTTAATATGCCCTTAACACAAAGGACATCTGCGGCATCTTCTTGTCCTCAAGCTGCGTCTTACTGCAGGGCCATAAATGAGTACTCGTTTGAGGCATCCTTGCCTCTCCACGTAAATCCTACGTATCCACAGACTGGTGTCGCTTCTATGGACAAATGTCCACTTGGATCGGACATACATGGGTATGTCCGTCCTGAACATCATCGTTGACACAAGCGTTGAAGAGTGCACGTCGGTCCACATCTTGAGGCGCCGAGAACAGGTGAATCAATGCAGTGAACTGCGCTTATTTATAGGCAGAGGAAGGACTGAAACGGATTGAGTTCATTGACCAATCCAAACACGCGTTACAAAATTCAGTCAGCCCACGTCCAATCCGAAGAGAGCAGTCTGTGACGTCACGTAGTCTATATAGATTCGCTAGCGCCTGTGCACAGTCAATCCATGTGACAGTTATTCAACATGACGGAAACTCAGAAAACGATCAGTTGGGGTGTACCAGCCGTGGAGACTACACAAGGGAACCCTGACTTACTTTCAGAAGAGGTGAATGTGGATTTTCTTACCTCGCAAGAATTTGTTCCAGAACCTTCGTCACCTTCTCCTTCATTACCACACGTGGAGAATTTTCGACAGAGACAGAAAGAAGAATTGGAGAAATTTATGCAGCAGCAAAAGGAGGCAGAACAAGCTTTTCTCCTACAGCAACAGCAGCAAGAAGAAGAGGTAAGAAAAAAAAAAACAACAAGAAGAAGCAGCAAAGAAACAAGAGGGTGAAAGTCAAACCGTCACGGTACTGTTGGACATTTTAGCGGAGTTAAGAAGTCTGAAACAAATGTATCAGACTTCTTTATCACGACCGAAGAGAATACGACCTTCCCGAGCTAAACACTCCAGCCCTGTGACTAAGCCTACCGTACCACCCTTAGTGATTTCAACCAAATCATCTTCATCAGAAGTAGGCCTCGGCTGTGGCAAAGGCTTAAATCAGTTAAAGTTGATCGCTTGAACTCACCCCTACACCAAAAAAGGCCCTTTTCAGGGCCACCCACATCTCTCGAAAAGAGATACACTTTCAATTCCCAATAACTCAAAAAAAAAAACATTTTACCCCTATAGTACGTGTCTGTGTATGAGTGCGTGAGTATAGGTTCTTATTTTAAAATCAAAAACCCAAAGACACTTACCTTTTATAATTAATTTATTCTTTTATAAATATTTACAATTCAATTCACAATTCACAACAAAACACTCTAAAAAAGTTCATAGACTTCTTCTGTCTCATTATTTACTCTCTCTGTTTTTTAAATTTCTTCACCGTCACATTCTTTTTCTCTTCTTCCTCCTCACTTTCTTCCCTTCTTCTTTTCTTCTCCTGTTTCTTTTTCTTCACCTGTCTGCTTTCTTCCTCTTCTTCTTTTTCTGAAGAATCCCTCTCTACTCCTGACTCCTCTTGTTTCTTTTTTGGGCAATCTGGAGACCAAATGTCCTTTTTCTTGACAATGATAACAGGTATCTTGACTTTTGTCTTTTCTAACCCCTTTTTTGCTTTTTTTGACGGTCTGGACACTCTGAAGACCAATGCCCTTTCTTCTGACAGATATAGCAAGTATCTTCACTTTTATCTCGAAAGGAAGGAGAGTAGTCCGAAGGCTGGTCTGAAGAAAATTTTCTAATGACCCCACGCAAAGCTCTGATGAAACGTTCGATTTGGGTAGTCTGTTCCATCGTTGTGCTCGGTTAGAGAGTGAAATGAATAGTAAAAGGACAAGACACATACCATTTATATACGCTGGTCTGCCATGACTATAAAGTAGCCCATGGTGTTTAAACTTTAGTCATTTGACGTTTTTCTCTCAAGATGAAACGATCCAATTCTTTTGAGAAGAAAGAAGAAAGTAAGAGGCAGAAACGTGATCTATCGCCTCGTACCAGAGCTGAAGTCTTGGCACAAATTCATGCCAGTGATTTTGAAGAGGACATGAGTGAACCAGAATCCCAACCCTCTAAACAAAGTTCACCACCCTTAGTTAACCCTGAAAAATACTATTCCATTCGAGAGACGGAAAAGCGCTCCTCTAGAAAATTTAGAACCACGGCTTACAAATACACGGTGAAGTTTATAGATTTCAAGTCCGAAGTACCGTTGGAGAAAGAGAAGGGTTCATCACCGGGGTGTGGGATTCTTTACTTACCACACTCAAGCGACAATGTCAAACCAAAGAAGACGATCGCTTGAGACTTTCCATACAACACGACGGTTTGAAATCCCCTGTTTGGATCGAGTTTAGCAGCCCTGCAGAATTGACCTCTTCCAAAGTTATGGACAAGATTCATCACGTACAACAATCCAATGACCAGTTTGACATCACCGATGGAAAAGCCACATTGGACATGACCCACGTCTCTCCTCCTCAAGGGACTGGACGCAAAAAGATGTTATTGGTGGACGAGCTTCGCAGCACCAAAACAAGTCTCGTCCGAATTCACAACCCTCAAGACCAGATGTGTTTAACCCGTGCCATCGTGGTGGGACGAACCTATGCCAACAAGAACGACACGGTAGAATGGAAAAGAACCTGGAAAACTATTCGACAATCCGACTGAGCCAAACAACGAAACGAAGCAGAACTCCTGTTACAACAAGCCGGCTTGCCCAAAGACAATCCCTGTGGGATTCCTGAGATGCAAAAATTGCAAGATGCCCTAGCTCCACGATACACCTTGAAAGTGCACCCTCAAGAAGTGCGCGGACCTCTGTTGTTTCGAGGCCAAGACTTTAAAGATGGAAAATACATTCACCTCTATCATCACGGTGACCATTTCGATACCATTACCAGTATTACCGCATTCCTGGGATACGGTTATTACTGTGAGAAATGTGACTTTGGTTATAATAATCGAGAGCAACACAAACATTGCGGATCGAAATGCTCAGGATGTTTGGCCTCTCCACCATGTCTGAGCAAACGACAAGAACCAGTGCATTGTTCAACTTGTCTGCGCACGTTTGTCAGTCCTACCTGTTACCAACAACATTTGCAAACACAAGGTTAACAGCAGAAATGCCCTTGACAACTATTGAGATTGTGCCCTACCTGTGGACAAGGCCTGTATACCAATACTGTCAAGGCACACGTATGTCGAGGAAAGAAAAAATGTCACATTTGTCACCACATCGTGGACTTGGAACACCAATGCTACGTGCAAAAATACCAACCCCAACCAGAGAAAGAGGATGGTCACAAGAAGAAGAAAGGCAATTTCATCTTTTTCGATTTCGAATGCATGCAAGACAACCGGCATTCGCATTCCTAATTTCTGCGTGGTTCATCGAGCGTGCGAGAAGTGTATTCAAGAACCTATCTTCAGTCATTGCCCTCACTGCAGCAAAATTCCTGGAGGGCGTGAAAAAATATTTCGAGGGTCGAACACGCTAGCCGATTTTGCCAAATGGGTCTTAGACCCCATCGACAAGACGTGGAGCCAAGAGGACATCGAACGTTACGGAGATTGTCATCGTCATGCCACAGTAATGGCTCACAATTTCTCCGGATACGATGGACAGTTTCTTCTCAGATACTATACGGAACATGGCACCGAGCGCTCTAAAGTCACTTTGAACGGAGCCAAAATCATTTTCATGCAAGTGGGACAAGCACAGTTTAAAGATTCGATGAGCTATTTGGCCATGCCTTTGAGTCGAATGCCTAAAACGTTTGGAATGACAGAAATGGCTAAAGGGTACTTTCCACACTTTTTCAATACGGAGACCAATCAACACGCCGTTCTACCCCATTTGCCTGAGGCTCACTATTACGACCCCGACAACATGCGTACCGAACAACGAGAAGCTTTCTACGCTTGGTACCAGGCTCACGCCTCGGACCCTTTCGACTTTCAGGAAGAAATGCTAAAGTATTGTCGTTCCGACGTGGATATTTTACGGCTATGCTGTGGAAAATTTCGAGAATTGTTCATGGAACACGGAGGGGTCGATCCTTTGAAAGAAGCTTGCACCATTGCCAAAGCGTGTTCCTTAATGTACCGGCAACGATTCATGCCTGAAAACACAGTTGCTGTCATCAGTCCTCAAACGACCAACTATGTCAAACGTCAATACTCGGTCAAAGCCCTACGCTGGTTACATTACTTGTGCGACAAGGAAGACAAATGGATTCAGCATGCCCGCAACGGAGGAGGCGAAAAGACCATCGGAACGCATTCGGTGGATGGTTGGGACTTAGAAAACCCCAAGATCGTGTACGAGTTTAACGGTTGCTTATTTCACGGATGTCCCGTCTGCTACCCTGACCGCGGCACTAAAAATCAGTTTTTACAACGAACCATGGAAGACTTGTACCAGGCCACTTGTCAGCGACGCCTAAAGTTAGAACAGGAAGGATACCAAGTGGTGGAAATGTGGGAACACGAATACGATCACCGTTTAAAAATCGATCCCGAGTTTAAACTTGTCGTGGAAAGTTACCAGTTCATGGACCCCCTGAACCCGAGGGATAGTTTGTACGGAGGAAGGACCAATGCCACCTGTTTGCTGTACCAAGCCGACGAAGAGAAAGGAGAAGAAATCAAATACTTGGACGTGTGTTCGCTGTATCCCTACGTATGCAAATATTGTCGCTTTCCTGCAGGGCACCCACAATTGTTGACGGAACACATCGACCTGAAAAACATTCGACAATACGAAGGCTTGATCAAGTGCAAAGTTTTGCCTCCCACGAACCTATACCATCCCGTGTTACCTCACCACTGTCAAGGCAAACTGATGTTTCCTTTGTGCCATACTTGTGCCGAAACGTGCAACCAAGATCAGCCTTGTCAGCACACCCAGGAAGAACGGGCCTTGACGGGGACTTGGGTCAGCGTAGAATTGTTCAAAGCTCTGGACATGGGATACCAACTGTTAGAAGTGTACGAAATTTGCCACTTTCCCAAGACACAACAATATTACAAGGGTGACCCCACTCAGAAAGGCATTTTCGGAGACTACGTGGATGCCTTTTTGAAACTGAAGCAAGAAGCCACTGGCTATCCGTCCTGGTGTCACACTCCCGAAGACCAAAAGACATTCAAAGAGAAATACCGGGCACAAGAAGGCATCACTTTAGACCACATCGAGAAAAACGAAAGCAGGCAATCGTTTGCCAAAGTGATGTTAAATTGCTTGTGGGGAAAAATGGCACAACGACCGTGTTTACCCAAGACGGAATATTTGACTCAACCTTCTCGCTACTTCCAGATGATTCACGACAAAACCAAATTCATGAAACACGTGGACGTCGTTCGAGAGAATTTCATCTTGGTGAATTACGAAGAAGAACTGGACTTTGTACAAGACGACCTCTTTGGAAATGTCATCATTGCGGCTTACGTGACAGCTCATGCTCGCTTAAAATTGTACGTAGCTTTAGAACTGTTAGGGGAACGCGTCCTGTACTTTGACACGGACAGTTGCATTTACATCCATCACCCGAGTCAACAGCACCCTGACATCGAAGGAGACCGTTTAGGAGCCTGGACAGACGAGCACCCCGACGACAAGATTCTAAGTTTCGTCAGTGGTGGTCCAAAAAATTACGGCTACGAATACCGGGACAAACAAGAAGTGCACACGAAGTGTAAAGTGAAAGGATTGACTCTGAATTATCGTACCAGCCGAGTGGTGAACTTTGGCGTATTGAAAGAAGCCTTGCAGTCTAGAGAAGATGAACACTTTAAAGTGACCACCTATCAGCCCAACAAAATTGTACGTTTACCCACCCACCACATCGTCAGTCGACCCTTGGAAAAAGTCTACCAAATCGTCTACCAGAAGAGAGTGCGACTTCCCAATTATTTTACCTTACCGTATGGACATGTCGGTATAAAACATTGGCTGTAAGAGGATAGCCACCAGAAGGATGACTTCACTACAGCAAGAATCCAGTGAGAGCTCCAAGTTCAAGCCCTACCATTTTCCGGTCTTCTTACCTGACTATTGTGATTGTGCCCGTCGATTGGACACGTCTCAAGCATGGCCTACGGATAGGGAAGGATTACCTTCTTCGCTTGTTTTAGCTAGAACAGGATTTGTCTACTTGGGACCTGAGTCTGGATTGGGATATGAAGTACAGTGTTTCGCTTGCGAACTGAAGTTACGAATGGATCTATGTATCTATAAAACTGAGCTATTCTGGAACATACTCAATGGTCTCCGCACTGCCCTTACCTTTCTATGGCCTTTCCACCCTTTACACTACGGTACAATTATGACGGTACCTTACAGACGGTACCTTCCAAAACAAGACATAAAAAAGGAACGATGTACAAGCTTGAGACTGCATTGCGACTAGTATAAAAAGGGGGCTATGGTCAAGATCGATAGTTCATTGTGACTACCAAGACCAAGTGAACAAGATGAATACTTTCAGAGAAACACTAAACAAGTTCAGACAGGTACAATTCAAGTTTGGAGCCTCTGAAGTGGAATGTGATTGTGAGCCTTGCGATGGAAACGATGCTGTACGCTGTGACCTTAGCGATGCCGTAAAGCATCGTGGGAACTTTGTTCTCACTACCCCTATCATGGAAAGTGATGCTGTGCGTGTCAAACCTGAGGGATACGAAAGCGATGCCGCTCGTCCTCTTGGACACTTTACTGGGTTTCGTTTTAAAGGTGAATGTCCACCTTCACGTCTACCCCCCTACGGATGTCATCCAGCCCTGAGCAAACTTCTGTCCATGTCACCCTGCCCTCATCGAAACGAACCTGTGAAAGACGAATATTCGTTCCCTGTACGTTTGTCGGAATACTGCGACTTTGAAAATCGTCTTCAATCGTTCAAAGGAAAATGGCCTAAGTATCTGGGAGGACCGACCCCCGAAGAATTAGCCAGAGCCGGATTTTTCTACTTGGGCGAAGGGGATAAAGTCAAGTGCTTCAGTTGCGGTGTGTCACTTCACCACTGGGAACCGCAAGATTCGGCCTACGTTGAACATGCTCGATGGTCACCGAATTGTCATTACTTACCCTTAGTGGGACCGAGACATTGAAGTAACTTACCATGTCGTTGAAGATGAAACCAGATTGGTTAGGAATCAAATGTTGGACATCACCGAGACCAGTATTTAAACTCCATTTCAAAAACGATATTGAATCATTACCTAAAGAACTGCAAGAGAAGATTTACAAGGAAGTTTGGCAGGGACTTGATAGAGTGAAATCTCAATGGGTAACTGTAGAACTTTTGTGCCGAGAAATTCACAAGAGGAAAGTGAAAAAAGTCAACCAATGTGTTAGATTTCTCTGGGTCAAGTGTGCATTCATCCTATTATATCACTCTAGACCGTTTACATCAAAAGAGTTCAATGAGATTCTTGGACGTTATCCTGAATGGCAGTGGTCAGAAATTACTCACTATGTGGATTACTTTTACTCTAAGAGAAGATTGTGAATTGTACGGACTGACCTATTCATGGATACTTTACAAGAGAACATTCGTGCTTTGCCTGTGGAGTTGAGAGAACGCATTTACCGAGAGCTGGTCAAAATACAAGTCAAACGTAAAGAACAGTTGCATCCGTTACGTCACCGGTGTTTGAACCACTGGTACCTGAATGCTATACAAGGACTGATTCAGTTGAAAGTGTTCCATTGGACAGACATTGATCAACGACCCCCTAGTTTTAGAAAGGATTGGTTTGCTATTGATGATTCTATCTACTACATTGTAAACTTACTGCATCGAATTCCAGAGGAAGAGTTAACGAATTATCAACATCTTTTACACAATGTCAACTTTGTGAAAGAGGAAACTTCTGAACGAATTGTAATGTGTAAATTAGTGATTAAACGATTTAAATTCGACACTGAAGTAAAACCATGTCTGTGCAAACGGTACATTTCTTGTGTCAGAAAGAGGATTTAGTATGACCTATTCATGGATACTTTACAAGAGAACATTTTGGGCTTGCCTGTGGAGTTGAGAAAACGCATTTACCGAGAGCTGGTCAAAATACAAGTCAAACGTAAAGAACAGCTGCATCCGTTACGTCACCAGTGTTTGAACCACTGGTACCTGAATGGTATAAAAGAACTGATTCGTCAGAAATTGTTTCAGTGGTCAGACCTTGTTCAATACTTCCAGGGCCCCGATGATCCAAGTGTTGATCGTTTTGGTTACTTCGAGATTCACCTAGTGCAATGCATTGAGGAAGACGAGTTAAAGGATTACAAAGGTCTATTACGTGGAATCTACTTAGCGGAAGAGGAAACTTCTAAACAAACTCTGACGTTTCGGTTACAGTATGCAAGATTTGGATTCCCCACTGGAGAACGAAGATCTCTGGCTAGAAAGTACGTGTATTGTTTCCGAAACAAAGAGACTATAAAAACAGGCTGCCATACCATGACTTATGTCACATATGATTGAACAGATTCCGTGGAAGGAACTAAATGACCATATTCAAACCGTGGATCATTACCATCAATTATTACAAGAACTGTATCCGTTCAATTTGGGTCGACAAGTGGTGTGTGTTTTCTAGGATTTCGTTTACCAGCCGATTCCTTGTGGACTCTTTACGATCAGTACTTACCACCCCAATGGCCTTAAATGGTCATGAAAGACTCCTTTTGCTCAAAGCCTTACGTTTTCTTCTGGATACTTCTCGACCTCTACGGGAAAAAAAGATTCGTCAACTTTTTGCTACCCAAGACGTGTATGACGATGTGTGTGTAACTTGTGACTTACACCCCCATTGGACAGATGTCCATGCCTGGAAAGAATGGGATTTTGAGGCTTGGACCCAAGAAGTGGCCCAGTATGCACGAGAGTTGTTCAAGGAAAAAAGTCACTTTTCAGCCAGTGTTAGTGACGGTGCCAGAAGAACCCGTCACTCAGGACAGGACTGTCGTGGACATGCCTGAAAGACCCTTTCGGGAGGACACTTGTATGACCTTACCCCCTATAGAACTGGTCAGAACCTTACCCAAAACATGCTGTACATGATTGTTTATTCCGCGTTGATGGTTATCATATCCCTTTTATCGTTGTACTTAAGCCTTTGGCTTTTATGTATTTTTGTCTTTCGTATTCATGTTTAAAACATTCAATAAACGTGTTCTGAAAAAGTATATAAACTCTTGTCTTGTCTGTTTTCGTGTCACAAGTGACATTCCTGACACTATGGCTACCTCTGCTGTCTCTGCTCCCTCTTCCTCCACTGTCAAAGTCATCGACGAACACTTAGATCGTGCCAGTTGGAAGGCTTTGTATCTTCGCCATCCCTTTAACATGCTCATTGCTGGACCTAGCGGTTCAGGCAAAACCGAATTCGTCAAACGTTTGATCGAACATAAACATCATTTGATCGATCGACCACCTCAACGCATCGTGTGGTGTTACAAAGAGTGGCAATCGGCGTACAGTCTCTTGCGAGAAAGTCAAGGCGATTCCATCGTGTTTGTGGAAGGCATTCCTAAAGAAGACGACGGCATCGTCTCTGACTCCCGTCAAACCCATTTGGTCATTTTCGACGACATGTTAGGAGAAGACGAAGAAGAAATTAAACTGTGGTTCACGCGCAAAGGGCATCACCGTAATGCCAGTGTCGTTTACATCACTCAAAATTTGTTTCAACAAAGTAAAGCCCATCGCACCATCAGTCTCAATGCGCATTACGTGGTCTTGTTTAAAAGCCCTCGAGATAAATCGCAAGTGCAAGTCTTAGCCAAACAGTTAGGAACGCCTTGGCTGACTCAGGCGTACGACGATGCCACTCAAACTCCACACGCTTATTTACTCGTCGATTTGAAACCTACGAACCCCGAGGATTTGCGATTTCGTACACACTTGTTTCACCACTGGGGCCAAGACGGAGGGCCTGTCCGGTACACATCTCCGTCCTCGACTTAATTTCACTCCACAAAAAAATCTATTAAAACCTCAGACCCTTTTCGTCTGTCTCACACAGTTTGAACATGACGTCCCTTCAATCACATCTCCCTGTCAAATTGATTCGTGCCTTGTATGGCATCAGTCGAGAAAAAAATCCACAAATACGAGCTCGTGTCTTAGAAGCTAGTCTCAAAGAAGTCTTACGATGGTTCACGGTGACGGCACGTCAATTACTGCAAGGGATCATTCAGATTCCTCATCAAACCAAACGCTTTTTTGATCGAAACAAAGTCGCTTTCACCCAACTGGCCCATCCTAGCATCGACACTCAAACCAAAAAACAAATCATTTTGAAACCTGGAGGGAGCGGTACTATAGGAAGGGTCATCATTCGCTCTCTCTTAAGATGGGATCCTAATGCCCCCAAAATTCTCCCCAAGAAAAAAGTCAAACGAAGCTCCAAGAAGAAGAAAAAGACCAGGTCCCCAAGGAGACCCGTGTCTCCAAGAACTTCTTCAGTGGCGGGACCCTCCTCTTACCAGACACCACCCCGGAAAAAGAAAAGAAGCCCCCAGAAAAAGAAGCAGAGAAAAAGTCTCCAGAAAAAGAAAAGGCCACAAAAAAACTAGTCGCAAGAGAGGCACTTCGGCCAGGACGCAACGTTACACTCGCAAGCCACGACCTGCCACGGCGGTGACCGCGTCTCCGGTAACCTCAGGTTCATTCACTTCTCCGTTGATGTCACAAAGAACTGAAGAGTACTTGGAGACGTTGATCACACCAAGAACTTCTCCGTTGATGACCCCAAGAACTTCTCCAGTGGCAGGACCCTCCAATTTAGTGGCAGTGGCCGCTGCTCACAAAGTACCTGCTCCAAAAATCAAAGTTAAGAAAGATCGGGCATGTTACAAAGTTTACTGGATTTGTCCAAGCAAGAACTGGCTCGATTTAGTCCGTTGCGTACCCTGCACGACGTGTCATGCCTGTCCTGAAGTTGATACGTCGTAAAGACAATCAGTGGCGACGCTTTCCAGTATAAAAAAAGTGTGTGACCAAGTAGGGTATCAGAGTTTTGGTGCTCCTGAAAATGTCACCCTCCAGAAAACATCCCTCTTCTAAACAACCGCAAGGAAAGAAAAGGAAAGGACTGCCTCCACGTTAATTCAAACATGGGGACATGTTATCTGTCCTCTCCAAAGCTTCTCCACCTCTACGAAAAAAATTCATTCAATCAGCCTCCAAGGAGGTCATCGATACCGTGTGCGAATGTTGTTTGAACGTCTTGAAAGGCACGATCTCTTTGTCCAAACACCAGACACAATGCTTAGGTAAACATCGTCACGTTCTTCGCCAAATGGTTCAAAAGAAAATTCCCATCGGACAAAAGAAGAAGATGTTGGTCCAACGTGGAGGAATTTTGCCCCTCTTGTTAGGCCCCTTACTGAAAGGAGTCTTGGGAACCATGTTGGAAGGACTGATGGGAGCAAGATAAAAAGGCCCTCTGGAGTCCCAAGATCTCAGAATCGACCCCTGACATCCCATGGAAGGACGAAAACTAGCTTTAGTACCTTACAAACGATGGATGGAATACCATCGTTGGCAAGAACAACGTACCCCGCATTTACCTCCCAATCCCAATCTGAGCGAGATGTCCCAGTTACAACACGAATTGCAGTCCTTGATGGATCGCCAAGATTTGTCCGAAACAGAAAAATCGCAAAAGTACGGTCAACTCTTGCAACGACTGCAACTCTTTCACCAGAAAGCCTCAGACGAAACAGCTCTTCCCACTCTGAAAGATTTTAAGACCTTGATGAAAAGTCCAGCACCATCACCACCACCACCACCACCACTACCATCCCCAGGGGTCACCAGAGGCACTACCCCACGAAGACCTGAGGATGAAGAGATACGAGAAGTGTTTCAAACACCGTCAGCAGCTGCCATGTCTAGTAAGATTGCTGCGTCCTTGTTGACCCCGTCCCCCACACCCCAACGAGAAGAAATGAAAGCTTGGGTTAAAAAGATGATGTCCACTCCTCCTTCGACAGAAGTGAAAAAGAAAGAAGGGAAACCAGAAGTGAAAAAAGAAAAGAAGACCAAAGCCATTCCATTGCCACCTCCACCACCACCACTACCTTCGACTTCTACTCCCGTAGCCCATCGGACACGTAAATCCGTTTCCAAAAAACCCTTTCGTCCCACCCAAAGTAGCATCCTCGAAGAGTGGGTGCCTTATTAAGAAACCAAAAAAATGGAGGTGTTAGCCAGCATTTACTACGATCCCTCCCATCCTGCAGGTTACGCAGGAGTTCAAAAATTGTATCGTGCTGCCAAAACTCGACTAAAAAGTCTCCGTTTACCTCAAGTGCAACGATGGTTACAAGAACAAGCTACCTACACTTTACACAAACCCATTCGACGCAAGTTTGCCAGAAGTCGCACCCGAGTGGAAGGCATCGATCATCAATGGCAAGCCGATGTAGCCGATGTCTTTCATTTGGCCAGCTACAATCGCGGCTACAAATATTTGTTTTGTGTCATCGACGTCTTTTCCAAATTTGCCTGGGTCGTGCCCTTGACTTCCAAATCGAGCAGCGAGTTAGTGCGAGCCCTGCAACGGGTGTTGAAACAAAGCGGTCGTCACCCTCTTCGATGGCAAACGGACAAAATCACCGAATTTCTGAACCAAGCTTTCCAAAAAGAATTAAAGAAACGTGACTTTCATTTTTTTACCACCGAGAATCCCGAAACCAAAGCCAGCATCGTGGAACGTTTTCAACGTACTTTGAAAGAACGCATGTGGAAATATTTTACGCATCATCACACTCTGAAGTACATCGACATCTCACCGCACCTGATGCAAGCGTACAACCAATCTTACCATCGAAGCATTGGACGTGCCCCGCAAGAAGTGACTCCCGACAACGAAGTGTTGGTGTTTGAGCGCCTGTTTGGTACGTCCCCGACGAGGGCTGTCCCCAAGAAAAGTGGAGTGTTGGACGTAGAAGATTGCGTGCGCATTGGCAAAACCAAACGCACTTTCGACAAAAGTTACTTACCTAACTGGACGACCGAATTGTTTCGTGTCACTGGACGAGTGCATGGCCGTCATCCTGCCGTCTATAAATTAGAAGATATGAACGGAGAAGTGCTCAAAGGAACGTTTTATTTGCCCGAGTTACAACGTGTCACCAAAAAAGAAGACGACGTGTACGACATCGAAAGCATTCTCGAACGCAGAACCCGTAAAGTGGGCAAACGACGTGTCAAAGAAGTCAAAGTACGTTGGAAAGTATATCCACCCAGTTTTGATTCTTGGATCGACGCTTCGCAAGTCATCGACTATAAAAAGAAGTGACCATCATGCCCTTTCACACAGACGCAGTTACGTCGACCACTCCTTCACCCAGTTCTTCTCTGCAAGATTTACAGAAACAACCCTTGTGGGTGTGGTGTGGAGAACGTGTGCCTAAAACGCAAATCGTCTTTTTCTGCCAAATCTTCGTGGTGTATTGTGTCATCGGGGCAGCCATTGCCAATTTGAGTTTGCAACAAGGAGACAAACAATTGTGGACCATTTTATTGAGCAGTTGCATCGGTTACCTGCTTCCCAATCCCTCCCTGAAATTCTCTTCGAACGGGAACAACGGGACCCTTGTGTCCAGTACCAGTGTCAGTCACCTCTCCAACAATAATAACAACCCCATTTTGGGCGGAGAAACTCCTCTGACGTCCAGTAACCCCTCGGACAGAGACAGAACTCTGGAATTATGAGTCATCAAAACCAATTTTACTTAACCTTACCCAGTGACAGTTCCATGGAGGTGTTTCCCCACAACACGTTGTGCTGTTACACGGGCAAATTACCTCAGGCCATCCCATTAGATCACGAAGCCCATTGGGAAGTTGCTTTAGTGGAAATGATTCACCCGACCCAAGTCCTCAATGTCCTTCCCAATCAAAATTTTTTTGAGGTGGAAGTTTATGACGAACAAATGCAACTGTACTTGGATACCCATGGCAAATATCACATGAAAAAAAACCCTATCGGAAAAAATCAAAAGTGGACTACCTATCTCTTGTCCGTTCCCCATGGCTATTATTTTAGTGGTCAACATTTGGTGAGCACCATAGTCTCCAGGTTTAATGCCGTGTTTGGGAAAGCTTTGGAGAGTGTCAAAAAAAGTATCACCCTGGAGTACCATAAAGTAGCTCGTCGCTTCCTGATGAAATTTCCTGAGGGGGGTAAGATCATGTCTTTCTTATTTTGTCCTGAATTGTTTGCCATGTTGGGCAGGGACATGGAGATGAGAAAGATAGTAGAACAAGAAAAAGACGAATTAGTAGTCACTTCTGACAGCGATACTTTTGCCAAGTATTTTCGTACCCCGGTAGAACTGAACCAAGGACTGAATTTGATGTTTGTGTACTCCGATGTGGTGGAGTATAACGTGGTGGGACACACCTCCGTGCCGTTACTGCGTGTCATTCCTTTCAAAGTGGATTCTGCCACGGCCGCTGACGAGGAAGGTGGAAACACTTATCACGTCCACCGCGAATTTGTACATCCTCACTATTTGCCTGTCAGCAAGTCGTATTTGGACACGGTCAACATTGCTATAAAAGGAGATCTGGGACAAAATATTTCATTCACCAAAGGGAAAGTCACGGTGAAACTCCATTTTCGAAAACGGTTCTCTCACGACTCGTAAGTCATGTGTCCAGTGTACCGAGGGGTTGCTCGACACGGTTTAGGAGATATGCTAAAATCGGCCTTTCGTTCGGTGGCTCCGGTGTTGAAACCGATGGTGACACGCGGATTGCACGCCTTGAAAGATGCGGCACTGACATGCAGTAAAGAATTTCTCCAAATTGTCATCATCGACAAACAAAACCCCAAAGAAGCTTTCTTGAGGGCAGGCAAAAATGTCTTGTTGCAAACAGGTAAAGACCTTTTAGGCCGACGAGAAACTCCTATAAATGCCCTGTACGCTACCGAGTCAGGCATTCAGCAAGGACAAGGCAGAAAGAGACGACGAAGAAAACACCCTTTCACCAGACTTCACACTTCTAAAGCTAGAAAGGCAAAGAAAAGAATAACCGTTCGAGACCTAGACGTTTTCGATTATTGAGACACAGAAAAATGATGCACCGAGAATCTTGCGCTTGTTCCAAGTCGGAACTGGAACTGTTTGCCATGCCCCCCACGATGATGACGATGCAAGAATCCTAGTGGGTGGAATTTCACCCCGTCTCCTCTTTGACGGATTCCGTTCCCATCGAGTTTGAAATCAAAGGACAACCCGAAGATTACAACGATCTGAATAGCAGTTACCTGTATTTGAAAGTGAAAGTGATCGAACCACCCAACGCTAACATAGACAATGATGATGTAGTAGCTCCCGTCAATAATTTCATGCATTCCTTGTTTAGTGAAGTGGACTTGTACTTGAATAACAAACTGGTCAGCAGCAGCATGGATACTTACCCTTACCGAGCGTACCTGGAACATTTCTTGACGTACGGAAAAGAAGGCAAGAACACTCATCTGGATGCTTGCGTGGTATGGAAACCTGACAAAGCGACTAAGTTCAACAGCATTACAGTTGCTGGGGATGCTCAAAATACAACGGGATTTGTAGAACGACGAACGAAAATTCATCTAAGTCGTAGTTTAGAACTGATGGATCGCTTGCATCTAGACATGTGGTTACAAGAAAAGTAGTTGCTGAACGGGGTGGATATCCGCTTGAGACTGAATCGCAGCAGTGCCGCTTTCCATTTGATGGCTGCTGATGGTTCCACTTACAAAACCATCATCCAAGAAGCCAGACTCTACGTGCGTCGTGTGGAAGTGTTGCCTAAAGTGGGAAACGACATCAGTCAGACGTTGAGCAGAACGACTGCCAAGTATCCGATACGAAGAGTGGAAGTGAAAACGTTCACCATTCCTGCTGGACAGCGATCCATGATCGAAGATCATCTGTTCCAAGGACAATTACCCAAACGTTTGATCGTTGGTATCGTCAAGAATTCCGCCTTCAACGGACTTTACCAGGAAAATCATTTTGAGTTTCATCATTACAATGTGTCCAAGATTGAAGTCAGTCGCGATGGCAAGACCTTGTGTACCCGACCCTTTGAGTCTAAGTTTGGTGACAGGAATTATTTTGAGATCGTACTTGTCCCTGTACGAAGCCACCGGACAGTTAGGAACCAACACCAGTCACGGTATTACGTACGAGGATTATGTAGGAGGCTACTCTTTGTGGGCTTTCGATTTCACTCCAGACCAAGGCAGCGACGAGGGACATTTCCACCCTATAAAATCCGACCAGATTCGTGTGGAACTTCAGTTTACTAATCCTCTACCTAACACAGTGAACGTCATCCTGTATGCAGAATTCGACAATACCATAGAAATCAACAGTTTGAGAGAAGTCATTCTAGATTATTAGAAGTCATGGAAGACTGTTATCCCTCTTTACCTACTGGAAAAACTTTGGAGATGGAATGTGAGGAGACCGTGGAAGACGAAGAAGAAGAAGAAGAAAAAGAATCCCAAGACGAAGAAGTTATCATGATGAAGTCAAGCTGGCCAGAACAAGAAGCCCATTTAGTCTCCTGTTTTGCTACATTCCTGGCAGATATAATGAAAGAAGTGATCAAGGAAGAGTGCTATGGATGTCACAACGATCATCCCAGTCAAATTCAACACGACAAATGCCTGATGTTGAGTCAAGAAGAAAAATTGGACGAATATCTGGACAAAGCTTGGGGTCACATAGAGATAAAATTCGTGTTGAACGAGTGGTATAAAGGTTTGGATAAACATTCTTCTCCTCCACTAACGTCTCTGGAGTGCCGTTGCATCGAATCTCTCTTTGACCAGAGTAAGAAGTCGGATCTAAACGCCTTTTACTTGTCAGACATTTTCAAGCAAAAGGTCAGGATCGAATTGATGACTTATCATTACCTGTGAAGAAGAAGAAAAAAACCCCACACAAATCAATGGATACCTGGGAACTTTTTTATCTTTTGAACCACAGTTCGTACACGGCTTCTTGGAATCCTGTCGTCTGTGCTAAAGATGAACTCCCTCATCGCAAACCTCAAGACCATCAAGCTTATGTGATCAACACGGACGACAGTCATCTCCCAGGAAACCACTGGGTAGCCGTCTACTTTCCTCAAGAAGGCTGTGAGGAATATTTTGATTCGTATGGATTGCCTCCTTTGGAAGACGATATCATTGACTTTATGAGAAGAAATGCTCAGACCACCCGATTCAATAATGTGAAATTACAAGGCACAGATTCCTTGGTGTGTGGACAATATTGTGTGTATTTTCTGCATCATCGCAGCCTGGGTTATTCCTTAGAACATTTAGTGACTCATTTTTGATCCTCGTTCTTCTTCTAGAAACGATGTGAAAGTAGATCGATGGTTTTGTGACCATTATGCTTATCTTTTGTCTCAAGCTAGGAAACGTAGTGTCCATCAATGGCCTAATGACTTCCAACAGTGGAAATCAAAATTTCATTCACAACGTTGTCAGCCTTGTCCAAAATAATGTGTTAGTTGAAAAAATGTTTGTGATTTAAAAAATGTGTGATGTTATATTGTTGGATTATTGTTAAAAAATGTTACAGTTGTTTGTTAGTGTTAAGTGATTATGAATAAAAAATGTTGTGTTTTGAAGAAAAAAATGCCTTTGTGGTTTGTTTGGCTATAGGAATCTTGATTCATGCTCTTTGACTTCTTACTATCTCTCTCATGACACTCATTGAACGGTCCGACTCGAAAACCGTGTGGGGATGTTTTCCTTCACGTCCTCTCTTTGACTTTAAAAACCGGGGTAGTTTCCAGTCTAACCATCCATTACCGACTCATCCTCCTACGAAGATGTGCTCCAAACTAGCTAAGCTAAACGAAGCCTACGTGAATTTGCATAGGGTCAGACACAGTCTGATACCGAAGCCTGAAGAGACAGAGAATGTGAGAATGTTAAAAGTCACTGAAGACCTGATAGAAGAGCTCTTGAGAGAAGAAGTGAACAGGGAGAAAGAAGAATGGACAGAGAAGTACAGACTTCAGAACCAGCAGAGAGAGCAGCAACAGCAGCAACAACAGAAACCTGAACCTGACAGAGGCTTTGTCGAGTGTCGTATCGACACCAAAGAGTTCTTCTTCTCTTTCTGAAGAAGCAGACCTATCGTCAGAAAGTCTATCGTCAGAGGACGTCGCATTCTTAGAAACTAAAAGATTGCCCTGCTTCAACTTTGCACACAAAAAAACAGCCCTTTTCAGGGCTACCCAATACTCTAGAAACGAAATAACAATCGATTGCCTATAATAAGTTACAAAAATAGAAAGTGCGTTTATAAGCACATGAAATGTTTATCTTGCTTAGAAAGTGCGTGTGTGTGTGTGTGTGTGTGTGTGTGTGTGTGTGTGTGTGTGTGTGTGTGTGTGTGATTGTAAGCGCTCACGTACGTTTGTGTGGAAAGTAGGTTGTGATAATGTTTTTTGTTGTTTGAAGTGTGGGAATAGTAAATTTGGGTTTCATTTAACTACTTTACATATGTGGATAGTATATTATTTGTTTAATAAATTTTTTTAAGAATAGTGATGGGTAGTATAAAAAAGTGAGTGAGTGTTTCTTTTAGGTCCACGCATTGTTTGGTCATGATCTAGGTAATATAAATTTTGGTTTAGGGGATGTTTTCCATCACGTCCGCGCTTTTAGTATAAATTGAAAACTAATCGTCAGTTGGGCTACCCATCGTCGACCTGTTAACAGCAAGACAATGAATACAAGGATTGTGAAACTGCTAGAACTCCAGATGCACCTGGAATATGCCAGGCGCATAGTAAATGAACTGGCTGCGGAGGCCATAGTAGAAGAGGAAAGAATAAAGAAGGAAGAGGAGGAGAGAAGACAGAGGGAAGAGGAGGAAAAGAAAATAGGAGAGAGGATGGCTTACAAGATACCAGAGACAGAGGATTGGGATGCTGAAGCCAATCATCCTCCCTCTGCGCTCTCAAGAAAAAAGTAAAAGGAGACTGGGGAAGAAGATGTGTGTGTGGTGCCAGACCTGGAAGGTGCCATCATTAACCAGGTGTCACTGGAGTTCAAAAACAAACAGCCCTTTTCAGGGCTACCCAAATATTTAGAAAAGAAATAGTAATCGATTTGCCAATGTGTGTATGTAGAGTAGTGTTTATATAAACACTGACTCTTTTTTCCTTGTGTGTGTGTGTGTGTGTGTGTGTGTGTAAGAGCTCACGTACGTTTGTGTGGATAGTAGATTATTGGGTTTCGTTATAATGCTTTGCGTGTGTGGATAGTAGATTTGGGGTTTGTTAATTGCTGCTTCACTTATGTGGATAGTATATTATATGAAATGAGAAAAGTAGGGGATGTTTTCCTTCACGTCCGCGCGTTTTAAGTGATAATCTAGGTAATATCAATTTTGTTTTAGGGGGATATTTTCCTTCACGTCCGTACTTTAACTATAAGAACCCAAAAAGTTCGTCGTTCGCACCATTCTGCAAAGAATAAAAAAGAAGATGGCTTCGAACCAGCTTGATAAAATGAAAACATTGCAAGACGTCCTGGACAATTTGGGTATGATGGAGTAAATGTTAGTTAACTTAAACGAGGATCACTATTCTTATAGCCCCCATCGAGTGAAGATGGAGATTAACAACTTACGAAAAGTAAAGGAAATTATCAGTGATCTGTTGAAAGAAATAAAAGAGGAGAAGGATGATGAAGAGGAAAGGATAAGGATGAGAGCATGGAACGAAAAAATTGAAAAAGAAGAAGAAAATGAGAAGAGGAAGAAAGAAGAGGAGGAGGAGAAGAAAGAAGAAAAAAAGAAGGAAGAAAAGAAAGAAAAGAAGAGAAAAAGTGTAGGACAGAAAATAAGAAGCTGGTGGAGAAATAGAAGAAATTAGAAGAAGAAAACCAAAGGCCCTTTTCAGGGCCACTCACGTCTCTCGAAAAGAGATAGACTTTCAATTGCCTACCCCCCCCCTTTTTTTTTGTTACAAAAAAAATAGAGACCCCTCCCTGTTTCAATTTTCGCCTGTTCCCTTTCCATAGACCCATCAGGTCGGGACCGTATTAAAATAGGGTCCCGACCCTGTTTCAATTTCCCTTATCGCTCAACAGACCCAAGATTTTTTTTTTCCATGTTCCATTTCCCTTGAGGCTAGAGTGACCCATGACTTTTTCCCCATGTTCAATTCCCCTTGAGGCTAGTGTGTCCCATGACTTTTTCCCCATGTTAAATTTCCCTTGAGGCTAGAGTGTCCCAGGGGTGTTTTTAATGCTAAGTCCCATTGAGGCTAGGGTATCCCTATTCACTACTTTTAGTCTATACTTAACGACACCTCCTAAAGATTGCGAAGGGTTAATCGTAAATATAGGTTGGCGCTAAAAATAACTTTGCAGTGTAACATATTGTCGAGCCTTAAGAATGACTTCATATCTATTTGTTCTACTTCTGACATGCTGGCAACGCATCTTACGGTTTGGATAAAACGTTTGACCCATTCTTTTAAAAATTAATTCAATTTCAGGCAATGCGCATCAGCTAAAATTGTCGAAAATATTGTAACAAATGGTACAATCATTGCTCTTTCAAAAAATGTATGTGTAGAGCGCGTTTTTGACCGAATAAGTGGATAAAATGCAATTTAAATATTTCTTCGTGCCATTGCTCAGTTTAAAATGCGCGCTAAAATTAAAATAATGCCAGATACGCAAGATCTGTGGTTTTTACTTAACATTAAAACCAAAACTTCAGTGCAAGATGCTATTAATTAAACACAGGATGTGGTGCAAAAACAGACCTGTTCTGATATCCCGGGTCTAAGGTTTCACTGGACAGTTTATCTGGTGAATTTTCATCGGACGATGACCAATTACAGAAAAATGAGAATAATTTTACACTGAAGATACAAATAAAAACAAACTAATGATTTTTGTAGAAAGCATACATGTGAGATTTTGACTGCAGTAATCAGGTTAATTCCTGGTGCAACTGGTGGTTTTTATACTGAACCAACACTGCCACCAACCTCTAAATTTTACATTCATTTTTGACAAGAAATAGCTGTTTAATATTTTTCTGTGACAAGGCAGCTAAAAGAATCAGTATGTGCCTTATGCATGAATAAAGTTCACTAGTACTATAACAAAATAGCATACTTTTCATCACCCCTCAACCATCTAGATTTTTAGATATTTACCTCTGTAGCAGACACACATAAATACGTAAGCCAAGTCGACAGCCCATTTGCAGCCCAAGTTACGCATTTGATCTCCAATGCAAATCTGTTACAGGCAGTCACCAACAAGCCAACCTATTTCCATGCCTAAATCAAAGTAAATCTAAACCACATTATAGATTTAGCTTATGTGTGAATTTATAAATGCTAGGCTTGTGATAATTAGGTTCATGCCTTCTACCTTAAAAATTAGGGGGGTGTCAAAATACGAAACTATCCAGTGAGACCTAAGGTTAATTTTCAAAAGCAGATTAGAGTTATCATTCCCTGCTTGCGCGGAGCTAGGCTTAGTCTGGTTACCTGCTTAGTAGTCTCCCTGTGTTGCACTCCGCATATAGCAGAGTGCAAAGCAGTGAGCACATTAAGCAGGGAACCAGACTAAGCTAGGCTCCGTTAGTCCTACAATGTAAGAGGTATCACATGTGTTGTTTATGTTTTACTGCTACGTCTTAGCGTCCAAATATCGGCTTTGTAATGTGTGTTCCTATGTTCGTTGACATAGGAACGAGTAATAAAAGTTTCAGGAATATCTCACAAACTTAGCAGCCCATATCGACACTCTTCCACATATTGTTGTGTAATTAATATACTTACTGTGTCGTTTTTATTCTAGTGAAATAAAACTGACATGGACAAATGGACGCATTTTCATGTTTTGTTGATATAAATTTGAATTTGTTGCAATGTGACAGCAGTCGAGGTATGTCAAAGTATGTTCAAGTAGGCTTTTGTTGGGGGATAAGTTTCTTGAACGAAACGAAACGTTGCTTACAGTTCCATTAGATATAATATATTTTTTATTGATTTCGTTAAAGAATAAAACATCAACTTAACCCGATTTCGGCATTCCCGGCTACCATAGCTTTCCAGTCGATGGATATGTAGACCAACACAACTTTAAAACAGGTCCATTTGCCTGTGTGAAAATTTGAATTTTTTTGAAAAAGACATCAGAGTAAGTAAAGCCTGAATAATACATTATAACTTTATTTTTCAGAAAAGCGCCGATGTGGGCTGCCAAGTGTGTGACATTCCTGAAAATGCGACTTTCGTTACGATGTCAGTTGACATCAAAACATACAACACAGCGCCGTCATTGAGACAACCTAGTTATCTCCTTCAGGTACTAGGTGTTTACTACATCCGGTAGATAATTTGCCGCTGGACAAGAAGATAACTGCTACCATCATCGGACAAATCAATCTTTGCCAAGTGTTTTGTATTTATTTACTTAGTTTTCTCCTCCACGCCGATAGGTGTCATCAATTGCGTCGGCCATTAAGATGCTGTTTAAAAAATGGCTACCTAGCATGCATACTTTATAAGTTTGACTATTTATGATAACAGATCTGTTAATCTTACACACTTATTTCAAATTACTTAATAATACATCTCATTAAGGGGCCCCGAGTGGTCTAAAGCGCTCTCCGTTACGGATCACTGCCATCTCACCTCTGTCTGCGCCTGTACGAGTCTCGGATTCAGCCAGTGTGGGTATGTGAGAAAGCTTGCCGGTAGCTTCTCGTGGGTCGGTGGTTCTTCCTCCACCATTAATACTAGCCGCCATGTATAGCCTATCGTGTGCTGATAAATGGCGTTAAACCCTAGAACAACAACAGCAACAGCATCTCATGAAACTAACACAAACAATATGATGCGAGTGTCATTTAAAAGCAGATTTATGATGCACAAATCGACATACATACATACATATATATATATATATATATATATATATATATATATATATATATATATATATATATATATATATATATATATATATATATATATAATCTGTGTGTGTGTGTGTAGAGAGAGAGTGTGTCATTTTGACTTATTGTAATAAACTGATGATTCAAAAAGTGTCACGTTTCCCTGTGTGCATCTTAAAGCAATCAATTGTTTTAAATATTTACAGTGTCATGCTGCTGAATAGATATCTCTAAAACAATATATTGACTGTGATAGATAAATCAATAATATATTACATTGTTCAATCACATGTGTTTACAGGATTTGTCTAATATCTGCATTCTACCAATATGCTTTTATCTGATTCATCCTTTCTTTCATTCATTTTTCCCTTAGTGATCATAATTTTACAGACGTATGGAAACACTGCTCAGTATACTGATTGACACAAATATTATGCACTAAAATAATTAAATAATCAAGTATGATACATTGTGGTAGTTTTTATAATAATTTGGTAGTTTGGTTTATTTGTTATAGAATGTGTATTTTACAGGAAGGGGTGATGTGGAGAAGAATCTGACAATTGGCGGCATGATTTTTTTTTTAATTACTGTGTAAACAAAGTTACATGATTTGCCTGCTAGAAGCCAATGTCTGGTCTCTCTTTATCAAATTATATTGTACGAAGGAAGGTTTTGTTTTGACAAGAACTTAGCAGGTAAAAAAAGTATTAGTGTATAAATACTATATTTAATGGGACAAATAAAACATGGTTTTAATTCATGCATTAAATAGACTTAAAAAGTTACAGGTCATATTATGACTTGTTGACCTTGTTCACCTACGTCTTTTTCATAACTCCAATAAAATTTGTCCTTTAACTTTTAATCCTACACCTTTCATAACTGGAAATCAGAATCTTGACTTTGTGTCTTACACCTCTTTCAGAACTGTGAAAATCAGAATTGTGACTTTTTGTCAAATGACTTCCTGTCCTACAATTAGTTATCTAAGTCACCTTCTCCTCTCTCCCATTCAATGCACCAAGATGTTAGTACTGCTGTAGTTTAATCCATGGGGTCATTTTAAAGTACATGTGTAAAGTGTACTCATGTCAGGTCAGCTAAAACGGCATCATTCACAGGTTCAAGGTGTTATGTGTGCTTTATATGTAAGACCAAAGCTGACTGAGGATTGTAATATCTGGAGCGTGTCAAAACTATTCGGCATTTCTCATTTTCAGATATAACGTTTTCATCATTTTGTTTTATTTTTTTAATCCAAAAGCAGTTCTTGATGTTCGTTCGATTGTTTTTATAATAAAAAAAACAATTGATCATATCTGAAATTTAATTACCTGCCGTCTCCAGCATGTATTTGGTATTCATGATACAGCCTTACTGTGGTTCAAGTCCTACTTGGTCAACAGGACACAAATTGGGTCTGCAATTGGAATACACTCCAGCCCAGTTGATCTATGTTGTGGTGTTCCACAGGGGTCTGTTTTTGGACCTGTTCTCTTCATTCTTTACACTCAGCCGCTCTCACGTGTCATAGGTCATCATCCAGTGTCTTACCAATTGTACGCTGATGACACCCAAATATACAAATTTAGCCACCCAACTGAAGTTGATGATACCATCCAGGGTGTAGAGAGGTGCATTTGTGATATGAAATCATGGATGACATGTAACAAACTGCAGATGAATGATGATAAAACTGAGGCCATTCTGATCACAACACAAAGACTTTCTCATTCACATCCTTTACATCAAACAATAAATATCAGCAACACCAACATCAAATTCACACAATCAGTACGAAACCCAGGTGTTACACTGGACAGTACTCTCACATTGCACCAACATGTCATGAACATATGTAAGGCTGCATATCTTGAGCTGAGACGCATCAGCTCCATTCGCAAATATCTTTCAGTTGATGCCACTAAAACACTTGTGTGTTCATTAGTACGTTCAAGACTGGACTATTGTAACTCAATTCTGTCTGGTTCATCCCAATATCTACTCCAGAAACTTCAAAAAGTTCAAAACACAGCTGCTCGGATCATACTTAGAGTACCACAATTAGAGCACACCTCCCCGCTGCTCTATACCCTACACTGGCTATCCATTCGATCCAGAATCAAACACAAAATTTGTTCTCTGTGCTGTTCACTGACGGACTCCAGTTCAACATACCTTTCAGACCTCACCCATGTGTACACACCAGCAAGATACTTACGACAATCATATACTCATTATTTCCACTATGAAAACAAAGTCATATGGACAGCGTTCTTTTGCATACCAGGGCCCAACAACATGGAATGAATTGCTCACTGAATTTAGACACAAAAGACACAGTGGTCCCATTCAAGAGTGCTCTTAAAACTCACTTATTTCGACTGCAAGAACAAACTTAAAGACCATATAATGTTTCCTACTTTAAATATTTTCAGCATGCTTCTTTTGTGTTTTCTAATTTCATGGTGTTTGTTTTTGTAATCATATCATTATGTATGTTTTTTTATCTTATAGGCGTTTTCTAATGTTGTAAAGCGCTTAGAGCTTCTAAAGATTAGGCGCTATACAAAGTCCTCATTATTATTATTATTATTATTACTAGAATCCAGAAATAAACAACCAGCCGACTGTCTGCTTGTTTATATTGGACGCGTCTGTTTGTGTTTGAAACGGCGATAAGTCGACAGTGTTAGAGACCCCTTGGCGCAAATCATGTTAGAAATTATAAATAATGAACGAAATAACTATGTTTTGTGCATTTTTATATCCTTGATGCATTCTTTTGTTTAAAATCAGTAGTGGGGTACAAACTAAAGAGAGTGTGTGATATACTATAGTCGAAGTGTGAACATAAAGATCGTAAGCAGTAGTGTCACGATGCCATTTTTGTCCCCCTCCCCCTTGTGCTCTTTTGAGCCCTCTGAAGTCTGATAAACGTCACAGCCTCTATCCCCCATGATTTTGCAAGCGAGTTGTATATTATGCACAACCGATGGATGGTTAGCATTAATAATCCACTAAGTGACCACTCATGGGGGATAGAGCCTTATGGCCTATACCAGAGCCCAAAAGGGCAAAATGGAGTAAAATGATGATTGTAAGGTCGATTTCAGTAATGGATACGTAGTACGCATAATTTTTTAATTGTATCTGAAATTGATTTTGGACTGCACACAATAGTTGACAGTAAAATCTCACACGCTTACATATAGTCGTGTGCCAAAATTTCAGAGAACTAATTCGAAGCACATCATGGACGGAGAAATATCCTTTTATATTAAAGAATGACTATGGTATATTACTGAGGGAGTTTACTGAATTCTCTAGAACTGGTATTAAACTACCAAAGGACTTAGACATAAACGCTGTAGCTAGAAACTTCGATCGCTATATCGTTTAAGTGCATTGTACCGTTTTCTAAAAGAAGACCAAACGGTGTTATATGCACTTTTAGAGACATACGGAACACATTGATAAATTTATTAAATTGGGAGTGACCTTTGAAATGGAATAAATTAGGTCAAGCATATCAGGAAAAGAAAAAGGAAACTTTACATAATAAGGTGCAAGAAAAAGTAGAGTCTCTGACTAGGTCGCCTATTACGTCTGAAGTGTCTGAAACCTTTTGATGATTTCGCGAAGGCTCCAGCTGTAATGGTGAAGACATCCAAGAGGAGACAAATTAATTAAACAAATGCTTTGGGGTATTATCTTAACCTCACAGTGGGCTTCAAATAAACATTTCCACCGCTGATTAAACCAACAAAAGAAATATCTGAATGTGCCGAGGATATAAAACAGGCAACACGATAAACTAGAACATTAGAATAGAAGAACCAGGTCCAGTTCGTTAGATAGCTGCGCGCACCAAGGCTATCAAAAGAGCAACAAGAGCAACTGCAGCGACTATTGGACTCTTATCACAGGCGATTAGAGAAGTCAAAGAAGACGTTGGTGAAACTGGATAAGCCGTGGGTGTACTTGCAAAGGCACCTATGTTCTTGATGAAGGCGTCAGAGAGGCAATTGCTTGGAGACCATACATACTATTCGAATACGTCACAAATCCAAACACCATCTCAATACTTTAACAAAGTAGCTCGACAGGCGATCTTTACAAATCGTATAGATGTCGCTCTTTGCAGATCTGACAACTGGAAAGAGTACACGATAAAACCGCTATCAAAGACACGTGTTAAACGCAAGAACGATGAATGGTCTCAAATGATATTCATGGAGTTTGCTGGAAATAAATAATGCACTGGTGATCGATTGGTGTTTTCATTATGTGCAAACGCCTAATGCTTTTACGAGCAGAAGAGCTGAGAAAAGACCTGCTGCACCTACACCGAAACATCAAAGACTCATAGAACCATTAAACGAAGAGTTAGCTGCAGGAATTGCACAGGAAGCACAACCAAAATAAGGAAAAGGCCTTGGTAGACTGTGTGACCCCAACGAACTTGCTGATCGATTAGAACCACAGTTCATGCGGAAACAACGCACCCAAAGTCATTAACGAGTCCATATCGATTTGCCAGCGACTGGACACCAGTCACGTTATAGATTGAAATACATATCGTGCGCTGATTCATGACTTTGTTGAAGATAGCATTGATGTATAGGACGAACGAAGTTCATACACCGATCTTGAGTTCTGAAACAATTGAGACGCCGCTTGTGCTAAGCGAAATATGTGCTGCGATGCAACTGGTTGTTGTAAATACAAACCAAAGCGTTACCTTGATGATTACAATCTCATCAATGAAATCAGAATTCAGTGTGACTTTTTCTGCACCCGTTACCACTGGTGAATCACGCACACTTGTTATCGCACTTGTGTCACTGCGAGTTTATTACAGTTGGCCTAATATCCGATCACAACCGTTTGTTGGTCTGCCCGCGAACAACTCATTTGTGTTTTCAACAGACACTGGCTCCAGCTGTAATGTTATTGAACTTTCTGCTGCCGCGTACGACACATACTCGATCCATGAAGAAATTCAACGAAGAATCACATTGGTGACAGGCAAAGACTCTAAAATTTCTATATGTGCTAACAAGCCCACACTCAGTTCTATCATTTCAATCGATTCAGCACCAATAGCGGTTAACATTGCACGATCGTCAGTACGGTCAGTTTTAGGTTGGCATGACAAAATTTTAGAAGATAAACGATTTTTACGTTTGGGATATCATATGGCGTCCGACATTATAAAAATTACCTCAGCAAAGCAGGTAAATTTAACATGTGACGCTGTCAGTGTTAGTTATGAAAGAAGGTATGTAATGACAGGCGTTGTTTTTCAGGGTTATATTCTGTTCGGGGTTTTGTCAACGGTCGAGTCGGGTGATTTGATTTTGATTACATCTGCGGCACATGTGTATCTTCCAGGTCATAATTGGTTGTCCTTGTGGTTCAAGACGGACGCTTTGTTAATTTGTGGTGAAATACTGACGATGAAACTATATATATATATATATATATATATATATATATATATATATATATATATATATATATATATATATTAGAGATCAATCTGAAATCTAATATAATGACAGTCGTACGTAGACATGTTAGACCTGTGCGTGTTGTTGGCGCGAGAAACCCGTTTACACAACAAGTTATGGAACTGGCCTCGATGATATTCTTCGTGGACTTATTACAGGGGCACTATCGTGTACTGAACCAATCGCTAAACAAGATGCAACGCGAATTGTTGATAGCATCAAAGTAATGCTATATAAACAGGCGTCTCAATCACTTCGCGGTCGACTACGGCAATTAGTGAATCGAACACTAAATGTTCCAGTTACACTACAGAAACTATGCTGCGTGCGGTTTATAAATTCATCAATGAAGCCGCTTACCAACGATTGTCATATACCGTGATTGCATATCTTGCAATGGGAAGTGGATTACCGTTGAGGGTGTGAGTGGTATCAGACAAAATCAGTAATGTATAAATAATGGTTCATTTCAAGGATATAACTGACCCTGCATTTTACATGGGCACACCTGTCTCAGTGGATCGAAGTAAAAGAGTTTTTAGTAATACTCTTACCCGGCCAGAGACCTCAATCATTTTAAAATAGAATTGCAAGTGCAGGACTCGCCTATGTTCTTCTTTCCGTGTGAGGCATTCATAGAAGTTGAGTGAAAACTTTACAGGCTGATGGTACCAGTATTCTGTCAATACCACATCTGGATTTGTTAACAGCGGGATTAAGACGCTGTTCAACAGTGCATGTTATTCCATCGATGGAAAGATCACCTGGATCAACAGCAACAACAGCACGTTGGATGGACCACGTTGTTGCTGAAGCGTTGCGTGCTCTTGAGAGTTCACCGAACCCGCAGACACTATTTGATTTCACATTAAAATACGTTAAATATCTTACAAATGTCTATTGACATTTACAGACGATAATAGCTCGACGATACGGTACTGGTGTTGATCTGAGCAGAATTGCCACCAAAGCGTATTTGTCTGAGTTTACTAGTCGTGTTCTTTTTGGTGTTGGTCCAGTTGAGCTTGTGATTTTTGAAGATCAAAATGGTTAACTTATAACGTCAAATGTTGACATTCAAGATGTTATTGTCAAGCCCAAAGGCGACTTTGCAGTAAAAAAAGACCTGGTTGAGGTCACAGAAAACGGGGTAATCAGAGGCGCTGGCATGTCGGTTGCGTTTATCAAAGAATATGTTAATAATACTAATGATACAACGAAACAACACGTGGATGAACAAATAGCATGTATGCCCGCATCACCACGCGTTTGAAGTTCATTGACACCATACCTAACACTGTTGACCAATTAAGGAGAGGAAGAAACAGAACAAAAATCTTCATATCAGTATGATTGACAGCTAAAAATCAAATTTAGTTTGAAGCATTTCACATCTGTCAGTACGGCTACTTAACCGTTTTTGGCGTTTGTGTTTAAAATTAGATTTATTATTTAAGTGATTGAATCTGACCGTGGGGATGAGGTTGCGGAATTCGCTACTGACGTTGTGTTGTAGGACATTCGTAATGACGAGCAGTTGTAGTCAATTTGGAAACCCGTTACCACTCCTCCCCCTCGAATCATCTTACCTGGGAACATTAACGTATTTATTTATATGGTGATGTATTGAAATTTTTGAAGTCACTGCACAATTATGGAATTACCAATATCCTTCAAATCTGACTCTTTACTTTTCTTTAGTTACTTAAAAGTCACTAATGCAGAATTCACCTTCGTATAAAAAAGAATTACAACTGACTTGGCTTGGTAACAGTCATTCAAGTTGTTGCGCTCGAGAGTTTGTTGTTACAATTGAGCTTGATACTCTGTTTTGCTGTGCGTTAGTACAAAACCATATTTATCAACATATATTTAAATTTGTGCACGGAATATTGCACTTTTTATTTCGTATGCCTTTTTGAAAATGACAACTGTTTGCTAAGAATCCCTCTTTACACATGAAATCGAATGGTATATTGACAAACTCATTACGGCAGGGAACTTGTTTCCAGATACCTGTGCCTGGTAAGCTTGAATTATACTGTTTATAGAAACCACAAGGCCATCTCACATCAGTTACAATGTTCATCTGACGTGTTCGATAAAGTCAAATACCTTTGTTTGTGTTCCAGTTAAAACAATTATTTACCGAGTCTCGATTGTTATGATTTAGCGGAAAATATTAACGTCCGATGTTGAGCATTCTATAACCGGTCACAAATAATTCAGATAGGACATGACAGGCATATACTGGTTTTAATTTTCTAGAGACCTGCAATCAACACATCCATATTTAGTTAAATTAAAACGGTCATATGTCCATCAGATTTTGATTGTGAACATATAATTCCCATATACATATCTGACATATTTGAGACCGTCTTCGCATTAAACTGAACAAGTCATCGAATTTCTTCCCTCTATCGTAACTAAAGGAACGTTTTTTAAAAATAACCTGTACATTTCTTTTATTTTCATTTGAATCCATTTTAAATGTACTTATGACCACAATTGTGTTTCGTTAGATTCAATGTGTTTTCACGCAGCTTTGCTGGGAGTGGTGGTGTAAAGAAGTATCAAAGTAAACAAATAAAAGCGGATGGATTTCATACCTTTATTTAAATCGACTAATATTTCAGTTGTTATCGAATTTAGTCAACGAATATTGGAATAGGAAAAAATTGTCTTTGTTACAGCTGTAAAGTCAGTCAGGGTATTAAGTGGTTAGAAATGGCTATCCCTCAGTCGACCTGGAGACTCAGTACATTAAACTTTGTTAGCATTTATCTTCATTAGACTTTATTGTTTATCTTTCTGAGGAACATTTGTCACGGTATATCAAAATACAAACAATGCTCCAAATTAATTAAGCTTTACTTCCAATAAAAGGTAAGTTGTTAGGGAAAATGGGTTACGGTACGAGACTGTGGATAAAGTTCGAATAAATCGAATGTTTTAACTAAACCGGAAATCAATCGTGCCCCGTATGTTCATATTTGACGGAGAGCTCGAAGGAATAGACAATACGTAATTTAGGCGCACACTTACAACTTGAACAAGCGTACTAGCACGTTGTTTAAAGGGAGTGGAGTTAATATTGTCAATGCGTATTTTGTTCAGCGACATTCGACCCCAGAAGTACGACAGGGTCAAAAGCCGAGTGAAAATAAGTCCTAATGCACATGCCGAAAAATAAATCCGTCTTTTTGATTTCACAATACTTGTAACGTTGCCTCCTAGGGTAGTTTTGCTAATATCGTAGGAGGACTTACAATATAAATTTTTTAAATAAATAGATATATAACTCCGAACCCTCAGTCAGCAATGCCGACGGTCTATGTGGATAATATACAAAATTAAAATGTGAGGAATAACAATTTAACAACGGATCTAAATATTCAAACAACGCAAGTAAATTTCCACAATTTCTCCACTCGGTCGACCTATTTAATCTGCCAATTTCATCGTCTGATATGCAGCGTAAGAGTGTTTCCACCTCCCTGCTACTTGTATTATCTCCTTTTCCATGACTATTACCCCTTCCGTCTCTCGCCTACCTCCTTCACCCTTCCACTCTCTCCACTTAAGTTCTCCGGTTTTCCTTCAAACTTCTGTCTCCGTTATTCTATCCGGTCACGTGACCTCTATAACAGCTTCTCCCTTTCTTCGTCATCTTTAGGTGGCACTCGGAACAACCCGAACAACCCCAAACAGCACCGAAAGATTCTTTGTAAATCATAAGGGACGTATAGTCTAGTCTCCCTTTCGACTTAGACAATCTCACACCCTCACACAACCTTTTATCGCATAATGGCGGTTAAAATCATTAGGTCACGCATACACTCACATCAGAATATTCCATACACACTTGTACGATAAAATAAGGGTAATAATACAACAACGGTATTAACGACTCCTGATACATACATTACATTCCGTGACAGGAGTACACATTTCTAATTTTCGACATAGTAACTACCAACATCACTACACTCGGATGCGTTCTTTACCTTACAAATCATAAGACGTACACACAATGTTCAAATACAAATATGCAGATACTTCACGGTATGTTCGCAAGGCCAACATGCCTAACTCTGAATAGTTCACAACTATGTATTCAAATTCAAAATTAAAACAATTATAAGTTCTAACATAACTCATTAATAAATGCAATAATTCAATACGACGCACATAGCAGAAAATTACACAATTAATTCCGATCACAGGCTAACAATCTACATAATTCAATCTTGTATTCTACAGAACGTTACGATAGGTAAATAGCTCAAATACGTAGGTGAGATTAACTCAAATAAAGGTAATTTCTACATACCTACATATTTCTAGTAATCAATTTCTAGATACCAAATATAAACTTACAACTCTCAGATAGTAAAGTTCATCGAATTCGGGCGAAGAATTCTGTATTTTAAGAAAATTTTATTTTTTTTTTTTTTTTGTGGGGGTCATTTCCCCCATTTTTCGAAAAAAAAACCCCAAACAATCAAAGGTGTTGTTATGTCTTTATGTATCCCTCAAAGGTATGTATGTTTGCAAATTTTATAAAAAGAATTTTGATCAAATATTGTAGTCAAGACTAAATTTTTGATAGGTTATTTATTTTCCTAGCGTATTCAAAAGGGTTGTTCATCCGATTGTGGGTTAAATCCCCCAATGTCGGAGTTCCTTCCCTTGTTTGTCAGGTGATCTTTGCCAGAGATCTCCTATGTCCCGTGTGTGCTATGTGTGTCTTTGCTGTATTGTGTGTATGCGATAGATTTATATGTAGGGACAGCAGACCCAATCAAATTATATCCCCCCCCCCGTTGTCTTTTCATATAGAATATTTGGACGTTACAATTTGTCCAAATTTATTTTGATTGAAATTTGGTTAATGTGGATTTTATTAGGAAATTTTGAATTTTGACGATAAACGGTGTGGTATAAAATTAAAAAAAAAAAAGAAATCCTATTGTTTTATGTGTGTGATCATTGTGTTTAATTTCTCGTTATATCTTAATTATATCCAAATTGAGAAGGGCTATGCCCGAGTAAGGAACCACGTTTTCTTTATTCATTTATGTTTTTCTTATATGCGACCGCTCCGGTGCCCTAGTGGTTAGAGCGTCCGATTGGGTTCGATCCCCGGCCGAGTCATAACTAAGATTTACAAAAATGGCACTCACAGCTTCCTCGCTTGGCGCTCAGCATTAAGAGGTTAATGTTAGGACTGGTCGGCCTGGTGTCAGGATAATGTCTGCGGCATGATGCCCCAGTGCTAGACATACTATAAACTGACATGCTGCAAAAATCGTAGCGATATGACTGAAAAATTGTTACATTGAAAATCCAAAATCACACACACACTCTCTCTCTCTCTCTCTCTCTCTCTCTCTCTCTCTTATCTGCGGGTTTTATGGTTTAAATATGAGGTCATTTCCTAAAGGTTTGTGTGGGTATTTTTAGTGTAATCAGTTACCCAGTTAGTTTTATGATGTTGGTTAAGATAAGTGTTTTGGGTATTGGTATCGTAGGGTGAAAGATGAGGGCAGGGTTCCAGCTCGCGCACAGGCCGGTACACGCCCCCAAGTGGGCTGTAAACCGGAGCACCTCTCCCACCCCCACCCCGCCAAAACTAAATTTCTACTTATTAAAGAGAAGTTTAACTAAAAAATTCAAAAATTATAATTTTGTGTATTGGTACTGTGAGGTGAGAGATGAAGGAAAGCTCCAGCCCGAGAAATAGCCGGTACATGCCCCTAGGTGGGTTGTAAATCGAAGCCTTTCCCCCATCTCTCGTCTCCCTGGCCGAATTATATAAACTTAAGGAACATATATTTATTTTTAGAAAATCTCTAAACAAATTCAGGAATTATAGTTTTGTGTGTTGGTACTGTGAGGTTAATATAAAAGCAAGGCTCCATCCCGCGCACTGGCCGGCACATACCCCATTCTGGGCTGTAAACCGAAGCATTCCACCATCTCTCCTCTCCCTGACCGAAATATATAAACTTAAGGAAAATATATTATTGTTTTATTTTAATAACCTGTCCACAGGCTAGCATAGTTTGTGCAATATAATCTGTTATTTTGTTGCGTTACACTTTTATCGAAGTTCCCATCTAAATATAAAATATTACTTTTACAGCATTTATTATTATTTTTCTTACAAATTTCTATTATTAATTTGATCCTGTCATTTTTGGTTTCGTCACATTGCATGATAGTTTGTAACTTAGTAAAATTGTCTATTTTACATAAAGGGCATTTGGCATTATTGTAATCATATATCATGTTATGGCTTCTTCGCCTGTGAGCAGGGCGTTATGTAGAAATGTGAAAAGTAAGCTTTGTATTTTTAGTAATTATATGTTTATCTCAGTTTAACCAAGTTCTCTCCCAGTTTCCCCCTCATTTGTCTTGTTCTACCCTACATTTGAGTCTCTTTGTGATTTCTTTTCTCGCCCAATCATGCGTTTTTTGTTTTGCTTCCAGATTCCATAATTTATCGCAGTCTCTATATTGTAGTAAAATATCTTTAAAATAACTAAAATTTCTGGGTACTTCTAATTTTTATTGTTATTTGATTATACCTATATATCTAGTCTGTTTCTCATAGAGAAACCAAACCAGTGTATATATATATATATATATATATATATATATATATATATATATATATATATATATGGCTTCCCAGGGTGTATTGGGTTTTGACTTTATATTTTTAAATTTATTTATTATATTTGCACATTTTAAAAGTATAGGACAAGGTAAGCCCAGACCCCCTTTTATCTTTGCTCTATACAGAATCTCTTTTATAATATAATGCATTTTATGGCCCCATATAAAATGTTTTATCTCTTTGTCAGTTGTATTTAGAACTATATTATCCATATCAATGGATTTCAATTTATAATTTATGTTGGAGTAAAAATATGTTTTAGCCACTTGGGCCCGCTTCATTACGCACAATGGCATTAGAGCCCAGATGTTTGTATTTTCTTTAATCGTTTTGATCAGTTGCTTAAAATTTTCTTAAATTGCATTTTTTCAGAAAAAAAAATAAATCCTAGTGTTTTCACTCTCTCCGGTGGGGGAGTGGCAAACCTTGGTGTTTACCCCGCCAGTTGCCTATTTTTAATATTTCTGCTTTGTCGTGATTGATCATTGACCCAGAGGCTTTGCAAAATCTTTCAAACTCTTTCTCTAGGTACGTGAAGGATTTTGCATCCCTTATTAAGTTGGTGCAATCATTCGCGTGCTGGAGCATTTTAAATTCTTTTTATTTTTGGGATTTGAATACCCTCAATGGCTTGGTTGTTGCGTATTTTGTGGCTGAGAATTTCAATCGCTGTTGCATGTAATATTATCGATAGTGGACATCCTTGTCTCGCTTTTTTTTAAAATTTCAAATTCTTTCGTGTGCTTTCCATTTACCTGTACATGTGATGTTATTCCGGTGTATAGGATATCAGTCCATTTTCAGACGTTTTCTCCGAAACCAAATTTGTCCAGTACTTTCTGAATATAGTTGTACACTAATCTATCGAAAGCTTTCTCTTGGTCGAAAAGTACCATAGCACCTTTCGTTCCTGTTTCATTTATATAATTAATTAATGTCTTTTTGTTTAAAATATTACTTTGTACATCCATCCCTTTTTCTACGCATGTTTGATTTATGTTTATTCTCCCTAATCCACTTTTCACCCTATGTGTTAAAATTCTACTTAAAATCTTGTAATCATTGTTGAGGAGAGAAATGGGCCTCCAATTTTTAATATCTTCTCTCTATCCCTTCCCTTTATAAATTATCGTGATTAACCCTTCTCTCATAGATTTAGACATGTATATTTTGCTTAGATAATATATAGACAGTTAAGGACCTGCGTTAATTCATCGTGGAATTTGTGATAGAATTCCACGGTGAGTCCATCTTTTCCTGGTGATTTTCCTTTTGTAAGCGTTGCAATGTCATTTTTTAATATTTCTTCGTCTGCAATGACGTCATCACACAGGTCTCTGTGTTCTGATGAAATCATCTCATATCTTACTTCTTTTAAATAGTTGTCAATTGTATCATTGTCTATACTTTGTGTTGTGTATATACATAAACACACACACACACAGCTGTCATACAACAAAATTTGCGGATTTGACAAGAAGACATTGACCTTTAATTGTTTATTTTTAATGTTAATTTACTATTTCCTTTTTATATCATGTTAGAACATGTTAGTTGATAGTAGGGCACATATTTTATTGTAGAATGAAGCTATGCTGTTTGCGGTCACCAACATGAACCTATCTGATACATCATCGTCAATAGACGACATACTGTCAACCTGCTTCCAAGAAGTGTCTCCAACAATATATCTTCTTCTTGATTGAATAAGTTAACCCCGTCTCTCACTTCTAAAGAGTCAATCACTCTCTCAAAGAAAACGTTTCGTTCCTCAAGCAGCATTTCGCAACCTAAAATAAGATGTTTCGCTCTGTCGTCAGTCTCTTTTCCACAGAGTTTGCATACCATAACTTTACCAACAGGCATGCTATATAGTTTCATTACTTCAGAGAGAGGCCATAACATGGATGGAAATTTACGCCCAAGAAACCATATACTACTTGGTTTTAAGTCCAAATGAATGTTTCTGAAGTGAATTAAATCACCCCTTAGTTCGATATTTGCTCTCCAGGTAGTTTCTTCATGGTTTTGAATAATATCAATAATATGTCGATTCCAGACGAGTTTTTCTTCTGTTTGTACTCTTGCTGCATAGTCTAAAAGAACACTTCACATACCATATTTCTTAGTTATTCTGTCAATATCTGGTATAAATCCCGTCTGTTTTAGCGGGTTGTTCAGATACTGACATAAGCGCATAATGAAAATCTTTTTCCAGATAAAAGTCCAATCGCCCTTACACAGTCGGTTGAAAAAGAGCAATTTCATCCTATCTATGTATGCTTCCATTCACCAGAGTCCTAAGGTACTACTCGTTGCCTCCGCAGGCGAATATTTGTCGAAAGCTTGCATACGTCGCGCTGCATATCTCTGGCATAACTCAAGTTCTTCTATATTCGAGTTTGTGATACCTGACCATAGTTCACATCCATATAGGACCGAGGGTAGAATAATTCTTTTCCAAATCTTCAGACTTGTTAGAGGGTTCATTCCTCCATCTCTGATACCAATAAATATAAAGAGTTTAACAAGTGTTTGCCTTTATCGCATGCTTCCTTTATCGCGTCGTTTGGTTTTAAGTTGTATTTTAGAGGTATGCCGGCATACTTCTTACTTTTGACTGCCGGAATTGGAGATTTGTCGAGCATAAAAGAAGGTATACCAGTCTTTCTTTTGTTAGTAAACAAGATGGTGCAACTTTTATCTGCATTATATCTTAATCTCCACCTTTTCGCATAGTCGGAAATTGTATCAAGCAGCTGTTGCATTGAATGATGCGAGTTAGACATTACAGTTGTGTCATCTGCTAATAAGACACAAGGCAGGTGGAGATCGACAAGATTTAGACCTCGCAAAGTGTGATCTAATTCCGTGATCAAATCATCTATCATTACAAGAAAGAACCAGGCAGACAAGATACGGCCCTGTCCTACACCCTGTATAATATCGAAGCGTTTGGACAGCTTGCCCGCAAATAAAACAGAGCTTGCTACTCTCTCAAACGAGTCTTTCGTTATGCGCCAGGTCTTCCCTTTGATGCCAAGTCTGTACAACTTGCAGAATAACCCGTTGTGCCAAACTGTGTTGAAGGCTTTATCATTATCAAGAAATGTAGCATAGACAGGAGTATTTTTATCCAAATAGTAGCATATAGATTCTTTAATACAGAACGCTGCAGTGATACTACCGCAGTTATTTCTAAAACCCTGTTGCAATGGATTTGGAAAAGAAATCTGCTTAGAAAATATAAGTAGTCTACTATATATAATTTGTTCTAGAACTTTCTGAAGCAATGGAATTATAGTTATATCACGGTAATTATTCATATCTAATTTGTTCTTTCCTCCTCCTTTGAATATTGGTATTACCAAACCTTGTTTAAAGTGGCACGGGTACTTCTCGGCCTCGTACACTTTTGTGAATATAATTTCAAGTAATTGTACACTGCTTGGAGGGTCCGCAAACAGTAAATGCTCAGCAACAATACCGTCGTGGCCACATGCCTTATCGTTATTGAGAGAGCTAATTGCACTACTGATTTCGTCTCTAGTGGGAATTTTATCAACAACTTCATCAAAGTGTGAATAGGTTTCTTTAGTTTGTTTTCTGACCTCTGCTAAGACCATCTGGTAATGATTTTCATCGTACAGATAAGTATTGTCAGGCAGTGTTAAACTGGAGAAATGATTTGCCCATAACTCTCTAACAGAGTCGTGATCGCGTACAATTTTTCCGTTCGATTCGATTTCGTGAATGTAATCGCATTTATTTCTTTTATTCCGTATAAACTTATAGAAAGTTGAAATATCGATCTCTGTAGCCTTTTCAAGCTCACTAAATTGTTCTCTATCGTATATTTCTTTAGCTTTCAATAATTCTTTTGCAAACAATTTCTTCGCTTTCTTATAGTCTGCGTATGACATATATTCACAGCCTCTTGGCCTACCATTAGAAATCCATACCCTGCGTTTCAGCCGCATTTCCGTGTGAAACTTTCTTACGTTTAGTAGTTTCCAATAGGGGTTAGCGTATGGGCAAAACCTCTTTATGGGGAGAAACCTGGAAGCTGCTTCATGTAAAATCTTTACGGTATCTTGAAAAATAATTTCAATATCGACATTCGTCGCTAGTTCTGCTTTATGCATTTGCGCTAACAATTCATTGCGTGTTGCTTCCTTCTATCTATTTATTTGTTCTGCTGAGGCTTTCTTCCAATTTACGTATATTCTTTTCTTAACATGTTTAATTTTCTATATATGTCGTGCAAATTATGATCTCCTGCTGTTAGTATTGCTGTCCTGTCTACGTCGTCTTCTATCCAATTAAAATCAGCTCCTGAGAGTAACTTTTCCATTGAATAATTTGGTAGATAATTATATAAGTTTTCAGTAAAAAGTTGTTTTTTCCCCTGTTTGCTGGAATGTATACATTTATTATATGTTATTAACCTTCCCTTAAAATAGTCTGTTTCATAATACCTTTTCCACATCATTCACCTTTTATTTTTTACAATCATCGCGGCACCTTACTTATATCATCATTTACGTAGTCTTTGCTTATTGCTATATTACTATTGAAATTAGTTATCTTCTAAAAACTGTTTTATTTATGGTGAAAGTTCATTATGCGTCTCATGTGTCATCAGTACATCAAAGTTCGTTTCTTTGGATAGTTCTCTGCTTTAGATTTATCTATTCCATTGTTATTTATTGTCCCTAATCGGAAGTTTGTTCCTTCCATTTTCTGTTTTTCACCAGGTTGCCGCATCACTTTATTGTTTTATTTATTGTGTAGTCTATATTATTTGTTATTAAGAACAATTTAAATATTTATATGCTAGTATGGCTCTTGGCTGTCCCCAGAGCCTCTTTTAACTTTTGGATTTCATCTTCAGTTATTTCTTCTATTTCTGTGTCGTCGTCATTATCAATGTCATTGTCCAAATCTGTTCCGTATATTCTGTTCTAGTCTTTGTTTTCTGTGTCCGTACCGTCGTCCGATTTTATTTCCATTTCTGAGTCCGAGTCGTTGTCTTTGTCCTTGTCAAAATCCTTGTCCTTATCCTCTCCTTTTTCCTGACCTTAGTCTTTCTTCGGTTCTTTGTTCAAGATTGTGGCTTTAACAGGCAGAATTACAGTCTGTTTTGTGCTATTAGTCTCCCCTTCTAGAATGCTCAAACCCCCCGTCCAGGGAGGAGCACTGTGAAGAGGGAGTGTGTTTTCTTTTTTTTAGTGGTCGGTGTTGGTGCAATTTTTTTATATATCCCCAACAGGTCCACTGGTCCCTCTTCTGGTTTTGGCTCTATCTTTTCATCATCTGAGATGTTTTCCTCATTTTCAATATGGAGGAGGTAGAAAGGGTTGGACTTTAAGATGTATATTTCATTTTCATGGGGTCCGGATTTAGTTGTTTTCCTGGAAGTGGCGAAATCCTCCCATTCAAGGCCCCCCCCCCCCCAGTGTTCTTGTTAAGTCACTACTTTGCACTTGAGTGCTATATACCACTGTAGAGACCGGGTTAGTTACTTGTATTGATTGAACAGTTGTTTTTTTAGGTGAGTATCGGGTTTTCTGGAAGTTCTTTCTGAAACTCGCCTTGGTCTATATTTATCTCTGCGTGGCCCGTCGTTTTTGAAGCCGCTGATTCAGCATAAGAGCGGGGGGCAGCTGAGTTTTGTATAATTTCTTGGCGCGTGCCCTATCAACTTACACCTAGCGCATGCACGTTCCATTTCGCAATCCTTATACCATTTCAATATAAATCCAAGTACATAGAGAAATGTTGGTACTTTTATGGTATCTTCTTTCGCGGCTGTCAGTACTCTTATTCCTGTCTTAACTGTTTGAAAACCCCCTTACAGTTGCCATCCGCTGCCCTCTACTATTCACTTTAAATATCTGTTCTGTCGATAAAAATGTCATTGTCAATTTCGAGAGGGAGCCCCGAGATGAAAATGTCTTTGGCTTTGGGCTCTATCGTACTCTTTATTGGTGATGTGTCTGACACCGACGCACTAAGTCCTTTGACTCGAATTTCGTCACCTTCAATTAGCGATGTTTCATGGTCCCATGGGTAGATGATGCATTTAATCTTACCCCCATTTTAGATCCCCTCTATCCTATTTATATCAATCCTCTTGACTCTTAAGGCTGTGATAATATCTGACCGCCTGGGGCAGCCATTTACCGCCCCAAAGTCGAATTGTTGGCAGCCTTTGGGATGAGACGCGGTTAGAAACTCTTTCCTGTCTGACTTTTCTATTCTTACAGCAAAATAGTTGTCAAGTTTTGCTCCCTTTGCTGTTTCTTTGGATTAATTTCCATTTTCTTTTCCTAACTGCGGTTGAGTCCAAACTCACACAGTTATCCAAATGTAAATGTGTTGAGTAGAACTCACTGTGAAAATGATTTCAAAACGGTTGGTCTCACACTACGATTTCAATTAAGATTAGTGCAAAACTGTTTACACCTACTAAATCCTACAAAACAAAATAGAAAATGGCGGTAAAAAAAAAAACATGCAAAATACTCAAAGCAGTTTTCACAAAATGGAAATATGAAAAAGGAACAAAATATTTGCAATAACATAAAAGAAAAAAAATCAAAAAATCAAAATCAAAGTCAATACCTTGAAAACAAAAAAGTGTGTGTGTGTGTGTAAGGCATTCCTTCTGTATCCTGGATTCACAGGCACAAACACTCTATCCTCCTTGCGGTTTGCTTTGTACGTGTCATTGTCGATGATAAAACAGACTTTACTTCACAAGAAGGAGTATCAGAATCTTAAGAAGCTTTTCAAGTCTGAATTCCTTTTCAAACTTCTATGAATGCCATGCATTCAGAGTACGCCTGATAAAAATTCACTCCCTGACTTACTCGACCTCTGCGTCGGTCAAAATCCTGGTGAATACTTAAGTCATCGTACAATGACCTATATAATAAGGGTCTGCTTTCGACAGTGTCCCATCCATGTTTCCCTAACTCAGCCCTGATTTGATACTGAGGTCTCCTTGAGCTGTAAGTCTGCCTAGTTTCTCAAGCACATGTCAAAATTCTTTCTCCCGCGGCTAGGCCGTGGCTTGGGTGTGATTAAACAACCTCTTCCGGTTTTATCAGTTAACTTCATCTCTTTGACAATAGCCGCCGCATTTGTTCCCTCCAGTTTCGATTCAAGCCGCAATCTTGAGCATCAAAGGTCAGTCGCCAATGTCACGGTGTCATTCTCCACCCCAGGTAAGCGTGTACATGAGGGCTGTCTTCACAACGTGACACTACTGTACACGTACATTTTTTGCATGATTCATCTTGAATAAACCGATTATGTTATTGTAATTCTACTAGAGTTGTTCTTTATGCACTTAAATACAACTACTACTACTACTACTACTGATAATAATAATAATAATAATAATAACATTGTAATTAGAAAACCCATTAACAGTAATTTTCTTCTCGTATAATCTAATTTTCGTTTCGTTAAAGTTAATGTTTGATTTTAAATATTAGCGGCATTGTAGTACCATTTAGCGTCTTAGGTTTTGGGTCACGTGAATCTGCCTGGGTATATATACGTGCCAACTGTGGCTGCCTTGGTGGCGTATTATGAAGCGGCATTGTGTGAAGACGTTCCCTTGCAAGTGAAGCAGTATAACCACTCGCATGAGCAAGCACATGTGGTCGTATTTGGCTGGACAGAAAAGTGACAGGCAGGGAATTTAAAAAGTGTAGGAACAAGGTTGTTGGTCGACCAGGATACAGGCGCTACAAGTCTCGTCCAAGAAACGCCGAAATCTTGCGACAATACACTTTTTAACTAAATATATCTCTTTTATTATCATTTCGCCCTGTTTCTTTCTCGATCTCGATCTTGATCGAGTAACTAAGCGCGACCACGACCTTGTCAGCAACACATTCGACGATTCTGCAACTCACTCAGCGACATGGTCGGCTACTCGGTTACCCAGACGACGATCTAGTCCCAGCGACTCAATCGATGATACAGTCGGTGACCACAAGACACCTAGCCAACGACTCAGGGACTCAGTCGGCGACATCATCGGAGCGCCTGTCCTAGAACAGATTTAGTGGGGTGTCACTCCAAATACAAAGACCTATCATAAAGAACCCGAGATAGCGAAACTCGGGGTCGTGTAGCCGAGGGAGGTTCCGCTGCAATAATAATAATAATAATAATGGTTTCTCCTTTTGCTGTTGTTTCTTTGTTTCCACTATTAAATCCGTTGAAACCTTTATCAATTGTAATGTATTTATATATGTAATTATTGAAATTAACTAAGTATTTGAATCAAAATGTCACCAAAATACCTCCACCTTTACGACAACTCTGCGACGGTTTTGTCCAAGTGTAGGGCCACTGTATTTATTCAGTTTCTTTCCGCACCGATTAGTAAATTTTGTCTCGACCCGAGTTCCTGTATATGTATTCTTTCACCTGTAAGACCACCTCACACCTCCTCTTGGTTTTTCTACCTGTGAGTTTGATACATTATTTCCACTCGGTTTCATGCCAAGTCCGTATTTATCGCCATTTGGTTTCTTCCACCTCTAAGGCCAACTAATATCGCCATCCGAATTCCTTCCCTGATAAGACATCGTTTCTCCAACACGCGTCCTCCGCTTGTGGGACAACTTTTCTTTTTATTATCGCCACCATGTTGCGCTCCTCTTATAAGGACACTATATCATCATAGGTTTTCATGGACTAGTAAGGCAATTATTTATTGCTACAGTTTCTCCCATCTGTAAAGTCACTATATGTCGCTACCCAGTTTCTTCCAACAGTAAGTCCTTCGCCGTCAAAGTCACTATATATCCACACTGTTTTCTCCACGTGTAAGATCACTGTATGTAACCACATGGTTTCTTACAGATGCGCGGCCATTTTACACATCCACACGGTTTCCTCTGCACATAATGCTGCTGTATATTTCCACCTTGGTTTCCTCCACCTTTATCCCTTTGTACATTTCAACATGGGTCTTTCACTGCACTTGGTACACATTAACAGAGCATGTACAGCCGATGCAAAATAGTATTCATCCTTTTGATATGGACTATATCAAATCTTTGGAATGATTATCACACACACACACACACACACACACACACACACTGATGGAGACAGATTAGATGGATGGATATAGATGATACTTTATATGATGTGATATGATGTGATGTGATATGATATGATATGATGTGATATGATGTGATATGATATGATATGATGTGATGTGAGAGAGATGACGATGATTGATGCATTGACCCTAGATTATTCTAATTCATGGATGGACTCATCAGTTCATCCATGCACAAAAGGAGGGCGATGGAAAACTGCAATGTATTCTACATCTATACAGATATATTTATTATTGTTTGCACATGTCGCGATTTTGCCAAATTATGCTCCAAATTGTTTCTGATGTTTTTTTTGTTTTTTTTTTTTTGTATATGTAACTTTTTACTAACTCTTTTTGTTTCCATTATGATATCTTCTTCTAATTGTACAGAAGCATATAGTATATACTTAATATTACGTGACAATTACTGGTGGATTTTTGTGAGGAAGACCCAGATCAAATCATAAATCAATCTATTTGTGGTTATTTGACAGCTAAATCATTTACAACCCGTCAATGAAAAATTGTTAAAACAGTCAGAATTGCAAATTGAAACCATATATTATGTAGCTAACAATTGGTGATCGGGCTGTGTGCAAAAAGGTAGAATTAAAGGGAGATTATATCGGTGCGTGGTTTACGGACAAGAGATATCTCTCTCTCTCTCTCTCTCTCTCTCACACACACACACAAACACACAAAAATAATACGAGACACATGAAGCTGACAAGATTTTTGAAGACCATAAGAATGAAATAAATATGCATTTGCTAATGGAAATTATATGACGAATCGTTTAACAGTTGGAGGTAAGCAAATTAAACATTATTCCATTAAAATAAACGAATGAAACCCAATACTTAGATAACAGTATTGAAAAGCATGGCAACTGCATTTTTGAAACATACTCATTTTCTACGATAATGGAGTTAAAGGATTCAAGTCATACAGATTTAATTGATCACATAATCAGACGAAGAAAAAAAAAAAACACACCAAGAAACGTCACAGTTAAATATCCGAATTTACACATGGAAGACGTGGCAAGGCGAAAAAAAAATGCAGACATCCTAACATGGTGAAACAATTAACGAAACGAAAAGAGACAATATTTAAGAATTTGTATTTGGTTGTAACTGATTCTCGAAAATCTCTAAAGCAAACACAGTGTTAAAGGCTACAAGAAAGAATACGAGATTTTGAAAATGATAAATTGGCAATCAAGATCGCTTTGATGATGATGGTATCATCAAGACATATTTAACTTATTTCACATTTCATTCAAAGGCTGTGCATCAGCGATTCGAACACATTCTTCGCTATGCATTTTCTTGGACAAATTGATTAATAAAACATTCAGTTACGAAAATTACCATAAAAATTACATAAAACCTGCTAAGATAGGAAGACATTTTGCACTGCATGGATGATTTGAAACCCTGAACATCTTTCAAAATTTGGAGATATACAGATTTTAAATATTAATTTTTCACAGAACATTTGTTTAATAGTAATTAAATTAAGCAACTGAACAAATTGGTACAACCGTCTTCGAAGGAAATGTAGGGTGAAGGAATAACAAAATTATTATAAAATTTTACAAATGCAACTGAAAGAAAGATAGAGGAAATTTGGCACTAAATACCGGAGCACAGAGACTGTATAAAAGAAATGATGTTATTCTGGTATTACGCAGAAGGAAATCTTTTATTAGCATCATTCCAAATTTTACATTAAAAACTATTACCACAACACGTTTTACACAGCGCATACTTACCCTTTACACCAAACCCATGTTGTGCACAGGCATTGGACAACCACCTTTACGAACCGCAGTTGCATGTATCAATTAATATTCATATTATATCGTCGCTCGCACTTCGACATTTTTCCCCCAAGAAAATCGATGTACACTGATTTTCTTGCATTCATTATATAATATGTTATATTATTTTATATATAATGAAAATTTATTCTGCAAAGAGGCCTTCAAAGGCACCTACGAATATATACGCAAAATAAAGTAAAACCACGAAAATCACGCTTTTTCTCAAGTCTTCAGGAGGGCAAAGCCGGGGTTTTAAAATTCACTAACGCCAACTAGAGCGCATAAAATCGGTGGGGTCGCTTAGGATGCTGTTTCGTGGCTTCCTTTTTTGCACAAGATAATATTTTTCTGTTCAACTGAATATCATTCATTAATCCAAATAACATATTCATAATAATAATATAAATTGTCTTTTCCGAAACCAAAACAAGAAACTAGAAATATTATCCTGAACTGGACAAGAACATTAGTCTTATTCTTTTCGACCATTGTTTAGCAATCTCACTTTGTTTTCTTTATAGTAAATATATAATTCCGCTGTTTTGAGAAATATTAAAAAGATTAAAAAGATTAAAGTCCTGAGCGCATCAAGCGACACAGCTTTTGTAACATCGATCGTTACACGTGCTTTTGTTTCCTAAAATCGATTGTCTTATGCAACATTAAAACTTAAAAGTATTAAAATTATATTGAATGGATCTTATCTCGACTATTGTTTGGCAATCTCACTCGATTTCCTTGTTAAATGTAAATATGTCATTCCCCTGTTCTGGAAGAATGTGCTGAACTCGTCATGTGACCCAGTTTTAGGCACATCTTTACATATACATGTGTACAACTTTTGGGCGCATTAAATACCACCCAAGTTTTATGATAATTAAATGACTAAGGAATGATTCGCACAGCACCTTTTAAGGCATCGAAACCATGACAATACGTAAATAAAAGCATACAACGATACAAAGTTGAATAATCGTTGATCGCCAATGTGAAAAGCATTGTATTTTTATCAATTTTCTTAGCAAAGACGATTGGTTGGAATTTTCGTATATCATTTCGCCACACAATATTTTCGTGTTCGTACCGAATGCCTTGTAAAACATCCGATTTCGATTAGTACCTCTGTAAACGAATGGCCTGTAATATTTATCAATTAAATGCATCAAGAACCCCGATGTAATGTGTTTAGATGTTTGCATGGTGCATTATTTATTTGATTGATTCATATTACTATCACACGATTGTGGTATGTTGATACTTTCAAAATCACAATAAACAACATGTGGAACTCTTAGGTGTTGGTGGTCATTTTCAAAGCTTTCAACTAATATAAAATGAGAGAGAGAGAGAGAGAGAGAGAGAGTTGTCTACTCTGACACATAATGTTTTGTGTGCGGATAACTTTCTGTGTCTCTAATAGCATTAAACTCGTTAATTTGTTACAGTTTGTGGACAGCAGTCTTTTATTATATTTGAAATGCTTTAACAGCTAATAGTGCTATTGTTAAATGGTAAATTTCCAATTAAAATCCTAAATTTCCAGTTAAAGTCCTATTAAATTTTTATTTGATCATTACTAATTGAATTGTTGACTCTAATACATTCCCTCCACTATATATTTAATGTAGGCCTTATGTATAGCACACGTCGACAGAATGGAAAAATAAAACTGTAATCGTTTAGAATTTGTCTCAGGTTTTATACTATATCGATTCGCTTGAAGAAGTGCATATAATATCATGTATTATGCTTTTTCCGAAAAATCGCCCATGCTCTAAAGTTGGCCCATTCCGCTATTTCCGCATGCAAAATTGCCGATTTGGGAATGTTTTATTGCTTCATAACCTCTAATAATCACCCATCACTAATTATTGGTCATCTTTGATCAACTAAAACACATGTGAAGGAAACGAGTCTCACTCTCACCTATAAATACAATTTTTAGCAGAACGGCTAAGTAATGTTTAAAGTAATTTTAATAAACAATATTGTACCAAATGCTTACGTGTATCTCCGTATGACTGCCTAGCATTCACATCGATCATGTTACTCTTTGAACTGGCGACACCCAGCTGGTGTACCACGAATAGCATTAGTTACGAAAAGAGCTGTGGCTAATACAAATGGACTTGGACTGTCGTTAAATTAGCAAGAGATTTAACTTACAACAATACAACCATACAGATGGGTATATTACCACTTGAGAAGAAATGCATGTGATTAACTGTTTCCAAAGAAATGAAAAATATTTATTGTCAAAAAAGGTTAATTTCCAATATTTTGGGAGTTATATCATCAGTGTGACGCTAATAAACATACCCAAATTAATGCATGGATCACACTATTTATCAGTAATCTATGGACACTCGTTAATTTGATTACTACAAAAAAATCATATCAACATAACACTATGAGCAAAGATAATATAAAGCCTTTTACAAGTTACATATAGGTGGAAGTGACTTGATTTGAATATTTGTCGCTATTATTCTGACCTATATTTATGTTTCTCCCTTTTGTCGTATACAACCTTCATAAGTATTTAATAAAAGCCTAAATTATACATTATCCATTCTTACCACAGAATCTATATGCTATATAAAACCACTATTATACTACGGTGCCTATTTATGTTAGGACATGAGTCTGACAAATACACATGAAAATTTCAAGAGTGATGTAATAAGCATCGTCCACTTTATTTAATATTTCGAAAACATTTCAACACCGATTTAAGTGTTTCCATTGCTGTTATTCTTCTTTACACTCTGTATAATCATGCATATTTTATTGAGTATTAAATTTTTAATGTACATTTATTGTTTTCTATTTCATTCTTTTGATTTACCAATAAGGATTTAATATGTCTACAACTTTGAAATGAACCATCAACATCAAAGTTTGAGTTCATGAAAGAAGTAAAACAATATTTTGTTTGCATATTTTTTGCTACCTGTTTTGTTTGGTGTTAATGACATTTTTAAGATAATTGCTATATCATGCTGAGAAAATGGGAGCTATGTGCCTTTTTCATGGACACACCGAAGCAACCGATCAATTGTTCTGAGCGAGCATCGAACCCGTGATCACACGATTATAAAACATGCGTTCCAAAATATATTTTATTAGACGACACAACACAGTATCGTACTGAAAAGAGGTTGAAATTTTATTGGACGCCTTGATCATTACAGTATTTACTTGTATAACATTATGATGTCAATATTAGTCTCATTAGGTATTATGTGTATTTTATACAAAATAATATGATATGAGCATATGAACTTAGTAATAAAGTAGTCATTTATAAAACTTTTTAAAGTAATTTTTAAGGCTTCCAACTGTGTTCTTAAGAACCATTGATCCAACAGTTGAGTGGAATCTTCGATACTCGCCAGCGCCATGTCAATACATATGTCATTGATAAACAATGCAAAATCTCATCCTATGCCTACACATCCTGAGCAGCATATGTTAACGTAACAGAGATCTACGAAGCAAATTGTTGTTGCCAGTACAACAAATCCATAAGAAACATCTAACTGCTACGATGTGCTAATAAATCTGCCTTGGGATTGACAGGAGACGAAGCACTTTTTCCATAATGATTACTGTGCCAATTAAGCATGCATATTCAAATCCACCATCCGTCTGCTTAAATTCAATGTCGATGTGGCGACTCTCTCAGGTTTGTAAGTGTAGCTCTAAATTTCGAAGCTGCAATCTGTTGGAAACACAAGCTTGCAATTGTTTGGTATTTTGTAACTCTCGGTAAATCAATCAATCTTAAATTTCAATTCTGTACGTAATTAAGAGTAAATTTTTCTGAAAAGATAAATGAACGTTTTATGGTATCTTCAACCTTGATTTAACCAAATGTGATGAGTGTGTGTGTGTGTGTTTGTGATTTAGATGTTTAACGTAGCTTTAACAATTTTTCAGTCATATCGCTACAATGTCTGCAGTGTGACAGTTTATAGTGACGTCTTGCACTGGGGCATCATGCCGCAGACATGTAGCATGATGTCCCACCCAGTCACATTATCCTGACACCAGGCCGACCAGTCCTAACACCAACCTTTTAATGCTGAGCGCCTAACGAGGCAGCTGTTAGTACCATTTTTGTAAGTCTTTGGTATGACTCTGCCGGGGTTCGAGCCCACGACCTACCCCCTCTAACCACTAATCCACCGGAGCGGTCCAAACGTGATGAAAACCGAATGATAATAATTATTGTCGAAAAAGAAGCCATAATTTATTTGGTTGGAAAATGATCGATTTCTTTGTGCAACATACTATTCAGTTTAAATATATTTCGTAAAATCAGAATTCAAAATCTTAAAACAGTATCAATAATGTTTCTATACCTTTATGTAAACATCCAAGTTCCCAACTGCAAAATCATTTCTGCATAGTTTTTCTTCAAATAAACGTTTGAAAAGTTGCATATATACTTCTTCAGTATAATTTGTATTCGAAAAACACAAAACGTCTGATCCATGGTTATCTACTGGCAAGGCCAATCTGACAAAACGGTTAAATATTTGACGACACAGATATATGTTCATTTTCTGTAAAAACATTTCCGTAAGAGTTCGTCCTACTAAAGTTCTGTGAGTTTCCATAAAAGGTATTACATATGTTGCAACAGGATGTTCCTGCTTTCGTTGTCTTATAAGCTGTATATGACATGGTTTATCTCACTATTATATAAATACGAAAAATATCCTGCAAGGCAATATAGTTATTCAAAGTTACCTTTTATATATATCCTATTCTAATATTCAAGTAGTCTGTTCGTTTGCAGAAATACGGGTTCCTGTTGCCTAGACTTAGGTAGAATGTTAGTCACAATTTAACATATGTACCATTGACAAGAGCTGTCGTTAGCACATACAAATCAATACGTCTACGTACAACTGATTATTTCCGAGCAACACAACTGCCAGAAAGAGACCTGCAAAATCCACGGATCTCTTCCATAAACCTCCTGTCACAGAATCCATAGATGATTGGATTGGCAATATTATTGATAAAGAAGCTCCATCTAAAAGTCTGGTAGGCCGCAGTTCCTTCAAACGATAGATTTGGTAGAAAGGTTTTATCAAGGAAAGCTGTAATGCGAAGAGCGAAATGGGGAAGAAAGCTGCAGAAATATACAACTGTGATGATGAACAAAACTCGAGTAACAAGGATTGTTTTATGTAGTGTATTCTTATTTCGTCTTTTAATAGCATATGACCCAGAAGAACTATAGTCTTTCTTGCTGAGTTCGAAATATTCACTGCTTATTTTGCCTTCTGGTAATGCCAAGGTGTTGGTCTCGACGCGATCGTTGATATTTCCGTCCACTGTCTTTTCATTTGAGCCCGAACTTGAAAACTGGGTCGTTTGTGCTTTAACTATGTAGCCTTGCGAGGAATGTGCCTGATTCATGCTGAAACGTGTTTTCCTCATATCCAGTATTTGCTTTCTGATCAGAGTGTAGATAATGACTAGAACAATTAATGCTACGAAATTTACAGAAAGTATAAAAATGTTGAAATATGCTGGGTATTTTGTTTGTGCAAAATCGTCGGACACAGTACATTCGGTACCATTGATGTAATCAACTCCAGTTTCGTAGGTCCTGTTCCCATACATTACACCGACAGGCCATGACAAGAAACATCCGGCTAGTAAGTCTAGAACACAAATATATCTGGACACGCTCTCTAAAAGTTGTGTGCCCTGGGGGGCACATATTTTACGATATCTGTCCACTGCAATAGTTATCAGAATCAATCCAGACCCCATGCATAGAGCATGTGTCAAAAAATGAAACACCTTGCAGATCTCTGCGTTAGGGGATATTATGGGATATCTCAAAATTACTATGAAGAAAGGCATTGATGTACAACATGTGGCCAGATCAACTATCGCCAGACAAACGATAAATGTCCTATAGGTTGATGGCTTATATTTTCGCAAGTACACAAACAGAGCAACGGTATTTCCAGGAATTCCAAGAGTCATCAAAAGACTGATAAATACAATGCCTGGTATGTTTTCCATGACCTTTTTGTTATTTATGTTTCGAATCAGAAAATCCAGATCATTACCTCCATCGTCACTATCGTTTCCATTCATGACTTTTTTGGCACGAGATTATATTTTTCTGTCGTACTGAATATATTTCTCTTATCAAAGTAACAGATACATACTGCTCTGAAATACCACTGTATAGTTTTGTTTCCTAATATCAATTGTCTTTTCCGAAACCAAAACTGGAAACTAGAATAGGTATCCTGAGCAAGACGAGAACATTCATGTTATTCATCTCAACCATTGATTGGCAATATCACTTGATTTCCTGTGAAGTAAATATATAAATCCGATGTTTTGTAATAAAATTATTAAAAAATTAAAGTTCTGAGCGCTTTATGTAACACAGCATTTGCGACTTCATTACACATGATTTACACGTGATTTTGCTTCCTAATATCAGTAGTCTTATACACTGAAACTAGAAAGTAGAAAAATTACCCTGAACAGTACAAGGACATTAATGTTACTCATTCGAATATTGTTTGATAATCTCATATAAATTCCATTTAAATGTAAATGTTTAATTTCCTTGTTCTGAAAGGTACGTGCTGAACGTGTTATGTGACACAGTTACAGCAAAATCTTTACAGATGCTTGTGTGCATTGAATACCGACCAAGTTTAATGATAATTCAAATACTAAGAAATCGCTCGCTCAGCATCTTTTAAGGGACCAAAACCTACTTATAGACAACGAGTACATGAAAGCATGCAATGATGCAAAGAAGTTAATTTTATCCTGAATGGTGGAAAGAAAATAGAGAGCACAGAAAACAACGGGTATAATGGCACAATAATTGCGAAACGGCGCAAGAATAAAAGAAAGTTGTCTTATGTTTAGACCTAAATCATTGTGTTAATTAGGGTATAATAAAATTTGAAAAAAACACACACACAAAGGTACGCATATACAAAGAGTGAATTACATAGAAGAAATACTTTTTGCATTTGGCACAGAGAGTTAAAACTCAAAATTAGTGCTAAGATCAAAGCGAAGGTAAATATCACTGGAAAAGAGCAAAATACCAGACTAATTCAAAGCATGTTTAGAAAGAGAACTAAGTACAATGCTATTGATAGTCCTGAAAAGCAAATAACATCTAAATGCCTAGGATTTATTTGGCTTAGAATCTGCCCAAGCTGAACAATGACAACGAAAACGTTTGACTTCTTAATTAGAAAACCATCATGCCATCTGCCTATTGCTGTAACGACAAGGCCTCCCTTCTAGCCATCTCCCTATTGTTTTAAAGACAAGGTCTCCCGTCAAGCCATCTGCCTATTGCTGTAAAGACAAGGCCTCCCATCAAGCCATCTGCCTATTGCTGTAAAGACAAAGCCTCCCATCAAGCCATCTTCCTATTGCTGTACCAAAGCGAACAATATTTATTTGTTTTTCAAGTACATAATAACTTTGCTACTGATGCTTGAATATCATTGGAATTATCAATCAATTTCATTTCAAGAGACATAAATTATATTCGTATAGCACAACTTATTTCAATACTAGATCGTAGACCTTTATTTGAGATGTATTGGCATGTGCCAATCTGTTTCTAAGATACATCTCGTATCAATATTGTCTGTTATTAGGTATTTCGAGCAGATTTCCTTCTACTCATACAGTTTGTCTCTTTAGAGCTATTACTAACATGCATTAGTTCATGACTATATAATATAAATTATTCGCATCTGGACACATTTTAGCATTATTTATTTGCTTTTGTGTATTTGTGTGGTATCTTACTAATACGACCATAAACTCTGCTTTCCATTATTAATAACATGTCCTAAACTATCCCAAAATGCAACACCTGATATCTATGATGTGGAACCATGAGCTAGCTCTAGAGCTCTGATATAGTAAGAAGTATCTGTCTGATAGCTCTAATATTAGACTTAATAATAGTCCACAAAACTGACACACAACTTCATGTGTCTTTTGCTCGTATTATTCACGATCATTCAAAATTTATGAAGTCTGAAATATATTAACAAATCATGTACATACTGCTAATTGTCATCATATATATTCAAATCATTAACCCGTGAGAAAACGTGTCTAAAGAAGTACCATCGTTTCATTGAATTTGTCTAATCTATCGAGATAACCATATGGACATAGGTCCTTTCCCCGAAATTAAGACTTTTTAATCACAACGAACCTTCTCAGAAATTGTTTCCTATTCAGTTTCTTGTACTATAAGTTGTACATAATTTGATCTATCTCAGGATTACGCATATAACAAAACCATCTTACAAAGGCACGATAGGGACACATAATTACCTTTATATTCTACTATTGCACTAATGTGTTCAATTGCTGAGAATTACGGGTTCAGTGACCTAGACTTAAGTAGAATGTTAGTTGCAGTTCATACCACACCTGTGAACCATGTCAAAATATACTCATGCTCTGAATGCAGAACACCATCAGTAAATCTCTGTAACCCATCGTGTCCATTAAGCACTGGAAGATTGTTGTTTTTGTTGTTGTTTTGTGGTTTAAAGCCATTTCGCAGCGCAAGATAGGCTATATATGGCCGCCAGACTAACTGGTAAGAATAACTGACAGGTTTTAATTTATATGGATTTGCTTGAAGATGTACATATAATATTAATGTAAATAAACTTCGACTGCAGTTAAAATAGCAATAAATTGAACTAATTAACTTTACTAGTTAGTGAAAACGTAATTACCTTTTGAAAATAACTGTGTATGAATAACTATTTCCAAACAAAACAAACATGACGAGAAACAAATGGTCAACTATGTTCGAGTTATATTATTACCAATTTCAATGATTTCCACTGATAAAACGCATCCACATTCACTCGTTCATGCATCAGTAAACATGTGACTCTTGTTAATTAATCAGTAGACATGAATTTACTAAAATTTTTATTCTGAACAAACAAAATATAAAGGAGATATGTGCTACGTACTGGTTCCAATTACTAATTTGAATCATATAATGTGGCTTTAAAAAAGGCTTATCCGGTCTTTGCCCTCAGTGAAGTGTATCTTGGATGATATAAAACTTTGCCCATGTTACATATAGGTGGAAGCGTCCTGACGTTAGTCTTTGTCTCTCTCAGTTAGTCAATGTAACACACAGGTGGAATTGACTTGATGTCTCTTACACATAGGTGGAATTGACTTGATGTCTCTATCAGTTAGTCCATGTTACACACAGGTGGAATTGACTTGATGTCTCTATCAGTTAGTCAATGTTACACAGAGGTGGAATTGACTTGATGTCTCTATCAGTTAGTCAATGTTACACACAGGTGGAATTGACTTGATGTCTCTTACACAGAGGTGGAATTGACTTGATGTCTCTATCAGTTAGCCCATGTTACACATAGGTGGAATTGTCTTGATGTCTCTATCAGTTAGACCTAGTCTTAAGGACCTCTTCGAGTCGCATACATCCTTCATAAATATTTAATACAAGCCTTAATTACACATTTTCTCTTCTTCCCGCAGAACCTCTATGTTTTATAAGAACATTTGTTGCAGGTTGGATGCCTGTTTGTATTAGGAAATGACCCTGATAAAAATCCATATGGAAAGTTCAAGAGATTAGTAATAAGAATCTTTGCCTCTATTCAATATTTCGAATACATTTAAAAACTGATTCAAGTGTTTCAATTGCTGCTGGTCTTCTTCAAAATACACGGGTATGTTTTCGTTGAGTATTCAAACTCTAATGTCCATTTATTCTTTACCATTTCACCCTTTTGATTTAGGAATATGGATTAAATATGTTTGCAAGTTTCAAATGAACTATCAACAAAAGCGTTTTAGTTCATCAAAGAAGCAAAACAATATTTTGTTTGCTAGCTGGTTGGTTGGTTAGTATTAACGGTATTTTAAAATATATATTTGGCTATATGATGCCATACAAATGAGAGCTAAGCGCCTTTAAAAAAAAAAAAACCACACCGAATCAGGGCTTCGAACCCGCGAACCTCGGATAAGAAATCCGACGCTCAAACTAAGCTACCGCGGCACTATCCCATACCTCATACTTGCATCTGGTAAAGCAAAATCACTCTATTTCCATCTTTCTTAGGTAGACACGAAGAGAGAATGATGGACAGATAGATGAATGGACACACGCACACGCACACACACACACACACATGTATATATATATATATATATATATATATATATATATATATATATATATATATATATATATACATTTTATAAGAAAGAAAATAATAATAATAATAATAATACTATTAATAATAATAATAATAATAATAATAATAATAATCATTATTATTATTATTATTATTATTATTATTTGGACTTAGTACAACGCCTAATCTTTAGAAGCTCTAAGCGCTTTACAATATTTATAACACAAACAACATATATCCGACGATGAGATTACAAAACAAGCACCATGAAATTACAAAACATTCATTAAGGAATAAACATTATTAAGTCTTTAAGTCTGTTATTGTAGTCGAAATAGGCGGGTTTTAAGAGCACACTGGAATGGGATCACAGTGTCTTGGTGTCTAAGATCTATGGGTAATTCGTTCCATGTAGATGGGTCGTATGACTTCATTGTATTAATGGGGACAATGAGAATACGACTGTCGGAAGAGAAGCGTAAGTTCCTAGACGGGGTATACACATGGGTTAACCCTCATTGGTATATTGGACTGGAGCCAGTCAGCGAAATGTACCATAGTGAACAGAGCAGGGGGAAATGTAAGTTCTTCGTATTCTAAGGATGATGCGAGTAGCCGTGTTTTTAACTTTCTGAATTTTCTGTTGTAGATAGTGATACGTACCAGACAGACGTGAATTACAATAGCCCAGTCTTAAAAATATTAAAGAAACGCATAAGTATTTTAGTATCAAACAAACAAAAATTGCAAATGCAGCCTTGCACATGTTCGTTACATTTTGACGTAATGAGAGCGTAATGAGAGTGACACCTATGTTTCGTACTGGCTGTGCAAACTTAATGTTGTTATTGCTGGTATTTATTGTTTGAGATAAAGGATGTGAGTTAGAAAGTCTTTGTGTGGTGATCCGGATGCTTTCAGTTTTATTATCATTCATCTGCAGCTTGTAACATGTCATCACGACGTCACTTCGGAAATGCTCCTGTTTACGCCTTGGATGGTAGACTCAACTTCAGCTGGACAGCTAGAGATTTGTATATTTGAATGACATTAGCGTAAAAATGATGAGACACCGGATGTTGATTTATGACAATTGAGATCGGCTGAGTTTACATAATGAATAGAACGGGGTCGAGAACAAAGCCTTGTCGAACACCAAAACATATATCAACTAGGCTGGAATGATTTATATTTACGGACATAATTTGTGCCGTGTTGACTAAACAGGACTTGAACGATAGCTAGGCTGTATCGTGAATACCAAATACATGCTGGAGACGGTGCAGTAATATATCATGGTCTTTTGTGTCAAATGCCGCAGACAAGTCAAGGAAAGCGAGGATTGTAATATTTCCACGATCCAAAGCGGAAAGAAGATCGTTAACTACTCTCAGAAGAGCAGTTTCCGTACTATGGCGAGGGCGATATGCAGACGGCACATAGCTGAAAAGACTATTGAAATTCAGAGAAGAGACAAGTTGGGATTAAACAACTTTTTTCCTATGATTTTTGACTGGAATGAGAGATTAGGAACAGAGCGGTAGTTAAATAAATCGTTAGGGTCAATTGTCGATTTCTTCAACAGTGGATCTACAACAGCCATTTTGTATAATGAGGGAATGTTCCCGGATGAGAGAAGTATTGATAACATCGGTTAGTGAAGGCAATATTGAACTGAAGCACTCAAGCAGCAGTGATGTCGGAATCGGATCTAGTTCACATGGGACGCTCTTCATCACTATTTAGGTACCAAATTCATAGGGACAGGTTCAAATGCTATTAACGGTTGCCGTGAATATTCTATAGCATAATTGTATGGTAATGATGAGTCAGTTTAAATTGATTGTGTTGTCAAGCGCATCTGTAATGGATTGAAATTTGTCAGAGAAGAAATTTGCAAACAGGCCCGGAAGATCGACTATAGAGAAGATCGTTGGAAGTGGTGAAAATGTATTATTATAAAAACATAATATAGATATACAGATATAAACATCGTTGCAGTTTTGCTTTCTTTTAAAGGCATACAGTGTGTGTGCCTTTACTTGAAGTGTTTATGTTTAGCATTACGCATGAATTTATTTATAGATGTATGCTTTTTTAGAAAATTGTTCTCACGGTTCATAGAGAAATAAATTCCAATGGTTACATCTTGACCTATATAAATCTTGTATTATATATCAGCTAATGTATTGCAATTACCATTGGCAGCACACTATATTTGTATTGTGTACTCTTTCAGCATATATATGCCTTTTAGAATTAAATAATGAATCGAACTGAAATATGGATTTTATTTGTTTGAACATTGAACATTTATTATCTTAATGCATCCAATTTCCGATGTTCATCAGCCAGTATACATATAGGTCAAAATATATGATTTAATCAATTTGATACCATCAGGAGGTAGAAGTGAAATAATGTGAGAATAGTACAGTAGATGGAAATTTTAACATGAAAAACATAGAAAGTTTCGACTTGACAATATTCCTTTTCTTCATGCAAAACAATCAGTCAGTGGTGCTACTCTGTAGCTTTGATATAATTTGATTTTTACCTTTTAAGTTACTTTTCATAGGCTGCTTTTACATACCTTTGTAAACACAACGCAAAGAAAGACAGCAGGAAAGAATTATCTTGATTGAAAATGTTTCGTAGGTAAGTATCGTTGACGACTGGTAAGGGCAGAGTAATGAAGTATTGAAATCATTCCAAAATGAATTTCCAACATGAGACGTGAACTTTTATTTTTTTAAACATACAAGCAGCATTTCACTCGTTCAAAGATATTTCTTAACTTGAAAATGATGCTGAATTTTCATTTGCTTCTTCAAACGAGAATGATTTTTATTTTTCAATATTTTGCACATTGGAACAGTTTCTAAAGCCCATAACGTAAAGATTTTGCCCAATTCCCTTGTAGTTTCCCATTTTAAAAATTCAGGCAGATTAGCTCTGACTGTTTACATTGCTGTGACCACACAGCCAATAAATACATTTGGCACTGTCATTAAACTGGCACTAAACAGTACAGTACTTACCTTTAGGAGATAACAAAAAAAAACACAACAATAAGAATAACACCAATGGCAACAACAACGACTAAACAGTCTTACAACATTACAAGGGTAAGAGCAGCAACAGCGGGAGAAAAACTTCATGTACCATGACCATTTACATAAATATTACCACCTTCAAACAGCAGTATCAACAGCAACATCAATAATAATAATAATAATAATAATAATAATAATTATAATAGGAAGAAGAAGAAGAAGAAGAAGAAGAAGAAGAAAAACTAAAGGAAGGTTAAATAATGACGCCGATTTTAAGTTTTCATAAATGTTTTTTTTTATAGTTTGGACTGACTACTATTTTAATCTTCGTGGGTCGGTGATTCTTACCGGGTTTTCTCTGGCTTCTTCCTCCAACAGTTTTAAGGCCGGCATATATAGTCTATCGTGCGTTGAGAAATGGCGTTAAACCCTCAATACAACAACAACAACTACAACCACTACATTTTTAATCGTTGTAGATATTTCTGTGATGTAATCGATGTAGATATTTTCTAAGATTTATAAGAAGTTAGAAGGAACGTATTCACATAAATGATAGTGGAATAAACATTGAATAAAGCGTTCTCCGTTACGGATCACTGCCATCTCACTTCTGTCTGCGTGGGTTCGAGTCTTGGATTCGGCCAATGCGGGTATGTGAGAAAGCTTGCCAGTTCTTTCCGGGGTTCTCCCGGGTTCTTCCTCCACCATTAATACTGGCCGCCATGTATAGCCTATCGTGAGCTGAAAAAGTGCTTTTAACCATACAAGAACAACAACAACAACAAACCAGGGGTATTCGCTTTGACCGAGCGGTGTCAACCCTGGCGCGATTCCGCTAGAAATCATAAGTCTACCTAAATCCAACTACTTCTATACAACTTCTGTCCATTCTATGAATACTTTTACTTTAATCAATACCAGACCACAGATCTCACAACTTTCCAATTGTCTATCAACAGCACATCTGTATGGTTTCTCTTCATCAATTGTTCGTACCGTCAGCAGTTCACGCCGTAAAACTATACAACTATCACCTAACACAGGGAACTAATTTTACTACGTTACCTTAGACTAGTCCATTCATAGTTTCGAGCCACATTTTGCCTGTAAAATTGCATCACATTTCCCACCATAGCGACATAAACGGCATCTGCCGAGTCCCTTCTTGCTTATTCCATTGCGTAATTTACCAGTCTCCAACCATACATACTGCACCTGCAGTCAGACAAACAATGTCCACCGCTATATTTCATTAGGTACTATGGAACGATAGGGACACTCATGCGGCTTTGACCTGAATTCACCAAAGGTAAACCATAGGATCATGGACAATCACTAACACTTCACTCCGTGACGTTTGCTTTGTAATTGTCTAATTATTTCGGGCTCAGGGATATTTTCACAGGGCCGAGTTCCAATAATCAAGCAGTAATTGCAAAAAATCCACGAATTCCTTAAAACGGGGCGCTATAACCTAACGAGCATACGCCAAACATATATATATATATATATATATATATATATATATATATATATATATATATATATATATATATATATATATATAACATGTACGATGTATCACTGATATACCACGAGATGTACAAAAAATTTAATTAAAAGGAAACGAGGCCTGCCGAGCTTTCTTTTAGTAAAATATTTATACACCGAGTGGTATATCATTGATACGGCGTAGATACTGTACATATATTTTGTTTATATCACATACAAATACATATATTTGCCCATCGAACGGAGTGAAGATTTACTACAGGCAACTGTGTATTGACCGAGTGCATGAACTCCTCACATCCCCGAGTGTGTCCGCTACAAAATGTCGTTCTGTGCCTTTTGTGGCTATTCACAATCACCTTAGCATATTGATAAGTTGATTGGTTTCTTTTCTTTTTAGTTTCGATTTTTCTTCACATTGATTAGACTAATATTATACACACTTATGATTTAAACGTGAAAGATGGTTTTATGATAAAAGTAGAACACTAAAACACTTGGTCAGCTACGCCATTCACACGAAAGCTTAGCCATTTACGTATGGGAACATGGAAATTAATGTGGAATAGAAAGTAAACGAAATGACGAACCAAGAAGGTGGAATTAAAATATTTTAATATATTTACAGTTGATCTAAGTCATTATTCTCTCTCTCTCTCTCTCTCTCTCTCTCTCTCTCTCTCTCTCTCATCCTTTTGTTAGTTTGGCACAACTTTTACCATCATTCATAAGTCCAGAGACATCGTGGGATGACATAAACGGAAATCCTCAACGCTCGTTATTTCAAAGATTTTAGCCAGTATCTTACTACGAAGGTAGAGAGAGAAAGAGAGATGCCTTGGGACATTTTCATATTTAATTAATAATAATCAACTTTTAGACCATTATAGTATGTTAACAACAACAACAACAATAACAACAGCAACAACAAAACCTTAAATACATCACACTCACAGGGGTGTCCAAACTTTTTGCAAAGATTACCAGATTTGATAAAGTGAAGATGCCCGGGGGCCAATAGTTCCTTCTGATGCTTTTTTAACCACAAAAGTTATATGCAAATATACACTGTTATAGAACAATAAATAAATAAAAAAGCCAAATAAACAATAAATAAATAAAACAATTTTCATTGTCACAATTATCTTCATTTTTCAAATGGCAATGTAACTAAATATAAGCCAATTATGTTTGCGCATCTATATAAGGAATGTGACGTCACAGACTGCTCCGTTCGGATTGGAAAACCGACCCCGTGTTGTGACTGAATTTGTAACGCGTGTTTGGATTGGTGAATAAACTGAATCCGTTTCGATCCGCCATTCCACTATAAATAACCCGTTTAGTTCATTCCCTTCACATGTTCTCGTCACAAGATATGGACAAACGGTGAATCATCTACAGTCCTATCATCAATGTTGCTCCCTACGGACTTACCCATGTATGTGAACTAATCAGGGACAGTTACCAGGATCAATGATAGGAGCGTTTGAAAAAGAAGAATTCATGAGGAGAGACAAGATTGCTTGAAAAGGGTCCTTATCTAGGGACCAGAAGTCAGAAGAAGTTTGAGGAAGAGAAGAAGACCTCTGCGTTGCTCTCTATGTTAACGGAATGATGTTAACAAATATAAACCATAGGCCCTTTTCAAGGCCACTCATATGTCTCGAAAAGATTTACTTTCTTGCCTAAACTTCTTTTTTAGTTCGTTGTATAGTTGTTTGTGTTTGTATGTTGTCTGTGTTATGTCTGTTCCATTCCCATTGTACCTATATTATTGATAAGTCCCATTGTCCCTATACAGGCCCAATACCTTTTGGACTGGATTTTTCCCTTGTCTCTATAAATCTTGTCCCTATACAGGCCCAGGGGTTCTGTAATGCCTTTTCCCATTGTCTCCCAAGTACCGGTCCTATATTTCCCATGTTAAAGTCCCATTGTCCTCCAAGTGCTGGTCCTGTATTCCCCATGTTAAATTCCCATTGTCCCTAATCGTGTCCACGACCTTTTTGACTGGGATTTCGATTGCCCCATAACAGCTCCCTATTACTACTTACTGTTTCTTCCATATGTAAAGCCACTATACGTCTCTACCTGGTTTCTTCCACCAGTAAGTCCTTCGCCGTTAAAGCCATTATATATCCACATGGTTTCCTCCACCTGTAGGATCACTGTTTGTAACCAGCTAGTTTCATACAGATGAGCGGCTATTGTACACATCCACACGGTTTCCTCGGCATATAATACTGCTGTATATTTCCACCTTGGTTTCCTCCACCTTTATCCCTTTGTACATTTCAACATGGGTCTTTCATTGCACTTGGTACACATTAACAGAGCATGTACATCCGATGCAAAATAGTATTCATCCTTTTGATATGGACTATATCAAATCTTTGGAATGATTATCACACACACACACACACACACACACACACTGACGAAGACATTTTAGATGGATGGATATAGGTGATATTTTATATGATATGATATGATACGATATGGTATAATATGATATGATATGGTATGATATGATATGATATGATACGATATGGTATAATGTATGATATGGTATGATATGATATGATATGGTATGATATGATATGATGTGAGAGAGATGACAATGATGGATGCATTGCTCGTAGATTTTTTAAATTCATGGATGGACTCATCAGTTGATCCATGCACAAAAGGAGGACGATGTAAAACTGGAATGTATTCTACATCTACACCGATATATTTATTATTGTTTGTACATGTCGCTATTTTGCCACATTATGAACCAAATTGTTTTTGATGTTTTTTATGTAACTTTTACTAACTCGGTTTCTTTTATTTCCATTAGGAGATCTTCTTCTAATTGTAAAGCAACATGTAGTATATACTTAATATTTTAGGACAAAAACTGTTGGAAGTTTTTTTTTGGAAGACCCAGATCAAAGCATAAATCAATCTGTTTGGTTATTTGGCAGCTAAATCATTTACAACCCGTCAATTGAAAATTGTTAAACGATCCGAATTGCAAATTGAAACCATATATTATATAGGTAACAGTGGGTGATTGGGCTGTATGCAAAAAAGGTAGACTTAAAGGGAGATTATATCAGTTTACGGACAAGATCTCTCTCTCTCTCTCTCTCTCTCACACACACAAATAAAACGAGACACGTGAAGCTGTCAAGATTTTTACAGACCATAAGAATGAAATAAATACGCATTTGCTAATGGAAATTATATGAGGAATCATTTAACAGTTGGAGATAAGCAAAGTAAACATTATTCCATTAAAATAAACGAATGAAACCCAATACTTCGATAACTAATGAAAGCGTGGCATTTTTTAAACATACTCATTTTCTACGATAATAGAGTTAAAGGATTCAAGTCATGCAGATTTAATTCATCTCTTAATCAGGCGGAAAATAAACAACACCAAGAAACGTCACAGTTAAAAAACTGAATTTACACATGGAATACGTGATAAGGCGAAAAAAATGCAGACATCCTAGCATAGTTAAACAATTACATCACACAAGAAATGAAAAGAGACAATATTTAAGAATTTCTATTTGGTTGTAAATGCTTCTCGAAAATCTCTAAAACAAAACAGTGTTAGAGATTACAAGAAAGCCTACGAGATTTGAAAATGATAAATTGGCAAACAAAATCGCTTTGATGATGATAGCATCATCAATACATATTTAATTTATTTCACATTTCATTCAAAGGCTGTGCAGCAGCGATTCGAACACATTCTCCGCTATGCAGTTTCCTGGGTATATTGATTAATAAAACGTTCAGTTACAAAAAATGACCATCAAAATTACCTAAAACCTGCTAAGATTGGAGAACATTTTGCACTGCATGGATGATTTGAAAACCGGAACATCTTTTATAGTTTGCAGATATACAGATTTAAGATATCCATTTTTCACGGAACATTTGTTTAATAGTAATTAAATTAAGCAACTGAACAAATTGGTACAACAATCTTCGAAGGAAATGTAGAGCGAAGGAATAACAAAATTATTATAAAATTTTACAAATGCAACTGAAAGAAAGATAGAGGAAAATTAGTACTAAATACCGGAGCACAGAGACTGTATTAAAGAAATGATAGTATTCTGGTATTAGACAGAAGGAACTGGGTATATTAGGAAGACAGATTAATTGGGAGTTATGTCTGAACGTAAAAACAATGTTTAAAAATCTTTTATTAGCTTCGTTCCAAATTTTACATTCAAAACTATTACCACAATACGTTTTACACAGCGAATACTTACCCTTTACACCAATCCCATGGACATTGGACAACCACCTTTACGAACCGCAGCTGCATGTATCAATTATTATTCATGTTACATCGTCAGTCGCACATCGACTTTTAACCTTAAGAAAATCGATGTACACTGATTTTCTTGCAATCATGATGTAATATGTTATATCATTTTATATATAATGAGCATTTATTCTGCAAAGAGGCTTTCATGGGCACCTACAAATATATACGCAAAATAAAGTAAAACCACGAAAATCACGCTCTTTCTCAAGTCTTCAAGAGGGAAAACCGGGATTTTAAAATACACTAAAGCCAACTAGGTCGCATAAAATCGGCGGGGTCGCTTAGGATGCTGTTTCGTGGCCTCCATTTGCACAAGATGATAATTTTCTGTCCAACTGAATATCATTCATTAATCCAAATAACATATTGATAATAATAATATAAATTGTCTTTTCCGAAACCAAAACAAGAAACTAGAAATATTATTCTGAACTGGACAAGAACATTCATGCTATTCATCTCGACCATTGTTTAGCAGTCTCACTTTGTTTTCTTTGTAGTAAATATATAATTCTGCTGCTTTGAAATATGTTAAAAAGATTAAAAAGATTAAAGTCCTGAGCGCGTCACATGACACAGCTTTTGTAACATTGATCGTTACACGTGCTTTTCTTTCAAAAAATCAATTGTCCTATGCAACATAAAAGCTTAAAAGTATTAAAATTGTATTGAATGATATTTATCTCGACTATTGTTTGACAATCTCAATCGTTTTTTTTTTATGTTCAATGTAGATATGTAATTCCCCTTTTCTGGAAGAATGTGCTGAGCGCGTCATGTGACCCAGTTTTTTGCACATCTTTACATATACTTGTGTACAACGTTTGGGCGCATTAAATACCGCCCAAGTTTCATGATAATTCAATGACTAAGGAATGATTCGCACAGCACCTTTTAAGGCATCGAAACCATGACAATACGTAAATAAAAGCATACAACGGTACAAAGTTGAATAATCGTTGATCGCAAATGTGAAAAGCATTGTATTTTTATCTGTTTTCTTAGCAAAGACAATTGGTTTGGAATTTCCTTCAGCCAGTTCGTTGCACAATATTTTCGTGTTCGTACCGAATGCCTTGTAAAACATCCGATTTCGATCAGTAACTCTGTTAACGAATGGTTTGTAATATGTATCAATGAAATGCATCAAGAACCCCGATGTAATGTGTTTAGATGTTTGCATGGTGCATTATTTATTTGATTGATTCATATTATTATCACACGATTGTGGTATGTTGATACTTTCAAAGTCACAATAAACAACATGTGGAACTTTTAACTGATGATGATCATTTTCAAAGCTTTTAGCTAATATAAAATGAGAGAGAAAGAGAGAGTTGTCTACTCTGACACATAATGTTTTGTGTGCGGATAACTTTCTGTGTCTCTAATAGCATTAAACTCGTTAATTTGTTACAGTTTGTGGACAGCAGTCTTTTATTATATTTGAAATGCTTTAACAGCTAATAGTGCTATTGTTAAATGGTAAATTTCCAATTAAAATCCTAAATTTCCAGTTAAAGTCCTATTAAATTTTTATTTGATCATTGCTAATACATTCCCTCCACTATATATTTAATGTAGGCCTTATGTATAGCACACGTCGACAGAATGGAACAATAAAACTGTAATCGTTTAGAATTTGTCTCAGGTTTATACTATATCGATTCGCTTGAAGAAGTGCATATAACATCATGTATTATGCTTTTTTCCAAAAAATCGCCCATGCTCTAAAGTTGGCCCATTCCGCTATTTCCGCATGCAAAATTGCCGATTTGGGAATTTTTTATTGCTTCATAACCTCTAATAATCCCCTATCACTAATTATTGGTCATCTTTGATCAACTACAACACATGTGAAGGAAACGAGTCTCACTCTCACCTATATATACAATTTTCGGCAGAACGGCTCAGTAATCTTTAAAGTAATTTTAATAAACAATATTGTATTAAATGCTTACGTGTATCTCCGTATGACTGCCTAGCATTCACATCGATCATGCTACTCTTTGAACTGGCGACACCCAGCTCGAGTACCACGAATAGCATTAGTTACGAAAAGAGCTGTGGCTAATACAAATGGACTTCAACTGTCGTTAAATTAGCAAGAGATTTAACTTACAACAATACAACCATTCAGATGGATATATTACCAGTTGAGAAGAAATGCATGCGAATAACTATTTCCAAAGAAATGAAAAATATATATTGTCAAAAAAGGTTAATTTCCAATATTTTGGGAGCTATATCATCAGTGTGACGCTAAAAAAAACCAATTAATCCATTGATCACACTATTTATTAGGAATCTATGGACACTCGTTAATTTGATTATTGCACAAAAATCATATAAACTTAATACTATGAGCAAAGAGAATATAAAGCCTTTTGTAAGTTACATATAGGTGGAAGTGACTTGATTTGAATATTTGTGGCTATTATTTTGACCTATATTTATGTTTCTCCCTTTGTCGCATACAACCTTTGTAAGTATTTAATAAAAGCCTAAATTATACATTATCCATTCTTACCACATAATCTATATGCTATATAAAACCACTGTTATACTACGGTGCCTATTTATGTTAGGACATGAGTCTGACAAAATGCACATGAAAATGTCAAGAGTGATGTAATAAGCATCGTCCACTTTATTTAATATTTCGAAAATATTTTAACACCGATTTAAGTGTTTCCATTGCTGTTATTCTTCTTTACACTGTGTATAATCATGCATATTTTATTGAGTATTAAATTTTTAATGTACATTTATTGTTTTCTATCTCATCCTTTTGATTTACCAATAAGGATTTAATATGTCTGCAACTTTGAAATGAACCATCAACAACAAAGTTTGAGTTCATGAAATTAGTAAAGCAATACCGTGTTTGCATATCGGTTACTACCTATTTTGGTTCGTGTTAATGGCATTTTTAAGACACTATTTGCTATATCATGCTGAGAAAATGGGAGCTATGTGCCTTTTTCATGGACACACCGAAGCAACCGATCAATTGTTCTGAGCGAGCATCGAACCCGTGACCACAGGATTATAAAACATGCGTTCCAAAATAGATTTTATTAGATGACACAACACAGTATCGTAATGAAAAGAGGTTGAAATTTTATTGGACGCCTTGATCATTACAGTATTTACTTGTATAACAGCATGATGTTACTATTATTCTCATTACGTATTATGTATTTTATACAAAATAATATGATATGAGATATGAACTTAGTAATAAAGTAATTTATAAACTTTTTAAAAAGCATTTTAAGGCTACCAGCTGTGTTCTTAAGAACCATTGATCCAATAGTTGAGTGGAATCTTCCAGATACTAGCCAGCGCCATGTCAATACATATGTCATTGATAAACAATCCAAAATCTCATCTTATGCCTACACATCCTGAGCAGCATCAGTTAACGTAACAGAGATCTACGAAGCAAATTGTTGTTGCCAGCACAATAAAGCTATAAGAAACATCTAACTGCTACGATGTGCTAATAAATCCGTCTTGGGATTGACAGGAGACGAAGCACTGTTTCCATAATGATTACTATGCCAATTATGTATACATATTCAAATCCAACATCCGTCAGTTTAAATTCAATGTCGATGTGGCGACTCTCTCAGGTTTGTAAGTGCAGCTCTAAATTTCGAAGCTGAAATGGGTTGGAAACACATGCTTGCAATTGTTTGGTATTTTGTATCTCTCGTTAAATCAATCAACCTTAAATTTCAATTCTGTACGCAATTAACAGTAAGTTTTTCTGAAAAGATAAATGAACGTTTTATGGTATCTTCAACCTTGATTTAACCAAACGTGATGAGTGTGTCTGTGTGTGCGATTTAGATGCTTAATGTAGCTTTAACAATTTTTCAGTCATATCGCTACGATGTCTGCAGTGTGACAGTTTATAGTGATGTCTAGCACTGTGGCATCATGTCGCAGACATGTAGCATGATGTCCCACCCAGTCACATTATCCTGACACCAGAACGACCAGTCCTAACACTAACCTCTTAATGCTGAATGCCAAGCGAGGCAGCTGTTAGTACCATTTTTGTAAGTCTTTGGTATGACTCTGCCGGGGCTCGAACCCGCGACCTCCCGCATCCGAGGCATACGCTCTGACCACTAGGCCACCAGAGCGGTCCAAACGTGATGAAAACCGAATGATAATAATTATTGTCGAAAAAGAAGCCATAATTTATTTGGTTGGAAAATGATCAATTTATTTGTGCAACATACTATTCAGTTTAAATATATTTCGTAACATCAGAATTCGAAATCTTAAAACAGTATTAATAATGTTTCTATACCTTTGGGTGAACATCCAAGTTCCCAACTGCAAAATCATTTCTGCATAGTTTTTCTTCAAATAAAGGTTTGAAAAGTTGCATATATACTTCTTCAGTATAATTTGTATTCGAAAAACACAAAACGTCTGATCCATGGTTAAATGCTGGCAAGGCCAATCTGATAAAACGGTTAAGTATTTGACATACACGTTTATTTATAAAGTGACGACACAGATATATGTTCATTTTCTGTAAAAACATTTTCATAAGAGCTCGTCCTGCTAAAGTTGTATGAGTCTCCATAAAAGGTATTAAAGATGTTGCTACAGGATGTTGCTGCTTTCGTTGTCTTATAAGATGTACATGACTTGGTTTATCTCAGTATTGTACAAATATGAAAACCTGTCCTGCAAGGCAATATAGTTATTCAAAGTTACCTTCTATATATATCCTATTCTAATATTCAAGTAGTCTGTTCGTTTGCTGAAATACTGGTTTCTGTTGCCTACTTAGGTAGAATGTTAGTCACAATTCATCCCACAGCGATGTACCATGTCAAAATGAACTGATGCTCTGAAGATAGAGGAGGATCCTGTAGACCAACACCACCATTTGTAACATTTCGTGTGTACCACAGATTGGCTGTGGTGATATTTTGATTGTTTCTCGATTCCGTAATTGGTTCAAGTTCTTCCAATTTTAAGAAAGTTTCAAAGATGCTCTTCCGTCAGACTAGAACAATTCAACACAGAATAAACTGTATATAAATAAGTTAAAACTGACTTCGGCGTCAAAGATAATTTCAAACTGTTGAAACGATAAGCAAATATTAGTTTCAACAAAAATCCTAGTGTCTGCTCATAATATGAGAGCTAAAACTGGCAGATATTTATGCAATCGAATCGATAGAGGTGAAAGATATGGTATGCCCTATTCTATGCGATAGCTATGTTGTTTCTTTAAGCGTGTTCCGGTCATAGGTTATGTTAGCAGTTTACTTCTTCAAAGGTCACCTTCAGTTACTATAAAAAGGACCAAGGTTTATAACTTTCAAGAGCAATGAAATATTACCAATCAAAATGAGATTTTTGTTATAAATTGCTGCCAGTGGCTCTTTAGGCATGAAACGTATTTGTATATAGCTTATTTGCACGCTAACAAATGTTATTTGGGGATCTTGTACAACATGAAACATTATTTCTTGAAAGATTTAAAATTCAGATTTCCTTGTTCCTTGATTGGCTTCGTATGATTTTGCCTTCTTTGGTATGTGCATATGCTATTTTAACATATGCACCATTGACAAAAGCTGTCGTTAGCACATACATATCAATACGTCTACGTACAACTGATTATTTCCGAGCAACACAACTGCCAGAAAGAGACCTGCAAAATCCACGGATCTCTTCCATAAACCTCCTGTCACAGAATCCATAGATGATTGGATTGGCAATATTATTGATAAAGAAGCTCCATCTAAAAGTCTGGTAGGCCGCAGTTCCTTCAAACGATAAATTTGGTAGAAAGGTTTTATCAAGGAAAGCTGTAATGCGAAGAGCGAAATGGGGAAGAAAGCTGCAGAAATATACAACTGTGATGATGAACAAAACTCGAGTAACAAGGATTGTTTTATGTAGTCTATTCTTATTTCGTCTTTTAATAGCATATAACCCAGAAGAACTATAGTCTTTCTTGCTGAGTTCGAAATATTCACTGCTTATTTTGCCTTCTGGTAATGCCAAGGTGTTGGTCTCGACGCGATCGTTGATATTTCCGTCCACTGTCTTTTCATTTGAGTCCGAACTTGAAAACTGGGTCGTTTGTGCTTTAACTACGTAGCCTTGCGAGGAGTGTGCCTGATTCATGCTGAAACGTGTTTTCCTCATTTCCAGTATTTGCTTTCTGATCAGAGAGTAGATAACGACTAGAACAATTAATGCTACGAAATTTACAGAAAGTATAAAAATGTTGAAATATGCTGGGTATTTTGTGTGTGCAAAATCGTCGGACACAGTACATTCGGTACCATTGATGTAATCAACTCCAGTTTCGTAGGTCCTGTTCCCATACATTACACCGACAGGCCATGACAAGAAACATCCGGCTAGTAAGTCTAGAACACAAATATATCTGGATATGCTCTCTGAAAGTTGTGTGCCCTGGGGGGTACATATTTTACCATATCTGTCCACTGCAATAGTTATCAGAATCAATCCAGACCCCATGCATAGAGCATGTGTCAAAAAATGAAACACCTTGCAGATCTCTACGTTAGGGGATATTATGGGATATCTCAAAATTACTATGAAGAAAGGCATTGATGTACAACATGTGGCCAGATCAACTATCGCCAGACAAACGATAAATGTCCTATAGGTTGATGGCTTATATTTTCGCAAGTACACGAACAGAGCAACGGTATTTCCAGGAATTCCAAGAGTCATCAAAAGACTGATAAATACAATGCCCGGTATGTTTTCCATGACCTTTTCATTATTTATGTTTCGAATCAGAAAATCCAGATCATTACCTCCATCGTCACTATCGTTTCCATTCATGATTTTTTTCGCACGAGATTATATTTTTCTGTCGTACTGAATATATTTCTCTTATCAAAGTAACAGATACATACTACTCTGAAATGCCATTGTATGGTTTTGTTTCCTAAAATAAATTGTCTTTTTCCGAAACCAAAACTGGAAACTAGAATAGGTATCCTGAACAAGACAAGAACATTCATGTTATTCATCTCAACCATTGATTGGCAATATCACTTGATTTCCTGTGAAGTAAATATATAAATCCGCTGTTTTGTAATAAAATTATTAAAAAATTAAAGTTCTGAGGGCTTTATGTAACACAATATTTGCGACATCATTACACGTGATTTACATATGACTTTGCTTCCTAATATCAGTTGTCTTATACACTGAAACTAGAAAGTAGAAAAATTACCCTGAACAGTACAAGGACATTAATGTTACTCATTCGAATATTGTTTGATAATCTCATATAAATTCCATTTAAATGTAAATGTTAATTTCCTTGTTCTGAAAGGTACGTGCTGAACGTGTTATGTGACACATTTATAGCAAAATCTTTGCAGATGCTTGTGTGCATTGAATACCGACCAAGTTTAATGATAATTCAAATACTAAGAAATCGCTCGCTCAGCATCTTTTAAGGCATCAAAGCCTATTTATAGACAACGAGTACATGTAAGCATGCAATGATGCAAAGAAGTTAATTTTATCCTGAATGGCGGAAAGAAAATAGAGAGCACAAACAACGAGTATAATGGCACAATAATTGCGAAACGGCGCAAGAATAAAATAAAGTTACCTTATGTTTAGACCTAAATCGTTGTGTTAATTAGGGTATAATGAAATTTAAAAACACACACAAAGGTACGCACATACAAAGAGTGAATTACATAGAAGAAATAATATTTGCATTTGGCACAGAGAGTTAAGACTCAAAATTAGTGTTAAGATCAATGCGAAGGTAAATATCACTGGAAAAGAGCAAAATACCAGACTAATTTAAAGCATGTATAGAAAGAGAACTAAGTAGAATACTATTGATAGTTCTGAAAAGCCGATAACATCTGAACACTAAGGATTTATTTGGCTAGAATCTGCCCAAGCTGAACAAAGACAACGAAAACGTTTGACTTCTTAATTTAAAAACCATCATGCCATCTGTCTATTGCTTTAAAGACAAGGTCTCCCATTAAGCCATGTGCCTATTGCTGTAAAGACAAGGCCTTCCATCAAGCCATGTGCCTATTGGTGTAAAAACAAGGCCTTCCATCAAGCCATTTGCCTATTGTTTTAAAGACAAGGCCTCCCATCTAGCCATCTCCCTATTGTTTTAAAGACAAGGTCTCCCGTCAAGCCATCTGCCTATTGCTTTAAAGACAAGGCCTCCCATCAAGCCATCTGCCTATTGATGTAAAGACAAGGTCTCCCATCAAGCCATCTTCCTATTGCTGTACCAAAGTGAACAATATTTATTTGTTTTTCAAGTACATAATAACTTTGTTACTGATGCTTGAATATCCTTGGAATTATCAACCAATTTCATTTCAAGGGACATAAATCATATTCGTATAGCACAACTTATTTCAATACTAGATAGTAGACCTTTATTTGAGATGTATTGGCATGTGCCAATCTGTTTCTAAGATACATCTCGTATCAATATTGTCTGTTATTAGGTATTTCGAGCAGATTTCCTTCTACTCATACAGTTTGTCTGTTTAGAGTTATTACTACCATGTATTGGGTCATGACTACATAATATAAATTATTCGCATCTGGACACATTTTAACATTATTTATTTGCTTTTGTGTATTTATGTGGTATCTTACTAATACGACCATAAACTCTGCTTTCCATTATTAATGACATGCCCTAAACTATCCCAAAATGCAACACCAGATATTTATGATGTGACACCATGAGCTAGCTCTAGAGCTCTGATATAGTGAAGAGTATCTGTCTGATAGCTCTAATATTAGACTTAATAATAGTCCACAAAACTGACACACAACTTCATGTATCTTTTGCTCGTATTATTCACGATCATTCAAAATATATGAAGTCTGAAATATATAATCAAATCATGTACATACTGCTAATTGTCATCATATATATTCAAATCGTTAACCCGTGAGAAAACTTGTCTAAAGGAAGTACCATCGTTTCACTGAATTTGTCTAATCTATCGAGATAACCATATGGACATAGGTCCTTTCTCGGAAACTAAGACTTTTTAATCACAACGAACTTTCTCAGAAATTGTTTTCCTATTCAGTTTCTTGTACTATAAGTTGTACATAATTTGATCTATCTCAGGATTATGCATATAACAAAACAAATGTTACAAAGGCACTATAGTTACACAAAGTTACCTTTACATTCTACAATTGCATTAATGTGTTAAATTGCTGAGAATTACGGGTTCAGTAGCCTAGACTTAAGTAGAATGTTAGTTGCAATTCATACCACACCTGTGAACCATGTCGAACTATAGTCATGCTCTGAATGCAGAACACCATCAGTAAATTACTATGCACCATGTAACACATCGTGTCCATTAAGCACTGGAAGATTGTTGTTTTTGTTGTTGTTTTGTGGTTTAAAGCCATTTCGCAGCGCAAGATAGGCTATATATGGCCGCCAGAATAACTGGTGGAGGACGAACCCGGGGAAAGCCCCGGTAAGAATAACTGACAGGTTTTAATTTATATGGATTTGCTTGAAGATGTACATATAATATTAATGTAAATAAACTTCGACTGCAGTTAAAATAGCAATAAATTTAACTAATGAACTTTACTAGTTAGTGAAAACGTAATTACCTTTTGAAAATAACTGTGTATGAATAACTATTTCCAAACAAAACAAACATGACGAGAAACAAATGGTCAACTATGTTCGAGTTATATTATTACCAATTTCAATGATTTCCACTGATAAAACGCATCCACATTCACTCCTTCATGCATCAGTAAACATGTGACTCTTGTTAATTAATCAGTAGACATCAATTTACTGGAGTTTTTATTCTGAACAAACAAAATATAAAGGAGACATGTGCTACGCATTGGTTCCAATTACTAATTTGAATCATAGAATGTGGCTTTAAAAAAGGCTTATCCGGTCTTTGCCCTCAGTGAAGTGTATCTTGCATGATATAAAACTTTGCCCATGTTACATGTAGGTGGAAGCGTCTTGACGTTAGTCTTTGTCTCTATCAGTTAGTCAATGTTACACAGAGGTGGAATTGACTTGATGTCTCTATCAGTTAGACCTAGTCTTAAGTACCTATTCGAGTCGCATACATCCTTCATAAATATTTAATACAAGCCTTAATTACACATTTTCTGTTCTTCCCGCAGAACCTCTGTGTTTTATAAGAACATTTGTTGCAGGTGGGATGCCTGTTTGTATTAGGAAATGACCCTGATAAAAATCCATATGGAAAGTTCAAGAGATTAGTAATAAGAATCTTTGCCTCTATTCAATATTTCTGGTCTTCTTCAAAATACACGGGTATGTTTTCGTTGAGTATTCAAACTCTAATGTCCATTTATTCTTTACCATTTCACCCTTTTGATTTAGGAATATGGATTAAATATGTTTGCAAGTTTCAAATGAACTATCAACAAAAGCGTTTTAGTTCATCAAAGAAGCAAAACAATATTTTGTTTGCTAGCTGGTTGGTTGGTTAGTATTAACGGTATTTTAAAATATATATTTGGCTATAGGATGCCATACAAATGAGAGCTAAGCGCCTTTTTAAAAAAAAACCCACACCGAATTAGGGCTTCGAACCCGCGACCCTCGGATAAGAAATCCGACGCTCAAACTAAGCTACCGCGGCACTATCCCATACCTCATACTTGCATCTGGTAAAGCAAAATCACTATATTTCCATCTTTCTTAAGTAGACACGCAGAGAGAATGATGGGAAGATAGATGAATGGAGATATATATGCATTTTATTAGAAAGAGAATAATAATAATAATAATAATAATTCTTCTTCTTCTTATTATTATTATTATTATGATGATGACTTAGTATAATGCCTAATCTTTAGAAGTTCTAAGCGCTTTACAATATTTATAACCTAAACAACATATATTCAACGACGAGATTACAAAACAAGCACCATGAAATTACAAAACATTCATTAAGGAATAAACATTATTAAGTCTTTAAGTCTGTTGTTGTAGTCGAAATAGGCGGGTTTAAAGAGCACATTGGAATGGGATCACAGTGTTTTGGTGTCTAAGAGCTATGGGTAATTTGTTCCATGTAGACGGTCGGATGACTTCATTGTATTAATGGGGACAATGGGAATACGACTGTCGGAAGAGGAGCGTAAGCTTCTAGACGGGGTATACACATGGGTTAACCCTCATTGGTATATTGGACTGGAGCCAGTCAGCGAAATGTACCATAGTGAACAGAGCAGGGGGAAATGTAAGTTCTCCGTATTCTAAGGATGATGCGAGTAGCCGTGTTTTTAACTTTTTGAATTTTCTGTCGCAGATAGTGATACGTACCAGACAGACGTGAATTACAATAGCCCATTCTTAAAAATATTAAAGAAACGCATAAGTATTTTAGTATCAAACAAACAAAAGTTGCAAATGCAGCCTTGCACATGTTCGTTACATTTTGATGTAATGAGAGCGTAATGAGAGTGACACCTATGTTTCGTACTGGCTGTGCAAACTTAATGTTGTTATTGCTGGTATTTATTGTTTGAGATAAAGGATGTGAGTTAGAAAGTCTTTGTGTGGTGATCCAGATGCTTTCAGTTTTATTATCATTCATTTGCAGCTGGTAACATGTCATCACGACGTCACTTCGGAAATGCTCCTGTTTACGCCTTGGATGGTAGACTCAACTTCAGCTGGACAGCTAGAGATTTGCATATTTGAATGACATTAGCGTAAAAATGATGAGACACCGGATGTTGATTTATGACAATTGAGATCGGCTGAGTTTACATAATGAAGAGAACGGGGTCGAGAACAAAGCCTTGTCGAACACCAAAACATATATCAACTAGGCTGGAATGATTTATATTTACGGACATAATTTGTGCCGTGTTGACTAAACAGGACTTGAACGATAGTTAGGCTGTATCGTGAATACCAAATACAAGCTGGAGACGGTGCAGTAATATATCATGGTCTTTTTTGTCAAATGCCGCAGACAAGTCAAGGAGAGTGGGGATTGTAATATTTCCACGATCCAAAGCGGAAAGAAGATCGTTAATTACTCAAAGAAGAGCAGTTTCCGTACTATGGCGAGGGCGATATGCAGACGGCACACAGCTAAAAAGACTATTGAAATTCGGAGGAGACACAAGTTGGGATTAAACAACCTTTTTCCTATGATTTTTGACTGGAATGAGAGATTAGGAACAGAGCGGTAGTTAAATAAATCGTTAGGGTCAATTGTCGATTTCTTCAACAGTGGATCTACAACAGCCATCTTGTATAATGAGGGAATGTTCCCGGATGAGAGATAAGTATTGATAACATCGGTTAGTGAAGGCAATATTGAACTGAAGCACTCAAGCAGCAGTGATGTCGGACTCGGATCTAGTTCACATGGGACGCTCTTCATCACTATTTAGGTACCAAATTCATAGGGACAGGTTCAAATGCTATTAACGGTTGCCGTGAATATTCTATAGCATAATTGTATAGGGTGATGAGTCAGTTTAAATTGATTGTGTTGTCGAGTATAGAGAAGATTGTTGGAAGTGGTGAAAATGTATTATTATAAATACATAAAATAGATATACAGAGATAAACATCGTTGCAGTTTTGCTTTCTTTTAAAGGCATACAGTGTGTGTGTCTTTACTTGAAGTGTTTATGTTTAGCATTACGCATGAATTTATTTATAGATGTATGCTTTTTTAGGAAATTGTTCACACGGTTCATAGAGAAATAAATGCCAATAATCGTGAGGTTACATCTTGACCTATATAAATCTTGCATTATATATCAGCTAATGTATTGCAATTACCATTGGCAGCACACTATATTTGTATTGTGTACTCTTTCAGCATATATATGTCTTTTAGAATTAAATAATGAATCGAACTGAAATATGGATTTTATTTGTTTGAACATTGAACAGTTATTATCTTAATATCTCCAATTTCCGATGTTCATCAGCCAGTATACATATAGGTCAAAATATGATTCCATCAGTGGGATACCATCAGGAGGTAGAAGTAATATAATGTGAAAATAGTACAGTGGATGGAAATTGTAACATAAAAAACATAGAAAGTTTCGACTTGACAATATTCCTTTTCTTCATGCAAAACAATCAGTCAGTGGTGCTATTCTGTAGCTTTGATATAATTTGATTTTTACCTTTTAAGTTACTTTTCATCGGCTGATTTTACATACCTTTGTGAACACAACGAAAAGAAAGGCAGCAGGAAAGAATTATCTGGACTGAAAATGTTTCGTAGGTAAGTATCGTTGACGACTGGCAAGGGCAGAATACTGAAGCATTGAAATCATTCCAAAATGAATTTCCAACATGAGACGTGAACTTTTATTTTTTTAAACATACAAGCAGCATTTCACTCGTTCAAAGATATTTCTTAACTTGAAAATGATGCTGAATTTTCATTTACTTCTTCAAACGAGAATGACTTTTATTTTTCAATATTTTGCACATTGGAACACAGTTTCTAAAGCCCGTAAGATAAAGATTTTGCCCAATTCCCTTGTAGTTTCCCATTTAAAAAATCCAGGCAGATTACCTCTGACTGTTACATTGCTGTGACCACACAGTCAATAAATACATTTGGCTCTGTCATTAAACTGGCATTAAACACTACAGTACTTGCCATCAGGAGATAACTAAAAAACTCAACAATAAGAACACCAATGGCAACAACAACGACTAAATAGTCTTACAATGTAAACATGACAAGGGTAAGAGCAACAACAGCGGGAGAAAAACTTCACGTACCATGACCATTTACATAATTATTACCACCTTCAAACAGCAATCTCAACAGCAACATCAATAAAAATAATAATAAGAAGAAGAAAAATAAGAACAAGAAGAACAAGAACAAGAGGAAGAAAAAAACTCTAAAAGGATGCTAAATAATGAGGCCGATTTTAAGTTTTCATAAATGTTTTCTTTTTATTTTGGACTGACTACTATTTTAATCTTCGTGGGTCGGTGATTCTTACCGGGTTTTCTCTGGCTTCTTAAAGCCGGCATATACAGTCTATCGTGCGTTGAAGAAATGGCGTTAAACCCCCAAAACAACAACAACAACTACTACATTTTTAATCGTTGTAGATATTTATGTGATGTAATCGTTGTAGATATTTTCTAAGATTTATAAGAAGTTAGAAGGAACGTGTTCACATAAATGATAGGGGAATAAACATTGAATAATTCCATTAAAATGAAAATTGATACATATTTTGTTTTCGTCACTCTATTTGATATAGAGTTTCTAGATTTTCCATTAGTCTTATGTTGTCCATCAAGATGATGATGCAACCTTTAAATATTACAATTTCACTCCGACCTGACACTTCATAACGATTTATTTTTAAATCAAAATTTCTTGGTCAATTAGGTACGAAAAATTGTCCTTTAACCAAAAATGAAACCAACTGAAAAGGTAATGCCGTGGATTCTGCGCCCCCCCCCCCATATATATATGTATATATATATATATATATATATATATATATATATATATATATATATATATATATATATATATATATATATATATATATTGATTGCTACAAACCGGAGGGGGAACCGAGTGGCCGAGTGGTCTAAAGCGTTCTCCGTTACGGATCACTGCCATCTCACCTCTGTCTGCGTGGGTTCGAGTCTCGGATTCGGCCAATGTGGGTATGTCAGAAAGCTTGTCGTGGGTCGGTGGTTCTTTCCGGTGTTCTCCCGGGTTATTCCTCCACCATTAATACTGTCCGCCATGTATAGCCTTTCGTGAGCTGAAAAAATGCCTTTAACCACACAACAACAACAACAACAAACCAGGGGTATTCGCTTTGACCGAACGGTGTCAACCCTGGCGCGATTCCGCTAGAAATCATAAGTCTACCCAAATCCAACGACTTCTATACAACTTCTGTTAGAAAGCCCACCGTGCCCATTCTATGAATAATTTTGCTCTAATCAATACCAGACCACAGATCTCGCAACTTTCCAATTGTCTATCAACTGCACATCTGCATAGTTTCTCTTCATCAATTTTCCGTACCGTCAGCAGTTCACGCTGTAAAATTATACAACTATCACCTAACACAGGGAACTGATTTTACTAGGCCTCCTTAGACCAGTCCATTCATAGTTTCGAGCCACATTTTGCCTGTAAAATTGTTCACATTTCCCACCATAGCGATATAAACGGCATCTGCCGAGTCCCTTCATGCTTATTCCATTGCGTAATTTACCAGTCTCCAACCATACATACTGATCCTGCAGTCACACAACCAATATCCACCACTAGATTTCACTAGGGACTATGGAACGACAGGGACACTCATGCGGCTCTGACCTGAATTCACCAAAAGTAAACAATGGCATCATGGACACTCACTAACACTTCACTCCGTGACGTTTGTTTTGTAATTGGCTAATTATTTCGGGCTAAGGAATAAATCCACAGGGCCAAGTTCCAATAATCAAGCAGTAATCGCAAAAATCTAAGAATTCCTTAAAACGGGGCGCTATAACCAAACGAGCATACTCCATATATATATATATATATATATATATATATATATATATATATATATATATATATATATATATATATAACATGTACGCTGTATCAATGATATACCACGAGATGTACAAAATTTTTCATTAAAAGGAAACGAGGCCTGCCGATTTTTTTTTTGCAAAACATTTATACACCGAGTGGTATATCATTGATACGGCGTAGATACTGTACATATATTTTGTTTATATCACATACAAATACATATATTTGCCCATCAAACGGAGTGAAGATTTACTACAGGCAACTGTGTACTGACCGAGTGAATGAACTCCTCACATCCCCAAGTGTGTCTATACAAAATGTCGTTCTGTGCCTTTTGTGGCTATTCACAATCACCTTTGCACATTGATAAGTTGATTGGTTTCTTTTTTCAGTTTCGATTTTTCTTGACATTGATTAAATCAATATAATATACACTTATGATTTAAACATGACAGGTGGTTTTAATGATAAAAGTAGAACACTACAAATACTTGGTCAGCTACGCCATTCACATGAAAGGTTAGCCATTTACGTATGGGAGCATGGAAATTAATGTGGAATATAAACTAAACGAAATGACGAACCAACAAGGTGTAATTAAAATATTTTAATATATTAACAGTTGATCTAAGTCGTTATTCTCTCTCTCTCTCTCTCTCTCTCTCTCTCTCTCTCTCATCCTTTTGTTAGTTTGACATAACTTTTACAATCATTCAAAAGTCCAGAGACGTCCTGGGATGACACAAACGGAAGTTCTCAACGCTCGTCATTTCAAAGATTTTAACCCGTATCTTACTACGAAGAGAGAGAGAGAGAGAGAGAGAGAGAGGCCTTGGGACATTTTCATATTTAATTAATAATAATCAACTTTTAGACCATTATAGTATGTTTAACAACAATAGCAACAACAACAAAACCTTAAATACATCACACTGCCAGGGGTGTCCAAACTTTTTGCAAAGAAGGACAGATTTGAGAAAGTTAAGATGCCCAAGGGCCAATAGTTCCTTCTGATGTTTTTTTTTTTTATCCACAAAAGTTACATGCAATACACACTGTTATAGAACAATAAATAATAAATAAATAAAAAACAAATAAACAATAAATAAATAAAACAATTTTCATTGTCACAATTATCTTTATTTTTCAAATGGCAATGTAACTAAATATAAGCCACTCAGGCAGACATGAACAACTCTAAAAACACAATTCTGCCTTTCATTCATATCTGGAGAGTCAGATAACATTGAACTGCATGTAAAAACCTTAAATTTCCATGAGTTAGATGCATATCTTTGCCTCATCGTCATTTTAAACACGAGTTATAACTAATGCAAAGTTTTCGGTTATCATTAAAGTTTAAAACAAGTGAATTTTGCTTTTGTCTTTTAAAAGATTTTTCAGAAAATAATAGTTTGTGCCACATATACAGGTACATAACATCAACAGTTATAACCAAATCTTATTCAAGAGTTTAATAAAATAAGTGCCTTAAGTCCAAGTGCATAAGTGTGCTTTTGGTTTTTCATTGTTAATAGTGACAGATGTTACCGTTCAAAACACTCAATTTCAGATCGATCAAGAAACCGATAACTCGCTGACACTAATGAAAAGGGTGATACTGAGATCTGGATTTCACTAAAGAGGCCATGTCTGGTTCAAGGGCAGTGGTTGAGACGCGTAAAATGTCACGTAAGTGGGAGTCACTTAGTTTTGACCTCAATCGGTTCTTATTTAAGTTCATGACAGATAATGTCTACTCACACAAATATGTGGAGCCGAATAAGCTCAGCATTTTCTTAGCAAATGTTCGCATTTCTGGAAATCTGCCTTTATCCAGCTGCCCGTAAAAGTCAACAAGAGAAAGCTGCTGGTGTTTGGCGCGCCACTCATCATCACACTGCAGCTCAGTGAGCTCCAGCTGAAGCTGTGGAGGAGCATCATCAGGGTCCACGGAGAAGGGAGAAGAGAAAAGCAACACGTCCTTTTCAATAACTGCAAAATCCTGAAAGCGTTTGTTGAATTCCACAGAATGAGATGCGATAGCTGTTGCATAACTCTTCATTTGCACACCGATATTGTCCTGTGGGAAACTGTCAATTACCTCTTTCAAAGCTGGGAAGTGCGCGGTGCAGGGCTCTGTTTGGGACAAGTGTCTTTGGAAAAGTTGTAGCTTCGTTCCAAAGGCCTTGACGTGAGCGTATAGCTGGTTCACCACTACATCTCGTCTTTGAAGATTAACACTCAGCCCATTCAGATGCTTCGTTATGTCAGCCAAAAAAGACAAAGCTGCCAGCCTTACAGGATCGGACAATTCATGCATCGGTTGCCCCTTTTCACACAAAAAACGTCTTATTTCTTCTCTGAGAGAGAAAAATCGCTGCATTGCGGACCCCCGACTTAGCCACCTCACATCGTTGTGATATATTACGTCTCCGTATTCAGCTTGGATGTCAAGCAAGAACTGCTGAAACTGTCGGTGGTGTAGAGCTTTAGAGCGAATAGAACTGATTGCCTTTACCACTGGTTTCATAACATGATCAGATTTGAGATGTTTGGCGCAGAGATCCTGCTGATGAATTATACAGTGTAGTTTAATAGCGTTACCTCCTTCTTCGCTGACTTTATTGCAGATCAGTGTGGACAATCCACTTCGCTCACCAGCCATGGCAGGCGCACCATCGGTAATGATCCCAGAAACTTTACTCCACGGTAGTTTCATTTCATCAACAGCATCACAAACAGAAACGAATAAATTTGTTCCTCTGGTTTGGTCTTTAGGGCTTTGGAGGTCAAGCAGCTCCTCTATTACGTTCATGTTGTCGTCAACTCCTCTTAAAAAAATCAAGAGCTGTGCAGTGTCAGAAGCATCGGTGCTTTCATCGCAGGCTAATGAGAAATAATCAAAAGTCACTCCCCTGTCCCTCAGATGTCTCTGAATATATGACGATATGTCATCAACTCTCCGTGCCACAGTGTTACGTGCCACATTCATAAATTCTTGCTTCTTCTCGGGGCAAATGTTCTCCACCATTTTCATGACACAGTCTTTGATGAATGTACCTTCTGTAAATGATTTGCCATGTTTAGCTATTAACATGGCCAGTTCGTAGCTTGCTTTGATGATATTTTCCTTTGACTCACAGGCCCGCGTGAAGAGTCGCTGTTGTGATGCCAGAGCAGCTTGGAGTTGCTTCACTTTTTCAGCGCGGTCACTCCCTGTTAGCTTGTCGTATGTGTTAGTATGTTTAGTCTGGTAGTGTATCTTTACGTTGACATCCTTAAACAAGGCAACCGTCTCGTTGCAAACGAGACAAACACAATTGCCTCGATTTTCAGTGAAAAAGTACTGTAATTCCCATCTCTACTGAAAGCGGCGGCCCTCACTGTCAACCTTCCTCTTTTTCTTTTCGGTCGCCATGGCAGAAATGAGCGGAGAAGGGTTCGCGTGCTAGAGGGCCATAAATAATACATTATATGACCGAAGCTGCGGGCCGTATGAAATCTTGCCGTGGGCGGTGATTGGCTCGCTTGCCGGACTTTGGACACCCTTGCATGATCACAGTATGTGTACCACGTAACCGAAAAATTTATTTCATAATGTCGACATGATTTGCAACTTTGTATCATTGATAAACACTGTAGATAGATCCCAAGGAAAGTGCACACATATTACTACGAAGAACTATATTCTTGTAGGTTACTTGGTGTCATTTCTATTTCAAGGTTTTAATCCAGCCCAAACTCCTTTTCTCTCTCACTCCACATTTCTGCGTAGTTTGTCCGTTATGCATGAGAGGGTAGAGGGGACGGAAAGCAGAAAGGATTATGATGAAAATGTGTACCATATTAAATTCATTAAGAAAACGGAGATTATTAATACTTTATATGGCTATTTTCATACGTCACTACAGACGCTCGCGTTAATGTTTATATATGCGTATTATTCGCGATGGGCGGATCACAATTTGATGATATAACAATAGTATTGGTATATCAAATTGCGTTATAACAACACTTTAAATGCCATGTTATTTTTAATATATATATATATATATATATAAACAACGTGTTCATATTTTAAAAAATATAACATCATCAACTTCTATTTTTCTCATAAGATTAAATTTCATTGAAAATGTAGCCATGGTCTGTTTTGACTAGATGGATAAAAAAAATTATTTTAAAACTTTCAGTACATGCATGTCCCGTCACAATATACAGAAGATACTTCTTTGAGTTTAAATGCATCAAAAAATCATAATACGGCTTTTTCAGATGCAGTGGAGTTCTTTGTAAACAGCTCCGGCGTTTATTAACACTGAAAAGATTACAGAAATATGGTGTGGTAAAAGAACAGTGCATCGAAATTGTGTTCAGGATATTCTTTAATGTAGGACACGCGATTTTTCTCAGTGCTTGGCTTCAATTCTCAACAAAATCTTAAGGAAATGTCTGAAATTAATTGAAAAGATAGCATTTCTGGTACAAGGAACTAACTGACCCACTGGTCCAAACGCGTGCTAAAACCATTTGAGAAAACCACAGTTGCAAAAGGATTTGCGTTATTTAAGATTAACCTTCTGAGTATATGCTTACCAAATCCATTTAAAAAATAATAGATTAATTAAATCAAATATTGTTGGCATTTCTCTAAAAATAAAGCAATGGCAGAATAAGAAAACCAGCATATTTTCAAGTAGAGTGAAATTAAGGGTTAAAACGCTAGATGTTAAAACATTTATTCATTGACTCTGTCACAGAATCCATAGAAAGTTGGATTTGCAATATTGGTGATAAACAAGGTCCATCTAAAAGTTTGGTAGGCCGCAATGCCAGCAAATTAGTAGAAAGGTTGCATCAAGCAAAGCTGTAATGCGGAGAGCGAAATGGGGAAGAACAATACAACTATAATGATGAGAAAAATTCGAATGATAATAATTGTCTTATACAGATTGTTCTTACTACATATTTAATCTGCACCTGTCTTTACTGGGATATACTTGCCCATGCAAAATCCAAATATCATCCCACCCATAGGTTGCCTTCAGGTAAGATTAAGGGAATTTTTATTAGGTGTCGAAGGCCGTTTATTCTTATATATTACGAAGGATTCCTACGTATTTGAATCGACCACCGCCATCTGTGTCCTTGTTATGTATTCAATCAAGTTTGTGAAATAAATATACTATTTATACATTATTTAGATATTGCATTTTGTTGAATAATAATGTTCGGAATGATATTTTTAAAGTTATTTGGTTAAGGAAACAAAAAGGGTTGACAGGACATTCATTCTTTTTTGGGGGTTGGGGTGGGTGTGGGGATCAGTCCCAGAGATACTATACTAGTACGAGTGCCTTCTGTACATCTCAGTGAAACCTGTGTACATTGGCCTACTAAGGGTAAATGGCGCCTGAGGCAATGATGATGGCCCAAGGGTTTTTTGGCGCCCCAAGACCTCTAACGCCCGGGACAACCGCCAAACTCCCTCCCCCCGTTCGTACACTACTAACTGTGCAAATTCAGCAAGTTGCCTTTTTATCTACTGATCAATAAAAACGTGACAGTTTCTAAGCGGACAATCAGGCGTTAAAATAAAGAAGCCCCTTCAAATATATTAAAGATTATTAATGGGGTTATACGGAGTTTGGGGAGGAATAGAGCTCCATTAGCATTGACTCAGGAGTAAACAGAGCCCTGTATGTATATGTTACTGCATTTGTATGGGAAAATATGAACGACTTTATCGGATGGATATACTAAATTGAACGATTCTGACAATGTGAAGTTAACTGGAAAAAAATGAGCATAAAATAATCCCTTACATAGAATGAAAAACAAATGTGCACTGCATTATGAAGTTTATAATGAATCTTCAACACTGTATTTCTATCTGATGCAACAAAGAGCAACAATAATATTCCGTATGTATGTATGTATGTATGTATGAATGCATGCATGCATGCATGTATGTATGTATGTATGTATGTATGTATGTATCAGAACAATAATGGTTTCAATGTGCCAATTAAAGGTAAATTCTAGTAATATAGAACCGCAAATATTAAAAGAAGAACATGCGAAAGTAAATGCTTACAAATAAAAGTAGTACAATATAGTACACCAATAGGAAAGATAAAAAGATAAAGATGTCCGAACTTTGTTATAGCTATATAAAAGGTAAAAGTAAAAAAAAAATTGTAAACTCCTCAAGATGTTTGAACTCGGATGGGATTGGATCTAACGATAACACTAGCACAATTAAGCGAATGAGATATTAATTGTAATGCGTACGAATAATACATTAATCTGACATATTGCTCATTTGCATAAACCAAAATAGAAGATATATCAACATAATGCTAACGAAGTTCAACACTGGATACGTTATCGACATCTAATTACTGCTGCAGGTGTGGCAGGAAGTTAGAAAATCAGTTTTGTAATTTTCAATAATTTTAATTGGCATTAGCCTTTTAAAAGCCAATCTTATTTTTTTTTTCATCGTCTAGGACACGAAAATTATTTTTAGCACCATATTTTCTGCGGCACAATATCCTATTAATGACCATTCAATCGCATCACTGTAATATACGCGTATTCACACGGAGTTTGTTTGATTACTTGTTATGTATTCCCACTTTTTCATACCTTAACCTTTTTGTATTCGATGTTTCAAGTCAGTACAGATGAAAACTGATACCTTCGTTTCATTTTGAAAGTTTAGAGTAGTATCCCCTTCTCGGGTATGTAAACCCACCGGCACTTTGATTCTATATCTTTAGAATCAAACGTATGATTTTCCAGATTGTTTTCTTTGCCGAAAAAGTGAAGTATCACCTGCACAAATATTTTTCAAGTTTGCTGTTGCTTTATAGCAATCGGGAAATGTTCTTGTTTCATTCATAATGATTTTTAATCTTTAACTCTAATAGTAAATCAGTAATCCTTTCTATTTTTCATTGTTAATCCCAAATGGGTATAATCCATGATAATATCCATAAATATCGATTTTGTTTTTCAGTTTTTCAAATTTAGTAATAACTTTTAATGAAACAGGGACGTTTATGACAACAAATGTTTAGCTTGTCAGCATGAATTTAGTTGAATGTACACTCGGCACCATGAACATGAGAAATATAGCAAACAAAACAGCCCCATTGAAAACATTTATTATCATTATTCTGGACGTTTTTGCACACAGTTTTGATGCTATTACTTCTGGTGCAGAAATGTACCTTTTTCATAAAATGGTTTTTATTGTGAGCAGCTTAGATAAATAACAAAGATTCCCCGCATTATTCAGTCACTTTTGAGTTCAGGACGTTCGAATTCGTACTTGATTTCGCATTTAGGGTACCGCCACTGAACATTATTTATATTTCGCACATGCGTCGCTTTGCTAGCGCGAAAAGCAAATATGTACTTTTCTCTGTCACCAATAGGATCATAAATTACAGAGTACATTTTTATTTTTAGTCACTTGTTTGCAATTACTTCTTTTTTTTTACAGTTGTTGCAATTTGTTCATTCATCTTTGATAAGAATATATTAACAGCATTATTTAGGTGCCATAATCTCTCTTAAAATGCTGAGCTATTTTTTTTCTTCAAAACAACTCTTAGCCTACGAGCTAGTCTGCACAGGGATAACACATATTTTATTGGGGAATGGCACGGGATGGATAGTTGATTTTTTTGTTGAGATTGTACGGGTTTTCTTGGAGATGCAACGGGTCTTGGGATGGTTTGCTGACTTTCCGAGGAGAATGGCACAGGTTTCATGGTCAGTTTAATTAATCTGATATCAATAATCCCATGTTGATTTATGTATTTTATATTTTTGTAATGCGGTCTAATTTCAAGAGCTGGTCAATAGCACGTTTGATTAAAATTTTGATAATCACATCAAGACACATTGTTTTTATTGTAAATATTTTACAGTTCTCTAAAGTCATCACTGTTGTAATTTTTGGTTTGTTTTTGCAACGAACGAAATTTCAGGCTTTTCGTTCTTATATTTTCTATAGATATAAACTTTCTTAAGTACTTCATTTTGTTGTTGTTCAAAGCGCTCGTTGAGTGGGTCGTTATGTCAAATTCAGCAAATAAAAGGCTTAACATTTTTAAGTCAAATCACAAAAATGCAGAAAGAAAGATCAGCTAAAATTAAACAAGTTAAAAATAAATTTCAATTGAAGCTAAAAAATGTTCCCAAATCTACTGAGCCATGTGCATTTTCTATTTTTATCGACAAGTTTTCTAATGTCGGCACAGTGTCTTTTACAAAGTTTCAGCTATAGTGTAAGCAAAATCAACTCACTTCAGTTACATTTTTTACACTGCTACTTGCACAACAATTAATATACACAAATTCATCTACTATAAGGTACTGCCAATACAATTGGCGGGGGGGGGCTGCAATTTTCGTCTGAGTTGGGACATTTTATTTCATTTTATCTCAAGATAAATATTTATTTATTCCAACAAGCTAATGGACATGTTATGGTATTATTTTGCCTCAGAGCAAGATATTTGTCTCCAGCTATTGACAGACAGAATTTTCCTTTAAAATAGTGTCAGAACCCAGAACAGGAAATTGTTGGTCCCTAATATAATTGCGGTATACCGAGGTATGTATCGCGCCATGTTCAAAAATAGCACGGTATACATTTTTTTGTGGTACCCTCCTCTCTTACTGAAGCTGTCCACTGCTGAGGACGTCTGATCTGGGACTGGAAAGACGTAAAAGGGGGCATGCTGTTTAGTCTAGTCTCGTGGTTTTCCGGCAGTCTAAAAAGGGATAGATCATTCCGTTAGGACCATCTTGTTTCTTCTAATCAGACTATCTGCCATTAATAGGACGAACCTGGATGATGATAATTTTTTGCGGACCACCTGTATGCGCATGTCCAGGGTGGCCCTCAGCATTATTGGACGCTAGAACTGGACCGCAGCCTGCCACCCCGGCCGATCTTCCAGGCTGCGAAGAGGTTCTTCAGTGAGGACTTCAACATGACTTCTTGGAGGGCATCGCATGTATATATGTGCCATGGATGGACTTCCAATATTTTTTCCGGCGGGAGCTTGGATAACAACCATTTGTTCTCCACCCCAAGAGAAGCAGAGTTTTGTAAGTAAGAATGACGGCGACGGCCCGGTAGTTGGCTCTTTGACTGGGCTTGACGCAACCTTTGAAGGACATGTCCACAATAGACTTTTGAGCAGGTCGAGACGCTCCAGGATGAAGTAGTCGATCTGGCAAAGGCGAGCTAAGACTTTCGGGCTGATTTGAAGGCCCGTGTTAGTACTGGGCGTTCAGATGGCCCCTCCAGAAGGCATATATTTCCCTCCAGACTTGTTAGGTTTGTTAAAGTCATGGCAGCAAGATTTCAGACGCCGGCGCAGTTTCTTTTATTAGCGCCATATCCATGGTCTGACATGACACAATCTCAGCTGGTATGTTACACAATGACGAAACTGTGATGTTGAGGTAGTGGTCCTGTGGAAAAAGCGACGGTACTTGGAGTCAATCCCTGCTGATGGCGAACCATGTGGCGTGCACATTCCACAAGCCATGGGCTTCGGTCAAACAAAAGACGAAGAACATGTTGGTGTTGTCGCGGATAACCTTCTGGATGTTGGTGTATTAGGCCTGGAATAAACTTCTTCAAGGTCAGACAAATTCCAGTAAAAATGTTTTTGGTAACTTCCCATATTAACATACTAAAAGTGTAGGAAAATATATCTGGTTGAAATATTATAAATTTTCATATTTTGCAGGTACACATTTTTGCATAGAATGTAGCCTTTTTAATAATGACCGATATCAATTTCTTTTAAAATCTCTTAATTATAACCCGATTAATCCTGTAAAAATTAAATGTATGGATAATTTTTTATCCATAAATATTGATTTTCAGTATAAAACTAAGTAAAAGAGTGGTTGGACGTCACGCCCCAGTTTTGCTGGCTTTATGCAAACGAGTCATCAAAGGAATCATGCAGGGAAAGCATCAATCACGTCCCGACAAATGACGATATGTCATGTATCTATTGTATAGTGACCTTGTCAAATATATCGTGAAAATATAATGTAACACTAGTGATACCCACTGACCAGTAGCTGTGGTGGAAAGTTCATAATATCATATGCAACGAGTTACATGGCAGCCGTTTGAAGTCAGTTAAGCTACAACCAAATGGAAATCACACAGAATTGAGCTTTTAAAGCTGTATTGGACACTGGATACACGGCTCTCGTTTTTGAGAGATATTTGAATCTGCATATGGCAGAAATGCAGTTATAAACAAGTTGACTGGAAAAACCACTGTAAGAGCTAGAATGATCACTTTTTGTGGATGCTGCTTTTAATAGTCTTCTTCTGGAATCAACGCTCCAGTTGCCAATACCTTGGACGTTATACAAGTGACTGACGGGAGGCCGGCGAATTCTCAAATCAGAATATTGTGACAGTAGATGACTCTCATTTTGTCTGCAGAGAAGGGGAAATCGACGCTTTGATGCCTGAAGCCAATATTATATAAGCAGTGTAAAACAAAGCAGTGACACGAGTGAAGAAAATATGGAAGCATCCTAGCTACATCGAGCAGGTTGGAGAGTACAAAAGAACACATCAAAAGCAGCAGATCAAGCATATTATGAATGCCGTATATGGACATTAAGACATTATAAATATTTTACTTAGAGGAGGCAGATCAGAAGATCGGCCAGCAGGAATCTCCACTTGTCTCTCTTCAACAAATGAAACTTTTCGAAACAAATCATCCAAGTGTGAATGAAGCTTTAATGAAAGGATACCATGATGTATCACGTAGAGATTCTGGGCAGACCTTTCCAGGAACTATACGATTCATCAAGTTCTGATGCTTAGCATGAAGACCACTGAAGGACTTAATCAGAGGCAAAAGGTATGTCAGAATTTCATTGGCTTGTCTGGGTCAATTAAATGCCAGCTTGCATTAAAATCAACTATGTCATGCAAGGAGTTGCTGATCAATCTTCCAAACCAGTCACGAGCACAAGGAAACATCTAATGCAAGGAAGGAGAGCAGAGGCGTAGCTATGATATTTTGCGCCCGGGGACAAACTATAAAATTGGCGCCCCAGCCCCCTCCCTGTTTAATCACATTTTTGAATATTACCCTTGTTTACTTATTATAATGTAACGTTGTAAGTCTCATTTTGGCGCCCGGGGACATATGTACCCCCTGCCATCCCCCCCCAGCTAGCCTCTGAAGGAGAGAGACTGCAAAGATACCGAAAAATTGGTATTCAGTTGTGAAGCTCTGTCTCTCCGCAGCATAGTTTCATGAGTAGTGGTACAGGAATTGGTCGACGTGGACACTGCATCAGTCGTTGGACAGAAGATAATATAATTTATAAAAGGCCAGGATATCTACAAATGTTCCTTTAAAAAGAGTAAAGAGTACAAGACAGTCAAAATGCAGTATCTTCCATGTGTATTCCATTATTATGTATTTGATAGGGGAACTCAACTGCATTGTTTGCCTTGGAAAAAGGATTAGACATTTCAAGACATATGCAATTTTTATGTATTCTACTTGACAAGAAAGTCAACGAATGTTCCTTAAATTTTTCCTACAGTAAGAACAGGTCCCTAGCATGATAATGTCCAAGAGGAGTTTAAATAAAAATCCTCTAAGTAGAGGTTGAACAAGTACAAACTATCGATACAATCTATTATCATTTGCATGTTTCTTTTAGTCCCGGTACCCATATCACATCCCTTATTTCGCTATTTCGCTGAAACCTCTCGAGAACATTTGCTAGGACTTCATTCGTGGATGGACTTTATAACCTAGAATTAAAATATCAAAGGGATCCGTGTCAGGACTATAAATAAGGGACGTAATGGCTCAAATTTGCAAGTAAGATATATTCTTCTTACGCCATGTGTTGTGCTCGACGTCCTATATCTAGCCGCGAATTTCTCAAAATCGGCTCGACGACTTTTCTTCAAAATGTTCCTACCCTATATAAGGTTCCATATCTAGATAATATCTGAGAGGAGTTTCAATCAAAATCATCTAAGTAGAGATTCAATTAGTTCGATCTATTGCCACAAATCTATGAAGATTTGTGTGTTGTTCCTATCCGGTACCCATCGGAAGCCCCTTATTTCGTTGTTACCTGTCGTCAAAATTCGTCAGGACTTCCTTGGTGGATAGATCCTATGCCCTAGAGATAACATATTAACGAAGGGTGATGTCACAACTCTTAAGAGGGAACGTAATGGCCCAACTGTATACACAATATATCTTCTTACGGCATGAGTTTTACTCGAGGTCCAGTCTCTAGCCGCGAATTTCTCGAAATTGGCTTGACAAAGCTTGTTCAAACTTTTCCTACTGTTAGAAATGGTCCCCATTTAGATAATGTCTTGGACAAGCGTAAACAATATCGTCTATGTTGGAGTACAGTTAGTACAAATTAGTGATACAATCTATTAACATTTGCATTTTTTCATACCTGGTACCAATAGAGTGCCCTTAAATTTCGCTGAATCCTCTCAAAGAAATTCGTAAGGACTTCCTTCGTAGGTGGATTCTGTCCTCCTCAAAACTCTAAAGAAATAGGAAGGGTCCCTCTCAGAACTCTAAAGAAAGGACGTAATGGCTCAAATGTGTACGTAAGATACAATCTTCTTACGCCATGTGTTGTACTCGACCTCCTATCTTTAGCGGACATTTTCTCAAAATCAGCTCAACGACTTTTCACCAAATTTTTTCAACTGTACGAACGGGACCCGTGTAGATAATGTCCAAGAGACGTTGAATTCAAACCCTCCATGTAGAGGCTCAAATAGTACAAACTACTGGTACAAATCTATGAAGATCTGCGTATTTTTTCATACTTGGTAGGCATCGAATGCCCTTTTTTCGTTTTTGCCTCTCAACGAAATTCATCAGGACGTTCTTCGTGGATAGACATATGCCCTAGAGACAACATAACAAAAAGGGTCCATATCAAAACTCATCAGAGGAGACGTAATGGCCCAACTGTATACATAAGTAGTAAGGTCGGGCACCCTAGCGACAATGGGAATTAGCATTGCTGAGAGGGTCCCGGCGCTCTGGCAACAAGGGGGAATATATCATTGTGGGCCTGTCAAGCGACAATGGGAATTTAAGATAGGGAATGTTTAGCTACACAAATGTATTTGGCCTGTCTAGGGACAAGGGGGAATTGAAGAGGGGTGACGTCACGGTACTGGACACTGGGGAAACAATGGTAGCAATGTTGCAAGTGGCTGACCTCAATCGGGCGAATCAGTGAGGAACAGTGTTGCAAGGGTCTGAACTGAATACGTGCTACTGTAGGTAGGAAAATCACAATAGAAACATAAACATAGAGACATGGTTAGCGACATGTATAGAGACATAGACAAACAAACAACTATACAATTGACCCCCCAAAAATAAAAAAAATAAAAAAAATAAAAATTAGGCAAGAGAGAATATATATCTTTTCCAGAGATGAGTGGCCCTGAAAAGGGCCTTTGTTTTTTTATATTATTGTTAATACCACTAAGTTAACATAGGAAAAATCGCACATTTCTTCTCTTCGTCAAACTTCGTCTGACATCTGGACCATAGATTAAGACTCGCTTCAGACAGCCTTGTCTCTCCACATAGATCCTTCATTTCCAAAGGGCCGTCTCTGATCTTGGTAATAGCCCATGATGATTTGATATACATGGGATAGTCCGGGTTGAACAGCATTGACGACAGGAGGGTAGACGATTCTACGTTAATCCGCATCTTGTGTCGAGAACAGGTGAACGAAATGAAGTGAACCGCTCTTATTTATAGGGAATGATTGGAACGAAAAGGATTGCCTTCTTTCACCAATCCCATTATGCGTTACAAAATTCAATCACAGTGAGGAGTCTGTCTTCCAATCCGAAGAGAGTTACCCGTGACGTCACACTCCCAATATAGGTGCGCTAGCGTCTGTGCTCAGTGAATCGATGTGACATTGTTAGAACATGACGTAAACTAGAAAGACGATGAATTGGGGTGCAATGGCCGTGGAGACAAGAAGTGACGGCAAGGCAGCGGCTACCAAAGCAAAGGAAGTCCTACTTCCAGAAGAGAACGATTTTAATTCGGATTTAGTGGATTTTCTCTCTTCTTCACAAGAACTTATTCTGGTACCAGCAACTTCGCCGCCTTCTCCTTCGATACCGTACGTCGAGGATTTTAAACAGATGCAGAAAGAAGAATGGGAGAAAATTTTGCAACAGCAGAAAGAAGCAGAACAAGCCTTTCTCATTAAACAGCAACAGCGAGAAGAAGAGGCAAGAAGAAGGAAATTACAGGAAGAAGAAGAAGAAGAAGAAGAAGAAGAAGAAGAAGAAACAGCAGCAGAGAAGAAACAAGGTCTAGGATAGAGGGAGAACAGTGCACGTTAAACGGTCACGGTACTCTTAGACATTTTGGCAGAGTTATGGAGTCTGAAACAAATGTATAAGACTTCTTTAATACAACCCAAAAGAAAAAGACCTTCCCGAACCAAACATTACAACTCCGTCATCACGCCTACTACGCCTGAGACACCAACACTAGTGATTTCTACCAAATCATCGACAGTAGCTGGTCAAAATGTAGGCCTTAGCCGTGGCAAAGGGGTAATGCAGTTAAAGCACATTACCTCTCTTTACTGAGTTCATTTTTTATATAAAAAATAAAACAAAACAAAACAAAAATGACAAAGAAAATAAATAGAAATAAACACACAACGGTCCTTTTCAGGGCCACCTACATCTCTCGAAAAGAGACTAATCAGCATTTGCAAAAATCAAATAAAACTGAAATCCCTTTTCTCCCATAATGTACTTGTGTAAGTGCGTAAGTGCGGTCCTTATTATTACAAAAATCAAAATCAAGAGACACTTACGTTTTTCTTTCTAGCATATTCTCTGTTAAAAATTACAATCAAGTTTCGCAACACATCACTTTAAAAAGTTCATTGGCTTCTTCTTTTCTTTTCACTCTCCCCTTTTTTGAATTTCTTGTAACAGGTTTTTCATTCTCCTCCTCCTCTTCCTCACTTTCTTCTAGACTTCTTTTCTTCTCTTTCTTCACGGGCATGGGTTCTTCTTCCTTTTCGAGGGCACTTCTTCTGTAGCAGCAGAGAGACTGAGCCCACCAACTATTTCGTCAAACAGAACCTTCTATCGAAAACACTCTTGATAGAAGTATTGTCTTCACAAAATAAACCCTTCTAGTCAGAAAACACTGATAAATAGGCTTTCTCCGCTCACCAGAAGGGTTATCTGATGAAAAATATCTACCTATATAATTACTTCTCGATACAAGGGTCTACTAGACGAAACATTCGGTGTTGTTTCAGTCTCTCTGCTGCTCAAAATGCAAACTATTTCTAACTAAAATTGTATCTAACCCAATTCGATACCGTGTCCGAGGATCATGTAAATTTATTGTTACAAATCCGTATGGTTTTTCCTGAGCACGACTAAAGAAATTTCTGAATTTATTTATGTCCATGTCACCGCTGCACCAGGTCTGATGAATATTTCGTAACGTGTGTGCGTCAACGCCGTTAAATACCGCGAGAACGTTACAGTTATCTCTGATCACTTTCGGGATTTGTGTATATCGTTGAGTTACATAAACCACATCAGTGTTTTTATGCCTGCCGCGTGAGAATATCCTGGCAGGGTTTGATTGTTTGTCCAACATGATATCGTCATACACAACTAAATTATTAATACTCCCATCAATATCATCGATACTCGGTGCTTCATCAATATCAGTTATAAAATCAACAACATCTTCTTCACTTATCGATTTTGCACTTTCGTTAAAATCTTTTAACACGCTGTAGCATCGCTGATCGTCCACTGATGGGGCTATCAAATACAACTTATCCCACTTCATCCACTTCATTATTAAATTAAGTAACAACTGTGTCTTACCCGACCCAGATGGACATATAATAATCATTCGAATTGAATTTGGTAGCACTGAGTTATGTTTAATTGGCTCTCTTCGCTTTGTAGCAGAAAAGTCAGTAATCTCCATTAGATATATCATAAAAATAATATGGATTTATATTGTGTGAAATGCCGAGCACGTACCCCAACTGCGGATATGACAACAATTACAACAAAAAATAATCGACAAGCGCTTACAGGCAAGTGTGAACGATGTGGCACAAAAAAAGTTTAAATTTATTATAAAAAAAAGGAGGTGATATCGCAGCCAAGTTAGCCAAGTTACCAGGAACACCGTGGGCTAAATACCAAGGAGAAAAACATCTTCCAGGATATAATTACTGTGGTCCTGGAACCCGACTTGATATCAGACTTGATGACCAAGATCAACCAAAACCAGGTGAGTATCCGATAAATGCTATTGATAAGGCGTGTCATGCTCATGATGTAGCTTACCGAAGTAAGGATTTTCAACAGCGCCATCTCGCGGACGTGAAATTAATTCATGCGTTAAATGCCATCACTGATAAATCTTTCAAAGAAAAGTTAGCATCCTGGTTGATAAAATCCGCGATGAAAGGTAAATTAGCGCTAGGTACTGGTATATAATGGAGTCGATTTATTATTCCCCAAAGGGATATTGGAGAGGTAGCGCAGCAATTAGTAAATTCGCTGAAGCAGCAAAAGTTACTAAAGTTACTGCTAAAAATTGGTTATCCAGTCAGGCAATATGGCAAATTTATCTACCGCATCCTAAACAAATTCACTTTGCACATTTTGATGTTAGTGTGCCAAATGAGGTTCATCAGGCTGATATATTATTTCTGCCACATGATACTATCCGAAGACATACATACAAGTACGCGTTAACTGTAGTTGATGTTGCAAGTAGATACAAAGATGCGGAACCGTTAACGACTAAAACAGCATCTGAGGTTGCTTCTGCGTTTAAACGAATTTATCAACGTGGTCTACGATGGCCAAATCTATTACAAGTTGATCCTGGCAAAGAATTTCAGGGTGCAGTATCATCACTGATGAAACAACATAACGTCACCATCAGACGAGGACATACTGAAATTCACCGTGATCAGGCAATTGTTGAGCGATTTAATCGAACACTTGCTGAGCGGTTATTTGGATATCAATACGCGAAGGAATTTATTCAGGATACGAGATCGCGCGAATGGGTTGCAAGATTACCAAGCGTGATAGCTGCACTAAATAGCGAGATCACACGAACAACCAACATGAAACCTGCCATCGCGATCACAAAAAAACATATACCCGTACGACGTGATTCTTCAGCACAGCCGATACTGGTTGATGTTACAGTTAGATATTTATATGAACCGGGTGAACTTGAAGGTGGTAAAAAAAGAGCAACTGATCCTATTTGGAGCGTTACCACACACAAGATATCCACTGTGACAAGATCTACTGGTAGACCAGCAATCTACAGATTGGATTCAACTGCTCCTCAACGTGGATTCACACGTGAGCAACTACAGGTAATTTCCGAGGACACACAATTACCGCCAAAATCACTTCAGTGATTTCGATCACTTAACTAGCGCCATGGGTGCCAGCACCCCGACGTCGATTACACTCAAGACAGGTCAACATGATAGCATTATACAATTACAGCTCGCGCAGTGATTATTCTGCTGTTGTTTTAACTCAATAATAAAGTCAACATCAAGGTCGAAATCGCGATTATTTTTTTTGTCACTCTGTTTGTAACCAGAGAGTTTTTTTTCTTATTACATCACCATCGCTGTTGTTTTCATTATTAATTTTATCAGCGTTTGAATCTTCCAATACAATTCTTCGCAGCTGAGATATTCTTCTGACTCTGGACACCGCTAGGTAGACTAAGTTTGACCATTCAATTCGATCATCAACGATCCAGACAGTTGTATCACTGATAGTTAGTCCTTGAGATGAATGAATTGTCATTGCGCATCCTAGCGTCCACGGGGATTTATTCATTTTTAGTGCATCTTTGACAGCATTAATATCAACTAACACAATATCATTCAGTACTAAATTCTGTTTCCTTGACTCTGTCAAGGTCCCTGACGCAGTCAGGCGTCCTGGAATATCAACATCTATATTCTGTAACCGCGTATCAGCTGGTCTATAACATAACGGCACTGGCAGCATTGGAAACTTTTCCTGTTGTAATTGAAATAACTGCTGTTGAAGTGTGTCTCTGACTATCTTTCTACTGATATATTATTTCTGCCACATGATACTATCCGAAGACGTACATATAGGTACGCGTTAACTGTAGTTGATGTTGCAAGTAGATACAAAGATGCGGAACCGTTAACGACTAAAACAGCATCTGAGGTTGCTTCTGCGTTTAAACGAATTTATCAACGTGGTCTACGTTGGCCAAATTTATTACAAGTTGATCCTGGTAAAGAATTTCAAGGTGCAGTATCATCACTGATGAAACAACATAACGTCACCATCAGACGAGGGCATACTGAAATTCATCGCGATCAGGCAATTGTTGAGCGATTCAATCGAAAACTTGCTGAGCGGTTATTTGGATATCAATACGCGAAGGAATTTATTCAAGATACGAGATCGCGCGAATGGGTTGCAAGATTACCAAGCGTGATAGCTGCGCTAAATAATGAGATCACACGAACAACCAACATGAAACCTGCCATCGCAATCACAAAAAAAACATATACCCGTACGACGTGATTCTTCAGCGCAGCCAATACTGGGTAATGTTACAGTTAGATATTTATATGAACCAGGTGAACTTGAAGGTGGTAAACGAAGAGCGACTGATCCTATCTGGAGTGTTACTACACACAAGATATCCACCGTGACAAGATCCACTGGTGGACCAGCAATCTATAGGTTGGATTCAACTGCTCCTCAACGTGGATTCACACGTGAGATATTACAAGTAATTCCCGAGGACACACAATTATCACCGCTATCACTTAACTAGCGCCTCTACGTCGATTGCACTCAAGACAGGTCAACATGATATTATCACGTGTATGACCGCAATTGTTACCTTTTCTGTCTACGGTAAATTGTTTTGAATTTTTATTCGAATACTGCCATAGCATTATACAATTACAGCTCGCGCAGTGATTATTCTGCTGTTGTTTTAACTCAATAATAAATTCAACATCAAGATCAAAGTCGCGATTATTTTTTTTTTTGTCACTCTGTTTGTAACCGGCGAGTTTTTTTCTTATTACATCACCATCGGTGATGCTGTTGTTTTCATTATTAATTTTATCAGCTATTGAATCTTCCAAGACAATTCTTCGCAGTTGAGATATTCTTCTGACTCTGGACACAGCTAAGTAGACTAAGTTTGACCATTCGATTCGATTATCAACAATCCAGACAGCTGTATCACTAATAGTTAGTCCTTGAGATGAATGAATTGTCATTGCATATCCTAGTGTCCATGGAGATTTATTCATTTTTAGTGCGTCTTTGACAGCATTAATATCAACTAACACAATATCATTCAATACTAAATTCTGTTTCTCTGTTTTCCCAGGAATATCAACATCTATATTTTGTAACCGCGTATCAGCTGGTCTATAACATAACGGCACTGGCAGCATTGGAAACTTTTCTTGTTGTAACTGAAATAGCTGTTGTTGAAGTGTGTCTCTGACTATCTTTCTACTTGCCACTATCAAATCGTCTGGTTTCCACACGCTCCAAAAGTCGCTCATCGAAATTTCAGGAATCATCTCGCGTATAATTTCACATTGAATTTTATTCGGTTGTAATCTGATTAATGTTTTAAATTCTTTCAACGTTGCATCAAGTGCTCTATGATCATCCGACACTTCTTCGTAATAATCAACAAAATCTTTTAACCAATCATGTGGAGATGCGCCGACAAACGGAGGTGGTTGACCGTGATCGCCGCACATAATCACTGCAGTATTTTTCGTTAGCAGCCAATCAAGAAATGTTTTTAATGTTTCCAAGGGTACCGTACATATCTCATCCTAAATTATTTTCTCGGGAATATATTTTGTTCCCATTCGATCTGACGTCCACACACCGCTGCTGTATTTGAAAAAACTGTGATAAGTACAAGAATTGACTCCTCGCTGTTTCATCTCCCTGGCGAGCCTGTGTGTAGGTGTTAGCACAATCATATCCGATTTTCCAAATAATTCAATCGCTCGAGTTGTCTTACCAGACCCACCCGGCCCGTTTAAATAAACGGTTTTGTGTCTAGTGATTGGATCATACACAGATGGTGCGTTCGACATTTCTGACATTTCTGATAATTTACAATAATCATCCTTAAATGCAACATCAGCGAATTCACAATATTCGTGTAACATCTCCGCTTTTATTCTCCACGAACTCCATGATTCATCATTGCTTGTAAAACGAGCCAGTGATTCTGAGTATCTTTTATTGATATAAAATGAATCCGTTGCAACTCTAACTGCTGTGTCAGGAAATCGATTTATCATTGATAGCAAATTTATAGAAACATAACCCAGCATTGAAGATCTTAGATGTGTGTATTGAGGCGATTCTCCGTCGATATAACTTACAACTGTGCCCAACTTTTTCCCGTCGGACAAAAACACATCCTCCCGATTACAAAATATATTTCTCGCAACAGCGTCAGCAATTATAAAATCCAATTCAGCATCATCGATAATCAGTCGCGAGTGATGTAGTTTGTGATCATATGCAGCACCTTGAGTAAATTTACCAATTATTCTTCGTCCAAGATCTTTTGCTATTTTTTCACTATTGCTATGTTTGATCTTGAGAACTTTAGGAGCTTCTTTAATAATGACATCCATCGGGGTATTTGGACTCTCTCGTGCATACTCGCTAATAACTTCATCTACACTGACACGCTCCGGTGTTGGCAACCAAACTGAGGTCTGCGGTCGATATGATATGATTGCTTCACCGACAGTCAACGATACCAGTATTCGGCTGTCAAGCATATATCGCAATAACACTATTGGTACCCAGCGCTTTTCACTGAAGTGTCTGCCAAACCAAACATAACAGCCCGGATGAAGTCCCACGGCGAATTCAAACGAAGTCACACGAGCAAATCCAGTCAGGTCAAAATCGGGTAAAGGACCGTTTATAGCAACTCGTGTCATCGAGTTCGTGGGATGTCCAAATCGCTTAAAGTATTCGCGACACTCGCCCATCCCGAGAAAGCTTCCTGGGTAGCAAGCAATCATATCCACGGAAATCATGTCCCGGTAGTCATACCGGGTATTCCACAACCCGCCATGCCCATACTCGACACAACTTAATTGTATATCCGAAAGAAACTGACTTCGGGTTGGTCTCCACGAATTTCTTTCTCTTGCGGCGTGAGCGGCAACACTTGGAACTGCAAAACAATTAACCAATAATTGCTCAATGTTTTCTTTCACATATTTCTCTGCGAGTTTTTTCATTTGTTGTTGCAACGACTCTGTCCGGTATAATTCACCGTTGGGTTTTACAAATTGATCATGTTCGCCATCTTCGGAACTCTTAAATAACCACACTGACACAGGGTCGGTTTTACTTAGTGTGTAAATAACATCAAATATGTTTTCCGAGTAAAATTTTACAACACGATCTCGTGGAAACACGGTAACCGCATGAGTCCAGGCATGAGAGTTATGATCAATAATTTCAATCGGTGATCCTGACTTTTTATAATGCTTCGAATTATATAATATTTCCCCGGTTAGTGTTTTTACTGTTATTGAAAATTTTAATTTACTTGATAGCACAGCAACATCATTTATTGATGCCCCAGTATCCTTGACTTGCTCAGCCCATGCTGTTATTTTTTCACGTTGCAGATCGGTTAAACCGTTTCCTCGTTTTGCGTTTTTAAAATGTTCCATTACTCGCTCGGCTACACAATTTAACGCCGACATTGACTTTGTCAATGTTGACGAAGTCATTTTCATCGGGGTGAGTTTATCAATTTTTGGTTTTTTTACCAGATAGATTCCATAAACGACTGCGGTCGCAGGATACGCTCGAGCGTAATATGGTTTATCAATCCCGGTCAGCATTCCTGGTTTGGAATCTCTACTTAACAGAATGGTCTTTCCATTAGCAAGAACAGGGTCGAGTTTGTCACGGATAATCCACGTATCGGAATCTGTTTGCACAATAAATTTTATTCTGAAAAAATATTTCTTACCGCGTTGATGTTTATCAGCGGGGAGATAATCAATAATTGTTTTTGCTCGGGCATCAGTCATTCTAGCATCGATGACTTCGTCAACATCGATGCTGTCATCAATGATTTCGTCAATATCGCGGTTATTTTAAATGACGACCATACATGAGAAGCGCCGTCATCGCGGAATTCTTTTTTGGCATCCCTGATAATATTAAATAGATCAGTTAGATTCCGTCGTCGTGAGTCTCTGTTTAGTCTGTCAAGATCGAATCTCCCGGCGCCAAATAACTCCTTCATATTATATTTAAGACAAATATTTAAATAAGAAATATTATATATATATAAATGAATAACTGCAAGTGGTTAAAAGTTGGATATGTAACAGTCTGTAATAAGCCCTGCAGGAAGGAATTCTGCGTTGAACACATACAAAGCATCAAACGAGGAAGCACAGGACCTATACCGTGTCTTCGATGTGGCACTGGGGTCAGAGGTAAAACACAGTTATGTGCGGGACGCAGAGGACAGCGATACCGTGAACTCAAGCGATACTACAATAAAAAAAAATAATGGAGATGCACTGAAATCCGAGAGTGATTATATAACTAAGTTTTCAGACAAATTATAAATTAGACAAATATATTATTATATAAATGAATCAAGAATTTGTCCCACATCCAACCATTAAGAATTATGAAGCATCTCGCGAAGGAATAGTGAGACATCGTAAATTGAAAAAACCAGTTAGTGCTGTTAGTAATAATGGTTATTTAATGTTTACTGCTGGGGGTAAAACCTATTATAATCACAGGGTCGTGTACGAGTGTTTCTTTGGAAAGATTAAAGATGGTCTTGTAATTGATCACATTGATGGACAGAAACTTAATAATAATTTATCCAATCTGAGAGCTGTGACGCAGAGGGAAAATTGTAGGGCTGCTAATACTGGCTGCATCAATAAAAGAGCCAAAGCAGTTGTTTCCATAAATTTAGATACGAATGAAGAAATAATATTCATATCTATGAACTTAGCTAGCAAGCATTTTGATATTCACAGATTCTCAATACACTCCGTGGCGAAAAATATAACCAAATCAGCTCTGTCAAAAACATATAAGCAGAAGATTATTTTTCGTTATTGTTAGGTACTTTACTATAATCTGAGGATTTTCCAAACGGAGATAAGTTAGAATTAAGTTATATATGTAAATACAAGGGTCAAAACGACCCATATTTTTTTATTTTAAATATATAAAAATATATATAAATATGAATCACGAAAATATCAATAATGTGATTGATGCTATTAAAAAATTAGAAAAACAAGGATTTAGTTTATCACTAAATCCTGAAACAATTCTGTCTGATTTTGAATCATTATATGAATCTAAATGCGCAGGGCGTTATATTCTTCCTGCTCAATATCGATTCATAAAGATGATCCAAAATAATTTGTATAAATCGCTAGCCAGCGTAGAAGAAGCACAAATAAATGAATTTGTTCCATTGTCTCGTGCAATTGAAAAGATCAGGCTGGCACTGGCAGCCGAGTATGAAACTAAAAGATAATAAATAATCGGGTTAGAAAATTAAAGCATTGTATGTCCCTTGACTTCGTCAAGGATGACAAAGTCAGTGACGAGGAAGTAAATACCTCACCTTGATTTCGTCATTGACTTCGTCAAGTACTTGGAAGTGAAATCGAAAGTAAAAAAAAAAACATTACTTTTTTTACCGTCCGATTTACTAGTAAATACCCCAGAATAAAGCGTTAAAAGTGCTTGCACTTTCACTGCAATATCTTATTAAGATGATCCCGTGAAATACACGAGTGAGCATAATTCATGATATTTTCTGGAAAACACATCATCATTGTGATATGATTGTCTTGTAGTTGTTTCAACTGTGATTCTGTCAGTAAAAAATCATCATTACCGTATTTATCAATAACTATTTTAACTTCACCTATCAACGACGTTCTGCTGAATACTTTTTTGATATATTCTTCAAGTACTTGTTTGTTGTGTATGAAACATTTCACGTGCTGATACATGCTATATCTTTTTATCATTTAATATAATTTATTTTAATGGTGATGGCACTGTTATTGTTGCCGACATCACTGTCGGTGTCGGTGACATCACTGTCGTCACTGTCAGTGGAAATGTCAGAGAGATCACTGTCACTAACAATAAAATCACTGTCGGTGTCACTGTTGGTGCAAATGTCAGAGACATTTTCATCATCATCATCATATTTTTTCGGAAATGCTTTGCATTTCTGGGAAGTATTTGACTTGAAAATCGAAGATTTTTTGGACATTATTATAATATTATTAATTGAAAATCGTTTCACGATTTGAAAATCCTTGGAGTGTAAAACACTCTACGATTTCACCAGAAAATTAATACTAATAGTTTTATTTCTCAGGTCCAAAAGTCTACCCTGTTGGTCAGTGACTTTAAAATTCATCCTTGTCAGCACTGGACTTAAACACTGCAGAAATACTGGATTGATTGGCTCTTGTACAATCAAAAACCCAGGTGGTTCTTCAGGAGTAAATGAGTATAATATAAACCCTTGCTGGGCTTGATTTGATACTGTTGTGTCTATGTTGTAACTGCCATCAATTGCGTCACACACAAGATTGACCGAGACCACTTCAGTGATATTTACGATTCCGGGAGAAATATGTCAGCCATCACTGGCTGTGGAATTGTCATGTCTGAGGGTAGTTGGCGGTGGCAGTATTTTTTTGTGCTGGTCAAGTACGTCATCGAAGTAATCATCGACGATATCAGTAACAAATTTTTTCAAGATGACCGGGGAAACGTATCCTGGAAATTTATAATTCGGTAGTTCAGTTTCTTTCAGCGAGAACCTTTTCGAAAGTAGTTCTTTAATGACGGGGTTACTGTCAATTACTGTCTGAATCATTCGCTGGTTATAATATTCCATATCCGCGGCAATCTGATTCAATATCTCAATTTGTTTAATAATTTCGCTGCGTGAACTTATATCAAAAAGATGTTCTTGGAAGCGTTGCCGTAGATGCGCTAGTTGCGCTTGATGTGATAGATTAATAATTTTAAGATGTTCAATAATTTCACTTAGACGAACACGAATTCCCTAATGCCCCCCCCCCCCGGACGTTCTGTGTGTATAAAATTCCACTCAATATCGCTGCCATCTTTAAAGGGGGAAATCCAGCTAAACAACGTTGCACCTTTTACTTTATCCAGATGGTCTTTGTATGACGGGGTAATTTCGTGACATGACTGCGCGTCAGTGATATAATCAGACTTTTTAGGTTCTGGTGGTATCGTTGGTGTCGGTGGTGGATTTTCAGGCCATCCTAATACTGTTCTGATTGAACTGTTATAAATGTCTATGGCGTAACCCGGTGAAGCGACTTCGATGATCATTGACAACATTGGCTCGTGAGCACTTATTGATATTTTTGCTTCTTTTCCGGTGATACGCTTTATTTGACGCTGTATTTCTTTGTTGATTTCTTCTATCTGATAAGACACTGTTGGTAAATGAATGACGTCCCAATCTGGAGTACCGTCAGTGCCATCGGCACCAGGTTTATTCTGATACGAAAATACAAATGAATTATCTGGCAACTGTCCGTGACGTGATGTCGACCTGATGTTGGGCCAACTGTGATATACTCGTAATTGTGCCAGTGCGATTTCTTTTGCTGGAATTGCAGTTGGAAAATTAATATCAAACTCTGGTTGCGTTGAAGATATTGTTATCATTGATGTTTTTACCGGAGCTGTATTTGCGGCTATCTGCTGAAGTAATTCCGTCATTATTTATCTTCATCATTTTCAAATCAAAGTTCTTTGTGTTTTTGTAATCGTTGTACGCGCTGGACATCAACGTGAATTCGGAATGGGATATAACTGTATCGTCAAGGCTGGATGATATCAACGACGACAATTTCGAGTAGGTGCTTGTGGCCGCGCTGTTTAACTTTTCATATTCGTGTAATTTTGTTAGCGCACACGAGGATATTTTTTTCGCAATAATATTAGCAACTCCTGAAATTGTCGTTGATGTTGAAACTGTAATTGTAATCGCGATTGCAGTTGTCACTGGTGTCAGCGCTGATAATAGCACCCCAGTAGATGCAACTACCGTGGATACCGAATACACTATTGTGTCTAATACAGTTACACGCCGTTTGTATTTTTTTATCTTTGTTGCGCATTTGTCAATAGTGTTTATTAACTCTGACTGCCATTCGCGTACTTGATCATATCTATATTGCTGCGCACTTAATGACTCTGTCATTAGTGTTGTCGTTGATGCCATTTTATTATTTTACGCGTAACCAATTGAGGCGTTTCAGCTACAAATTCCAAACACCACCAGTAAGATGTTGCGGTTAATTTCTTGTCTGCGGCTTCCAGCATAAATGTTTCTTCGGTTCCCTTGTTTAGTATGATAGTCACAACCCCGGAATACTTATCAGTGGAATGTCTCCAGGGATATGTTGTGAAGATTTCAAACTTAGCGGCACTGAATACAGAAAGTCTATACACGCCAGTGGCTGTTGCTGTATATTTGATAGTATTATTTTGTTTGGACCATGTTGCAAATCCAGATGATACCGTGTATACGATGTTGGTGATATGCCCGGGGGTAACTTCAGTGGGGACTTTAATCAGACTGGTTTTGTTAACGATCTCAGGAATTCCCGATACGATATCTTGCTGTGTTTGTTTGATCGTGTCAATGCTATTTTGTATCAACACGATTTGATCTGAAAAACTTCTATCTGTTCTGACTACACTTAACCGGGTATTAATCTTGTTGATATCGTTGGCGTTATTAGTAAGATTTGGTATGATTTCAGAAAGTGTCATGTCGATTTTAAATGGCGTCTTGCCAAAGAATTTTTCTATGGCATTTTTGCGAAGGCTTTTAAAATTACTTACGTGATCATCATACTTGTCCCGCAACTTAGTTAGTTTACTGTCAACGACGCTAGTGCTTGTGTGGACACTCGTGTCTACATATTGTTTGTTTGCGGCATCTTCCGGCGAGGTTGGAATCGCTAACGCGGTTATTTTGTTGTTGCCGAGATTGAGTTCACCTGTCATTGTATACCGGTCTTCGCTACACGTTCCCCTGCGACTTTTTCGTGCATCATCTCGAAGCGCCGTGATTGATATCGACGAAGCTCTGATTCTGCCGCTGTCAGTGAATACAACGATGTTGTCTGTGGTAGCTCCAATAACCCTGCGAATTATGTCATTCCACTTAATGTTACTGGTTTTTAGCTTGCCATGTCGATCTTGAAAAATTACAACCTCATCTGGGTCTATCCTGGTCAGACTTAAAAGATTATCAATTTCATCTTTGGTCGCATACTTTGATAAATCGATATCTTTTTTTTTTCTTCCTTTGTTCTGCTTGATCTTCCGTAAATATCAACCATTATTAGTTATGGGGTTGTTTAAATTTGGAAATCACATCTGTGATTTCAACGTGTATTCATGCACGACTTTGTGGGGAGAAATCTTTGATTTCGAGATCGCATCAAGAACATTTAATACTTCACGGCCACATATCGGAGGATCGGTCAGTGTTTGTGTTGGTAACGTTGAATACCAAACTTTCCCTGTCAGGGGGATGTTTTTTGTATATCGAAGAAACTCAATTGGCGGTGCTAGCCCGTACGAATCAAAATAGATAATTCCACGTGGATCGATCGCGTAAGCAACCCAGTGAGTTCCTGGACCATCACTGTTATCAAGATTAATAATTCCGGTTTCTGGATTATTCGGTCGTGCTGGTAATTGATCTCGCATAAAGACTCCTCTGAAGTTCTTTATATTTAATTGTGTAACAGCATCAAGCAAATCAAAATTAGAAGCTGGAAGCTTCAACATCGGAGTAAAAATGCTAGCATTTTTGAAAACACTTTGTGTTTTTAGAACCGTTTTGGGTACCATGATGGAGGAGTTCCTGGAAGTCTTAGCCCTGATCCGCGAGCGGATCTTCCCTTTTTTTTGTATCCATTTCCTGTTGCTTTCTTTAGTGCCATTCCAGCAGCGGTTCCAACAGCCCCTAACGCGGCTGCTTTTGCGACTGCGGGGGCAGCAGCAGCTATCAGTGCTGGTATGGCTGCGAGAAGAGGAATTATACCGCCTATTTTAACCATATCTTTGACAGCTGCAGGAGAGAAATCAAGTTGAGTTCCAGTCGTTGCTTGCTTTGCTTTATTGAAATGTTTTAGTTGGGTTTTAGTTAATGACAGTTTGTTTGGACCGCCCATTAGCTGATCGTATTTTAGTGTTATTTTTGTCCCACATGTGCTCGCGTTCTTCGATTGTAATTTCTTCACCTGACCAGGAGTCAGAGTGACATTAACATGACTGTATGACATTTTATTTAATACGAGATTGAGCTAATTGTTTACATATTGCTGCTAGCAATGTTACATATTTTCCACTGGGGCATCAACGACTCTCATTCGTCCACCAGCACCTTCAAGTAGCATTGTTTTATCAGAGAGTATGACCGCGATTGCTCTGTAAGGGTTACCTGAGTTTACGTTAGCTCTGAGGTGTAAATCAACAACAGATTGTTTAGCTCAATCAAGATGCTCCAGCGAAAATTAATAAATCGGATACATACTCGTAAAATCCAACTGTGATATTTGCAAACCAGTATCAATATTTTGATCACGTCCCATAAATGTCATCAACCGGTGATATACACGTGCTACATTATTAGTGCCAAAATTCAATATTATATCCTCGGATGGTTCTTGATGTCCGTTTATTCGCAAGGATACTGCAGTGATACCAAGTTGATCAAATATCATATGAGAACGTTCTTGATTGTTTAATCGTAAATTAAGTTGAAACGCAACAAAGACATGTCTTGGTGCCGCAACACCTTGCTGTGATGATATATGCCACGTGAATAGCCCATCAACATAATTTTGATTAACGTCAGTGGTTGTTGTTAGCCACGACAGTATTGATTTACCACCTTGATCCATAAAAGAAATTAACCGCTGTTTTTCAGCGAGTGACGGAGTCATCACCGGCATCCACAGAGCGAGTCTTTTTATATTTACTTTACCGTCAGCAGCGCCAGCTGCTCGCCAGATAGCATCATTGTCATCACCTTTTCTCACAAGAACAACTGTGTGTTTGGCTCCAAAAATGGCCTTTCTGACATTTCTACAAAATCCAAAGACGTGAGACAGTGGAATCGCACATGAAAATTCTCTATTATCACCTTTCAACATTAATTTTCGTGTTCCAAACCCTAAGTTGTATTCAGGGTTGGGAAAGGATAAATTTTCCACATCGACATTAGCATTTTTGGCATTGTTTTGTGGTCGCCTTACGATGCTAGGTCTTCCATCAAGAAAGTTAGAATTGTTTTGGCGAACATCATAGTTGGGCCAGCTGATCTAGTGTAATCATCTGAATATCTTGCCAGCCCAATAATTGTCATAGCAACATCAACATTATCTTGCATTGTCTCAATTTCTTTGCCGTCTATAAGATATCTGGCGCTGGAAAATAGTGCCATGATGCCATTATTTACAAAGCCAACTTGGACATCAGCTGCATATGGTGTATTACCGACAACATTTGTTACGATTTCACCTGTAACTTCAATAAATGCTTCCGCGGGCAAGAAATATCTACTTGTATCCTGCACTTGTAATTCAATTCTGCCCCGCTGATTTGGTTCTCGTGCTTCATAAGAATAGTACTGATAATCGCGCACTGACTCATCCTTCAGTACTGGTGCATCCATATCAAAAGCTGGATCAGATACGCGTTTAAACATTTTATAGTAAATCATAGTCATCTATAACGAAAACCACTTCCTGATATCATACTTGGATTTATTGGTTGATCCAATATCTCTGCTAGTTTTTTATTTATTACTTTACTGACATCTGCAGGCATCTCTGCGGTGGCTGGTAATTTGACTGGTCTGCGTAATCGCGCTAATCTTTCCTTGATTGCAGTAAATGCCTTGCTGGCAATATTACCGATAGCAAGCAGCAGGGAAGTCGTACAGACCAGGTGGCTCAGATAAATTTAACCCTCCTACCAAACATTTCTCCGTAGAAGCCTCAGATTTCAAAAATAAACCCTCCTACGCAAATTAATCCGCAAAATTTCAACCCAAAGTGCATTTTCAGGCATAAAAAAAAACAGCAATTTTTTGGGGGGGGGTGGTAAAATTTGTTTGTGATTGCAAGATTGGGGCTGCAATTTTATGAGTAAATTTGATCAAGACCGACTCGATATCTACTACGCGGATCATGAAGATTAATCGTGACAAAACCGTGTGGTGTTGCCTGAGCGTGACTAAAGAAATTTTTAAACTTATTTATATCCATGTCGCCGTTGCACCAAGTTTGATGGATATTCCTTAGCGTGTGAGTATCAACGCCATTGAAAACTGATAAAATATTACAATTATCTCTAATTACCTTTGGAATTTGCGTATATCGCTGCGTCACGTAAATCACATCGGTGTTCTTGTGTCGGCCACGCGAGAATATCCTAGCTGGGTTAGTTTGCTTATCCAGCATCACATCATCGAAAACAACAAGATTATTAGCATCACCATCTAAATTTTCCACTGATGGAGTTTCATTGATATCCGTTATAAATTCTATTGTGCCATCCTCAGTTTTATCGCTAAATTCCTTTAGTACTTTATAACATCGCTGATCATCAACGGACGGCGCAACCAAATATAATTTATCCCATTTTAGCCATCGCATTATCAAATTTAGTAATAGTTGTGTTTTTCCAGATCCCGACGGGCCAATGATTATCATTCTTATCGAATTTGGTAATGCCTCGGTGTGCTTTACTTGCTCGCGTTTCTTTGTGGCTGAAAAATCAATTACATTCATGTTATTAGAATATTATGGATTCATATTGTGTTAAGTGTCGCACTCGAACTGCTACGATAAATCCAATCGAAGTCGTTACACGCAACAACAGGAATGCAATCAAGGGAGAATGTGAAGTTTGCAAGACAATTAAGTTTAGATTTGTAAAAAAAAAAGTAGAACCGGAGGAGACATCGCAACCTCCTTAACAAATCTGCCTGGAACTCCCTGGGCGAAATATCCCGGAGAAAAACATTTACCAGGATATAATTACTGCGGACCTGGTACAAGGCTAGATATAAGACTTAACGATAATAATCAACCAAATCCTGGCGAGGATCCAGTAAACGCTATCGATAACGCATGCTACTATCACGATCTTGCATATCGCAGCGGAGATTTACAACAAAGACATCTCGCTGATATTAAATTAATTCACGCAATAGATGCTATTCCTGATAAAAATTTCAAAGATAAATTGGCAACTTGGTTGATAAAAGGAGCAATGAAAGGTAAATTAGTACTAGGTGCTGGTAATTTATAATGGAGCAAATATATTATTCTCCGCGAGGATTTTGGCGAGGAAAATCAGCAATAGCCAAACTTGCTAAGGCAGCAAAAGTAAAGCAATCTGTCGCTGAATCGTGGTTATCGAGGCAAGCAGTCTGGCAAATTTATCTTCCTCCGCCTAAGAAAATATCATATGTGAGTTTCTCTGTCAGCGTCCCTAATGAAGTCCATCAGGCTGATCTTATGTTTCTTCCTTACGATACCGTTGACGGAGTTACATACAAATATGTTCTGACGGTTGTTGATATTGCTAGCAGATACAAGGAAGCGGAACCGTTATCGAATAAAACAGCAACAGATATTGCTAAGGCGTTTAGCGAAATTTATTCACGATCTCCATTAACATGGCCGAAGCTTCTCCAGGTTGATCCAGGTCGAGAATTTCTTGGCGCGGTTACTTCACTGATGAAAAAGAATAATGTTAAAATCCGTCGCGGTATTGTAGGTGTTCATCACAATCAAGCTATCGTTGAGAGATTCAATAAAACTCTTGCAGAACGATTATTCGGATATCAGTACGCGAGAGAATTTATTCAAGATAAACGATCTCACGATTGGGTAACAAGATTACCTCACGTGATTAATGCGCTAAATAACGAAGTAACACGAACAATATCAATGAAACCCGCAATTGCAATTACAAAGACAAAAATACCACTAAAGCGAGATTCTACTATTCCACCTGTGCTAGGTAGCGTTATTGTAAGGTATTTATATAAAGAAGGAGAAGCCGAAGGTGGCAGAAAAAGAGCAACTGATCCAAACTGGAGCGTTACGACACATAAAATATCAGCCGTAACAAGATCATCAGGAAGGCCAGCAATTTATTTTCTAGATTCATTAGCACCACAACGCGGATTTACCAAAGAAGAATTACAAATAATACCAAAGGATACTCAATTACCGCCATCTTCGTTAATGTGAAATTTAATCCTACCTAACTGAGATAATTTTCTTACTCGAGAAACTGCTAGATAAACTAAATTTGACCAGGAAATTCTATCATCGACGATCCAGACCTGGCCATCTACTGTTAATCCCTGTGATGAATGTATCGTTGCTGCGTATCCGAGTTTCCATGGCGATCTTTCTGCGTTTATTGCATCATTGACAAGATTAATATCAACGAAAATAATATCATTCAAAACTAATATTTTTTCTTCTCCGCATGGCAAAGTAACATTAATATTTTGTTTCCTAGTATCAGTTGGCCTATAACACAACGGCACCTGCAACGTTGGAAATTTCTCACAGTGAAGCTTAAATAGTATTTCTTGAATATTATCACGAATAATTTTTCTGCTAGCAACGATCAAATGATCTGGACGCCACAAAGTTAGAAAATTATCCATCGAAGTTTCGTCGATTATTTTTCTCATCACATCACATTGAAACTTATTAGGTTGCAACCGAATCATTTTTTTAAACTCGGTCAGTAAAATATCATTAGATCTATAATCAGCGTCAATCTCTTCATAATAATCTACAAAATTTCTAAGCCACCTGTGAGGAGATTCACCATCAATAGGATCAGGTTGTCCATGATCGCCGCACATTATTACTGCAGTATTTTTTTCTTCTAGCCAACTCAGGAATAATTTTAACACAACTAAATTTACCGTGCAAATTTCATCAAATATTATAATCTTGTTGATATATTTGTTTCCCATTCGAGCCGGATCCCACAATCCACCGCTGTACTTGAAATAACTATGATAAGTACAAGAACTAACGCCACGTTGTTTTATTTCTCGCGCTAGTCTGTGAGTTGGAGTCAACACGATCATATCAGAGTTTGAAAATAAGTTTATCGCTCGTGTTGTTTTACCACTACCGCCAGGACCATTTAGGTAAACGAATTTGTTTCGTGAAATTGGATCAAACACTGATACTGCTGTTGATACTTCATCACATTGGTCTTTATGAAACTTATCGCAATCTTCTACATCCGCGTCCTCACAATAATCTAGAATATCCTCGTTTTTTATTCTCCAAGTTCCCCAAGAACCATCGGTAATTAAATTTTCCAATCTACATTGAAATTTCTTATTGATATAAAATGAATCCGTTGCAACTCTTACCGCGATATCAGAAAATTTATTTATCATCGACAGCAAATTAATACTCACATAAGCGAGCATTGATGATCTTAAATGAGTATACTGCGCGGATTCTCCATCGAGATAAGTGATCACTGTACCTAACTTCGTTCCATCAATAATAATATTTTCTCTGTTGCAAAATATTCCACGCGATACTGTATCGGCAATAATAAAATCCATCTCGGCATCATTGATAAATAACCTAGCGTGGCGATGTTTATGATCAACTGATCCTCCTTGAGTAAATTTACCAATTATTTTTCTTCCAATATCTTTCGCGTTCTCACAATCTGTCGGCAACCACACCTCGGTCTGCTTTCTATACGATATAATCGCCTCGCTCACCGTCAACGATATTAACATCGACGAATCCAGCATATATCTCAACAATACCGTAGGGACCCATCTGCGTTGAGATAAATGCCGACCAAACCAAATATAACAAATTTTATGCAAATTTTCAGCAAGTTCGAATGAAGTAACATGAGCGAATCCTGTCATTACAAAATCGGGTAACGGTCCGTTAATTGCAACTCTAGTCATCTCGTTGGTGGGATGACCGAATTTAGCAAAGTAATCTGCACAATCACCATATCCAAGGAAACTTCCAGGATAGCATGCGCTCATATCAACGGAAATCATATCTTCGAAATAATACTTGGTATTCCATAATCCTCCATGGCCGTATTCGATACAACTAAGTTGAATATCATTGAGAAATTCATTTCTTGTAGGTTTCCACGAATTTCTTTCTCTGGCAGCATGAGCAGCAACAGATGGAACAGTAAAGCAATTTGTCAGTAATCGATCTGGATTTGACGAATACTTCTCCGCGATATTTTTCATCGATTCATGTAATATTTCATCTCGGTAAATATCTCCGCGTGGTAAGATAAATTGATCGTATCTTTCTTCGCTAGAAAATAACCAAATCGATATTGGATCGGACTTGGCTAATAGTTTGATAAACCTAAACATTGCATCGGAACTATCTTTCCCAGATTCCACGGGATAAAACTTAACAACACGATCTCGCGGGAATATCATTACCGACTGACTCCACGCATGTGAATTATGATCAACAATTTCGATTGGTGTTCCTCGAGAATTATACGGCGATGAATATAATATTTCTCCCGATAGTGTTTTAACCGTAATAGGAAATTTAAGTTTCTTACTTAACGCAGCAACATCATCGATTGATGCGCCATCAGTAACTGTCTTTGCCCATGAATTAATTTTATCCAATCTCAATTGAGTCAGACCAGATCCGCGACGAGCATTCCTCATGTGTTCGATAACTCGCTCAGCCACGCAGTTTATTATCGGAGATTCCCTCATCGCAGGTAGATTTTTCACATCAGGATTATTATTCAGCCGATAAATTCCATAAACAACAGCACTAGAAGGATACGCCCTAGCATAATAAGGACCATCAATCCCTAATAACAATCCTGGTTTCGAATTTTTATCAAGAACAACATTTTTCTTACCACCGCGTACCGGATCTCGTTTATCACGAATAATCCAAATGTCATCGGGCATTTGTGCAATAAATTTTATTCCGAAAATAAATCTCTCTTCTTTGTGTGAGTTTTTTATATGTTCGATTATCTTCTTCGCTCGCTCCAGATTCATCGTAGCATCAACAAAGTTAGTTTTCCATGTCGACCAAACATGAATCGCTCCATCATCAAAAAATTCCTTCTTCGCACTATCAACTTCAGGAATGATATATTCTGCCTCATCAAGATCAAATAAATCCATTATTATATTTTAGACAAATGTTTAAATTATAATGAAGCAATGCGCGTGGATAATAGTCGGATCAACAAAGTCATGTGACAAATCCTGCAGAGGTGAATATTGTGGCGCTCACATATACGAAATTCGACGAGGTAACAAAGGACCACAGCGATGTTTAGTTTGCCAAGTTGGCATTCGAGGAAAGACAAGATTGTGTTTCTCCTGTGGAGGGAAAAAATATCGTGAGTTACGAAGATATTATGAAAAAAGATCCTCGTCAGTGATATCTTGTGAAGAAGATTATATTAATCGTTTCAAAGCAAATTTCGATTTAAACAAAGAGAATATCATATATGGAAATGAAATCAGCGATTCCCACAATGAAAATCACATGCGAGTATAAATCGCATCCCATCATCGAAGGTTACGAAGCATCTGAGGATGGTAATGTCAGAAACATCAAAACAAAGAAACGTGTTGGTAGTATTTGTAATTCGGGATATCTCAAATTTACAGTCCATAAAAGAAATGAAAGAACAGAATGTTATTCGAATCATAGATTTATATTCGAATGCTACAAAGGACCAATAGAGAGAGGACTTGTTATCGACCACATTGACGGTAATAAACTTAACAATAAACTTTCCAATCTGCGCGCGGTAACCCAGAGTGAAAATTCAAGATTTGGTAATAACCGTGGATTTCCTAATTATTCGAAGACTGTTAAATCAGTGAATCAGGCAACAGGTGAGGAAATCGCGTTTACATCGATGAGTGCAGCAGCAAAACATTTCTTTATTGAACCACGATCAGTACAATTTGTGGCAGAAGGAAAATATAACGCAACATTTTCTTATGATGCTGATTCATGGATCAAATTCTCCTATGTACCAATAATATTTGATTCGGAGAGTGACGAAGAATAATTGAATATCTCCGCAAAACAAAAAAAAAGATTAATTTTGAAAATTTCCCTGGATTTTATTTATTTTTTTCGCCCATTTTTCCCACGGAGACAGATTTGGAAAATCTCACTTGCGATTTAAAAATCAGAGATTCTCACGATTTCACCAAAAGATTGATACTTACAGTTTCTCCTCGTATATCAAGTAAATTTCCTTTCTGATCCGTTAGTTTGAAATTTATTCTTGTCAATAATCGATTATGACATCGCAGGTAAAACGGATTCATTGGCTCCTTGATTATCAAATAACCAGGAGATGCGCTAGGTGAAAATGAATACAATATAAAACCCTGATGGGCTTGATTTGACTCTGACGAATCCACGTTGTAGCTACCCTCGACAACATCCGCGTGAAGATAAATCGCGATAACTTCCGTTATATTAACGATACCCGGCGATATGTGCCGTCCACCTTTGTCAGGATCGTTATTGTGTTTAAGAATCAATTCTGAATGTACTTTTTTGGTCCATGAGGCATGTAATTTCGGAAATAAATCATCGATGGTATCAGTGACGGATTTTCTCATCGCATCAAAATCAGAATTGGGAAATTTGAAATTTGGCAGTGTTTCCTCGGTTAATTCAAATACTCTCATGAATTTTTGTTTCTCACCCGAGTTCTTGATCAACTCGAATTTGCTGATAGGAAGAACATACTCGGCAATTGATATATCGTCGACTATCGCCTGAATAAACATATCATGATAATATTCAATATCATTCGCGAGTTGATTTAAAATTTTCACGTGCTTTATAATTTCGCTACATGAACCAGATTTATTTAGGATGCATTCATGAAATGATCCTCGCAATAAATTTAATTGTAATTCGTGTTCTTGAATAAACTCGTCTAGTGTTCTTCTTACCAAGATACCGTCTATGGGGGCTATTATCCTGTTAATGTGGGTAGCGTCGAAGATTTTCACATCTGGGGGGATTTTAGGAAGAGGCAGCCATGAGAGAATTCTTTCGTTAATAAAAGTGAAAGCGAATATTACTAGGTTAATTTTGTGGTTATTCATGAGATTGATGGCGCTGTGGATCAGAGGCTTGTGTTTGATATCTCCATACCATCCTTCGTCGGTTGTAAAATCTTCCTTTTTTGGTTCCGGTATTTCTGGAAGGGTTTCATCATACCAACCTGGAATAATAACATCCGATTTCTTTGGTTTTATCAGAGGTGCGACCTCGGGCCAACCTAATATATTCCTGATCGATGATTGGTAAATATCTACCACGTACGGTGATTTCACTTCTATCATTGACGATAGTGTTGGATCATGTGCAGATATTTTTATTCCCGGAGTAGCATCGCCGGTTAAATTTGATATTCTAGTGGTAAACTCATTATTCAGTTGATCAATTTCATAACTGCCCGTTGGTATACCAACAACGATCCAATCGGGTGTTCCATCGGGTTTATTTTTATTTGCAAAAACAAGTGAATTATTTGGCATCAAATTACCGAATGATTTCGATCTAACATTAGGCCAGCTGTTGTAGACGCGCAATTGTGTTAATGCAATTTCGTTAACGTTAATTGGTGTTGAGAAATTAATACTAAACTCGGGTTTCGTTGAACTTAGCGATATTAACGTTGTTGTCGGCGGTGTCGTGTTTGTCACGATCTGGGCTAACTCGGACATTATTAATATTCATTTGTTCAATCTCCGAGTAAATACTAATCATTGAAGAAAATTCTAGATCGGATATAATACCATCGTTGAGACTTTCAGAAAGTAGCGATGATAACTTCGAGTACGCGTCACTAACTTTAGTTAGTTTATTTTTGTACAAAGATAACTTTTCACTTGTGCACGAGGATATCTTTTTCGCGATGATATTAAGAACACCCGCGATTGCTGTTGTTGACGAGATTATTATTGTTGCTACGATTGGCGCTATCATTGTTACCGCGGATAGAATTATTCCTGCACCAGCGACCACAGCAGATACCGCGTACACTGCAACATCAATGATAACTAATTTGCGCTGGTATTTATTTATTTTTATCTGATAATCGTCAAGTTGTTTTCGCAACGAATCCTGCCATGATCGCGCAAGATTATATCGATAATCCGATGCGTTCATATATAAATAATTCTCTATATAATTCTGGTGGTGTTTCTGATAAATATTCGAAAACTACAAAAAAATGAATTGGTGTTGTTATGGTTCTATCTGGTGGTTTCAGTTCGATAAAAAATACTTGCCCTTCATCTAAGGGTACAATAATAAAACCGGGATAATATTCAGTGAAAAATGCATTAGTGGTTTTTGCATTGAATTTTATCCTGGAGATAATATATATTCGATAAATACCCGTAATTGGCGCTTGAAGGGGAAATGGGTCAACCCCAGGTGTCCATATACCTTTATGTGTATTTACCACAAATGGCACACTGCAGGTAAGATTTTTTGTTTCTGCTTTTTCTGGTATCGAAATTCGCGATAATCTTTCAAGGTTCATTGACGATATTTTTGTGGTTATTTCGATAATTTCCTTACCTAATTGCTTTACGTCAGTGGCGTGACCAGTTTTATCGACGGATTGGTCAATCTTTGCTATTGTAGCGAGAAGTTTCGTGTTTAAATCTCGAATTTTTTCGTCGTACGTTGATGTATCGACTTTTTGACGCACTAATTCACGTACCACGTTAATTTCATCGTTGATGGATTTTATTTGTCCTTGCATCACGTTAATCCCCTTGGTAAATTCAGGAACAACAACATTACCGAGTTTAATAATTTCCTCGTTGATTTTTTTGTTGAGATCGTCGATCGATGGTTTCTGACCCATCGAGATATTTACTTCGTTAATTTTGGCAAGAATATTAGTAATTTCCTCGTTGATTTTTTTTATTTTTTTGTTGAGATCGTCGATTGATGTTTTATCGATTTTCTGACTCATCGAGATATTTACTTCGTTAATTTCGGCAAGAATATTAGTAATTTCCTCGTTGATTTTTTTTATTTTCTCGCTAAGATCGTCATGTGATGCTTGATCGGCTTTCTTATTTGCTAGTTCGTTTGCGGCGGAGGAAGTATCACTGGATGTTTTTATATTCTCGTCAAATTTTTTGCTAAATTTAGCTAAAATATCGTCAAGTTTTTTAAGATCGTTATTTAGTTTGTTAAGTCTTTTTGTCATTCTATCTTGAAGTTCGTCGTGTAATGTTTTATCAGCCTTCAGGGGTAACTTTGCTATAATATCGGCGATATCAACAACAGATTTTAATACCATCTCCGATTGGCGAGTAAATTGACTAATGTGATCGCGGTATTCGTCTCGCTTGATTATGTCAGTTATTTTAACGTTACTAGTTTGTAATCGCCCTTCTGTATTTTGAAATACAGCAACTTCACCAGGATCAACTTCTGACAGCGATAAAAGATTATTAATATCACTCTTGGTTGCAAACTTTGATGTATCGATGTCGACTGCATCTTTTTTTTCTTTTCTGAAGAGAGATCTACCGTAAATGTCAACCATGATATTTATCTACGGTATATTCAAATAAAATTTTGCGAAAAGGACGAGATGATTTTGAAATTGCATCAAGGACATTAATTGACTCCGGGCCGCATATTGGTGGATCTGCTAATGTTTGTGTTGGAAGCGTTGAATACCAAACCGGAAGTTTTAGTTTTGACACGTATTTGATAAATTCATTTGGCGGTGCTAATCCGTATGAGTCGAAGTAGATGATTTCGCGAGGATTAATCGCGTAAGCAACCCAGTGAGTGCCAGGGCCGGAATTTTTATCGAGATTTATTATTCCTGTCTCGGTGGGATTTGGTTTATCTGGTAGTTGATCTCGCATAAATACGCCTCTGAAAAATTTTATTTTCTTTTTTTTTGCTTCACTGATTAAATCTAAATTTGAGGCTGGTAGGCTCGACTTAGACCGGATCCGTACGGGGGTCGTCTTAGGTAAAGGCCTGATCCTTGTTGCGGCTGCAATAATTTTGCGAGAAGAGAGGGGAAGAGAAATCCTCCCTTTTTTTTGCGATATCTTCCTCCGACGATCTTTTTTCCTAATACGTTACCTATCCCACCAAGTGCACCTAATCCTACTGCCTTTGCAATCATGGGGGCTGCTGCAGCTATTAATCCTGGAATAGCGGCGAATAAAGGAAAAATACCACCTACTTTGATCATATCTCTGATTGCACCTATCGAGAGATTCAGACGAATACCAGTATTTGCTGATCTGGCTCTGGTGAAATGTCCGTGTTGATTTTTAGTTAACGATAGTTTATTAGGTCCACCGTGAAGTTGATTACTTTTTAAGGTTAAACTTAAACCTCGTCGTGCTGTTGTTGCTGCATGAAGTTTTTTCACCTGACCGGGGGTCAGAGTTACGCTGACGTGATCGTATGGCATATTAATAATCACTTAATGTTCTCTATGGGTGCGTCGATAACTCTCATTCTACCACTGATACCCTCCAGGATCATTGTTCTATCACTAAGAATAACTGCGATTGCTCTTGCTGGTCCTCCCGTGTTAATTCTGGCTTTGAAATGAATATCGACAACCGACTGCTTTACCAAATCGAGATGTTCCAGGGAAAAGTAATAGATGGGATAGAGAGTATTAAAATCTAACTGTGATATTTGCAATCCGGTATCAATATTTTGATCGCGGCCCATGAAACTTAGTAATCGATGATATGCACGTGCCGTCGAATTGTTCTCAAAATCGATGGCTATTTCCTCGGATGGTTCCTGTTGGCCATTTATTCTCAACGATACGTTTGTTGCCTCTAATCTATCGAATATCATGTTACTATGTAATTGATCGTCTCTAATCATGCTTTGCAGGGCAACAAAGATATGTCTAGGTGCGGAAGAGCCCTGCTGTGACGCAATTCGCCAGGTAAAAATTCCGTCCAAATTAACATTTTCGTTGGAGTCAGTCATTGTTGTCAACCAAGACATGATGGATTTTCCTCCTTGATTCATAAATGATAATAATTTTTCTTCTATGATCATCGATGGAACTATTGCTGGCATCCACAAGGTAATTTTTTCAAGGACAACTTTACCAGGATCACCAGGATCTCTCCAAATGGCTCTGTCATCATTGGCATCTCGAACGAAAGATATCGTATGCTTCGCTCCGTAAATAACTTTTCTGAAATGTCTGCAAAATCCAAAAATATGAGATAATGGAATTGCACAGGAGAATTTTCGTTCAGCTCCCTTCAACATATTTTTTCTTATGGCAAATCCAAGATTGTAATTGCCATTGGGGGCAATCATCGCTGAACGAACATCAGCGGGTTGGCCAGCGGGGTCTACCGGTCTACCAATATCAAATGGTAAATGTTCAGGGTAGTTGGAATTATCCTTGGCAAACATCATACTAGGACCGGCTGACCTGGTAAAATCATCCGAGTATCTCGCTAGGCCTATAATCGTCGTTGCTATATCAACGTTGTTCGTAATTGATTCAATCTCTCTTCCATCAATCATGTAAGTGGCATTCTTGAATAATGCCATGATACCATTATTGACAAAACCAACACCAAAATCCGCATCGTAGTTGGTACCATCAGCTGCCTTTACAATTTTTCCAACAAATTCGATATACGCCTCAGATGGAAGAAAATATCTTGTTGTATCGTGGACTTGAATTTCCTTCCGATTTCTTGAATCTGGCTCAACTACATCGTACGAGAAATACTGAAAATCTCGCACTGATGTGTCCCTACCTACTGGCTCGTCCATATCAAATACTTCATTTGACACTTGTGCGAACATTTATTACTAATAATATCGTTTAAAACGAAGACCACTACCTGAAACAAAACTTGTATTTGCTAAATTTGTATTAGCAACATTCTGTGCTGGATTTATATTAGCAACTTCCTGCACTAGATTTGTTATAGCAGCTTCCTGTGCTAGATCATTTATTTTTTTATTTGCCGCATCATTTATGGCCTTACTGACTTCAGGTGGCATTTCTCTGGTAATAGGTAATTTGACAGGTTGCTTTTTACGTACTAAACTTAATATTTTATCTTTGATAGCGTTGAAGCCTTTACTGGCCAAATTACCGATACCAGAAACAGCAGTCTCACCTATCTTTCCTATCGCTTTCAATCCTAGTTGTTTTACCATTGGTCCAATTTTAGGTATTACTCGCGTGACAAGACTTCCAATGATATCGCCGAATCCATTACCGTGAATATATTTGTATACTGGCAATCGAGAGTTTACTATGCGGACCTGATTAGGTCTGCGTTGATGTTTATGAATAATCATATTATTTCAATTGTGTTGATTTAATCGATGAGTTCATCGACAAACTCCTTGTAAATGTGAGAATCGATGATACCACCACGGAATAATCGCTGACAAATATCTGATGCTTCGTTGACTATCTCACGGGAGTTATTTCCGGCTCGCTTTCCTCCGATTAATACTTCAAGACGAGATACATCGTTGACAACACTATCGGGACAAACTGAATATCCACTTCCTGTTTTTTTTGTTTCTGGAGATTGTAATGGCGTTACGTAAAATAAATCGTCTGACGGCGTTGAAGATGTCCCTGACGACGATGACTTCGGTGGCAAATCCCTTGTAGGACTATCTTGTTTAGGATATTTTTCCCTTATAGTAAGAAGATTACCCAGTTGAGCCTTTTCAGGAGTACCACTTCTCTCAGGTGGCGAACTTTCCTTACCTGTAGGTAATGAAAGAGGAGTGGGACGAGGAGGAAGAGGTTGTAATAAAGTAGAAACATCTGTAGGTAATGGATCGAGGTAGGAGTATGCTGATGCAGGAATATCCTTTTTAGATGTTGCTAAAAATTCTTTTGCTCTTGCTCTTGCTCTTGCTTTTCCCTCTGATAACTCTATTCTGTAATTACCAACATCCGATACAAATTTCCCAAAACCTTCATCGGAATATCTTACTGGTTTTCCTAAACTACCAAAATACATTATCGCATACCAATCAACAGTTTTAATTTTATCAGCATCAAATTCTTTTAGCAAAAAGAATCTTTTATTTTCCGTAGAATCATCCGCAGCCATTTGAACTACTGAATCATAGTTGCCAAGTAAATAAAATCTTATTGGATTCAAATAATTATCCGCTGATACACTAGGATCAATTGTAAACGAACTAATAGCCGGTGATGATTTATATTCGGGTACAATTATCGGTTCATCACTTTGATCTTTTTTCTTTTTCGATTTTCTTTCTTTTTTCTGTGGTGGAATATCTTCCTTTGGTCTAGCTCCTAATTCCTCTGGTTGAAATATTGGCTCCTGTGGTTGAATATCTTCCTGTGGTGCTGCTTTTCTTCCTCGTGTTTTAGTTTTTTCTTTTCTTTCTTGTTGTTTTCTTTCTTTTTCCAGTTGTTTTCTTTCTTCTTTTTCCTGTTGTTTTCTTTCTTTCTCCTCTTGTTTTCTTTCGTCCGCTACTTGCTTATTAAATCTTTGTGTATCTCTTGCCGCTTCTAAAAATCTTCTGTAACGCGGATCCGTTACTACACTCACATGTGTTTTTCCCGTATAAACTTTATATACCATGCTGTACCAATTATCACGAGTTCCATATCTTTTTTTTCCTATTGGAGTCAAATATTCATTTCGATCGCTAAAATAATTTTCCGCAAAATCACCAATTTGTTCTATAGTATACAATGCCGAGAGAGGTCGCGATATCATATCCCATCCCTCCTCGGTAAAATTTTCTCTTAAATTCTCAATATTAAACTTTCCTTTTATCATTAAAGGTTTTCCTCCAGGTTTTTTTCCTCCAGGTTGTCCTCCATCATCAATTGCAAGTTGTTGCGCCGCTGCTGCTATTGCTAATCGCTCGGGTAATGTTTGTGATTGATCCTCAATACCTTTCAACATAGGAAAGATTCCACGTTTTCTAGCATCTGGATCTTTTTCGTCGCCATATACAACCTGCTCAATTGTTCCGGTCACTGGCTTCAACCATTTTGCCGAAGTTTCTGAAATTCCATGTTGCATATCTTCGTAACCACGAACATTTCTCTTAAATAATCGTTTTGTCGGAATGAACTTCTTTAATACCGCTAATTGCTCTCGCGCTAATCTGGCAGAATGAGGTTCTCCAACTGTGCTAACTTTTCGACTCATCTTATTTTCAACGATATTGTTTTAATGTGAAATAAAATTAGTATCAGCAGTCCGAATTTGCAATCACAAACAAATTTTACCACCCCCCCCAAAAAATTGCTGTTTTTTTTTATGCCTGAAAATGCACTTTGGGTTGAAATTTTGCGGATTAATTTGCGTAGGAGGGTTTATTTTTGAAATCTGAGGCTTCTACGGAGAAATGTTTGGTAGGAGGGTTAAATTTATCTGAGCCACCTGGTCTGTACGACTTCCCTGCTGCTGATAGCACCAGGAGCTTTATCTTTAATAACATCAATAGCTTTCATTGATAGTTGTTTTGCAATCGGCGCTGCCTTGGGTGCTAGTCTTCTGAATAAACCTTGAATAACATCACCTAGTCCATCTCCGTAAATTGCTCTATAAACAGGTAGTCGTGAATTTATTACCCTGACCACGGTGAGCGTTATGTATGATCATTATTATTTATTTTTTTATCTAACTCGATGATTTCAGTCAATGATTTCATCGATAAGTTCTCGATACGCGTGAACATCCATGATACCACCCTGAAATAATCGCTGACAAATACCAGCAGCTTCATTAATTATTTCCGGTGAGTTATTACCAGCTCGTCTGCCTCCGATAAGAACTTCTAACCACGATACATCATTGAGAACACTATCAGGACAAGTAATGTGAACACCAAGACCACTACCTGTAGCCCCATATAAGCCAAGATCTTTGAGAACATCATCATCTTCTTCATCTGGACTCTCCTCCAATGGCAGTGAATAGGGGGGAGGTGGAAGTCCTTGTCGTCTACTTTTGTCAATCTCCTGCATTGCATTTATAAGGGTTGAAAATTTTGAATCGTTAGATTTGACCGTTTTCTTGTTATAGTATACACGATACACCCACTTAACAAAATTGGTATCAGTCGTGGACTTATATTTCTCGCTTAAATTTTTATGTTTGTCATATAAACCATCTAATATAAATTCAGGTAATTTTTCTTCTGGTGTGTTTTTAAGGAGTTTAATAAAACCCGGATCAAATTTTGCAGTCAGTTCAACAATTTCCTTTGCTGCTTTGGGCACAGCAGCTTTGGCGACTTCAGTACCTTCTTCAGCGTTGGGTGGAGGTTGAGCTATATCAGTTGGAAGTTTTTGTAAAATCTTTTTTGTTTGTTTAGTTCTCCTTGCAATTTTTCAGTTTGCTCAGCGGTTTGTTTTAGCGTTGGAAGAATACCCTTTTTTCTTTCCTCTTCCGTAATATCTCCCAATAAAGCTCTTTCAGTGACCGCAGCCTTTTCAGTAGCTGTTGTAACGGGTTTAAATAACTGTTCTGTACCCGTAGCAAATTCAACTTGTGCTTGCTGTCGTTGTTGAAGTTTTTCTCTAAAACGATCTAGGACAGGAAGAAATTTTTTAATTGCTTCTAATCGCTCTCGCGCTAATCTAACACTATATGCTTCTCCGATATTTGCCATTATTATTGATTTTATAATTTTTTAATTCACAGAAATCCTTTAGGATTAAAAATGCTTGCATTTTGAGCAGCAGAGAGACTGAAACAACACCGAATGTTTCGTCTAGTAGACCCTTGTATCAAGAAGTAGTTATATAGGTAGATATTTTTCACCAGATAACCCTTCTGGTCAGCGGAGAAAGCCTATTTATCAGTGTTTTCTGACTAGAAGGGTTTATTTTGTGAAGACAATACTTCTATCAAGAGTGTTTTCGATAGAAGGTTCTGTTTGACGAAATAGTTGGTGGGCTCAGTCTCTCTGCTGCTTCTGTTCTCTCCACCTGCTCCTCTTTTTTATAATTATAGAGCAGTCTGAAGACCAATGTCCTTTTCCTTGACAATGATAAAAGGTATCTTGACCTTTGCCTCTCTTAACGCTTGTCCTTTCTTCTGACAGATATGTGTCTTGACTTTTATCTCGAAAGATGGGGGAGTTGTCAGTCGGCTTCTCTCAAGAAAACCTTCATGTGACACCTCGCAAAGCTTTGATTAGAAGCTCGATCTGTGTTGGTTCTTCAATCTTTCTTGAAGGACTGAGAGTGAAATGAATACTTAGAGGAAGACACTGGCCTTACATTTATATATAGGGGACATTGGCGCTTCAAGATGAAATGATTGCATCATTTTGTGGTGAAAGGAGAAGAAAGTAAGAGGCAGAAATGTGACCTATCGCCTCACACAGTAGCTGAAGTCTTGGCTCAAATCCATACCAGTGATGTTGAAGATTACATGAATGAACCAGAATCCAGACCTAGACAGCCTATATGAAAACTAAAGTCCACCATCAGTAACAACTGAAAACTACTACCACATTTGAGAGATGAATAAACGCTCCTCTATAAAATTTAGAACCACAGCCTACACGTGCACGGTAAAATTCAAAGATTTCAAGTCAGACGTACCGCTGGAGAAAACAGAGGGGTTCATCACCGATTTGTGGGATTCTTTGTTAATCAGACTCAAATGGCAATGCTCAGCCAACGAAGACGATTGCTTGACACTTTCCATTTATTATGACAGTCTGAACAATGAAGAGAAGTGGAACTCCTGTTACAGCAAGCTGGCCTATCTAAAGACACATCCTGTGGCATTCCTGAAATGAACAAATTGCCAGATGTCTTAGTTCCATGCTACCCATTGAAAGTGGATTCTCAAGAAGTGCGTGGACAAACTGTTGTTTCAAGGCAAAGATTTCAAAGACGGAAAATACATTCACATCTATCATCACGATGAACATTTTGATGTCATTACCTCCGGATTCCTGGGATACAGTTATTACATGTACTGTGAGAAATGTGACTATGGGTATAACAATCAAGATAAACACAAGCATTGTGGATCGAAATGTCCAGGATGTTAGGCCTCTAAACCCTGTTGTGACGAAGGGCAAAAACGAGTGCATTACCATGCTTGTCATCAAACTTTTACCTGTTACCAACAACATCTGTAGACACAAGGTTCACAGCAGAAAAGCGCTTGTCAACTCCTGAAATTATGCCCTACTTGTGGACAAGTTATACGTAGCAACAATGCCAAGGAACACATTTGTTTCCAGGAAAGAAACGATTACACATTTGCCGCCAGATCGTGTACTTGGAACATGAATGCTACATTCAAAAATACCAACCCCAACAGAAGGAGGAGGATGAAGAGGAAGATGACCACAAGAAAGGGAATTTCATTGTTTCAATTTTGAATGCATGCAACAGACCGGCAATTTCTATGTGGCTCATCGAGCGTGCGAGAAGTGCATCCAAGAACCTATCTTTAGTCATTGCCCTCACAGTAGTAAAATTCCTGGAGGACGTAAACAAATATTTCGATTAACAAACACACTAGCCGATTTTGCACAGTGGATCTTAGACCCTATCAAACAAAACATGGAGTCAAGAGGACATCGAACGTTACGGAGATTGCCATCGCTATGCCACGGTGATGGCTCACAGTTTATCGGGTTATGATGTACAATTTCTTCTCAAATACTATACGGAACAAAGCACCAGATGTCCTAAAGTCACCTTGAACAGAGCTAAAATCATTTCTATGCAAATGGGGCAAGTACAGTTTAAAGAATCAACGAGTTATTTGGCCATGCCTTTAAGTCGAATGTCTAAAACATTTGGAATGACAGAAATGGTCAATGGCTATTTCCGCACTTTTTCAATACCGAAGCTAATCAACATGCCCTTCTGTCACATTTGCCTGATGCTTACTACTACAACCCCAACAACATGTGCACAGAATGAGAAGCTTTCTACACTTGGTACCACTCTCACGCCTTGGGCCCCTTCGACTTTCAGGAAGAAATGTTAAAGTATTGTCGATCGGACGTGGACATTTTACAGTGTTGCTGTGGACAATTTTGAGAACTGTTCATGGAACGCAGAGGAATCGATTCTTTGAAGAAAGCCTGCGCCATTGCCAAAGCGTGTTCCTTAGTGTACCGCAAACGATTCATGCCCGAGAAGACCCTGGCTGTCATGCGTCATCAAACGACCAATTTTGTGAAACACTGATACCTGGTCAAAGCGCTACGTTGGATACATTACTTGTACGACAAGGAAGACAAATGGAGTTAACATGCCAGAAACGGAGAAGGCGAAAAGACTATTGGGAACTATTCAGTGGATGGCTGAGACTTAGAAAATCCCAAAGATCGTGTACGAGTTTAATGGTTGCTTATTTCACGGCTCTTTGACCTGCTACCCTCAATGTGAAACTAAAATTCAGTTTTTACAGCATACTGTGCAAGATAGTCCGAGTTTCCTCTGACCCTTGTCACCCCATGTTTGAGATTTGGACATTTATGATGGGTGTAGGGTCAGAGTCCATTGCCTATCTAAAAAGTTGGAATTTGCCGACACCATTTGGTGTCGGCATGGGGTCGCCACTTACTAGCCAGCCCAGCAAACCTGAACGGCCTTTCATAGACAGAGATATACCTGCACGAAATTGATAGGAATATGATTTATTTTCTCAAAAGTATTGAACAAAGCATTCGTCATGTCTTTAATCCACTGACAGACATGAAGAAAGTACGTTGTTGCTGAAATTTGACCTGGATCTGGCCATTTGCATTCGAGTTACATGACTATACAAATCTCGCAAGCTACATGTCAGTGACATTAGAGGTCATATGGTCACATGAAATCAATAATAAACAAATTTCCAAAGTTGTTGTACATAGAATATGGACAAATTATAAAGAAGTCACTTAATGTTTGTAAATAAATATAATGTACACTTAATTCCCAACATATTTATTCTGAGAACAATGATCAGAAACCTGTTGGTATCGCAGCAGGGTGGACAAAACCATTTTCAAGAAGTACCGAGCATGTGTTAGTGATGTTTTTTTGATGCATCATGTGACTACCATATTGACATGTGCACTCTGCATAGTGAATCTGGTTTTCTTCAAATTTCTGCAACATTTACAGACTTTCGGTCGTTGTTTTCACAATAAATGTTTTGAGATGTTTGGTTTGTTTTCATTTTTCTATAAATATTAAGTGACTTTCATTTATATGTTCAATTTGTTTTCCTACAGCAACACTATAAATTGTGTATTGTTGATATCACGTGACTGTATGACCTCTGATGTCACTGACATATAGGTTGCGAGAATTGTGCAGTCACGTTACAAGGAATGCAAATGGCCAGATCCACAGGTGCATGACCTGTTCTGACATAGGACCCTCTCTATCATACTATAGTATGATATAGAGGGTCCTATGTCAGAACGGGTCATGGGGGTAATCTAAGGTACTTTTGTCACTCTGTATGATTTTTTCCCTTCATATTATTGGGTTTTTTTCTCAACATTATGCTCGCATCGAGCACCTGTGGCCAGATCCAGGTCAAATTTAGCTACGATGTACTTTTGTCAAGTCTGTCGGCAGATTAAAAACATAACCAATGGTATGATCGCAATTTCTGAGAAAATAAATATATTCCTATTGATTTCATGCAGGTATATCTCAATGAAAGGTCATTCAAGTTTGCTGGGCCGAATAGTAAGCGGCTACCCCATATCCTACAACGTAAGACACATGTCCCGATAATTTTGTGCTGTGTGTTATATGGTAGGACTATGACTACCCGATGCCAACACCAAATGGTGTCAGCGAATGCCAATTTTTCGATAGGGAATGGACTTTGACCCTATACCCCAACATAAATGTCCAAATATCAAAAATGGGGTGACAAGGGTAAGAGGAAACTCAAACTACGTGCAAGACTTGTCAGTGTCGCTTAAAAGTTAAAACATCAAGGATACCAAGTCGTGGAAAAGTGGGAACACGAGTATGATCACCATTTGAAAACTGATCCCGAATTTAAACTCATCATGGAAAGTTACAAGCTGATGAACCCTCAGAAATCAAATATCTAGACGTGTGTTCGCTGTATCCTTACCTGTTCAAATATTGTCACTTTCTGCAGGAAACCCACAGTTGCTGACGGAAAACATCGACGTGAACAACATTTGACAATACGAAGGATTGATTAAATGAAAAGTCTTGCCTCCTACGGACTTGTACCATCCTGTTTTATCTCACCATTGCCAAAGACAACTGATGTTTCCCTTGTGCCGAAACATGCAACCAAGGCCAACTTTGTTAGCACACCCAGGAAGAACACGCCTTGACAGGCACATGGGTCAGTGTGGAATTGTTTAAAGCTCTGGACCTGGGATATCAACTGTTAAAAGTGTACGAAATTTACCACTTTCCCAAGACAGAACAGTTCCACAAGGCGACGAAACTCAGAAAGGCATTATTGCAGACTATGTGGATGCCTTTTCAAAACTAAAACAAGAAGCCATCAGCTAGCCTTCCTGCTCTCACACTCCCGAAGGCCAAAAGAAATTCAAAGACAAATACTTTGAGCAGGAAGGTATCACTTTAGACCATGTCAAGAAAAATGAAGGATGGCGTTCGTTTGTCAAAGTGATGTTGAATTGCTTTGTGGGGAAAAATGGCAAAACGACCGTGTTTACCCAAGACCGAGTATTTGACAGAACCTACCCACTACTTCCAAATGATTCATGACAAAACAAAATACATAAAATACGTGGACGTTATTCGTGAAGATTTGATTTTGGTCAGTTATGAAGAGAAATGGAGTTTGGAAATGTAATCAATGCGGCCTACTTGGCAGCCCATGCTCATTTAAAATTCTAAGAAGCTTTACACCAATTAGGAGATCATGTGCTGTACTTTGACACTGACAGTTGCATCTACATCGATCGCCTTGGTCACCATCACCCTCACATCGAAGAAGACCATTTAGATATCTGGACAGACCAGCACCCCGAAGACAAGATTCTAAATTTTGTTAGCGTCGGTCCTATAACTTACTGTTATGAATACCAGGACTAACAAAGAGAAGTGCACACCGAGTGTAAAATCAAAGGATTGACTCTAAATCATTGTACTAGTCAAGTGGTGAACTTTGGCGGGCTGAAAGAAACCTTGAAAACTGGAGAGGATCAACATTTTAAAAGTGAACACCTATGAACCTCACAAGGTTGTACATTTACCCATGCATCAAATCGTCAGTTGACCCTTAGAAACACTGTATCATATCATGTACCAGAAGCGAGTGCAACTTCCCAATAACTTCACTTTGCCGTATGGACATGCTGGTTTTAAAAAAAAATGGTTCCAAGACGATAGTTACCAGCAAGAAGGATGACTTCAACACAGCAAGAATCAAGTGAGAGATCCACTGTGAACTCCAAGTTCAAACAATACAATTTTTCTGTCTTCTTGCCTTACTATTGTGCTTGTGCCAGTCAATTGGAAACTTTTTTAAAAAATGGCCTAAGGATAGGGAAGGATTACCTCTTCGCATGTTTTAGCTAGAACAGGATTTGTCTGCTTGGGACCTGAGACTGGCTTGGGATACGAAGTACAGTGTTTCAGTTGTTGTCTGACATTCTAATGGTGAAAATAAAGGTTAATTTGCCGGAATGGATTCATATAATGGTTGTCTGAGAGTTATGCATTGGTACATTACTGTCTTTTGAATGGACATGTGTAGTTTTTCAGTGTGCTTGCGATTTTGAAGCGATAAAAGACATGTGAGAAAGTCTAATTAAGTGGAGGGTTGGGATCATGCTTGCACTCCTTGTATTAAATTATGGTACCGATCAGGTGATTTCGTGTTGTCAGCGATTTCGTCATACTTTATTGATAAAATCTCCGACTGCTGTGCTTTTTCCTTACTAAATCAGGAATAAGGAATAAGTACATAACCGACTTGATTTCAATAACAAAGGGTCCAGTTTTGGGGTGATGGAGTAAAATGCATGTAATAGTATTTTGGGAACATTTTTCATCAGCCGTCACCTTGATTAAGTGCAGCTGAACTTAAGAATATGACTTTTGTAGAGACCATTTCCAGAACTAGGTAAAGTTGAGTATATCAGTTTGTAAAATACAGCTATATTCAACTAAGGTGAAATGGACAGTTAACAAGTAAATGTAAAAGATGGATGTTTGATAGGATTGAATATTTAACATAGCACAATTATATATATATATATATATATATATATATATATATATATATATATATATATATATATATATATGCCTGATCGAATTAAGAGAAGAAAAGCATGAATATTTGTTGAATAAAAAAAGTGATTGAGAGGCAATCAAAATACAGTTTAGATAAAAAACAGAAATCAGTTTAGTAGATGTCCAGTAAAATAGATGACCATAGGAAAATTGAAAATAAATTTTATATTGGCAAATGTTTGTGAAACAGTTGATGCATCTTACATCAAGTCTGAGTAACTAAAATAGAACGAAAAAATGTTAATATTTCAGTATAGTTATCCTTATAAAGATTGAAGCGCTATAAAGGAATTACACCATTTTATCAGGATTAGTATCAGGGTAGATAAAATGACACCATGGACTGAAACAAATCTGCAAATGTCTTTGAATTTAATTTTAGAACACAAAAGACTAAGTTGCAGTATAGAAAACTCCATTGATAGAATATCTGATGTGGGTTCAGTCATAAAATATCAACACCTGAAGCTTCACAAAACATTAAAGATTAAAACATACACATAGTTGTCTCCTTTAAATTAAATAAAAGTCTAAGGCAAGAAGTGATGATGTTTGAAATTCTTTTTCAAACTTATGAATGACTCTGTAATCAGCAGAGAAGTGAAGAATTTGAGAAAAGGTTCACTATTCCAATAAGTATAAAAATTACTGATGATAACTTCATGTTAGCTTGAAAAACAAGTAAATGAAATAAAAACAATTTACGGTTAAGAAAGTAGTAGATGTATGAATTCTGTTATAGAAAGCTGAGAAACAAATATTGTGATAAAATGGGACTGTTATTGACTTTTGCAGAGTCATTATTTATACATGTGCTTCAATCTTATATTGCAACATTTATGCACATATCAGCTGATCAATATGTAATTCAGTTCAGTTTAAGATAAAGTTCATATTTTAACAGATCAGTATCATGGATATCCACAATTTTGCTTACTAAATAGAAGTTGATACACATTGTGTACAAACCTTTATTTTTACTTGAAGAGTATAATGCTGTGGAACATCTATTTTGTGTAAGTTCATTTAGCAAAACTTGACACAGCATAATTAAATAATTAGTAGCTAATATTTAAGGTCTTAAGTCAGCTTGTAGGAATGTCTAATGGCCTCGGATTCTTTACTATTTTAGTAGCAGCTCCAAATTTTGGATTATTGTCTCTTTATCAACTGAAATGAACCCTTTCCCATCTGCATTTACTCAATATATTTGGATAATCTGGACTGGGCGAAAACCCTGACAGAATATACATACAGGTATTGCTTTACTCTATTATTTCAGCAGGCTACATTTTGTTTTCATTATTTCCATGTTTCATTCTCTCATTTTCATTTCTAAAGCAACACTCTTTACGCCCATTTGTGTTCAATTCAGTTTTGTACGTGTCTCTATTTTTGTTTATTTCTGTTTCAAGTATATCATTTCTATCACTTAATGCAAGTTTCTTTTGATATTGCTCAGTTTATCTATTTATGTAACAATTAAACAATATTTGGATCAATATATTCTTCATATCTATTTTGTTTCATTGTTCAACCTCAGCAATTACATTGTTACAAAAAATCCAGTAAATAGTATCATCAGTTAATTTGGTTCTCTCCGCTAAATTATTTCTGGTTGCATTATTGTTGATAGTTATCTTCTAGGTCAAGGTAGTAATTTTTGTGTTAAAATCATGCATTACCTTTTAAATTTCTTGATCAATTTGTGTATTTCATCATTCAAAACTTTCTGCAATTGTTGCTGATGAGACTGTAAAGATATATTTGTTGCCTCAATAGCTTTTCTAAAGCCACCTATTTCACTTTTTATCTCTACTAGACTGGCTGTAAATCTTAGATATTAAACAATGAACATCTAATCGTTCTCTTACAGTTTGAAATGTTTTTATAAACAATAGATTGAGCTTTGTATTTCTGTTATATATATCTAACTGAAACAACCAGAACCACCCAAATGTACCTCTAGTAGTATTAATTAGATCAATTTTATTTAAAAGTTTTCAGTGAACTTCTTAGTTCCAGTGCAGTCAGATCCAATAATATAGCCATCATATACTACAATGCAGGTGTAAAATCTGATAATGTAGCCATCATATACTACAATGCAGGTGTAAAATCTGATAATGTAGCCATCATATACTACAATGCAGGTGTAAAATATGATAATGTAGCCATCATATACTAAAATGCAGGTGTAAAATCTGATAATGTAGCCATCGTATACTACAATGCAGGTGTAAAATCTGATAATGTAGCCATCGTATACTACAATGCAGGTGTAAAATCTGATAATGTAGCCATCATATACTACAATGCAGGTGTAAAATCTGATAATGTAGCCATCATATACTACAATGCAGGTGTAAAATCTGATAATGTAGCCATCGTATACTACAATGCAGGTGTAAAATCTGATAATGTAGCCATCATATACTACAATGCAGGTGTAAAATCTGATAATGTAGCCATCGTATACTACAATGCAGGTGTAAAATCTGATAATGTAGCCATCATATACTACAATGCAGGTGTAAAATCTGATAATGTAGCCATCATATACTACAATGCAGGTGTAAAATCTGATAATGTAGCCATCGTATACTACAATGCAGGTGTAAAATCTGATAATGTAGCAATCATATACTACAATGCAGGTGTAAAATCTGATAATGTAGATGTCAATCATATAGTATATGCATCATGTCAGATAAGGGGCCCTGTGTAGAAAGTGGTCAAACGCTCTCGCCTTTACTGAACAATGCCATCTCGCCTCTTGGGCTTGGCCAATGTGTGTATATGAGAAAGCTTGCCAGTAGATTCCTGCAGATCGGTGGTTTTTACCAGGAATTTCCCAGGTTCTTCCTCCACCAGTTATACTGGCAGTTATATATATCTTATTGAGTACTGAAAAATTGTGCTAAACACAAAATAAAAACATATTAGATAATGAATTTGTCATATAAGACAATGAAGGTGTCTGCTAAAGATACAAGTTAATAAACATTTTGTAACTGATGCATTTATTGTATGAAGTATTAACATTTGTGTAAGAAACTGAAATGGAAATGACAGTACAGTACTTCTGATTACATTGCATATAAAGTACAACTTTTTCCAAGCAGCTAGCAATGGTGTTTTTTATTTTGGCTGGGTATGGGATGCATCTGTTGTGGAGAGATAAAATACACAAATGAAATGAAGACAAGGAAATATCAGATCTTGGCTGGGTATGATGGGTAATTGTCAAAGAGATGTGACCATGATGGGAGGTTACACTGTAAATTATTTCATTTGGTAAAGCTGTAAGAGCTTGTTTATGTGTTATAGTTTTAATTAATTGGTGAAGTATTCTGAAAAATTAAATCATGTAGCACAACAACATGGCCAAAATAGAAGCCAAACAAACGAGAACCAAGTAATAAGGTTATGTGGGCAGACACAACGTTTAAATAAATCAATAAATTTGATACTTATATGGGTAGACACATTCATCCTGTCTGAAGCTTTGAAGATGTCCAAAAATAATTTTCTGGGCATTATTTAGTATTCCATAAATAACTCATCATGCCCACAAACATGGTAGTACTGTGATGTCTTTTATTTGCAAGCTTCATTACTTCTACAGAATAATAATATCAAATTAGGACAGTAAGATTGTTTCAACATGAACTTAAGACAGCAGGATTGATACAATATCAAATAAAGACAGTAAGATTGTTACAGTATCAAATTAGGCCCAAGAGCTGTACTTAGATATTAAATTATTTTACAAGCTGGTGTACACCTACGTGTGAACATGGCTAATTTCATTGTAAGTTAAATGATGTACCATTACATGTAAACATGGTGTATTTCATTATTAGACTACATTTTAATGACTTCCATTCCCTGGAATCCACTGAAATCTAAGAACTACTGATAACAATGTCATATATTGTACACCAGATCCATATCTAAAATGCTAGCCATGTCAATAAATCAATTAATAACAAAAGTCATATAAAATCTTTGCTCTGTATTACTAACCCATGTGTCATGTATTTCATACATACAACAGGGATTTTCATTTGGACTGTGCACTGGGAAAATCATAAAAAACATGCTGAGAATATTTAAGGTAGGAAACATTATTAGGTCTTTAAGTTTGTTCTTGCAGTTGAAATAAGTGAGTTTTGAGAGCACTCTTGAATGTGATCACTGTGTCTTTGTGTCTAAGTTCAGTGGGCAATTCGTTTCATGTTGCTGGGTCCTGGTATGCAAAAGAATGCTGTCCATATGACTTTGTTTTCATAGCTGGAATAATGAGTATACCATTGTCAGAAGAGGAGCATAAGTATCTTGCTGGTGTGTACACATGGGTGAGGTCGGACAGGTATGTTGGACTAGAGTCCGACAGTGAAGCGTAGCACAGAGAACAAATTTTGTATTTAATTCTGGATTGAATGGATAGCCAGTGTAGGGTACAGAGCAGTAGGGAGGTGTGCTCTGATCATGGTATTCTAAGTATGATCTGAGCAGCTGTGTTCTGAAGTTTCTGGAGCAGATATTGAGATGAACCAAACAGAATTGAGTTACAATAGTCCAGTCTTGAAAGTACTAATGAACACAAGTGTTTTAGTGGCATCAACTGAAAGATATTTGTGAATTGAGCTGATGTGTCTCAGCTCAAGATATGCAGCCTTGCACATGTTCATGACATATTGGTGCAATGTGAGAGCACTGTCCAGAGTAACACCTAGGTTTCGTACTGATTGTGTGAATTTAATGTTGGTGTTGCAGATATTTATTGTTTTGAGGTAAAGGATGTGATTGAGAAAGTCTTTGTTTTGTGATCAGAATACATCTAAGTGTGTGTCTCAGGAATTTTGAACACAGTAATCATCTGAACGTTTTGCTGCCAACACACAACAGATAAAACAAAATATTAATTAGTATTCTGTTCTTAAAATCATTAAGTTATATTTAATTATAATGCTACAATCATGCATGGGGCAGATAATGATTGTTAAAACCATAATCAGTTACAATGTGACTTGTAATCATGATTGTAATTATTGATTGAGAAGCTCCGTTATCATTATCATCCGTTATCCTTCATTGTCAGTGTAATCGCATATTGTAATCATGATTACAAATGAATACAACAAAAAATCATTAATAATATTCTTCATAATTGTAATACTAAAAAAAAGTTTCCATTAAAAAAAAAAGACAATGAATGTGGGCTGCTATAACAATAAAGAATGGATAATTTTAGGTGGCAAGTATAACATATAATTGTCAATCAACATTTACATAGTGTTAAAATTGTTTGTTTTTTCAGTAATACAGAAGAAAAATAACAAGCAAAAGCAAAGCGATTAAAATCATAATCATACGCCTGTAATTGCTATCGTGGTTTCCAAATAAAGTGTGTGTGATTTAGAATTTTAATGTAGCTTTAACAATTTTCCAGTCATACTGCTACGATTTCTGCAGTGTGGCAGCTTAAAGTGATGTCTAACACTGGGGCATCATGCCGCAGACATGTAGCACGATGTTCCACCCAGACACATTATCCTGACATCAGGCTGACCAGTCCTAACACTATCCTCTAAATGCTGAGCACCTAGCGAGGCAGCTGTTAGTACCATTTTTAGAAATCTTTGGTATGACTCAGCCAGGGTTCGAACCCATGGCCTCCCGCATCCAGGGCAGATGCTCTATTGAAGTGAACCTCTATTAACCACTAGACCACTGGACCGGTCAAATAAAGTGTAATCATAATAATCATAATAATCATCAGTGTCAAACAACCTGTAATCATAATAATCATAATAATCATCAGTGTCAAACAACCTGTAATCATAATAATCATAATAATCATCAGTGTCAAACAACCTGTAATCATAATAATCATAATAATCATCAGTGTCAAACAACCTGTAATCATAATAATCATAATAATCATCAGTGTCAAACAACCTGTAATCATAATAATCATAATAATCATCAGTGTCAAACAACCTGTAATCATAATATGATTGGAATCGAGTACCTGTAATCAACCCCATGCCTAGTTATAATACAAGTATGGTGCAATCTTAATTAACCAACGTTGCCAGGAAAGCATCAGCTGATTTGGTCCTGTGACTCAACTTGAGCATCCCTGGAATTTGTCACTTAAAACTTTCAAATGAGTGAATGAGTGGAAGTCACATCTGATTAGCTGCTGTATCGAATGTAGCCACAAAATTTTAAATGGCCACAGGAGTTAGGGTTGCATTATTCCACATGAATTCAGAAGTTGTCAAACATAGGATTTCATCTGGAAATAAAATGTACATGTCAGTCAACAGGACATGTCAAATAGTGCCAATCTTATATCTAATATGGCTGCCATGATGGCCATCTCAAAAGATCTAGTTGTCACTATTCCTTCAGAATGGATTACCATAGTGATGTGGGGTTTTCTAATAAGGTATACTTAGACCTAAATGAAAATGGTGCGAATCTGATATCCTATATAGCCACCACAGCAGCTAATTTGGAAATCTTACCGCTTCTGAATGTCAGAGATGGTTTGAACACTAGGTAGTTACAAGATGAAATGGCTGTATCTTGAATTCCTGAAAACCCAGTAGAGCATATGTCCCTTCAAGGAACTCTTGTTTGAGATGAACGTTGTTCTATTTATAGCAATGGAGGCATATTTGATTGCACATATGCAAGATTTAAAATATATTAAGGACCTGAAAGCTAGGATGCTTTTGTTAAATTCTGTTCAGCACTTTATAATAGTCATTTAAGTGTTTTATTTTTAGTAATGGAAGCTACATTTGATGGCAGTTCAACATCATCTGTACAAATTGACAGCCCTTCAGTCCAGAATACTGCCTTTCAAATTTGGTCAATTTTGTGTGCAGTTTAAGGGTTTTCTATCTCTAGTAATCCAGAGAATCAGAATCATTTGTACAAACATGAATGCTCTTCAGGATCCTGTCAGATTTGGTAAAACTGTGTTAAGCAGTTTTAAAAGAAACCATCTAAAGGTTTGTGTGATTTTAGTTAATGTTTATATGCATATATCAATGGGCTGTAGAAGATGTAGGGATAGGATATTTTAAATATGGTACAATTGGCCATCTGTACAAGGGCTTTTAAATTATTTCATTTGGTGATAAACAAATTGTTATGCTTTTTGTAACATCTGACTGTGTGTCATGCATTTCTTTCTTGCATGACAAGAACATGGATTATCTTAGAGGATCTGGAGATCACAAGGTTAAGCTAATGCTAACAGGGGTCATTTGGATAAACCTTTTAGTAGTAATCATTAATGTTTTAAAGACTCCAATGCATAAATTGTTTGAGAGAGAGAGAGAGAGATGGGTAGGTAGACGGGAAGGCAGGGAGACAGATACATGAATGTATATATGTATGGGTGGATCCAAGGTTTTAGAAAAGGGGAACACAGCATATGCAGGATAGACAGTTCAAATTCAAAAGACTTAATTTTGACTCCTATAACCTTCATCCTTAATTGTTAAAATCTTAAACCTTTAGGCAATCTTTGTCCTATGCACATAATGAATTGTGATACGCATATGAAAATAAAGGTTTTGTTTCACTCAATAATTGGAAAATTAAATGATTAAGTGTATTAATATTAGATAACAGCTTCAATGTTTCCAACAAAACCCTGTAATTGTAAATGGTTGGCCATAGTTTTTTGAAAAAATCCATGTGCAGCAGGAATCTGGTTTTAGTTTTGCAGGCAGCATATTATCCACCATTATGATAGCAGTACTGACCAGTGCCCTGCAAGACTGATATAGGATAGAGTTGCTGTAAACTTAGTACAATATAAAGGAAACCGAGTCTGACTATCTTTACAGGAGTGTTTAAAATGCGAGAGAACACACTGAACTAATGGAAAAACTACACAAACTTGGGTAGTAGCTAAAATCATGAACTGATTATCGCCTGTACTGTGCAGTCACGTGACTTATGTGGGAACCCTTAAGGTAAGAAAGATTCAGTGAAATTTACATTCTTTATTTTGGTATCAGGGTCAACAGAGTCAAACCACTACCATAACCCTGTGATATGATGAAAAACAATCTTCAATCCATTGTACAAATTTCTCTGTATTCTTTTGACCTGGAAATAGAAATTAAACTTTTAAATTTCACGTTTCAAGTGCTATGGATTCAACAGGACATCTGCAATAAAGTGAAAATGACCCTCAGTGCTTTAAGTAAGTTTACATGAATTTTATTTTCCACCCACCATAAATTCAAATTAATTGATACTCCCCACAGCAACCGGTAAAGGGAATGGTCTTCTAGCAGTATTTTATATATACATGCATTACAATCAATCTTGTCCTGGGAGACCACTTAAATATTGTTTACAGTCTGTAGAAAACTGGAAATGAAACTCAACTATTATTCCTCAATTTTATTAGTGCATCGTCTTTCAGAGCACTAAATACTCCACCTGCAGACTCTACTAAAGCAATTATGGTTACGGGGATTGAAGAAACCAGGTCTTTAATGTTTATACCTACTTTTGGGATACGGTATTTTGTAGCAGTGTTGAAACAATTTTGTCTGATAATCATGGCAGTTGGCAGTTTGTCACTTTCCCTTGGATCTGCTCATGCCTGTGCATTTATATAGTAAAATCAAAAAGTGTTTGATGATTTTGGTTGTAAATGACCATTAGTGGCTAACAGTAGAGGTCACTCAAGTCCGATTTGACTATTGATATTCTGGGATTTTAAGTCTATATTTTAAGGATGTTTGCTGTTGAATACACCTTTACAACAGGAGTTATGCATTAAGTCAAGTGTCTGGGTCCTATATGTGAAGGAATAATACCATTTCATCTTAGTGGTATGTTCTGTTTGAGGGTGCCACACACATGTTCTGAAGCATGTTTGTGGTGTTTTCATTCTATTGTTGTTGTTGTTGTTGTAGGGTTTAACGCCATTTTTCAGCACATGATAGGCTATACATGGTGGCCAGTATTAATGGTGGAGGAAGAACCCGTAAAAACCTCGGAAAGAACCCCTGACCGATGAGAAGCTACTGGCAAGCTTTCTCACATACCCACATTGGCTGAATCTGAGATTCGAATCCACGCAGACAGAGGTGAAATGGCAGTGATCCGTAACAGAGAGCGCTTTAGACCACTTGGCCACTCGGGGCCCGGTTTTCATTCTGCACATTTTCCCAAGAATGTAAAACATGCCCATTTACATTATATTTGAAGTTACCGTATGGAATCTTTCATTCAAAAATGGATGGCTGCTGGGCAACTTTGGCTTATTTAGCTAGCCTTTCACTACACCAATTAATACCAATATGACTTGGTTCAGCCAACATAATTCTTTTTCAAATCATATTTCTGTAAGATTACAGTTATTAATGGGTTGTCAAATTAAACGTTTTGAGAGAGTTTAGGTATTCAGTGGGAATCTAAAAATATCACAAAATTGTTTCTTAAGAGATTTCAATGTAGTTCAAACCTTCGAGTATGCAGGTTCTAATTTCTGCAGTAAAAACAGACTCTTTCTGAGAACTAGCTTAAGACGATGGCCATGGGACTCCATCTGTGTACAGGTTGTATGACAACTAAAGGAGGCTCTGATTTTACTCTTAGAAACAAGAGGACTGTTTGAGGTGTTTATGAATTCACAAAGATCAAATATTATTGAGGGTGGGGGCTGATAACCAAGATGGTGATAAACAATTTTTCAGTACTGGAAAGACATATCTTTGCTGCTTCTAGATAAGGTGAACTTTTGTTCGCCATGACTTATTTTAAATAAAGGACTTTTCAACATTTGTCTCTAATATGTGGAAGGAAAGTTAATTACATTAAAAAAATAAGCTCTAAAAATCTGATCTCACCAACTCGAATTAGATAACCTTCTTCAAGTTTAAGTTTTGGGTCATCATGAATTTTATTTAATGGCAGAAACACAAACAATAGGTTTAGATTTCAAAAATGTTAAAACCCTTTTCCTTCAAAGCTCTATTTATACATATTTATAATTGGCATTCAGTAGTATGCATACCCATTTATCTAAAGCAGATCAAAAAGTCAACATCATGTAAAAGCATTGTTGATTCTTATGTTGAAAAGGATGACTTACAAAATATGTGGCTCTAATTAAGGTGCACCCATTTCCTGATAGCTTGTAGAAAGGCTGGTACTGGCAGTAATTCCAAAATTCCTATCTTTTAAAAACTGGATATAAAGATAGTTGACTCTAAGTCTCTGACACTGAGGTTGAATAGGTCAGTTATTAAGCCCCACTTCACCATGGTGCCATAAGCTTTCTACACAGATGACAACACTGTCTGTTCTTTCTTTATGAATCTTCTCCAAGAAATGTTTCATGTCTGACAAGATGGTCAATTGTGCTTTGCTGGCATCTGAATCCACATTAAAAACCTGATAACATTTTGTTAGATTAAAGATACTAATAGTGTCTGTCATTTCATTCATGGTTTTCCTAAAAAAGATTGCTAAAGGAAGAAGAAAGGGCCAGAATGGTCCTTACCAGGTTAAGCTAATGCTATTGCTGTTGCTTCTTGCTGTGATGTTGCTAATTTTCCAAATTTTATTAAAAATGTTCCATAGCATATCCACAGCGCATTAATAACGTAGGTAAGTGTTTCAGAAGTTGATGGTGCATATCAGCTTAAGTGTCATGGACTTGATGAAAATAGTCTTGCAGTTCTTTACGAGCAAACTTTTTTTTCAGGTTTATGAAAATAAAGTTTTCCAAATAGTTCTTTAAGGTAAAGAATATTTGGCACTGTACTAGCCACTATGTTTGAAATTTCAGGTCAGAGAGTGACGAGTTTATCAGATTTCTTATATTTTTGCCAATGATTTTTGATACAATATTCTAAGCTGATACACAAAGGAATGAGAATTCAGCATGGGGATATTGGGATTCCATATCATCTGTTTGCTCTCTCTCTCTCTCTCTCTCTCTCTCTCTAACAACACAATGAGTTTTAGAATCATTCCCTGATGGCATCCTTGCAAGCATCAACAAACCATGGCTTATTAACATTTTTAGGAATTGCCAAAACTTTGCTATTCCCATCAACATTATTGAAAAAGAGTATTAGTACCATTACTTTCAAAATGATCAACAAAAATGGTTTGGAACAGATTGCCGTCAAAAACAACTGTACTTTAGTCCAGCATTTACATTCAGAATAATAGTAAAGATATTCATACTCACACATCTATCAATAGACCCTGGTGAAAACCTTCTCATTTCCTATGTCATCATACCATTTGCGAAGTGAATGAGCTTCTAGTATATCAGGTTCTCTATGCATTAGTGTGCTTGCCTGCCTTGACAAGGAGCAACCTGTGGGAAAATATTTATGCTGATATCATATCTCTTGAATCAGAATGTGCATGATAACATATAACTGATAGCATATGAATTTAAGAAGTGTGCTTTAACAAATATTATTAACAAATACAACTGTCCATAGCTTCCTCAATGAACACTAATGCAGCCAGATCATTCTCCTTTCCTTTTCTTCTCCAAAAAATCCTCACCTAAATTTCTTACCTCTTCTTTTTCTTCTGCAGATGATAAATCCAATTCAATCCATAGATTTTTTCTGGGACCTGCTAATAAGATGCAACCATTTCTTACCATGAATAGACCACTTTTTCAGTAGGAAGGTAACAAAATTTTGTGGGATTAAGTTTGACCAATTGCAAATGTAGACCAAGTTAATCAAGCTTTAGTGAACAACTCAAGCATATGATGCAAAGCCCTATTGAAATATTTTGGCACTTTGGTCCAAATAAGAAAAAACTAGGCAAATGTTGACAGGATTCACAAGATTCTATCTTATAACTGTAACAAAAATGAAAACTGTCAGACTAAGCTACTCTTACATGATTTTGCCACAGACTGCTTTCATCTGTAACTTGAAAAGGGTAGTAATTCTTATAAAAATTGTATTATCATTGTGAGTTGTCAATATGTGAATCTTCCAGTGATGACCATAATATTTACCAAGTTACATGGTAATCCATCAAAAACTGCAGCACTTAAGATGTGTTTAACACATCTGTGCATCTCGATCGAATTACAGAACATAGCACAAACTTTGCAGGATCAAAGTGACTTGACAATATGCACATATTCAGATGTTACACGGTAATCCATCAGGAATTGGGCAACTAGTTGTGCTGACATGACTGTACTGGAGGGAAGGACAGATGGATGGACCGTGATGATGATTCCTATTTACACAAGTTTTATACAGGGTACAAAATTTAGTATCAAAATAGAGCTTCAAATCTTAAAGAAACCAATTCTGTTTAGTAATGGGCCATCCATTTAGTACGTAAGCATGGAGAGGGGGGTTAACCCAAATGCTTAGGCTTGGGGGTGGTCTACTGATAATAATTTGTCTAATACGTAACCTGTTCGACAGAGTTCAGTCGGCATTTGAATTATAGCAGACATTAGACAAACTTTTTAAAGCTACGCTGCTTATTTCTTTGATGCAGCCAGATATTCAATGTCAGTGGACTATCTGTTTTATTAAGCACATTATTATTAATCCTTGATCATTTTGCATGGATTAAATATAGGCCATTGTACATAATTCGGGGGGGGGGGAGAGGGGGCATCCAGCATACATATGCAGGTGGGGTGTGGGTAAAAAAGTATGATTGTGTACAGAGAGGGGGCAGGGGTCAAGCTTCGCCAGTTTTTTGTGTATGTACTAAATCAATGGCCCCTAATTGTTAAGCATGTCTCTTTGATAATACCTAACCAGTCATAATGCTTTAAACCTACATCCCCTATCTATAATCCCAGCTCTCCTATTAAGATGCTCACCACATCTTTTGATTTCTTCTAGCAGCAAATTAGTGCTAAAAGTCATCTGGTTGCCAAGACTGGAGTCAATAAGCAAGCTCTTTTTGAGATTTAACTGCATAGAGGGCTTGGGAGGATGTGCCTGTATTTGGAACTGGGCAAGTATTATTACAGAAAAATATTTTACTCCAAAAAACTGGTTTCTTCAAATATGTTACCAGAGGTGGAGGGAGCCAGATTCCATACATCAGAGCTAACACATGGACAGGCATTGGACATAATTTAGAGTAGAATATCGTCTACTGCCAATACAGTGGAAGTTGAAGAGATCTGGGATGGTGACGTGTTGTGCTGCTACAATAGGTCCCACCAGGTTAAAGTGAGTGCATTGGATCCAGACCAACAAAAGCTGAATGAAAATATCATTCCTTCCTTTATTTTATATGTCTGGTACTTCAGATACATACAGGTGAATAAATTCCTCTGTTATCGGAAGCTATGTACAATGCTGATGGTGGTGGGTTTGACTTGAATGAAAGAACATAAAGTATATGTGCAGCAACTTTTGGAATCCAGTGAAACATGACAACATCTAAAAAAAAATGACAGAACTTATGCAGAAGACCGATGAACATAAGCACAAGAATTTTTTTTTATACATTTAGCCTTTTTAATAACCCTATAGCTGGCAAGACTGAAATTAAATCAGCTGTGGATGAGCATGAAGTGGGTGGTTTAGAACCCATCATGGGAACCAAGTTTGCTGGAGGCTGATGGACGCAGGTATAGCATTAGAGTGTAAGTGTTGAGCTGCCCTGTTGAGTATATAGTTCATATACATGAGAGTCCCATGCATGGAGTTCTTATGAAGAAGCGTATGCTCTGCTCAGATTGCTGAAATAATGCCACTGAGACCAAGCTGAGCACGGAGACAATAGGACACTGCAAAAAGAACTGAGCATGGAGACAATATGACACTGCAAACTAATTATTGCATGAGAAACAATCTCCAGTTCATGCACACTGAGGAAGGTTAAAACAATCAAAGGCCTATAATTTGGACTTCATGTGGAAGACCAGTGTGCTGAAAGCCAGGATATTTGTTTGATGAGAGCTCAATGTTATGAAATGAAAGGTTTCTTCACCTCTACATTTTGAAGTTTCTTTAAATTCAGAGTCATGCAGAATGTCTGCAAATTTACCAGACTGAGGTAGCTGGTTAAGACACTGAGGGATACAGGAATGAGGTATGTATGAGGTTAGTGACAGAGCTGGGGAGGTGGTCAAAACCATACAGGTAGAAGCCAAACTACTTCTTTGTGGTCAGGATGGTGACAGGATTAGTGATGGATTTGTCTGGTGCCAGTCTGTGATTCTTCTACTGGGTACTATGGGAATAAGGTTCATTAAATCTGTATCAGTAACATTCTAGTATGCCTGGAACAGAATTGGCACTGGAGTTGGCATCACTGGCTAATGGGTACTCTCTGTATCACGAGTTCAGGGTTGGGTGTACCAAAAAGACAGCTCGCCATACCCAGTCCCAGCCCTATAGCTGGAGCTAGTCCTTGTTCTTGAGCTCGTTGCATAATAGAAATACGGTGAACCTTTACCCTAAACACTGTCTATCAATAGTTGCTCAATCCAAAATTTTAGTTTGCTGTTTAACATCAACAGTTTTGAAGAAACACACGAACCATGCATGTGACAATTTCTAGTATAAATGATTCTCAATTAGATTTCACACACTAGTAAACCCTTCATTATACAAATAGTAATTTCCATGAAGTGGCTAATGCAAGATCTAAATTCTTGGTGCATACCTTCAGCTGTATTTTGACCATCTCAGCTGTTATTCAGAAAGTCCATAAATCCTAATGCATTACTTTGTCAACAATTAATAACAAATATTAAAATTGTGTGATTCATGAATCACTACATAAGCTTGAAGTGAGTGCAGTGTTGCATTTTCAAATACTTCAGTGATATAGTTGGCAAAGTTAATAAATGAATATTAATCTGGCATCCAGCAACTTTGCAGAAAAATACTTGGCTCTTAAAATTGATATGTATCCCAGATTTGCAAAATTATTCAATACCACTGAGGCCAATGGTGGAACTGTGATGGTAGCGATTGCAAGATATTTTTCTGAATAAGCAATCTTTGTACCTCAAGTGGTTCCATAGTGAGGAAACTGTCAACAGCGTGGCATTGGTCACAATAATGATGACATCAGCATCCTTTTGTGAAAATGTCTCTTGGCATATTCATTTGCCTAGGTTTACAGCTTGGCTATGTGAGTTGCCCATCTCTATTCAGATCAACATGAGCAAACATCACATGCTGTATATATGCAATACATTTTTAATTGTTTTTCAACACTGCAAAAATTGACAGAAAATATCTGAAATTCAATCTTTGTGCCTGCAGAACTAGCCTCATTAACATAAGTTCATATCCTTTATTTGCAACCAAATGCAAACAACGACAAAACTGAAGACAACTTAAAACAAGGTTTACCCCAGGGTCTAATGATCTGTGAAGGCAATGGTGTTATTTATAAATGTCACATGGGGTGTTTTGAGTTCAAATTTATTCAGAACAGGCAGCATGGTACGGTTGTTGTACCCTAGACTTCTAAACATTTCTTTCAGACTGGGGCATTCAAACGTAAAGTAAAACCTGACCTGAAAGACCATGATCTTTTGGAGATCACCTGCCATTTAGGACTCTATTCTACATTAACGTACACAGAAAAATTGTATTATATTTATCATACAACCAACGACCTCTACTGACAAACCACCTGATCAGATAGTTGTTGTTTTTGGGGGTGTTGGTTGTTGGTGGGGGTTTGGAGTGATGGAATGGCATGGAAAGCATGTGGGCAGAAAGATGGGTAGTTGGCATCAAAACAAAACGCTCTGGCAACTTACCTTTCCAATCGGATACCTTCACCCCTAGTAAGGCAATTATTTCATTCTGTCTCACACCAAAGGCCCTTGCCTATAATAACAAGAAGAAGGACTTGAATAGAGTATTTGCAACAGAACTTTAAATACACATTGTTTTAATTTTATGAATTAATGAATGAAATTGTTGTTGTTGTTGTTCTAAGGTTTTAACGCCATTTTTCAGCACAAGATAGGCTATACATGGCGGCCAGTTTAAGTGGTGGAGGAAGAACCCTGGAAAACCCAGGGAAGAACCATCAACCCACGAGAAGCTACTGGAAGGCTTTCCCACATACCCATGCTAGCCGAGCCTTGGACTTGAACCCACGCAGACAGAGGTGAGATGGCAGTGATCTGGAATGGTGAGCGCTGTAGACCACTCGGCCACTCAGGGCCCCTAATGAATGAAATAACAACTGAATTCTAATAACAAGTCCATAACTTTTATGTCAAGCACACACGTGAATGAACCATGTGGTTGAAAATTAACAAAAACAAAAATTAACCAAGGTGTGACAATTTGGACAGACTGTAAAATGTAAGAGAACATGCCCTGCCAATGTTAATGTCACTGCCACTGACAACATCAGAAATTATTATCTTGCCTCTTTCCTGACATAGACCATTGATAGTTTTGATCAACCCTGCTAAGTCACTGCTGACTTTGGATCTTTGGAATATTTTTTCAAATCTAAGCGCAATTTATGAGAAAATAAAATGCAAATATGAGATATGGTCAGAAAAAGCAACCGCAAGAAAATGGTTAAGTTGAGGGTATGTAACTGTAAATTCATGTTTTTGATTAATATATCTTCATGGTTTTGTGAAAATTAACACTTTTTTTAGTACCTGAATTTATGATGACTAGAACACATGAAATTCAACTTCTTTAAGGACTTATCAATACAAAGAGCAGCCCATGTAAGAATATGAAGTTGATCGACAAGGTCATCGCTCTGTCCTAAAAAATAATCTGTTTTTATTGTTACTAATGCCATACATTATTTACTATATCATGCCAAGGGAATGGAAGCAAAGTGCCTTTGTCAAGGACATGCCAAAGCAGCCAAAGCAGCCAACCCAGGCTGGACTGTGCAGGTATCAAACCTGCAAACCTTGGATTTTGAGTATGACAATCTACCAACTGATCTACCATGGTTCCCTGTCCAAAAGGCTACAAAACACATAAAAGACATATCCCATCTAGGTCTTAGAAACAATGTTCACATCAAACTGCATACAAGAATGGTTCTTGAGCTATGCTTTACAAACAACATATCATGTGAAGATATTAAGTTAATTGTCAAGGGCCATAACTCCATCTGAAATGGAGAGACATAAAAACCATCTACAGTAGATCCATGAGAGAAAGTACACATCAAACTATCAGAATATATTTGAAAGGTGTCCTGAGCTAACTGCTGGTCACAAGGATCTGGTGTAGTGCTGATTTAAAGTTGATGAATGGGTTGCAGAACTTTGATAGTTACAAGTAGATGGACTGATTTACAGTTGGAAGGTTAGTTTGTTTTTAAAGACACTGCTTACTCATAGTTTATTAAATCATCTTGAGGAAATGTTAGTAAAGTGCTGTTTTCAAGAACACACTAAGGCAGTTGACCTGGGTAGGCCTGGGGATGTGGGAGAATTGAAACCATGACTATAGGAAAGACAGATGGAGGGATATAAAAGGTAATTACAGTGTGACCGCTCTGTTAAAACATGAATTCAGATATAACATGGTTGTGGCATGGCTCCCAAAATTTCATATACATGTACTTTTCTCATACATGTATTTTTAGGGAAGAGATCGTGTATGAATTCTAATATAAGATGTTCATGGCATGCTCCTGCAATTTCACATACATGTATTTTTCTCATACTCAAAAAAGTTCTTTTTCTTCTTAAAAGTATGAAAACTAACAAATAAAATGTTTTTTCAGGGATCAAACTGGGCATCACCAGCAGCAGGGGGGGCGAATCGGACATTTTGTCCAATCGTTATTTTGCTTAATTATTACTTTCTGCACTTAACGATCTAGTGTCGTCAGCGCCTGGTAAAAAAAAAACGACGACGTCGTTGGGGGATCGTCGCGTCGTCATTTGGTTTAATTAATACCTTCTGCGCGTCGATCCCCAGCGTCGTCAGCGTCCGGTAAGCACATCGATGACCGCGTCGATGTCATCGCCCCCCCTGCTGCTAAGTGGTTATTTACAATGAAAATTATTTACAACTAACCGAATATTTGGTCAAGTCCGATACGATATCGTGTCCGAGGATCATGTAAATTTATCGTTATGAATCCATGTGGGGTCGACTGAGCATGACTAAAAAAGTTTCGAAAAACATTAAAGTCCATGTCACCGCCGCACCATGTCTGCCAAATATTTCGTAGCGTGTGTGTATCAACGCCGTTGAATACAGCAAGAATATTGCAGTTATCTCTGATTACTTTTGGAATCTGAGTGTATCGTTGAGTGACATATATCACGTCAGTGTTTTTATGCCTGCCTCTGGAAAATATCCTAGCTGGGTTCTTTTGATTGTCTAACATAACATCATCGTACACGACTAGATTGTTAACGTCGCCATCAATATCATCAATACCCGGTGCATCATTGATATCCGTAATAAACTCAATAACATTCTTTTTAGCGATCGCTGATGCATTCTCGTTGAAATCTTTCAACACCTCGTAGCATCGTTGATCATCTACGCTAGGAGCAACCAAATACAACTTATCCCACTTCATCCATCTCATTATTAAATTGAGTAACAATTGCGTCTTGCCGGATCCAGATGGTCCGATGATAATCATCCGGATCGAGTTTGGTAACGCTGCAACATGCTTAACTGGTTCTCTTGTTTTAGTCGCCGAAAAATCAATTATATTCATATCTCTATACATAAATTATGGATCTATATTGTGTGAAGTGTAGAGTGCGTACTGGCACAAATGATATGACAACCGTTACGACAAGAAATAACAGATCGGCGCTTACTGGTAAGTGTGTACAATGCGGTACAAAGAAATTTAGATTTATTTCTATTAGACCCGGAGATGTTTTAAAAAAAAGCGAGGAGGTGACATCGCAGCCAAATTGGCAAAACTCCCCGGAACACCGTGGGCAAAGTATCCAGGAGAAAAACACCTCCCAGGATATAACTACTGTGGCCCCGGAACACGATTAGATATTAGACTCGATGCTCAGGATCAGCCCAATCCAGGTGAGTATCCGATAAATGCTATTGATAAGGCGTGTCATGCTCATGATGTTGCTTACAAAAGTAGCGATCTGCAACAGCGTCATATCGCGGATGTAAAATTAATTCACGCGCTAAATGCTATTCCTGATAAATCCGTCAAAGAAAAATTGGCCTCATGGTTGGTAAAATCGGCTATGAAAGGTAAATTAATGATTGGCGCTGGTAATTAATAACAATCATCCAAGAAAAACGATGGATTCCATCTATTATTCTCCGAGAGGATACTGGAAGGGGAAGGCCGCAATTGGTAAGCTTGCAAGCGCTGCAAAGGTAACAAAGACCACTGCGGCTAATTGGTTATCCAAACAGGCTATATGGCAAATCTATCTACCACCGCCTAAACAAATCAACTTCTCGCGCTTTGATGTCAGCGTACCTAATGAAGTTCATCAGGCTGATATACTATTTTTGCCGCATGACAACGGTTACAAATACGCGCTAACCGTAGTTGATGTTGCGAGTCGATACAAACAAGCGGAGCCGTTAAAAACAAAGTCGGCAACTGAAGTAGCCGCTGCGTTTGAGCGGATTTATCGAAGAGGTCCTCTGCGCTGGCCAAATCTATTACAAGTTGATCCCGGTAGTGAATTTCGCGGCGCTGTTTTATCAACGCTGAAACATCATAGCGTCGCGATACGACGAGGTCATACTGCGCTACATCGTGATCAGGCAATTGTTGAACGATTCAATCGGACTCTCGCTGAACGGTTATTTGGATATCAATACGCGAAGGAATTCATTCAAGAAAAACGATCTCGTGAATGGGTCAAAAGGTTGCCAGGTGTAATTGCAGCGTTAAATAACGAGATTACCCGAGTAATCAACATGAAGCCCAGCGACGCGATTAAATACGAGTATATACCCGGAAAATTAAAAATAAATAGCGTTTCTAAGCCGATTCTTGGCGATGTCACTGTTAGATATCTATATGAACCAGGAGAGCTTGAAGGCGGTAAAAAAAGGGCTACCGATCCTATTTGGAGTGTTACCACACATAACATATCAACGATAACACGATCAGCTGGTAGACCACCGATCTATAGACTGGATTCAACTGCTCCTCAGCGCGGATTTACACGCGAGCAACTACAAGTGATACCTAACGATACTCAATTACCCCCACGTGGTCTTAACTAGCGCCGTTGCGTCTATTGCACTCAAGACAGGTCAACCTCACATTGTTTTTGACATGACCGAGACTGTTATCGATCCTATCCACGGTAAATTGGCAAGTGTCTTTATCCGAATAACGCCAACTCATTATACAATTGCAACTCGCGCAGTGATTATTCTGTTGTTGTCGTAGCGAGATTATTAATTCGGCATCAATATCAAAACGCCGCTGTTTTTTTTTATCCTGTTGGCGGTAACCCGAGAGTTTTCTATCAATGACGCTTGCATCGATGGTGACTTTGTCGCCGGCTTCGTCAGTGACTCCGTCATCGGCTCCGTCAATAACAATTCTTCGAAGCTGATTTATCCTTCGTACTCTGGACACTGCAAGATAGACTAGATTTGACCATTCGATGCGATTATCAACTATCCAAACAATTGTGTCCGTGATGGTTAGTCCCTGCGAGGAATGTATTGTTGTTGCGTATCCTAGCGTCCACGGGGATTTATCAGCACGTAGCGCGTCCTCGACGACGCTGATATCAACGAGCACGATATCATTCAGCACGAGAATTTGTTTTTCTGTCCGGCCTGGAATTTCAACTTCAATGTTCTGCCGCCGTGTGTCCGCGGGTCTATAACATAACGGCACTGGACGCGTTGGAAACTTTTCCTTATGCAACGTAAACAACTTCCGCTGAAGTGTGTCTCTGACTATCTTTCTACTCGCTACAATCAAATCGTTTGGTCTCCATGTTTCCCAGAATTCATTTAACGGCGTTTCCGGAATCACCTCGCGAATTATTTCACATTGAATTCTATCCGGCTGTAATCTGATTAATTTCTTAACCTCGCGCAGTTGTTCATCAAGTGCTCGGTAATCAGTATCGGTTTCTTCATAATAGTCCACAAAACCCCTTAACCAATCATGTGGACCCTCGCCGACAAATGGTGGTGGTTGGCCATGGTCCCCACACATGATTACCGCTGTATTCGCGCGCAGCAACCACTCAAGAAACATTTGTAAAGTATCTAACGAAACAGTACATATCTCATCCCAGATGATAATGTCGGGAATAAATTTTTCACCCATTCGATCAGGAGTCCACTCACCGCCGCTGTATCGAAAAAAGCTGTGATAAGTAACGGCGTCAACATTTCGTTGTTTTATCTCTCGCGCTAGTCTATGGGTCGGTGTAAGCACGATTATACTTGCCCGCGTTCGAAATAATTCAATTGCCCGAGTCGTCTTTCCTGACCCGCCACAGCCGCTTAAATAAACCGTCTTGTGTCTACAAATTGGATCAGAACACGATGGTGCATTAGACCATTCTGACAATTTATCACCGCGTAAGTAGTTGTTCTCAACGGTGACATCTGCTGACGGGGAATAATCGCGTCGTATTTCATTTTTAATTCTCCATGTACCCCAACTCTCGTCCGGACTAGTAAACTCGGCTACGTTTTCCTTATACTTTACGTCTATGTAAAACGAATCAACGGCTACTCTAACCGCGGTATCGGGGAATCTATTTATCATCGAGAATAAATTGATAGCGGCATATCCCAGCATAGACGCCCTCAAATGTGGATACGCCGGGCTGTCTCCATCGCTGTAGGTAACAACTGTACCCAACCTCGTTCCATTGGACAAGAAAGCTGTTTTGCAGTTCACGTATCTATTTTTTGCCACTGTGTCCTTGATTACGAAATCATATTCTGCGTCATCTATAATCAGCCGTGAGCAATATCGTTTGTAGTCGTGGTTTTTTCCACCTTGTGTAAACTTACCAATTATTCTTCTACCGAGATCTTTTGCCTCGTGGTTTCGTTGGTTGAATATCCTCCTGGACCATTCGATGATATATTCCTCGTCGGCATCAATGTTTTTTCTGGACTCGTCAATTATGCTATCTAGACGCTCCGGTTCTGGTAACCAGACTTCAGTCTGTGCCCGGTATGATATAATCGCGTCACTGACAATCAACGAAACTAGCATGCTACAATCAATCATATACCGTAGCAGCGCTATTGGCAGCCATCTCTTTTCAGCCATGTGTCTACCGATCCAAATATAGCAACAGCGATGGAGTCCTGCCGCGAATTCAAATGATACTATGCGAGCGAATCCGGTTAAATCAAAATCAGGCAGTGGTCCATTAATAGCAACACGAATCATTTCATGACTGGGGTGTCCAAATCGTCTAAAGTACTCAGCGGCGGATCCATACCCGAGAAAACTCGCTGGATAACAGGCAACCATATCAACGGAAATTATAGCGTCGCGGTTGTATTCAGTGTTCCATAATCCACCGTGATAATACTCCAAACAACTGGATTGTACATCTGGTAAAAATTCCTTGCGCGTTGGTCTCCACGCATTTTTCCTTGCTGCAACATGAGCTACAACCGATGGAATCGTAAAACAATTTGTTAGCAGTTGTTCATCATGCTCCTCAAATTCTATGGCGGTTTTTTTCATCCTGTTGTGAAATGCTTCAGTGCGATATAATTCACCGTTTGGTCTTACAAACTGATCAAAGGTATCCATGTCGTTTTCAGCGCTGCGAAGTAACCACATTGATACAGGGTCGTTTTTACACAAGCAGGCAATAGCATCAAATAGTTTCCTCTCCGCGAGAAAACCGTCCTTGGAGAATTGTTCTCCCAGGAATTCTTCGGGTATATACTTTACTGTTCTATCCCGTGGAAATATTGTGATCGCGGGTGTCCATGCGTGTTCGTTATGATCGATAATTTTGATTGGGGCTCCCTTCGATTTATACTTTGATTCGTATAATACTTCACCGGTTATCGTTGTAACGGTTATTGGAAATCTCAGCGATGTTTCTAATCTCGCTATGTCGCTGATGGTTGCTCCACGCTCTTTTACGGTTAGTTCCCACTGGTTGATTTTGCTACGTCGTAAATCAGTCAATTTGTTTCCTCGACATGCATTTGTAAAATGCTCTATTATTCGTTCTGCTACACAATTTATCCCCGTTGACTGTTTCATCGGTTTCAGTTTTCCGATATCAGGTTTCTTATTTAACGGGTATATTCCATAAACAACTGCTGTTTCAGGATACGCTCGTTCATAGTATGGTTTGTCAATTCCGGTTAACAACCCCGGCTTGGAGTCGCGGCTGACAATGACTGTTTTCTTATCGCTGAGAACTGGTTCAAATTTATCACGTATGATCCAATCGCCTGATTCCACCCGGACAATGAATTTTACTCTGAAGAAATACCTTTTACCGTCAAGTTGTGATATTATCGTTGCTGCGCGGTTGTCGTTCATGGTAGCATCAACAACACCATCAATTCGAAATGTTGACCAACTATGAGATGCACCATCACGCTTGAATTCATTGATACAATCGCGTATTTTATTCAACAGGGTTCTATCGTTTATTAACGCTTTTGGTGTGTCCTTGAGGACTCTATCGAGATTGAATTTAATATTTTTCCAGGGCTTAATTGCTGCTAATCTCTCGAACTCATCCATATAATTAAAACAAGTATTTAAATGAAAGAATATAGTATAATGAATCACTGCAAATGGTTGATGATTGGGTCGACAACCCCGTGTAATAAATCATGCAGAGGTGAATTCTGCGGGTATCATTTACAAAGCGTTCGTAATGGTTCTCTTGGCCCCCTCCCGTGCTTGGTTTGTCACGTCGGTGTAAGAGGAAAATCGCAGTTGTGTATTAATTGTGGCGGAAAGCGATACAGGGAACTAAAACGCTATTATGACAAGCGAATTAAAAACGCCGTCATTGACCCCACCGCTGACTCCATCATCAAAATCCCTCAAGACTACGTTGAAAGATTTATAATTAAACCAAATAATAAATTAGACAAATAGTATTATTATACAAATGGACCAAGAATTTCAGCCGCATCCTGTGTTCGTCAGTTACGAGGCGTCTCGCGACGGCATTGTTAGAAACCGCAAACTGAAGAAGCCGGTTGGTACCGTAAATAATCACGGGTATTTAATGTTTGGTGCCGGAAAGAAGAAATATCTCTGTCACAGAATCATCTATGAATGTTTTCACGGATTAATCGAGAATGGGCTTGTTATTGATCATATTAATAATAATAAGACTGATAATTCTCTTACAAACTTGCAAGCCATCTCTCAGAGTGAAAATAGTAAAAAAGGCCAAACTGGTAAATGCTCAAAAAAAGCAAAAAGCGTAAAATCATTTGATACAACAACTCACGAGGAAAAAATATTTCAGTCGATGAATGAGGCAGGAAAATATTTCGATATTTGTAGAGCCTCAATACAATTTGTTGCAGAACGAGTATATCAAACAGCGATCTCAAAAAAGACCGGGCATAGAATTCGATTTTCATATATAACAGAAATTAGCGAGTGACGAAGTCACCGGCGCCTATGGCGCTGACAAGGCCACCATGACAGTGTGAAACGTTATTGTCCATTCCGGAAGAAAACAAAGTATGAACACCTCGGGATCGATACACGGGGTTTCATTTTTTTTATTTAAAAACAAGATGTTCTATAAGAATAATGAATATCGAAGACATCAATAATATATTAGCCGAGATTTCAAAATTAAAAAATCAAGGAATTGAATTATCTGATGGTCTCGACAGTGAAAAAATATTATCCGATTATGAGATTATTAACGAACAGTCGAAACGGGGGCGTTTTACCCTGGCCCGCGAGTACTTTTTTATAAAACGATTACAACATACGATTAATGAAAACTTGTACCACAATGACGCAAATGCATTCATTGGACTATTTACTGCCGTTGAAATAATACGAAAAAAACTCGGACGTGTTTATGAACGACGCCGGGAGATTTCTAGTAAGATCAAAAACATTAGAAGGATTATAGACGAAAACTCCGGCGAGAAATTAGAAATTGCGAAGCAATTGCAATAATGGTAGGCGAATCACTTACTACTCGGCTAGCCAGAGAGCGGCTAGCGGCGCTTAAAAAGTTCATACCGTTACGGGACAGGGTCCGAGAACAACTTCAAACGCGGCAGCAACTACAAACCGATTTTACTGTTGGAAGCGAACAACTCTTTGCCCCGGTAACTAAAGCGACCAAAGATGTTACGGCGGCAACTGTGCCCGTCCTCGATGCGCTTGAAAAGATAGCGGCTCAGACCGAACAAACAAAAAGGTCTTTAGAAACACTTCCTGCAAAAATAGCGGCTGCTACAACACGGAGGCCGCCACCACTCGCTATAACCGAACCACAAGAACCCTATGTTACAATGGCCGATGAAGAAGAACTAGGTGCTACTGCGAAAGAACCGGAAGAAGAAATACCAGAAGAAGAAATACCGGAAGAAGAACTAGGCGCCACCGCAAGAGAACCGGAAGAAAAAGAGGGGAATATACCCCGTATTGTACTCAAGAAGAGCACAATAGATCAAATTAGAGGCTTCAGTAACAGGGAAGAATTAATTAATTTTGCTGCCAACAATTTTGCTAAGAGCATACGAGATAAGAAGCATATCAATAGCGGTTACGAGAAAAATATAAAGTCGTTAAAGGACTGGGCAAGAATAGTGTATTTAGCGAGTAAACATAAAGATGCATTACCACATCATAGTAAATCCGATTACGACGCATTCCACAAGGAAGTTAAGAGTATAACACCAAAAAAAGGAAAAGGATACTCTGTTGGTAAAGAATCCTACGGCGTTACCTGTCCTAATAGTGTTCTCAGTGATATATCACGGCTGGAAGTACTAATCGGAGGAAAACGAGCCGGAAATAACTCTACGGAAATAATCAATGAGGCCGCTGATATTTGCAAGCGTTTATTTGCAGGCGGTATTATGGACATTAATGCATATCGAACGCTCATAGACGAGCTCGTGGATGATTAAAAAAATTATAAAATTATAAAATTATCGTTTTTGTTAATTTTTTGACTGTTTTTGACCGTTTTTTGACCGTTTTTTGACTGTTTTTTGCCATTTTTTGGCCATTTTTTGAGGGTAAAAACCCAAGGAAATCATTTAGAGAAAATCGATGTTTTTGCTGAAAAATCGAAAAAAAACGACTGTAGGCAACAAAAAACGACCAAAAATGACTAGAAATCAAGAAAAAACCAGAAAAAAACCGGATTTTTATCGAGGGAAAAAACCCAAGGAAATTTTGATAAAATTTATTCCGGTTTTCCACACGGCGGTGGGGGGGGGGGTCAATCACTAATTGGAAAACTGGTGTTTTTAATAAGAATGATCATACACTACAACCATGATAAACCAGTACTCGTCTACGTGGTAAACTCGCGATTGCCTGTTTACCGCGCGTACTATGGAGATGGTCTCGGTAGCACCATTGCGGGGTTATTTACAAGAATGGCTCCAAAAGTAGCGCCGTTAGCCAAACAATTAGGAATGAAGGCTATTGATGTTATTCGTGATAAGGGAATCAGCGCTATTGGAGATGTTGCCGGAAAGGCGCTTTCAGCCGCGCGGGACAAACTAATGTCATTGGTGAAATCCAAGAGATTTTCAAAAAGAAAACAGAAACCACCAGTAATGCCATCAACGACAGTGATGCCTGCAAATGTCAGTAAAGTAATAAATAACGCCGTGGAAGAAAAACTAGAGTCGTTGGCGGCTCAGTCATCCACCAACGCGCCCATGAACGCAATAGCGGGAGAGTGGTCTTAAACAGAATTCAAAGAATTTACGACGAAAAAATCGCAATTGAAAACATCAACATGATAAATAATAGAAATGTTTGCGCGAACCGCTGATCCCGCGTTTGATATGGACGCCCCAGTGCGCAGGGATGATTCTGTCCGTGATTATCAATATTATTCTTATTATGCAGCGCAACCCGACCTACGATCGCGAATTGAACTTCAGGTCCAAGATACCAGTAAATACTTTCTGCCGTGTGAAGCGTTTATCGAAATCGAGGGAGAACTCGTGACAAATGCCGCCGATAATGCACCGTACGCAGATGACGATCATGTTCGAGTTGGTTTCGTCAACAACGGTATCATGGCGTTATTTGAGAGCGCCAGATATCTTATTGACGGGCGAGAAATTGAATCAATAGAACGCGAGGTTGATGTTGCAACGACGATAATTGGGTTAGCGAGATATTCGGATGATTACACAAGATCGGCGGGTCCATCTATGATGTTTGCGAAGGACTCCGCCGATAACGCTGATCATTTTCAGTATATCAACGTGCTAATAAAAGAAAATATCACAATTGACCAGGATGAAGCAACCAATCCAGATCGCAGAGCAAAACCAGGCGCTAATTTCACTGTTATAAAAAGTCTTAACGATAATTACAATATGGGATTCGCAGCACGAATGTTGATGCTAAAAAGACCACGCCGACAGTTTTCATGCGCGATTCCACTCCATCACATATTTGGATTCTGCAGAAATGTCAGGAAGGTTATCTATGGGGCCAAGCATACAATCGCGCTGACGCGAAGGGGCGATGATAACAATGCAATATGGCATGCTGCTGGCGTCGCTGCCGGTAAGGTTCTTTTAACTAAAATGGCATTGTGGATGCCGGTGCTGACTCCATCAGTTACCACGGAGGCACGATTGTTAGCATTTATGGAACAGGGAGGGAAATCGTTGTTGAGTTGGCTAGCGGTAACAACTGATGCTAAAGAGGATAACGTCGCCGATACGTTTACATGGCACCTAGCATCAAAACAGGGTGTTTCAGCCCCGCGTCATATATTCATAGCGCTACAGAATAGGGAACGATTGGGTAATCAAGAACGCAGCCATATGATATTTGATCGATTAGGAGTCATGGAGGTTTCGCTGAGAATAAACGGACAACAGGAACCATCCGAGGATATACAGCTTAATTACGGTGATAACCATGTCGCACGTGTGTATCATCGATTGCTGTCATATATGGGTCGTGATCAAAACGTCGACACTGGTTTGCAAATATCACAACTTGATTTTAAAAACCTGTATCCGATTTATTACTTTTCGTTGGAACATCTTGATTTAACGAGACAATCCGTCGTTGATATACACTTCCGAGCTCGTATAGCCCCGGCTGGTGCCAATTATAGAGCGGTTGCTGTCATTCTCAGCGATAAATCAATGCTGCTAGAAGGCGTTGGTGGACGAATGAGAATCGTTGATGCGCCAGTGGAAAACATGTAATTGAAAGCATAAACGCGTTTACAATAAAATGTCGTATAGTGTCGTCAGTGTAGAGTTGACTGATGGTCAAGTCAAGAAATTACGATCAAAGTCGGCTAAACAATGCGGGATCACAATAACGCTGAAGCCGTCACAGATGGCGGGTGGTAATCATAAGATATCGTTGACGGCGCGTCAAATAAAACATTTCAATGATGCGATGAAGAATAAAAAGGGTGTTCAAATAGATTTTTCAGCCGCAGCAATTAAAAACATGGAAAAGACCGGTGGGATATTTCCGCTGTTAGCTGCGATTCCGGCATTGATTGCCGCGGCCGCACCAGCAGTGGCTAAGGCGGCGGCGTTAGGAGCCGTTGGTACCGCGGCGGGGATGGCATTGAAGAAGGCAACCGGGAAAGGCTACAAAAAAAAACGACCCGTGACCGGAAAGGGTCTAAGACTACCGGGAACCCCGTATTCATGGTACTCGGGAAAGGGTCTAAGACTACCGGGAACCGTTTATTAACTCGGGAGTCAATGACTCCTGAGTCAATGACTCCCATGTCTAATTTTGATTTAATAGACGCCGCAAACGCGCTAGCGATAAAAAACTTCAGAGGTGTTTTTATGAGGGATCAATTACCGGCGGCACCAAGGAATATTGAAACCGGCATAATTAACCTCGATGGGTCCTCCGGAGCGGGAACTCATTGGGTTGCATACGCGATTGATCCGCGTGCAATCGTCTATTTTGATTCATACGGGTTAGCTCCGCCGAAAGAGTTCATGCGGTATGTCCGGGCGTGTTCAGCCCGGGCGTGTTCGGCCCGGATTTTTTATTCCACGCTGCCAACACAGCAATTAAGTGACCCACCGATATGTGGCCGCGAGGTATTAAACGTACTTGCGGCGATTTCATCATCGCGAAAACCACCTCATGTGGTTGTAAACGAATACACTAGTGGAGTCGTAGAAGCTCAACGGATTTTAGAGAATAACATTTACAATAATAATGATTGATATCTGGGGACGACCGGTTTCGGCGCTGAAAAAGCCCACGGAAACGCCCGCCACCGATGACATAAAAAAACTAATTGAGGATGAAATCGCTGATACGTTGAATTTAACCAGTGTTGACCCAGATGAAATAGTTGTATTTCAAGACCGCCAGGGTAAATTGAAATCCAGTAATGTGTCACTGAATGACGTTTTAATACGACAGCGTGATGCCGCCGAGAACACTATCGCGCTGTATACCAGCGACGGACGAATCAAACCGGGTGAATCCATCTTGACGATAAATGGAAAAATAAGTACACTTGGCGACAATTATATAACCATGTCGGATTCGTTAAAAAATTTGTATAATAAATTTAACATACAAGCAATTCAGTTCGAGGGGGTACAAGTATCTGTCGCCAATATGCAATTCATTATCAATAGTTTTTTTGGAACCACGACGATAAACGAACCAAATCTTGAAACAATAAGAAATGCTATTTTGGAGTTTACGGCGATGTCAGCCAATTTATCCTTGTTACGAAAAAATGTTAACAAGATTGATAACGCCGTTGATAAATTCTTTGGTAAAAAAAATATCAAACCGGATGAAATCACAATAACTATAAATGATATCACTGCGTATAGACAGGAAATAGAAAAAATCAAAATTATTGTTGAAGCGTTTAGACAATCACTATTGAAAACAGGGCAATCCGAAAGAATAAAAATCCCTCATGAGAATATCATCAACACAGTATACACAATTCAGCATGGATCATTCGATTGGACTCCTACACAGAATACAGTAGAGATCACCGCAACTGTTAAGGGTATTTATCGATTGACATTGATTTCGGCGATGCAGTTTAGTATATCATCGTCGAGTTCATCCGGGTTTAACAATACAATATCAACAATTATAGACAAGGACGCAACTGAACGGTTTGTGATTAAGGCCGTTGATAGCAGTATATTTAGGGCAGACATTACATGGTATGTGGAATTTGTAGCGAATCTAAGTAATTAAAAACACTAGTTCTTTTAAAATAAAAATGACCACCAAGGAAATTGAATCAGAGGTATCACCGACGTCACATCAATATCGATTCGATACCGCAAAAGAATTCTCCGCGAACTTAAAAACGCTTTCCGAACAATACCGTGCAAAAATAAAAAAATACCGCAGAAAAATAACCGCCATCGACGCGGTCGTGTACTCGGTATCGGGTATAGTAGCTGGCGCCGGTGTTATTTTATCCACGGTGACCACGATAACCCCGATCGCTGTTCCAATCGCTATCTCCGCGATGACAACAGTTGCTGGAGTTGCCAACGCAATCACTAGGAAGATATCATCGTGTTTTCAGAAAAAACTCAACGAGTATACAGTAAAACATCAAATAGTATCCGACGCATACTCGAAATTATCCGGGTTGATCTCGTTATCGATTGATAATTTGTTCGTATCCGATGTTGAATTCTCCACGATGGTCCAGTTGTATAGCTCCGCGATGTCAAAAATCGAGGATTTTCAACTGGAAGCCGGAACCACCTGGTTGTTGAAATTAGACACTAAAGACAACGAATAATAATAATGTCGCTGAACCCCGAAGGGTCTCAATTACTTCAGCGGATCGCGGAGAATACCACTCCGGTACAAACAAATATGATATCGATAACATCAACGAAACCCGAATTCAGTGTAAACTTCCCATCACCGGTTCCAGTAAAGGAAATAGCGCTGGCAAAATTGCGAATATATCACAGTTGGCCTAATATTCGAGCGGACGCATTTAACGGACAACAACCTAATAACTCGCTGGTTTTTGCATGGACAAATAAGCCCGATGGGACCCCAGACTGGAATGAGGTTACAATACCAACTGGGTCATACCAAATAGAGCAAATCAATAAAGAATTTCAACGCAGGATAAAATCGATCACAGGAAAGGAATCAAAAATCGCTATTACGGTTCATGAACCGACGTTATCGTCGACGATTGAAATAAGCACACCGGGGTATATGGTTGATATTTATAACAGTTCAATAAGAACCATACTAGGATGGCCTGAGAATCCACCCGCGGACTTGCACACGAATGCGAAATCGTATCATGAAATTACCCCCCGGTATCTAGGTAATTTATCTACTATAAAAAGCACGTTATCACCCAGTTGGTTTTTATTTCAAGACAGGAATATCATGCAGTGGTATTTTCAGCATAAGGAAACTACTGAATCGGTCGCCATATTAACATTTATTTTAAGTGATATCACTGATATGTTTGCCGAGATTAATCATTATTACCAATTACAACTAGAACAGCTACGGGAAACAAAAGAACGAAAACACGTTGAGGTGTTAAATCAACTTATATCAGACATGGAATATATCAATAAACGAGTCGTTAAAATAATATCCGATAACAGCGATGGTAGTAAACAAAAATTCCTAACCGAGTATAATATCACAGAAGCCGATTTACCCGATTTCAGGTTTCCAGGATACAACGCGCCAGAACTAAGAAAGTCTCTTAATGATTTTCTCGGTCCATCAACTAATATCCTCAAACACGATAACGGAGATGGTGGTAGGCATATCGCCCCGTACAACGTAAATATCGCATCGGTGATAGCGATTAATCTAGTGTGTGATGTTATCGAAGGGAGTTACCAGGTAAATACCAAGCAATCAAATCAAGCTCAACAGGGGTATATCCTTTATTCGTTTTCACCAACAACCCCTCCCGGATTTTTAATCGTTGAGAGTCCGATTAATCCAGTCTATATGAGATGCCATAATCGGTTTTTAACGAGAATTAATTTTAGAATTACCGATCAGTCAAATAACCTAATTGATCTACAGGAGGAGGAGTTAGTGATCACTCTGTTTGTAAGATCATTGTAAATAACCACTTAGCAGCAGGGGGGGCGATGACATCGACGCGGTCGTCGATGTGCTTACCGGACGCTGACGACGCTGGGGATCGACGCGCAGAAGGTATTAATTAAACCAAATGACGACGCGACGATCCCCCAACGACGTCGTCGTTTTTTTTTTACCAGGCGCTGACGACACTAGATCGTTAAGTGCAGAAAGTAATAATTAAGCAAAATAACGATTGGACAAAATGTCCGATTCGCCCCCCCTGCTGCTTCACCAATGTAGAGGATTGTGATTTATATTACCTACTGGCGACATAATTATACCACCTGGCAATTTTTTTCTTCTGAAATTATTGACTGTTTAAACTTGTATATACAACCTTGGCTTTTGTTTGAAAAAATTTAACAGCATCATGAAAGGAAGCTGCAAACTAGATATGAAATGAATTGGAAATTATCCATTGTTTGATATACAAATTCTTTGTTAACACTGACAAAAAATGGTAAGAGTGCATTGTTATATCATAATCCACTTATTCTTACATATGGCCTGAGTATGGTAAGCTGTGAGATCTTGCTTTTTTGAGAAAAGACATTTCTGGTAGCAGAAATCAACCAAATGAGGCACTATCTCATAATAGCTCTTTCAGATGAAACTGTGTCAGATTATCTGCCACTTGCTAATAATTAACATATTTTGACTGACGTCTGTATGTGAATGGTAAGTAAAATTCCTCTTTCTCACTCATAGAATTAAATCCTTCAGAACACTCATATTTTCTGAAGTAATATCTGTCAGAACAGAACAGAAGACCTGTATATTCATCATCTATTGGCACTCTTTTAAAATAAAACATCTGTATATTCATTGTCTATTGGCACTCTTTTAAAATAAAACACCTGTATATTCATTGTCTATTGGCACTCTTTTAAAATAAAACACCTGTATATTCATTGTCTATTGGCACTCTTTTAAAATAAAATACCTGTATATTCATAGTCTATTGGCACTCTTTTAAAATAAAACACCTGTATATTCATCGCCTATTGGCACTCTTTTAAAATAAAACACCTGTATATTCATCGTCTATTGGCACTCTTTTAAAATAAAACACCTGTATATTCATCGTCTATTGGCACTCTTTTAAAATAAAACATCTGTATATTCATCGTCTATTTGCACTCTTTTAAAATAAAACACCTGTATATTCATTGTCTATTGGCACTCTTTTAAAATAAAACACCTGTATATTCATCGCCTATTGGCACTCTTTTAAAATAAAACACCTGTATATTCATCGCCTATTGACACTCTTTTAAAATAAAACACCTGTATATTCATCGCCTATTGACACTCTTTAAAAATAAAACACCTGTATATTCATCGCCTATTGGCACTCTTTTAAAATAAAACACCTGTATATTCATCGTCTATTGGCACTCTTTTAAAATAAAACACCTGTATATTCATCGCCTATTGACACTCTTTAAAAATAAAACACCTGTATATTCATCGTCTCTTGGCACTCTTTTAAAATAAAACACCTGTATATTCATCGTCTATTGGCACTCTTTTAAAATAAAACACCTGTATATTCATCGTCTATTGGCACTCTTTTAAAATAAAACACCTGTATATTCTTCATCTATTGGCACTCTTTTAAAATAAAATACCTGTATATTCATTGTCTATTGGCACTCTTTTAAAATAAAACACCTGTTTATTCATCATCTATTGGCACTCTTTTAAAATAAAACACCTGTATATTCATCGTCTATTGGCACTCTTTTAAAGTAAAATTTCTGATGCATGCATAGAAGGCAGAATCACTCCTCCATCAAAAATGTGACCACAAAAAATATTTTAAAAAACCCCAAAAAACGAAAACAAAACAACCTGAGATCTACTTGTTGTCTCCTTATGCTACCAGGACTAGTTACAATCGACCAACTTTTAAAGGCAGGAAAAGTAACTGCTACAATCAAACAAACAATGACAAATTCCTTTTGTCTTTAAAATGTACCCCAAAAAAATAGATCTGCCAAATCTTCAAAGGAAACTGATAACCTTTAAAGCACAATTGTTCTGTATTAATACTAAGCAAATGAAAACAAATTCAGTCTCAATCAATGTTCTACAATTATACGATGTTGCTGCCGCAATAAGAAATGGACATCTGTTTGGTCTTCCAAAGATGTCCTTTAGTGGTAACTTTAATAACACAAGCACCCTTGATCAAAGGAAGCCAACTACAATCTTCAACAAAAACAAATAACCTTTCATCGAAGGAAGTCAGCACCAAACTTAAATAAAAGCAATTGATTCTGATAGATTGTTGCAATTTCCAAAGTGACTGGAACACATTTATTGTGCCATTAAAGTTTCATTTTTGCAGGGAAAATGTTATGCTTAAGGTCGCTACCAACAGTGGCATAAAACACAAATAAATTTACAATCTTTTCAAGCCACAGATATATGGTTGTCAAGTTAATTGAAGATGGGGTATCTTGCAAAGATGTTTGTTAAACTTTTGAATTTGTTTCAGTTTCATTTCCCTATTCTGACCCCCTAGGTAGCCTAAGCAAGATCATGCTGTATAGCCATGTGCTACTTGTAACAATTGTAGTGAATTATTAAGTGACAACTGGATAGAGATCAAAACGAGGACTACCATTTAAAAAAAATATAAATATACATTGTGTTTTCAAATGGGATGTGAGTCGTACATGAATTTATAACATGTGATCATGGATTAATTATATACAAGTACAGTACTTAACAAATTATGGATGGTACTGCACAAATGTAAGTTGTCAATATGCAAGTGTTTTTCACACTAATCTGTCTTCATTTAATCAAAAGCACGTATTTTTGCTCCTCCTTTTATTACCCACCCACTCACCCCATCTGCCATTTTTGGGGGTAAATGCATCATTTTCTTTAGCTAACTGACTTGGTTGGTTGCTTGTAACATGGTTTGGTCTATAACATGGTCGAGTTTTATGGACTCCAGCTACCAAGTTATAGCGGGGTCGCACCGTATTATAGCATGCACCTCTTGAAAAAAGTCTCATATATATTTATATTTACCCATGTTAATAATATGCACTGAGTTGTGAGAAGCATAGGCCTTGACTTGATGTCACACAATGTGCTATCTGAAATGGGACTATGTTGTTACAGTTGGGTGGACATTATATGCAAATATTGTTTTTAGTGTTGAGGTAATTTGGAGTAAAGTGCAATATTCTATCAATAAATTAGATATTTCCCCAAAAAGATTATGCATAACCCTACGCCCCAAGGGTTAAACTTTACAAGCAAATATAGAATATAAAACATATAGAAATTGATGGCATGAAAATGGCTGTGAAATCCGTAAAACAAATTAGCACTTCAACAAACAATAAACAAAACCTGAAGTTATGCTTAAATGATTTACCACCAAGGAGAGAGATAACATTGCTAACCTTTTACCATATTAAAGTAAATGATGTTTGAATACTGAAATTCTCCATGAAAATTTTAAGGACATTCCTAATTTTACTATGATTGATTGCAGTTATGAAGACCAGCTTCTCATTAGATGAGTCACTGATATTAAAGCTAATGAGAAAGCATAACAATATATGTTTAAAACATGCACCAATCCTCAGCATGAAGTAAATAATGAATTTTCAAATTATATATCATCATAACTGGGACATAACATTTAATATTAAAATTTTGGGCAAAGAAATCATTAAATAGAGTATGTGTACTCAACAACCACCAGCCAATCTAATTGTATCAAAAAAATTCATCCCAACAAGAGCAATCAGCCAGTCTAATTGTATCCATAATAATTATCCCAACAACAGCAAACACCAGCCGGTCTAATTGTATCCATAATAATCATCCCAACAACACCAATCAACCAGTCTAATTGTATCCATAATAATTATCACAACAACAGCAATCACCAGCCAGTCTAATTGTATCCATAATAATCATCCCAACAACAGCAATCACCAGCCAGTCTAATTGTATCCATAATAAACATCCCAACAACAGCAATCACCAGCCAGTCTAATTGTATCCATAATAATCATCACAACAACAGGAATCAACAGCCAGTCTAATTGTATCCATAATAATCATCCCAACAACAGCAATCACCAGCCAGTCTAATTGTATCCATAATAATCATCTAAACAACAGGAATCACCAGCCAGTCTAATTGTATCCATAATAATTATCCCAACAACAGGAATCAACAGCCAGTCTAATTGTATCCATAATAATCATCCCAACAACAGGAATCAGTCAATCTAATTGTATCCACAATAATCATCCCAACAACAGCAATCAGCCAATCTTATTGTATCCATAATAATCACCCTAACAACAGCAATCACCAGCCAGTCTAACTGTATCCATAATAATCATCCCAACAACAAGAATCATCAATTAATCTAATTGTACCCATATTAATCATTCCAACAGAATCAGCGTATCTAATGATAATCATCCCAACAACAGCAATCAGCCGATCTAATTGTATCCATAATAATCATCCCAACAACAGCAGTCACGAGCCAGTCTAATTGTATCCATAATAATCATCACCAACAACAGCAGTCACGAGCCAGTCTAATTGTATCCATAATAATCATCCCAACAACAGCAATCAGCCAATCTAATTGTATCCATAATAATCATCCCAATAACAGCAGTGAGCTAATCTAATTGTATCCATAATAATCATCACCAACAACAGCAGTCACGAGCCAGTCTAATTGTATCCATAATAATCATCCCAACAACAAGAATCAGCCAATCTAATTGTATCCATAATAATCATCCCAATAAGAGCAGTGAGCTAATCTAATTGTATCCATAATAATCATCACCAACAACAGCAGTCATGAGCCAGTCTAATTGTATCCATAATAATCATCCCAACAACAAGAATCAGCCAATCTAATTGTATCCATAATAATCATCCCAATAACAGCAGTGAGCTAATCTAATTGTTTCCATAATAATCATCCTAACAACAGCAATCAGCCAATCTATCTGTATCCATAATAATCATCCCAACAACAGGAATCAGCCAATCTAATTCCATCCATAATAATCATCCCAACAACAGGAATCAGCCAATCAAATTGTATCCATAATAATCAACTCAACAATAACAACCACCAGCCAATCTAACTGAATCCATAATAATCATCCCGAAAAAAGGAATCAATCTAATTGTATCAAAAATAATCATCCTGAAAACAGCAGTCACCAGCCAATCTAATTGTATCCATAATAATCATCATAACAACAGCAATCAGCCAATCTAATTCTATCCATAATAATTATCCCAACAACAGCAATCAGCCAATCTAATTCTATCCATAATAATCATCACAACAACAACAATCAGCCAATCTAATTGTATCCATAATAATTATCCCAACAACAGCAATCAGCCAATCTAATTGTATCCATAATAATCATCACAACAACAGGAATCAGCAAATCTAATTGTATCCATAATAATCATCCCAACAACAGCAATCAGCCAATCTAATTCTATCCATAATAATCATCCCAACAACTGCAATCAGACAATCTAATTGCATCCATAATAATTATCCTAACAACAGCAATCAGCCAATCTAACTGTATCCATAATAATCATCACAACAACAGCAATCAGCCAATCTAATTGTATCCATAATAATCATCACAACAACAGCACTCAGCCAATCTAATTGTATCCATAATAATTATCCCAACAACAGCAATCAGCCAATCTAATTGTATCCATAATAATCACCACAACAACAGCAATCAGCCAATCTAATTGTATCCATAATAATCATCCCAACAACAGCAACCAGCCAATCTAATTGTATCCATAATAATCATCCCAACAACAGCAATCAGCCAGTCTAATTGTATCCATAATAATCATCCCAACAACAGCAATCAGTAGTATATCATGATCTACTGTGTCAAATGCTGGAGACAATTCAAGGAGGGTGAGGACTGTAATATTTCCGCAATCCAATGCAGAGAGAACGTTATTAACTACTTTTAGAAGAGTAGTTTCAGTACTGTGGCAAGGGCAATATGCAGATTGTACATTGCTAAAAAGACTGAATTTAGATGTGATACAAGCTGGAATCGAACAACCTTTTTTAAGATTTTTTATATGAATGGGAGATTAGAAACTGGGAGGTAGTTCTTTAAATTATTATGGTGTAGTGTTGGTTTATTCAGAAGAGGCTTTACATTGGCAGTTTTGAAAAATGATGGGAATTCCCCAGATGAGAGAGGTATTAATAACATCAGTTAGTGAAGGCAATACTGGATCTAAGCACTCAAGCAGCAGTGATGTTGGGATTGGATCAAGTTTACACAGCAGTTGGGTTTTTTTCTTTGATGATCATTATGAAACATAATTGTCATGATCATAACATGGTCAGCATAGGTTAAATATAGATCTTGTGGGGAAAAACACAGTGAGAAATTAAACTTGAACAAAACAGGGTACCAGATAAAGATCAAAAAATCACGTGACAATACATGTATCAATTCCTTTATAAAGAAGGCATTTCCCAAAATCTACAAAAGTTTCTTAAGGCATAAAAAAGTTGCAGAACTGAACAATTAGCAGCATAGGAATAAATCATTACAAAACTTTAACATGTCATCACATAAATGGAGAATTAATATTTTACAAGAAAAGTAAAAGTTGTTCGACTTGACAACATTGGAAAGAGTTCAAAAGTTCTTGCCAAAACATTTTATGCTGCGAAGAATTAAATATACAATATTGTAACAGATAAGGAGAATATTTTGTGGTAGTGGGAAAATGGAGAATTACTTAAAATGCCAAGCAATGTATGTACCACGATTTAAATGATACTCTACTTACATTTCACGCATAAGAATAAGAGCTATTAACTTGAAATAAGTCAGGTCTTAAGGACAAGAAGAACCTTTAATAATAATGCATACATGTTGCAAATATAGTACCCCTCTGGAAACACCACCCATCTTATACAGCCAATTTGCCAGTGCAGATGGGGTGGCATTATAAGTTGGGGCACACTAAATTTAGCAAGCACCTGCTCAATGTGACTGCTACATTTCTGTCCTGTGGATCTTGTGTGTGTGTGTGATTTGGATTTTTAACATAGCTTTAACAATTTTTCAGTGATATCGTTACGATGTCTGCAGTGTGGCAGTTTATAGTGATGTCCAGCACTGGGGCATCATGCCGCAGACATGTAGCATTATGTCCTACTGTCACATTATCCTGACACCAGGCCGACCAGTCCTAACACTAACCTCTTAATGCTCAGCACCAAGCAAGGCAGCTGTTAGTACCATTTTTGTAAGTCTTTGGTATGACTCAGCTGGGGATCGGACCCATTAACCGAGGTGGAAACTCTAACCACAAGGCCACCGGAGCAGTCTCCTGTGGATCTTCATGTATTGCCTATAGTGACTGGTGAGTATTAGGTCTGAATGTCCACTCAATCCAATACATTCACCTACATTGAAAGACACAAACGATTGGAAAAACTGCACATTTTTTTTTTATTATCCCTCTTTATATCCCCCTATTTATCCATCGATGTATGCTTCAATATTTCTTTCAAATTCTCTAACATGACTCTTACCTGTATATAATAACCACCTGTTTAAAAAGACTAATTATTGTTGTCTCCTGAGTGGTTGTTATACAGAGGTTTGAGTCATTTTCTTGCATTTCAGTCTCATTCAGATTAAACAGAACTTCTACTGTTGGACTTACATGTCGTCCCCAAAAGGTCACAGAAACAACCATTCGACTCTGGTCCACCAAATATAATTCTCGCTTGGTTTGTTCTTTTTTATATTCGGTTGAAATAGTCTCAATCTCTCCAATGCTATCAACAACACCAATTACATCTGAAACACACAAAAACCGCAAATGGAAGTATGGCCTCACTGGAAAGCATATTTATGAATTAGCAATGCAAAATTTGTTGTGACAAAACAATAACATTTATTGAAAATTATCAATGTTGTACTGTTGGATATCAGGGTAAGACTAAAGTATAAGGAAATTAGCTAGCTTGCAAGCCTGTGTACATTGGTTTAAACCACAATATCCTGCTGTGCAAATATTATAGTAATACCCCTATTTATTGAGTAACAATAAAACTGTATGTAAACTGCTCAAAAAATACAAATTAATACAAATATTATAGAAAGATCCTATTTTTCTTATTTTTGTCACTGAATCACACAATACATATCTTGTATGATGTGACATATGTACTGATGTGTCAACTGTTTGGTGATGACAGATGTACTGTGACATCATGTTATGTAGCAAAAAACTTAGTGGATCCCATCCATGCTGAAAAGCACCCAATAATTGCTGGACAACATCCAATAAATGAGAAATATAGTTGTAGATTATTCCACACAATGCATTTGCATAGGAAACCACAAAACAGGGATATAATTAGCAAATTATAGGATTCTACTGGCGTTTTGCATTTAAAACTAAGCTGAATGCAAATTACAGGAGCCTGAAATGACACAGCGACCTTAATATGCATACAACAGCACTCCTCATGTACCTCTAAATATCACATATATAAACAAAATATTTGAATTCTTTAAAAAAACCTAAAAAAATACAGTGCTTTGTAGGAATGAGTACATATTTATGTTATCTATCAGTTATTAATATGGAAATTTATCAAGTCATCATTCTGCAATATAGGTTGTGCTATGCTCTTTGAAATTAGAAATAGCTCCCACCAATCTGAATTATAAAAAATCCCTTTATAATACAAAAGACTCATTTAATACAATTTATGACAGCTGATACCATTACTTTTCTTTTCTGTGTTCTGTTGATAAAGTCTAATTACTCAAATTACTCTTCAGAAACATAGCATTTTAAATCTCAGTGGTAACAGGATATTTTAAATCATTTTAAAATGATTCCATAGAAAGAAAATCAAGTACCATTACTTTAATATAAGCATTAACAAGCAGCAACTGTCTATTCAAATCTTTAATGGTTCCATGGGTTTGTATAATAATAAAGCCTTAGTGCCTTCATATTAAAATGACAATCAAATAATTGTTGTAAAATGTGTGACCTTGACCAAACAAGGTCAGATGTTTGAACAAGTATGTGTTTGCTTCATAATGAGTCATTTAAAGTATGAAAAAATCTGTTAAGGAGGTTAGGAAATATAAAAACAAATTAAAATTGTACAATCAAAACCCTAATACAAATTTATATGATTGAAACTTTGATTCCAAGGTCAAATAGGTAAGTTAAGTATTTCACAGGAGAAACTGTTTTAGTTTCAAAATGATTCATCCCATGTATGAACAGAATCCAGCAAGATGTTTCAAAAATATAAGCAAATAAAATAACTAAAACTTGAACCAAAACGACAATACTAATTTTCAATTACTGAGACACTGAGTGAGTGTGTGACAGAATGAATATATTTAGCTTTTAATTATTCAATTTAAGCATGAATGAAATACATCAAAGGGTTAAGAAAATATAAACAAATGAAACTTCAATAAAACACCAATGCAGATTTTCTTACAGTGACCTCTGCTCAGGGTCAAAACTGCAACAAAGTGTGTTACAGAATGAGTTGTGTTATTGAAATTCAAGTATAAACTAAATCAGTCAAGGTGTTTAAGAAATACTGGTAATGAAAACAACCTTACAAAATTTTCTGAGTGTTACCTTGATTAAAAGGGCAATCAAGCACATGGCAGAATGAATTGCAGCAGCTGCATAATGATTTCCAAGTATAATGAGAATCTATCATGAGATTTAAGAAATATATGGTGATGATAAAAGAATGAGTGAAAAGAATAACAAACAGTTGAAGCCAACATGCCAGTGGAAAAATGACGGTTTTACTTCCGATTATAACAGGCTCAGCAAAATGTCCATGATTGGATATTAAATATTCTTCTTATTCATTAAACAAGTAAACATCTTTAAGTGTTTAGAAGCTTAATAATACTGTAAAGAAACTGATTGATGTAGGAATAGCTACATAATACCGATGACATAACTCAACTGGCAGGCTCAGAAAGTGTGAGGTGGCAGAGCTGACAACCAACCTTGAGCATCATCAAAGTTCATGATGTAGATAAAGAAACAAAGACAAAGTCATGACTAATACATCAACTGTTTCTCAGAATGATATTTAAGTCAAGTATTAGAATCTTCAGGTTGTACAAATATCTCACATCTACAATCACAAAGTTGGTTCAAATAAATTGTCCAGAATTGTACTAGCTGATGCTGCCTACTCTAAAAAGCAGGTGGATAGACAAAAGCATCACTATCAATAACAAAGTCAGATCACTAAGGGCACTGGAACTGTCAGTGTTTCAATATACCTGAGAAACATGGACTTTAAGCAAAGATACTGAAATGAGAAGCCCTTGAAACACAATATTAAAGATACATAATTCTTTTCTGCTACATTAACTGCTCAAAAATGAAGTGAAAAACAGCATCCAGTCAGCCACTGACTAACATGATGACCTGATAACAATCATGAAGAACAGAAAGCTTTGCTGGTTTGATCATGTTACACAGTCATCAGGGATGGCCAATACCAGGTTACAAGGCCCTGTAGGTGGCAAAAAGCACAGAGAATGCTAATGCAAGGACTGGCTTGAAATCATGATGGAATGGATGGGTACAGCATTTCAAGAAGCAGCATAGGTTGGGAGGGAGAACTGTTGTTAGATGAACAATGAAAGTGGTGTCCTAAAGCTTTCAGTGATCAAAGGGGGATAGGTGACATGTTAAGATTATATCAATTTAAAGTCATATTTAAAAAAGGCAGATGAAATTATACATTTTCTTCCAGGAAATTGAAGAAGACATTTAAATCTACAAGTTTTAAATCAGTGTGACTGTTACAACCTTCTAAATTACAGGTAATTTGCATATCAATCAAATATTTAATGGTAACTCCTACACTTGTCCAATTTGAATTGTATGAAAATATATTTTTGGGGGGAGGGAGCTAAAACAAATTTTAATTATATAATATCTAACTCCTATTATGAACTTGCTGCCTCTTTTCCTGGTGCTAGTCACAAGCCAAAGGAGAACATTTTGACCTTAAAAGAAAAAACAACAACAACAAAAACCAAACATGACCCTAGTTTGATTTCTTGGTTATCTCCATCATTTAGAATACTGCCCTTCCTACACTTGGATAAAGAATGTAGGACAGTATAGCTCAAGACCTAAAGATAAACTGTCAAAGTGAAGTTGCCACTGCAGTAGGGTGCTTGATAAATTATTTGGCTCAACATTTGGACTTAATGTGTAAATATGTTCATTCTGGTGCAACACTAATCAAAGCAGAATGATAAGATAAACCAAGATTGCTGGGGGTGGAGGGTGGGTGGCAGTTTTCATGACATCCTCCAGTAAACAATGATTAAGAAGTGCATAAGATGCAGCAACCTCAAGAGCTTTGATTCTCAGTGAGTGACTAACAAAAAGAAAAGTCCATCTCTAGCCAAACAGTAACATAAGGCCCAAACCAAAGGAGCCTTTCTTGATCATCCACAACACAGATGCAACTAAAGTGGAAATTTCAGCAGATTAATCAGGGACCACCAAAGATAGTGATTCTTGGCTGGAAATCTAGGCTGGCAAAGAAGATAAACTGAACTGCTAATAACCCTTTTCCACTGATAAGGCATTAATTTCACTTCTTCATAGAACAGAAGGAAGGCTGTCTTAAGGGTTAGATTTTGGAAGGAAGCTTCACTCAAGGGCTTATAAGGAGGTTTAGAAAACAATCAAGGAACACAAGAAAAGTTCTGCCAAACCAGTAAAGGGAAAGACTAGTTTCTTAAGCTCAGAGTACTGAATGAGTCTGAAAATATGTTGGTCTGATCCAACAGTGGAATGCAAATAGAACTTAAGAATTTTGGAGAGGTCTGCCCTATAGCCTTTAATGGTGGATACTAGCAGGCTTTTGTCTCTAAAGAAAGAAAAGAAAATCGGCCATTGTCATTAAAATAATTCACAAAAGATTAATTAAAAACATTAATTGATTACGTTTAGATTCATCATTAATTAAAAGTTCAGGTGATATAAAACAGGTCAGTTTGGTATTGGTATTTAATTATTTTTTTTCCCAAATATCTAAGATTGCATTATCTGATTATTTCCCTACGCTAAAATGCCAAAATCTAAACAACCAAAATATCAATGAAATTCAATAATGGATGGAAACAGGAATTTCAGTAGCAGGAACAAAGTTCAAATAGATATGAACATGCATTTTACCATTCTTGTAAAGTCAATTTTATGATCTTCCCAAATTTGTTCAGGGAGATAGTCAACAATCTGAATCTACCCACAGGCTGGAAACAACTTAAACTTCTTGGTGGACTTAAGCAGAATTATACAGACATTGCCACATACCAATGCTGACAATGAAAGGACATTTCTTTTCTGAGGAAATTTCAGGCTGACTCCAGAGGAAACCAGGATCCTGTATTGATAAATCATTTCCTATGTGTTGAGATCAACAATGATGAGGACTGCCACAAATATAACTAAGACAATGATCTATTTAGAAAGGCTAAAATGGGTATGAAAAGGCAACAAATTAACATGAAGGCTGGCCATTTAGGGATTAATAAAATTTAACACAAGATCTTGACTCACTTCTATTGGCCAAAAATCAAAAGTGATGTTTGTAATACTGTAAATCTTGTCATACTTGTCAAATGGTAGGAAAACCCAATCAGAAGATACCGAAGGCTCATCTACAACCTTTTCCTGCCTTTGATGAACCATTTAGTAGAATTATGGTAGATTGTGTTGGTCCCTTACCTAAGATCAATTCAGACAACCAATACCTGTTGACCATTATGTATGCATCAACAAGGTTTCCAGAGGCAATTCCTTTGAGGAATATTAAATCTAAAACAACAGTAAAAGCTTTGATAAAGTTTTTTACTTAATTTGGAAATTTTTATCTGGTTTTGGAACAAGTATGTATGGTGAACTCCAGTCCCTTTTATTGGGCTCTATGAAATCATTCTCCAGCAAATACTGAATTTCTTTTTTCAAGTATTCCTGTTTGAGAGGGTTCATCCTGTATGGGTGTTGTTTCACAGGTTTGGAATTTACAATTTCAACATCATGGAAAATTTTGTTCATTCTCGTAGGAGCATCTTGAAATAGTGCTCACATTCAAATAATAACTGTTTAAGTTCTGATTATAGCAAGGTGAATAGTGTGACAAAACAGATTCATTTCCATTACCAAGCATCAATGACACTATTGATAAGGTCGGAAATGCCAAGTATGTCACCAAATATGACCTTCTGAAAGGATTTTGGCAAATTCCATTAACGGAAAGAGCAAAGGAAATTTTGCCATTCATGACTCCAGATGGACTTTATCAATATAAAGTAATGCTGTTTGGGATGAAAGGGTCGCCACATTACTTTTCAACGTCTCATGAATATGATTACCTCTGGTCTAGACAATTGTGATGCTTACATCGATGATGTCATCATCTACAATGACACCTGGAAAGAACATTTAGCAACAATTCGGAAATTCTCTGACAGACTCACAGATGCAATTTTGAAAATTAATTTATCCAAAAGTGAGTTCTGCCATGCTAGTGTAACTTTTCTGGGACATATCGTGAGACATGGACATGTTAAACCAAGGCTATCTCTGAATTCCCTGTGCCTGTTAATAAAAAGCAACTGATGTGATTTTTAGGTATAGCTGGATACAATCGGAAATTTTGTTCCAATTTTTCTATAACTGGTGAACCCCTGACAAACTTATTGAGTGAGAAAAACAAGTTCCTTTAGACTGAAAATTGTTCAGAAGGCTTTTGACAAGTTAAAAGCCAAACTTAAAAGCGCACCAGTTCTTACATCTCCAAATTTCAGCCAATCATTTAAACTGTCTGTTGATGCAAGTGATGTTGGGGTTGGAGCAGTATTGATTCAAGAATATGAAAATGGTATTGATCATCCAGTGTGTTATTTTTCTTTGAAATTAAACAAGCACCAAAGAAACTATTCAACAATCAAGAAGGAATGTTTGGCTTTGATACTGGCATTACAACATTTTGAAGTTTACATTAGTTCAGCTCCTTCTTCGATTATTGTGTTTAGTGACCACAACCCGCTTACTTTGATTGGCAAGATGAAAAATAAAAATCAAAGACTACTAAGATTAAGTTTGTTGTTACAGGAATATGATACTGACATCAGGCACATCAAGGGGAAAGATAATTTAATAGCAGATGCACTTTCCCATGTCTAACAATGTATTATTTGATGTACATTGTGTATAATTTATAAGAGTTCTTTTAACCTCATACAAATCTTTCTTTTCCTTTATGGGGGAAGTGTTATGTATATTTAATTTATATTTGATTTAATTTAATTGTTTGTAAGTTTTAAAATCTTTTAATTTTTAACTTCATTACATGTCAAAGTAATGTAATTTTGTTTACCTGCCTGTTTAATTGTAAGCACCGAACTTTGTATCTTATGATGACTTAGTTCCTGGCCTTGATTGAGAATCAAGTAAACAACTTCCTTTTTATAATTCAATTTTAATGTGTGAATGATAATAGTGAATCAAGGCTGTACTGCAATACGTGATCTTAGTCATGTAGATACCTTCTAAACCATTCTGGGATGTGATCACGTGACCCTCATACGGGTATCTGTTTTGCGCATTATCTGTCTGTATAACCTTTGTCTATAGAGAAATAATCTCAGTTGGGCTTCTAAACACTGGGACATGAGGTGTTTGTTTTGCTGTGACCAGTTTGAAGTTATGTTTTAATTTTTATTCAAATTATTTGGATTCTAAAGATTAATTCTTTTTCCTGGAAATATTTGAGTACTCATAAAGAATTCTTGGAAAAAGATATTTCTTGACATTTTATTCGGAAATTCAAACACCGGAATATTATTTTCTGTGGAATAACAAAGAACTGTAGACACTTCAAAACCATACTGACTACAGTATACGTCATCGTCTTCCATTTTAATTTTTCGTCAGGACTTAAACTTGAATTCATTAGAACATTTCATTACTATGACTTCTAAAATTTAGTTCGTGGATTATTCTTGGATTATTTTTTTATTTGATTCTTAAAACCATAAGTTCTTATTTTGTCATTTTTTACATTGTTTTTTTGGGGGAAATAAATTATTTGTTAAATTTTTCAAAGCTTGTTGTTTTCAGTCTTTCTTTTGTTACTGTTTATTAGAGCCTAAACACATAACATAAGACTTCATTCAACTTGCTTCTGTAAGAGTGACAGGTTTCCAGCTAAATCCCATTCTTCGTCTGTCCATTAAGTGGAGTTAGGTCATTCAACTAAGCACTCACACTTGGTGCACACAAAATAGGTGCAGTGGTACTGTCCCATAAACTGTATTATTGCTGCATTTGTCAATTTGTTGTGCTGTTACTGAAAGGCTACAGGAAATTTGCAAACACCTCCCCAAAAAACAAATTTATCAAGGGAAATGCTAACTCTGACACCAGTACCCAAAACGGTTATAAAATGATGATAATGCTACATTAGTGTGTACACAAGATGCAATAAAAATTCAATAAAAGTACTAAAAAAGTCTAGTGCAATACAAAATTGTACACTTACTGAACAAACCAAAGGCAAAACACACTTAAATTGAAGTGAGGCACCAGACTATAAGTTGGTTTTTGGTCTAGATCTACAAGAACTAACTGGGGGCAGGGGTTGGGGTGGGGTATATTTACATTTTAGAAATTGCTAGTGCCAAGTGACTGCTATCTAATATTAACAGGTATTACTGCTATTAAAACTAACTTTTTAGCCAACTTTGATTTATGACATTGATTTACATTCTTGATTTAAAAAGAAAAAACCTTTACATAGCTAATATTCCTTTTCATTAATATAAAGTCCATGTAATTTCTTTAACTTACACATATTTTCTTTAAGGAATCATTTTAAATGTCAACCTGGATTTCTGACATCAATTTACAATCTTGATCTATAAAATGATGTATACAGGTAATCATATTCAGGAAGTTTTCAAATGAGAGTTTCCTGTAAAGGATAATAAAAGGATATTAAAATTGCCATTTCATAAAATGCAGTAATCATCTGACTGAAAGTTTGTTGATTCAAATCTAACAACTCTATTAATAACAAGTCTGAGCTATTGTAATCTATCTAAATCTATCTAAATCTGCATGAACTGATGGATTGCTTTGTTAAAAGTGGCATATAGCTATTAGTTAATTTGACTGATTAGCAAAGAACAAATATGATCATCTCACACCTGCTCATAAGTTTTTGTTGGATGGTTTTAATTGCATTTCTGACTCATTATTGGCTATTAACATGCCAATGAAATAGAAACCAAGTGCCTTTCCCAAAGACACAATGAGTCAGCCAATAGTAATGAACCCACAATGCTTGGATTATGAGTCCAATGCTCTACCAACTCAGCTACCTTGGCTCCCTACCTGCTGATAAGTGTGGTGTGTGGTTCTTACCCCTTGTGTCTAAAGTATTTTGCTAAAAACTGAAGCTAATAATAACCAAACCTTACAGAACAATAATAATAACGGAAAATTAAAGCTTTTCCATCCCACTCATCAACAGAAGCTCCATGTAGTAATATGCATGTTTAGGTTTTACATGTGTGTGTGTCATATCCCTACAATATCTGCAGTGTGACAGTTTATAGTGACGACTAGCACTGAGGCATCATGCCGCAGACATTTAGCATCATGTCCCACCAAGTCACATTATCCTGACACCAGGCCAACCAGTCATGGCACTGAACTCTTAATGCTGAATGCCAAGCGATGCAGCTGCTAGTACCACATTTATGAGTCTTTGGCATGACTTGGCCGGGGTTCTAACCCATGACCTCCTGCATCAGAGGTGGATGCTCTAACCAGTTTTACATGTTATCCTTGCAAAATATCTGGGCAAGTTAACTGAAATCCCCATCTTATTAAATGGATCTATAGCAACTTGAGACCCCGTAAGTTAAAAGAAAACTTACCAACCAATTCATCCTTTTGTGCATATCGAAGCCTACTTATTTTTATAAAACAGTATTCCCCTATTTTGGGAATGTCCACTGCCACTCTGCATGGCACTATACTTGTCTTGTTGTTAATCTTTAACTCTAAATGTGCTCTGTGATACAGTGGGTTGGCTTCTGTCACAGATGCTCCACTTACATAGAAAACCTGCAAGAAACAAAAAAAAGATGAGGTTGCTGGAAAGAACTGTAAGAGTTTGCTAGTTTTCATTAACAGTAATTATATTGGATAGCTGAATGGTATCATGTGTACAAATTGTAAAGCTTTGCATGCCAGATGTTTTTGTCACTGGTAACTTTCTGTTAAGTAGTTTTTAAGCAGAAGTCTTTTAAAGTTGTTTTTATATATCTGATGGTAAATCAACATCATTTGTAAAACTTGAAAGTCATCCATTCCAGGATACTCTCTGTCAAATTTGGTCAAAGTTTGCTCAGCAATTCTGACAAGTTTACTTGAAGGTTATTCTATTTTGTTGTAATGGTCGATATATTCAATTTGGTTCAGCATTATTTGTAGAAAATGCTTTATGTTAAATTTTGACTAATTATGTTTAATAGCTTTTGACAAGTCATTTAATGACACCCATATTTGATGACAGTTAGGTGACTAGATATGCAAAGTCAGAAGCCCTAATCATATCAGGATTCTTTATGTCAATTTTAGTAAAGTATTTTGAGCAAATGCTTTAAAAAAAATGTTTAAAAATACTAATGGTCACTAACGGTCGACATTGTTTTTGAAATCTTCATGACAGGATGTTCAGTGCCAAGTTTGGTTCAAAATGATCTAGTGGTTTTTGAGACGTTTAAAAAAGAAAGTGCTGGAATGATAAAGGGATAAACTATAAGATCACTTGACCTTAAAGATGAGCCACACAAAGATCAAGTTGGATCAGTGGAACTTCATTGCATTTGGTGAGTGTAAATTATGTTATGTAATACGTAAAGTCTACTAACCTATAAGAATTCCACAGAATGCTATGATTCTCTGCTCCACCATGGCATAATCCAAAACATTGCATAGTCAGTAGTATCCAACCATACCAACACATATGGCTGGAAAACAATCATCAAGTTTCATGAATGTACATACCAAGATGCCAAAAGTAAAAATTTAACATAATCACTGGTGTCCAAAATAGGTTACAATGACCAATGGTGAGTTTTATCATCTACGATGATAACACATATCAAGTTTCTTGGATGTAAACTGAGCAAACTGTAAAGGGAGCCACAGTAGTTCAGCTGGTAGAACATCAGATTCATAATCAGATTCATGATCCATGAGTTGCCGGTTCAATACCCAACTATGGCAGCCTGGGTTGGTTGTGTAGAGTATTCTTGGGAAAAGACACTTACCTCCCATATCCTTGGCATGATATAGCCAATGCTGTGTTAAAAGTGCTGTTTAAACCAACAAAAATAGAACAAAACAAAAACAAAACTTAAACATAATCACCAGTGTGAAAAGTAGGTCACTATGACTTACTTTTGCTCATGATAAGTGATGCTCTCCAAGATGAATCAAGTTCCTTAACAACGGAATTATTTTGAACATTGCCTAACATGTTTTTTTTCTCCAAAAGTGTGTGTGTGTGATTTGAATTTTTAACATAGCTTTAACAATTTTTCACTACGATGTCCGCAGCGTGGCAGTTTATAGTGATGTCTAGCACTGGGGCATAATGCCACTGACATGTAGCATGATGTCCCACCCAGTCACATTATCCGGACACCAAGCCGATCAGTCCTAACACTAACCTCTTAATGCTGAGTGACTAGCAAGGCAGTTGTTAGTACCATTTTTTATAACTCTTTGGTATGACTAGGTTGGGGTCTGAACCCACGACCTCCTGCATACAAGGCGGACAATCTAACCACTAGGCCACTGGAGCAGTCTCCTCCGAAAGTAACACAGCTGGATACTAATGAAAATTATTAACAATAAACATTTATTAAAGACTTGTAAAAATGGTACTAACAGCTTTCTTGCTTGGTTATCTATCCATTTTGGATTTGTTTTTCAGCTTGACACAAAATGTTTTTACTTTAATTATGCAGTCCAAGGTGAAAATTCCCTCCTCCAATTACTAATCAGAAGTCTAGAACAAAAACAAAACCCAGACTGATGCCTTTGTCCTTTCATTTGGAATACTGACCTTCTTGATGTGACATGGACATTGAGGACAAAGGTGTGACGTTCTGTCGTATTGGGGTGGGGTTCTCCCAATATAATTTAATTAAATTAAATTAAAAGTTCCACCCTGGCTCGTTAGGTTAGAAAGTTAAATTAGTGATGATGTAGATTTACAGCTCTGAGCCCCCAGTTAGCAATGCCGACGGTTAAATTATAGAGAACACGAAGATGAAATTCAATCAATAACAATTTAATAAATGTGATAATTTAAAAACGATAACTTCCAATCACTCGTCTTTCCCTCGACCAAGTGACAGCCTAATTCATCCCGTGATTTACAGTGTGAGTTCGATTTTCCCCCTGTCCTTGCATCTACTCATCTATTTCTTCCCGCTGATTCTTCCTTCTTTCCGTTCCTCTAACTCCTTCTTTGTCTCTGTTTCCTCTCTACTATCTCCTCCAGCTTCGCTCCAGACTTCAGCTTCTCCTTTCTCCTCCTTTTATTATCTCCTCCTCCAATTCCGCTCCCAGACTTCAACTCCACCCTCTTCTCCTTCCCTCCTTCCCTCCGTCTCTCTATCCGAGACAACGGGACCAAACTGTAACTGGTCTGTCCCTCAAAGCTTCCTTTTGAAGCTTTCTGTACTTAGACCTTCCCGCTCTAAGATTTTCCCGCCAATAACGAATGGCTATTCGGAGTTACGCTAACCTCTTCTCTGGGTAATTTCTCTCAGCGAACAAATTTTTGCCGGAAAACGCAGGGATATCATTCTACCCAAATCAAGGTCTCCCCCCATCTCGATTCTGATTGGGTGGCGCTGTGTCCCTGTCCAATCGTCTTAGCGGCCAGTTCAACCTGTCTGTCTGTTTGCAGGGGAAAGAAGTTAGGACACTCCCACTTCTTCAGGCAATTTCTTTTGATCTTGGAAACATTTCAACACCTAGGTGATAATTGGCTGTCTGTGACTTCGCAACTCCAATGTCCGGTCCTTCGATTCTAGCCACAACAATCTTACGTAACGGATTAGTGCTAGCCTTCGGCAATGTTCGACATCAAACAATGACCCGTCAGAATTACCTTGATTATACATGTTTCAAACTGGGCTACTCTGGGTCGGGGTAAACATGACACCCCCCCACGCTTGAGAATAAAATCGGGATTTTATTCCCTCAAAATTACTTCAAATGCAATGGCATTAATATACGAAATAAAGAACAAAATTATCGCGACACTACACACTGAGTGCGAACATGAATATATATATATACAGCGATCTATACCATTCCAGCACTCCTGCTCATGAAATCGGTGCCTACGTTCTCAGTTCCTTTCACGTATCTGATCTGCATCTGGTATTGTTGTAAGAACAGCGACCATCGCATCAATCGTCCATTCGACAATTTCGCCTGCACGAGATACGCGAGTGGTTGGTGGTCGGTCTCCAAGATGAACTTCCGCTCGTATAAGTACCGCTCGAACCGTGATATACCGAACACAATTCTGAGGCATTCTCTCTCCGATACGGAGTAGTTCTTCTCGGCAGCTGACAACTTCCGACTGCCGTATGCGACAGGAAAAAGCGTCTCATCGTATTCCTGTAGTAGTACTGCTCCCAGTCCCGTGCCACATGCGTCGGTGCGAAGAACAAAGTCTTTTGCCAGATCCGGTAGACGGACAACTGCGTCGGATGTAAGTCTATCCTTCAGCGTTTGGAAAGCATGCTCACACGCATCTGTCCAAATAACCTTAGTCGGGGCACGTTTCTTGGTTAGGTCAGACAACGGTCCCGCAATCGCACTGAAATTGGCCACATACCTCCGGTAATACCCGGCCAATCCCAGAAATGACCTCACCTCAGTTTTCGTGGTGGGCCGTGCGGCGTTTCTCAGCTGCTCCACCTTCGACTTCTCTGAGGACAGCGTACCTTGGCTCAGGGTATGTCCCAAATAGTCCAATGTCCGGAACCCTAGGTGACATTTGGAAGGGCGAGCTGTCAATCCCGCCTGACGCAGCCGCTCCAAAACGTCAGCTAACAGAGTGAGGTGTTCACACCACGTCGCTGTGGCTAACAAGAGGTCATCCATGAAGTTGTGGACACCCCTATCGCGCAAGGGTTCCAACAACTTCCGCATCATCCTAGTAAAGACGCTGGGCGCGTTCTGTACCCCGAACGGCATGACCAACCATTGGTAGGTCCCGTCAGAAGTAGCAAAAGCTAGCTTTGCCCTATCCTCCTCCCTTACCGGAATTTGCCAATAGCCCTTGGACAAATCCAGCTTGGAAAAATATTTCGCTTTCGACACAGAGGCAAAAATATGTTCCGGGTCAGGTAGCATGTCTACTTGAAATTCTGTCACCTGATTTAGCTTCCGGTAGTCGACACAAAACCGATGGGTGCCGTCCTTCTTCTGCACTAGGACTACCAGGGAGCTGTACAGAGAGTCGGCGGGTTCGATCACTCCCAGAGCAATCATCTGCTCGATCTCCTCCCTTATGACTTGTCGTTTTGCGTGGGGCAAGGGGTAGGGTTTCCGCTGGACTGGCCGGTTATCCACCAGCTTTAACCCGAACTCGACAAGCGACGTTCTCCTGGGTATTTCCGTAAGCACATCGGAATACCCGGCCAGCAACGTATCAATCTCTTCCCGCTGTGCCGCAATCAACATGGGGTGGCACTCCACGTCCGAGGGTGTCTCAGCCCTCGTTAACGGACAGCTCGGAACAGTGTTGGCACCTTCCGTATTGCCTTCGGCGTCCTCGGTGACTATCGTGGCGATAACAAAATTGCTGGCGGTCTCTCTTTCCCGGTATCTCTTAAGGAGATTGGCATGGTACAATTTCTCCTTCGTTGGTAGCCGTATCCGATATGTTTGACCTCCGACCTTCTCGGTGACAACGTATGGACCCCTCCAGGAAACTTGCAACTTGTTGTGTTCTTTGGGCAGCAGTAACAACACCTTGTCCCCTACTTCAAACTGGCGTGGTTTTGCGCGCTTGTTGTAATTCTTCGCCTGACGCGCCTTCGCTCGCTTGAGGTTCTCCTGTGCGAGGGAACAAACTTCCTCCAGTTTGTTGCGCAAGTCCGCAACATATTGGTAGGTGGTGCGTACCTCCTCCACAGCGTGATCGTCCGTCCACAGTTGTCTCAGTATGGAGATTGGGCCGCGTACGGTCCTCCCGTACAGGAGTTCAAAGGGAGAGAACCCTAAACTCGCTTGAGGTAATTCCCGGTAGGCGAAAAGCATGGCAGGAATATACCGATCCCAATCCTTGGGGCAGCCTTCGCACAGCTTCTTGAGTGTGTTCTTTAGGGTCCCGTTAAACCGTTCGACCAGTCTGTTACATTGAGGGTGATACGGTGTAGTCGTGAGGTGCTTAATTGACATCAGTCGGTTTACCTCTGCCATCACACGACTCATGAATTGTGTCCCTTGGTCGGTAAGGATCTCGTCAGGCACTCCAACTCTTGACCAAATCCCAAACAGCGCTTCCGCGACGGTTTCCGAATCAATATTACGCAGCGCAACGGCCTCCGGATAGCGTGTAGCGTAATCTATGACCGTTAAGATATACCGATTTCCGTGCGACGACGCGAGTTTTATCGGTCCGATCAAGTCCATCGCGATGCGTCTAAACGGTTCATCGATAAGGGGTGTACTCCCCAAGGGGACGGGTCGATGATCCGTTTTCGGTGCCATTCTCTGACACTTGTCACAGGAGAGACAGAACCGTTTGACGTCTCCATGGACCCCTGGCCAGTAGAATCCTTTGACAAGATGGTCACGCGTCTTGGCAATTCCCATGTGTCCACCCATGAGACTCTCGTGCGTGAGTTTCAACGCTTCCCCTCGCTTCTCTTTTGGTACGACGACTTGCTTAAAGTGTTCGTTACCATTCCTGGCGTAGTGATACAAGATCCCCTTCTTGTATGCGAACTTCACCCCGCCATTCGGAGTTTCTCTCTCCGTCCCTGCTGAAGCGTGTTGGTGCAACTGCGCCAGAGTTGCGTCTTCCTGTTGCAGCTTCCTCAGCTCGGCCGGAAGAACGTTACTCACCGGTGTCGCTGTAACTTCCATCGGCTTCGCTTCCATCTGTCGACTCTTGGACCTGGTTTCCACAGCACTCACCGGCATCAGTGTGCAGGTTTCGGGGTTCGGTTGTGGCAACACATAACGACATCCTAGTATGACGTCATGCGACAAACCATCCAAGCATGCAGCTTCAATTTTCCCCTTCACGTACGGTGAATCGAGGTCAATGACAGCCACTGGCAATGAGTCACGCGCGCTGTTCGCGTACTGAACTTCGATTACCTCCCCTGTGTAATCCTCGGGCTTAACGTACTTCTTGTCGACAAGGGCTGGGACGCTACACCCAGTGTCATACAAGATGGTGGCACCTTCTCCGTTGACAGTAGCAGACGCGAGGTTGGCTGGGTTACAGCTTGCCTCCGGCTCGCACTCCTTCCTAGCGACGGCATTCACCTGGGTCTGCCTGCCCTTGGGACAGTCCCTGGCAATATGCCCCGGGCGCTTGCAGTTGTAACACGTCGGCGGCCCTCGCCGACCTGCAAGTCCCGCTTTCGTGGGTGAGGCCTGTCCAGGTTATGGTTGGCATCCCTTCCTGTAGATCCCCCTCCGACCTTCCCGTCGCCCTGACGGTTACGGACAGCCGGCTCTACCTCAACCACATGTCACGACTCAGTGGGTCGGGGTCGGTCCGCACCCCCGGAACATCCACTTTTCGAGTGTGCCTGCTCGTATCGCTCCGCCATGCTAGCGATTTCTTCGAGCGTCCGGTGCTCTCTCTCTGCTAGAAAGACTGTCAACTCGCGACGGTAAGTACTCAGGACATGTTCCTTGAGTATAACCTCGCGTAGCCCGTCGTACGATCATTCGACTTCGGCCATCTTCATCCACTTCTCAAATAACCCTCGAACACGGGTGTGGAATTGAGAGTGGGTCTCCGTTGCCTTTTTCGCCGAGTCCCGAAAATGTTTGCGATATGTTTCGGCGGTCAGCCGATAATGGCAGAGAAGGGCCTTTTTGAGCACATTGTAGTCGTCAGCATCGTCTGCAGCTAAGCCGTGGTAGACTTCACGAGCTGCACCTTGCAAAAAAGCTGAGACATTAATCGCCCAATGTTGTTCAGGAATTTTATGAGCATGAGCGAGTTTCTCAAACTGAACAAGAAAATCGTCGATAGATTCCTCCTTATCGCTGAACCGCGGCATACTTATCTGGACCATTCGGTGGTCGATGAAAGGTCGTCCGGTCCCTCCAGAGCTTGTGCTGGCGTCGTCCCGATCGGTGTCCCTAGCCGCTAACCTGACTTTCTCCATTTCAAGAGTATGAGCGAGTTCTCGTTCCTTTGTGGCCGCTGATATCCTGGCCAGCTCTTTCTGTGTTTCTCTTTCGGCGGCTATCCGGGCCAGCTCCAGCTCTTTCTGGGTTTCTCTGTCCGCGGATATCTTGGCCAACTCCAGCTCTCTGTCCGCTGCTATCTTGGCCAGCTCTCTGTCTGCTGCTATCTTGGCCAGCTCTCGGTCCGCTGCTATCTTGGCCAGCTCTTGGTCCGCTGCTATCTTGGCCAGCTCCTTCTCCGCTGCTTTTTCTGCCTTCCATTCCTTGATTCTTTCTTCAATAAATGCTGCCAGGCGATCTCCCTCGTATCTGAGATCTTCCGAACCCATGGCACGGTACTCCTTTATCATTTGCCTTTCTGTAGCCATATTGTTAAACTAACAGGATGTGATACCTTGTCTCGACCTTACTAACAATGGACAGATATTACAAGTTCCCAGCCAAATACTTACCTGTCGACAACAACTAATTTCGTTCAGGTAAGATATTTGCTCGATATTTGCTTCACAATTACTGCAAGTAATTAAAGATCTACCAAACATGCAAATATCAAATATAACAAACACAAGATGAGAAAATCATAAAAATTCAAAATACATAGGATGGAAAATATCTCACACTGTTCACTAATACTTCCTAACAAATAAACTTTTAGGTCGTAAAATAATATTTATGTCTAATTCAAATCCCGGATGGAGCGCCCACTGTGACTGAGAACACGAAGATGAAATTCAATCAATAACAATTTAATAAATGTGATAATTTAAAAACGATAACTTCCAATCACTCGTCTTTCCCTCGACCAAGTGACAGCCTAATTCATCCCGTGATTTACAGTGTGAGTTCGATTTTCCCCCTGTCCTTGCATCTACTCATCTATTTCTTCCCGCTGATTCTTCCTTCTTTCCGTTCCTCTAACTCCTTCTTTGTCTCTGTTTCCTCTCTACTATCTCCTCCAGCTTCGCTCCAGACTTCAGCTTCTCCTTTCTCCTCCTTTTATTATCTCCTCCTCCAATTCCGCTCCCAGACTTCAACTCCACCCTCTTCTCCTTCCCTCCTTCCCTCCGTCTCTCTATCCGAGACAACGGGACCAAACTGTAACTGGTCTGTCCCTCAAAGCTTCCTTTTGAAGCTTTCTATACTTAGACCTTCCCGCTCTAAGATTTTCCCGCCAATAACGAATGGCTATTCGGAGTTACGCTAACCTCTTCTCTGGGTAATTTCTCTCAGCGAACTAACTTTTGCCGGAAAACGCAGGGATATCATTCTACCCAAATCAAGGTCTCCCCCCATCTCGATTCTGATTGGGTGGCGCTGTGTCCCTGTCCAATCGTCTTAGCGGCCAGTTCAACCTGTCTGTCTGTTTGCAGGGGAAAGAAGTTAGGACACTCCCACTTCTTCAGGCAATTTCTTTTGATCTTGGAAACATTTCGACACCTAGGTGATAATTGGCTGTCTGTGACTTCGCAACTCCAATGTCCGGTCCTTCGATTCTAGCCACAACAATCTTATGTAACGGATTAGTGCTAGCCTTCGGCAATGTTCGACATCAAACAATGACCCGTCAGAATTACCTTGATTATACATGTTTCAAACTGGGCTACTCTGGGTCGGGGTAAACATGACAAAAGGAAATCTGGTAATAATAGCATGCATGTATTACATAATTAAAATTAGTTTTTAACCCCAAAAACTACATTTGCATCTTTCTTCTGTTGAGCATGGGTCAGAGATGGGTACTTAAAATTGAAAGAAGGTGCCAACTCAGTTAGGTCCACCTTGATCTCAGTGTAGTCCATTATGACTGACAGCTCATGATCCTGTCTCCACCTGCAAGATGGCAAAAGAAGTGTATGTTCCCTTCATTTTCTTGGATAAGTTGCTTGGTAATTACTTCTCAATTTAAGAGATGGGTTGCAACCACATCCCTTTCTAATCGCAATGAAGCTGAAGGGGTGAAGGAGGCTTCAAGGGTATGCTGCCTCCCCAGTGTGCTGACCAATGGAGCCATAGGAAACTCTTTCAAAGTACCAGGGTGTGTGTGTGTGTGTGAAAATGAGATGTTCCAGCCCCCACCACCTGGTAATGGGAGACCCCAAACCATGTAGGAACTTAATGGAAACATAGAGAAAAGAGGTGTACCAATACAAGGCCCTTTCCCTCGGGAGACTGTTCTTTGGTTCTGGTCAGAGAACTGCATGGTCTGGAACTGGCAAAAATGTATGTCTGGTTACTGGTATTTGATTTACCCAGTAACTCATGCCCACTGTATTGAGAGTACCTGGTGATTGGTATCTGTTGCTTTTCTTGGTGCCTGGTGTCCAGTGCCCAGTACCTAGTGGTCAGTGGTTCCACCCCATGCCTGCTGCCCAGTCGAGTATGAAGATTTCAAGAGGAGTTCCTGAACTTCACATAGTCGATGATCTTAGCCTCTTTAACAAGTGAGCAGAAGACCACATTTCTCTTATCCTGGAAAGTGACCTTTGTCCTGCTGGGATCAGTGCTCCACTGACCTTTTTGTACCAGAAAGTGCCATAGATAATTCCTTGAATCAGCATGATGGCAACTTCCATGTTCCAGGAAGAACTTCTAATACGTCTTGGGAATGGTGAGTTGTGATATCCTTGAACCAGGAAGTGCATTAGACCCTCCCTTGAATGGAGGGAGTCAACATGTCCCAAATTACCACATATCGTCTGCCTATCATGTGTAAAAAGTATATCAATCCATGTACACACAGGCAGTGTGAATCAAACAGGTCTGGTGGGTGTGGCATGAAGCCTTTTCATGGTTTAAAGAAAACAGCTAAAACAAAACAGAACAAACAATGTAGGGAATAGCAGTGTCCCTAACACTTTTACCAACATGGGGTAAATGTAAGCACAACTGAACTAGTGTGTGCACAAGATACAATCAAAATTCAACAAGCAACAAGTAACATATGTAGACACCAATAGAACTAGGGAATAGGTAGTCAATTGCACACAAAAAAATAGATATCATTGAATGAAACTTAGATTAGTGAAGATTTTGAGTGCCTTGAGACTTTGCTTAAACACATAAAGTCAAAGGATAAGAAGGATAATACTTTGAATGAATGAAAGAAAGTGACTAAGACATTCAACCAGGATTGTTTTGTTTTTGTTCTGTTTGCAGGAAGGACCTTTCACCTTGCATGACTGGGAACTAGTGTCAAGAAAAGAGATAGCAATGAATAAAAGCAGATAATGTATTACTATGTTATATATACCATCAATGACTCCAATATTCAGGTAATGTATTACTGTATTACATTTACCATCAATGACTCCATTATTCAGGCAATGTATTACTATATTACATATACCATCAATGACTCCAATATTCAGGTAATGTATTACTGTATTACATTTACCATCAATGACTCCAATATTCAGGCAATGTATTACTATATTACATTTACCATCAATGACTCCATTATTCAGGCAATGTATTACTGTATTACATTTACCATCAATGACTCCATTATTCAGGCAATGTATTACTATATTACATATACCATCAATGATTCAGTAATTTAGAGCCTAAAAAAAGTTACTTTTCTCTGTCAATAAAAATTTGTGTAAAAATGAAAATTATCAATTTATCATCTGGACAATTTATATCTTTATTGTCATGACTGTATATTGATGAACCCAACAAGTAGAACACCAACATAGGTAAATCAGGTTGCAGTATAACCTTGCTTGGAAATAAAGAACACTTGCATGATAATATTCCTATCTCTTTAACAATCAAGAATTGTAGCTGAATTCTGGTGTTTGTAAAACTATGACAGGCTGTTCATCATGTACATGTTACTGCCATTGATAACAAGTCTGCCGAAACTTAGTCTGTGAATGTGATTCTGTTCTAACGTAAATATTATTTCATAACATATGACCCCAAAATAGGTAGGGTTCTTTGAGTTATTGTGCAGAAAGAAATTAGCAACAGACAGATGGATAGACATCATAAAATAGTGCAATGCATTGTGAGTGCATAAAAGCAAAACAATATATTGTAACAGAACAGAATTTATCTTCAACAAAGTGTATAGTCTTCTTATATCTCCCTCAGGATTTAAAGAAATCTTCTGATTTGCAGAGGTGGGGCTGGCAGTGAACAAGAGCAGTGCAAGTAACCCATGATGCAACCATCTCTACCATTTTTCTACTAATGACCATGACCTTTGAGCTAGGAACTTTACTATTCCATGATAGGACAAAGGTAGAGTTCAACAAAATATTTACAGTGGTGAGAAAATCAATTTGGATAAGGAATAATGATTACATCATCCCTTGATTTAACCTTGATTCTGAAGGCTGATGGTATGACTGAATAAACAAGACACTGTAAAAGAAAGAAGATATACAGTAGACTGAAGTTTGATTCAAATATCATCAGTGGTTCAAACATTTAGCTCATACATTTTCCCTTGCTGTAGTTTGATCTTGGGGGGGTGAGTGTGACTACGGCATGCAATATTCTATCTATATATGATATACAACTGGGTAAATTACATTAAGATATCTTAAGTGATTAGAAAGCTAAACTCTGGACAATAACACAAAACAAAGGATTTACATTTTCTCTTGCCCTTTAGAAATGGGGTGTGGTTGTGCACCATCACTGATTATTCAAAATATTATAAATGAGGATACAAATCAGAGACTTTTAGCAGCGGGTATGACTATGGTATATGATAACCATCTAGTCATGATATATACACAGGCAAAGTTTCATTAAAATGACTTCAGTGGACCAAATTTTGTACTCTGGCCATGGCCACAAAAATCACGAAATTACATTTTCCCTTGCCCTGATCAATACCTTGAGACAGGTGTGGTTACTGTACATGATATAGTCTAGTTATGATATATACTTGAGAATATACCAGAACAAAGTTTCATGAAAATCTTTGTTGAAAATTTATGTCAGACAAGAAAATGGTAATGGAAAGATGGACAGCATCATATCATCTTAAGAGAAGGACATACATTTTTTTTTAGGTTGAGTTAATTTACATGGTTAAAAAAAGACACAAGGTGATTCTCAAGTGGGCCTGAAATGGCACATCTGCATAATATTCCAATGCAAGAACAGTTGCCAAAGAAATCTAGGTCAGTAGGATGCTTTGTTTAGATATTTCTTTCAATGACACTACTTTCATATGTACAAAACACCAAATATTTTCAGGTTTCTCAAGGTTTTTCCACCTTCATCCACATCTGATGGCATATCAGCATAATTTGTTCAATGCTGAAATCCCTATGTCAGGAAGCTATGTGTTAAAGTCAGGATGCTATGTGTTAAAGTCAGGATGATATGTGTTAAAGTCATGATGCTATGTGTTAAAGTCATGATGCTATGTGTTAAAGTCAGGACAATATGTGTTAAAGTCAGGATGCTATGTGTTAAAGTCAGGATGATATGTGTTCAAGTCAGGGTGATATGTGTTAAAGTCAGGGTGATATGTGTTAAAGTCAGGATGCTATGTGTTAAAGTCAGAATGCTATGTGTTAAAGTTGGCCAAATTCTGTTCAGCAGTTTCTGATAAAGTTTCGTAAATGTTTTTTTTCAGTATTTAGTAGTGGATGGCCTCATTTGTAAAACTCTGAAAGTCCTTTATGCTAATTTGCTTTCTATAAAGTTTGGTCAAATCATGCATATCAATTATGTCAGAATAAGTCATTTCAAGGTCTTTCCATTTAAACAACAGTGGTAATAATTCAATTACATAGTTCTGGACAAGCTGTCAAAATTATTTTATATTTTTAGTAACAAAGGCCTATTTTGAAGGTATGTGCATCTTTTGTACTAACTTGAAAGGTTTTCAAAGCAAGTAACTTTCTGTCAAACTTGATCAAATAATGTTCAATGGTTCTTGTGATCATTTTTAAAGGATTTTTACAATGTTTAGTAACAGCAGCCATAATAAAAGGTAAAATTAGCATCATCTGATTAAATCAGCAAGCCCTTCATGCCAGGATGCTCTCTGCTAAATTTAGTTAAAACTGGTACACAGGTTTTTGCAGGTTGCACAATACATCACAATTTTTTAAAAATAATTCCATCTATAGTTGATGGTATATTTATATGCAAAATTTAACTGAATCTGGTACAGTGGGATCCCGCTATAACATGGTAGTTGGGAGCCATAAAACCCAACTGTATTATAGACAGAACCGTGTTATAAGCAACCAGGGCAGTTAGCTGAAGAAAATGATGCATGTAGCCCAAAATATTTGCGAGGGTGGGGAGGGGTAAGGTAATAAATGCTGGTGCAAAAATATGTGTTTATTGGCACAGTTGCCATCTTAAATCAATACATATTAAATGAGAAATACACCTGTAGTGAAAACAAAGAAGACATAAATTATATTATTGTTACTTTATTCAAAGAACCATGAACTGGTACACATACATGTATACTGTTTATACATACATGTCTAATGTATAGCATGAATTGAGTGTACTCACCCGCAAATCTTATCACATACATTGAATCCACAAGTAATTCCATCAAAAATATGCACACACAGAGATTTAAAATATTCAATAATTTTATCACAGGTCATATAGGTCTGAATTCAATGGGGAAAAAATAGCACAATCACGTAACAAATGATGAAGCACATTTACTTTTCAGTATGTCCTAAGTCGGTAAAAGTTAGTTTGCATTTTAAGCCACTGTTGGTAGCATTTGAAAGCATATACTTTTTTCCTGCAAAAAAGAACATTCACGGCACAGTAAATGTGTTCCAGTCATGTTGGAAAATGAAACAACCCATCAGATCCTATTGCTTTTATTTAAGTTTGGTACTGAGAAAAGTTCTTCATTTTTATTGAAGATTAATGTTGGCTTTCTTTGATGAATGGTGCACGCGTTACTGAAGTCTTTGGAGAACCAAACAAATGCCCATTTCTTATTGTGGCGGCAACATCAGATAATTGTATTGCATGATTGAGACTGATTTTGTTTTCTCACTTGCTTAGTGTGTTTTCATAACAATTGGTGCTTCAGAGGTAATATGTTTTCTTTGAAATTTCAGCAAACTTATTCTATCTGGGTAGATTTTTAAAAAAGGAATTGGCCGTCATTTGGTTGATTGTAGTTACTGTTCCTCCCTGCATATTGAATAGGTCAACAAGTAAGATCTTGTTTGTCTTTTTTACATTTGTGGTAGTGGCTTGATGCTGCCTTCCATGTATGCGTCAGAAATTTAAAAAAAAGGGTGAACGGCCAATATAGATGCAGGTGTTCTGGTCTTATAACAAGGGTTACTATAGAAAATTAGAGTGTTCTAAAGGATTAATTCTGAGTGAAAAGAAGAGTAATTTTACTTACCATCCACATACAAATGTCAGTCTATGTAAATATATTAATTAGTAGCAAGTGGCAGAAAATCTGATGAAAGAAAGATTATGAGATAATGCCTCGTCCGGTTGGTCTCCATGACCAGAAATGTAAAAAAAAAAGCATTAAAAGAACCCGGATATCTTACAAAATTCAGTACTCATGCTAGACGTCAACGTAAGCGGATTACGGTAAAATAATGCACTATTAAGATGGTTTGCCAATATGGACAAAGAATTTGTTTATGTAACAATAGATAAATTTTAGTGCAATTTATATCAAGTTTGCAGCTTTCTTTCATTAGGCCTCTGAATTTCTCCACTCCAAACCAATGGTCGTACATACAAGTTTAAACAGCCAACAATGTCGCCAATAAAGCAAAATATCGTCAGATGGTATATTTTGCTGCCAATAAGTAACAATATTGCAATTTGCAACATTTGCAATATCCTGCGCGATCTTGAAATAAACTTTTTGTTATTTTTTTGTACTTTTAAGAAGAAAAAACTATTTTTTTGTGTACAAGAAAACATGGGTAAAATTTCAGAAGCCACACCACAATTGTCATGTATTATTCATACGCACTCTCTTCCTCAAAATGATAATAAACTTTTTACATTTTTTTCATATTTTAAGAAAGATTTTTTTTTCACGTACGAGTAAAATATATGTATATGACATTTCGGGAGCCACACCATGACTGTGTTATCTGAATTTGTGTTATAACGGAGCATGCATTTGCGGGGTCACTCTTTATCTGTGTTAATGATGTAGCCTGAGCAGAAGTTTTGCTTCTTTGTTCAAAAATAATTATCATTTTATGAAAATTTGCCAAATAATAATATCCCGCTAGTAAATAAATCACTTGCATATGCTAATTTAGATTTATAATGAGGGATGAATGATACAAATATTGTCCCCATTTGTAAAGAGCTAGAGTAAACATGTACCACTTCTTCCAGGGTGCGTGCCAGATAAACAATTTGTAAAGACCCACCCTAAGATGTAAATATGTGAAGAAAACCAAGTTGTGGGCCCCAGGCCATATGATGCACATGCTTAAACTAGAACAATGCTGAAGGCAAACTAAACATATTTGTAATATAAATATATACATACCTTTTCTACCTTTAGTAACTGATAGAATTGGCTGAAGTTCCTGACCATATCCTTGAAGAATACACCTCTAATTTGTCCACTTTTATCTCGAAAGAAAACACTAAAATATTCAATGATTCTGTAGTATCTCCCATCCCTTTTCCTCTTCCTAAAGATATTACTTTTGGAAATGACACGGACACAAATTCTCCAGCTGAAATGGAGATGTACAATATATCTATTACATACAGTAGTGTTTTGTTATGGCATTTTCGGAAAATGAACAATAATAAAATTCCAGGATGGCTACCAGATGACCATGCTGAATGTCTGAGTGGCATTATTCTTAACCAAAATCCAGCTGACCTTAGAACAAATGCAAGTTCCATAAGAATCCTCTGTTGCTTTTAGAACAAAAGAGATCAGAGATGTAAGGATCAAAAATGCTTATGGACAAGATACGTTTTGATTGATTTCTTTGCAATTTAAAGCACAGCAGAAATACTTATTCAATTACATGTCTGACAATAAATATTGTTACTAGAAATAATGAGTATTAATAATATTATCATTATTTTCTAGAAAGATTCACAAGTTGTGTCTTCATTACTTTGCTCAAAGACTGACAGATTTATAATATACTAGAACTCATCCTTGAATTATGATTTATGAAAGTCATTGGTTTGGATTTGTGTTTTATGTCAATGCAGTGCAAGTAGATCATTAGTGACAAGGCAACTGGAGCAAAGTGCCTTACCCTTGGACACACCATGGTAGCTGGCATGGGCTGATCTAATGGTAAGATTCAAACCTGCACTAGTATGGCATGCTACTAACTGAATAGTCACCATGGCTTGTCAACCATTTTCAGAGAAATTTTGTTCACAAGACTCTAATTAAAAAATTCTAGTCTGTGGATCAACTGGGAGTTATATTTATTTATTTATCTTTTGCTACATTTTCCCAGAGAAGAGACCATCATTTTGAAAGCTGAAGACTCAAAAGGACCTCTTTATCTATCAACTGAGTGAGGATGGTGGCAGGGAGGAATCCCCATATTAGATGGCATATCAGTACAGCTGTACCAATTTCAACTGCCCTGAGGCTAAGATGTTATTTGTCAAATTTGTTCAAATTTTTTTGAACAAATTTTGTAAAAATAAAATATTTAATTGGTTTCTGTCACTTTGTAATTACAGAGTGAATAAGCAATATCTGTACAAGCTTAAGGGTTTCTATCCAAGAATGATTATTGTTGGACTTAGTTCAACTTTGCTGAACCTCTCTGGAGGTGAAATCCTTAAAACGGTTTACCAGTTTTAGTAATAGAGGTCATATCTGATGGTGGATCAACATCATTAGTATAAATCTATAAGGATTTTATGTCCATGGAATAGTTTTGTCAAAAAATCATCAATATTATTTTTAAATAGTGGTTTTATTTAATTTCAGATTCCAATAATTTGTAAAAAATCTGAAAGGCCTTCATGCCACAATGCTTTCTCTTTAGTTTTGCCAAATTATGTTGAGCACTTCTTGAGAAGAAGTTGCATCAGTGTTAATATATTTTAATGCTTCTAGCATTCTCGTAGATCGGAGGTTCTTCCCGGGGTTTTCAGGGTTCTTCCTCCACCAATTATACTGGCTGCCATGTATAGCCTATGTTGTGCTGAAAAATGGCATTAAACCCAATAACAACAACAACAACAACGCATCTAGTAATATCTGATGGAAAATCTGCATGGTTTGTAATAAAACTGAAAAGCCATCATGGAAGGATACTGTCAAATTTTGGTTTCCAGTCTGTAGTTTTCTAGATGTGAAATAAATATCTTAACAGGTTCATCTACACTTGAGGACAAATTAAAAGCTTCATTATATGCTAATTCAATTAAATACACTTACTCAGTACTGCCCTTTGAGAGGCTGGAAATGGTATTCACATGTCTCTTACTGGATTTCCTTTGCAAAGTTGAATTTGCTTTAGCATTTGAGCTTCTGCTCCAACTTGTTGATGCTTCTTCACTTTCTATGAAATAAAATGAAGAACAAATATGCCATATATAAATGACAGCTATATCATGGATGAACATTAGTTTTCTTCTGTATATAATCTTAATAATAATAATAATAATGATGACTTTATTTAAAGAGGGTAACACAATTACTTGCAGGAACTAATCCTCCTTGTGGCCCTCTATTATATACATATTTACATACATAATACATCTACATAGTCACACACACACACACACACACACAGCATTGATAATAAGTTACATTTATATATAGACATAACAAACAATATTTAAATGAGCATGTTCCAACTAGGTATTGTCTATATACAGTACAAAAGTAGTGAGAATGAAAGTTTAGTGAATTTACACTTTAAGTTGTAATGTATTTGTCAATCAAACAGGTTCCACATTAGATCCATTGAATTAGATTATAATTAAATGCATTTATATTTGTACGTTCTCTGTTGGGATTCTGTTCCCAATTAGTGATCCTGAACATTGAAAACTTTTCTTAAAGAGTTATTTATTTGCTAACGGGATGGAAAGGTGGTTTGCTGATATTGATCTTAAATTGGGAGTGTTGCCTTGTTTTCTAGCATGAAATAGTTCACTGAGAAACAATGGAGACATATTCTTTGAAACCTTGTGCAAAAGCCTTAGCCTTTCTCAAAAATATTTGTTCATTTACTATTGTCATTTTAATATCATTCATTAAATTTGGGATGTTTTCAGCATTATCTAAGATGAGTCTGCAAGTTCTTTTTTGCAAGTGGAATAATTTGTAAATGTTCATGTCAGAAGTGTTTCCATAGAAAACATCTTGTATTATGTATTTGTCATTCCCTAGAAAACATCTTGTATTATCTATTCGTCATTCCTGCCTCATCTTTATCATACTATACTAGAATCTTTTAAATTAAAAAGATTACAAAGGATTTATACAAAAAACCATTTCACACATAACAATAGGTTGAAGTGTTTCATGAAGATATTAAAGTTGTTTCCATGTGTATAAATCGGTCATAACTTAGTACAAAATAAGAATCAGAATATACCAGTCCCTCGATAACTTGCACCCTGATAACTCGTGAACCTGCTTATAACGCGGGGTCAGGCGTGGATATAATTTTTTAAACCAGAAAATACCCAAAAAATTGATCCCTATTTGCTGAACTTGAAAAAAATCACGATCAAAATTGGTAACAGAAACTCTGATGTAGCTTTCGTTTTATCGTCAAAAACGGTAGATAGGACCTGGAAATTTTAATCAACACTACAAAATATCAAATTTAAAAATAGGTCATACAATTTTTTACATTTTCTTTCCAAATGACATTCCTAGTACACTGCAATTAATGATATGTAAGGAAATTTTGATCAATGAAAATGTCACTCACCCCAAGTGGAGGCAGTACTTTAATAAATAGATACAAATCAAATAATATTTTTATCAATTGAAATTTGTGTTCTACTTATATCTTTTAGTTTCTTTTAAGTGTAATCATCATAAATGCAATGTGTCATCTTGTAATTAAACGTAAAATGCATCAATCTACCGTAACAGCTATGTCTGCGAGCGTTTCTCTGAGAACCTAATTAAGTGCCGACTGTGTTTTGATAAGTGACTTTTGGAAGTATTGTTGTATTGTTGCACTGAATTAAAAGCTAGCCTCCTTTGTATTATCATGTTAATTACGTCTTTTGAATCAAATAAAGGAGGTGAAATAAAAGAAAAGTTAAAAGGCATGAAAATCCTACAAACTTAAAATCTAGTGGCCCCAGTCGTATGTTGGGTGAACTCACTTCATTTGATCAATCGAACACTTATAAATGTTATTGTGTATGCAACATAAACTACCTTAAATTAACCAACTCTTTTATAACTGTGATCAAAGATAACAAGGCAGCCAAGCAAAATGAATGCTTTGTAAGATTACGAGATTGATTTCACAGATACGGACCATTGTGGGCTAGCGAGTTTCAGAGAATTCTTGAACTCGCACTTAGAGATATCCTCAAGGATGATAAGAAGTTTCATTATTAATTCCAATGAAATCACAACATCGGTATTGTACTAATTGAGCAATACAAAAATTGAGTTATCTCACGAAATAAATTTTGTGTGTTTTTGAGTAAAAGGAATCTTGTTTGGTGGTGTATCAACAGTTAGTCTAGTTCCCTGATATGAGGTCTCCCGATTTGGCAGGATAATATTAAATACCACTATGGGAACCAGACTCATAAAGAAAACGAAAAGCTGAGTGACGTAATACACAGATTTTTTTTGAGTATGAGTGATGGTTGTTGAAACAAGTTGGAATGATCTTTCATATGTTGGACATTTTGAAAATAAATGTTATTTAAACAGAATAACGAACAACTTCATTAGGAAAAGTGCGTTATTAAAAATTATTATCAATGTGACTGTAAAATGAGGATTCAGTCAATAAACAGCTCAGTTCCCTAATGGCGCTCCCCCTCCCATTTTTTAACAATGTCAAAGTGATTTTTTTCAATTTTTGGAGGTTCCTCAGTAACTTGCGCCTCAAGTTTTTCAGCCTACCGTGTTACACTTTTTTTATGTATGAGGCAGTTCACCAAAAAAATTGGTATAATGTTAAATTATGTTGATGCACTGCCCAAATTATTAACATTTGTGTCTACCATTATCAATCATAAAGCTATTTTGTACAATTTACATATACTCTGTGCCAATTTTGCTGTCCCTGCAGTTTATTTTCAACCACCGGTATGTTGCTTCCTATGACGTCAATGTGTCCAAAACAGATCTAAGTGTCTTTTACACATGGAAACAACTTTAATACCTTCATGAAACACTTCAAACTATTGTTATGTGTGAAATGGTTCACCTTAAGAATAGGAATACAACTTGGAGGAATGTCATTAATATAAACATGGCTCAGACTTGAAGATAAAAGCAGCCAGATTTGCTCTCTATACAAAGAAGTCACCTTTTTTGGCATATATGTGATTTAAGTTTCATCAACCAAATTGCAGATGATAGACCCAACGAAATACAGCTCTGGAGCTGTGCCCTCTTACTACCATGATCTTACCTAGCCATTGATATGTGAATGAAAACCCTTTAAGGTAAAAACATAAGCTTGAGTCAATGGATTTATTTAAGAAATTTACTTTGTACCCTGTTTTCATATTGTTACACCTAGATTTTACCTATAAACCTTTTGGTATGGCAATACTTGTCTACATGTATTGTTTGTTCCCCATACATACTGCTGTGGTGATATGGTTGGGAAATCTTTGAATCCAGTGACCATTTACACAACCAAATTCGTGTTAAACTATGTATAACCAGAGTGTAAACAACAATTATATAGCTTGTATCAATGAAGAATTTAGCAGTATACAATAGCCATTTTAATAGTCTCCAGTAACCATTATAATTTTTTTAATCTTTATATTCATTATACTTTTACGTAGCACTATATAGCCAGTATATAGATAGTTAAATTAGTGTTGAACCTTGAATCGGCCCAGGGGACAATCTTCCACCCCAAAATGTCAGTCCCCTTAAATTTAACAAATGCCTGTATTATGATCATTATAGGGAGACAAAATTATTTCGAATGCCCCCTGACAGTTCAAGCAAGGTGTAACACTGTCAACTTTTGAGTTATCTTACAAACATGCATCAATTATTACCATGATTAACCACTAAAGCTGAGGCCTCGCATTAAAAACATGCATCAATTATTACCATGATTAACCACTAAAGCTGAGGCCTCACATTAAAAACATGCATCAATTATTACCATGATTAACCACTAAAGCTGAGGCCTCACATTAAAAACATGCATCAATTATTACCATGATTAACCACTAAAGCTGAGGCCTCGCATTAAAAACATGCATCAATTATTACCATGATTAACCACTAAAGCTGAGGCCTCGCATTAAAAACATGCACCAATTATTACCATGATTAACCACTAAAGCTGAGGCCTCACATTAAAAACATGCATCAATTATTACCATGATTAACCACTAAAGCTGAAGCCTCACATTAAAAACATGCATCAATTATTACCATGATTAACCACTAAAGCTGAGGCCTCGCATTAAAAACATGCATCAATTATTACCATGATTAACCACTAAAGCTGAGGCCTCACATTAAAAACATGCATCAATTATTACCATGATTAACCACTAAAGCTGAGGCCTCGCACTAAAAACATGCAGCATGAAGTCCATTCACAACATACAACATATTGTCTAGTCATTTTATAGGGAATGTTTAGAATTTATTCCTACTTCCAAATGCAATGGTCACAATGATCCTTCTAGGATGTATACAAGGAAATATCTATGATCCTTCTAGGATGTATACAAGGAAATATCTATGATCCTTCTAGGATGTATACAAGGAAATATCTATGATCCTTCTAGGATGTATACAAGGAAATATCTATGATCCTTCTAGGATGTATACAAGGAAATATCTATGCAGTCATAAACTAAATACAAATGCTTATCGTATGTTAGTCAAAAGTAGATCACATTTACCTTCTATAACAGTAAGACTGTATGTTAGTCAAAAGTAGATCACATTTACCTTCTATAACAGTAAGACTGTATGTTAGTCAAAAGTAGATCACATTTACCTTCTATAACAGTAAGACTTATGTTAGTCAAAAGTAGATCACATTTACCTTCTATAACAGTAAGACTGTATGTTAGTCAAAAGTAGATCACATTTACCTTCTATAACAGTAAGACTGTATGTTAGTCAAAAGTAGATCACATTTACCTTCTATAACAGTAAGACTGTTGTACTTATAGAGATGCATCCAATTATTTAATGTATGATTTGATCATAAATAGCACCCAATATATGACCACAAACAGATAATTTCAACTAAGTCACTGAAGCACAAAATGTAGGTCAAAGAGTCCTCATTTTGAAATATGGCTGTACGACTTATCAAGATGCATCCCCTCACCAATTTTCATGGTTCTAGGTAGGATAGTTACACATATGGTATGTCATTAGAGTTGCAGTGAATCTCTTATGCCTCAACAGAAACAACATTTTGGTCACAATATCATATGCAATATGTTTGTCCCATATCACAGTACTTCTATAAGTAAAGCAAACATTTAAAAACTACATTTTCCAATCTCCTTAATTGTCCTGTTCATATGTCTAGCATTATTTCTCTACAGTGAACATATGTTTGCATTAAAACCAAGTGAGTTTTGATCGGCTGATGAAGGCATGCACTAAAATTGGATTTTATGAGAGACTGAAATCCAAGGGTCAAATAAGAGGGTCTACATGCACCATTAACTCTTATATACAGAAGCATCTATGATGCTCTGAAGACAATCTATAGGGCACAATGTATGGGCCAATATTGAGTGCTGACAGTGCCATGCTGCTCACTGACAAAGAAATTCATCACAATGATCAAGGGCTTCTTCAGAGAATCAGTGTGGCTTCAGGAAAGGGCCAGAGGAACCACAGACATGGTGTATGCAGCTTGTCAACTCCAGGAGAAATGCCTGGAACAGAACTCCAACCAGTATACGACATTAATTTACCTCACGAAAGCCTCTGACACAGTCAGCCATGTTGGCCTTTGGAAGATCATGGCAAAATTTGGTTGCCCAAAGAAATTTATGGTTGTTTGGCAATGCCATGATGGCATGATTGCTCAACTCGTTGATGGCAGTGACTCATCTGAACCATTTCCCCTCATCCATGGAGTCAAGAAAGGCTGTATGATGGCCTCAGTTATCTTTAGCATGATCTTCCCTGCCATGCTTACTGATGCCTTACGTGGCGATGACACTGTGATTGACATTAAGTACCAGAATGATGCCAAGATGTTCAATCTGAGAGAACAACAGGAATTGACTATTCATGATCTCCTATTTCCTAAATGCCAAGTCTGAGTCTCACATTCAACAGAGACATGCAAAAGATCATGGACCATTTCTCTCCAGCTTGTGATAATTTTGGTCTCACAATCAGTATCAAGAAGACTGGTGATGCACCAACCTGCACCAGGAAAACCTTATGTAGAACCTACAATCACAGTAAATGGCCAAACCCTCATGGCAATTGATAAGTTAACCAATCTCAGCAGCACACTGTCATGTGAAGTCCACATCAATGATGAAGTCAATGCCAGAATTGCTAAAGCAAGTGTGGCCTATGTGCAAACATGTGGAAACACAGAGGCATCAGGCAACTAACAAAACTTAATGTCTATAGCCATTGCGTTGCCAACCCTGCTGTATGCTTGTGAAACCTGGATGGTGTAAATACCCCATGCCAAGGAGCGGAAACATTTTCACGTGGGCTGCCTGAGAAAACTGATGAGAATATGATGGCAGGACAGGGTCTCAGACACTGAGGTTCTCATATGGGCAGGCATTCCAAACATCCACACTCTGCTGATGAAATTACAGTTGAGATGTGATGCCACGTCACTAGGATGTCAGAACAGCAACTGCATAGGAAGATCTTCTATGTCAAACTGAAGGAATGAAAGAGAACTCAGGGCACTCTAAGGGTGGTCAAAAGAAATGCTCCAAATATTCCCTCAAGACATCCTTGAAACACTTCAACAATGGCCCTGGTCTTAATTGGGAAAATCTAACACAGGATTGGTCCACCTGGCAGAAACTCATCCATACTGGAGCTACAGACTTTGAATGGAGGGGAACTGCAGAGACAGAGCAGAAGTGGGAGAAGTGTAAATCTCAAAAAAGCAGCACATCGTCTATTGATCAAGCAAACACAAAAAGCATCTTCTGTCAAGTATGTCACAGACAGTTCAGAGCACAAATTGGCCTGATCAGTCGCTCACTTACAGAAACCAAACCAGTTAGTTATGTCCCGATCATCTTCAAAATCAAATGATGAAGAACAACAACAATAACAACACAAAAGTATCTGGACACAACTACCTCATTTAATTGCAACCATGTTTTGATGCCTCTACCATATTTCAATGCAAAGACATCTGGATGCCCTTGGTAAACAACGACAATCTGCATTGTCATTTCATAGTTCCACCTAATGGGAGTATTGCTTCCATCAAAAACAGGCTTTCTGGAAGCTTCTATGTCATCATATCATGTGCTAGTATATTAGCTGAATCCTAAAAAGATAAATAAATAAGATAAATCCTCCCAAAATGCAAAAATAGCTTCCACTATCTTTATCACATTAGAATATCATGGAATTCAGATTGATGTTTGAAAATTAAATTTATATCAAGATCTTAATAGTAATCATTAAAAACTGATTTATAAACACAATAGCCTACACAGTAAAGGCAGAGATCACCATTCTGAAACCAAATATTGAAGGGAATCTATTGATAGCATACTAACTTGCAACTAACTCCTTGATGTAAAAGTAAACAAGAATTTTGTTTTAAATCGTTGTATAGTTAAACAATTAGCGCTAAGTTTTCACTTTGAAAACTTTAAGGCTTATGTACCCTATATGGTCATTACACCAAGTATTTTGGCCACATACAACTTATTGCAGCAGAAACTATAAACTGTAATTAATTCAAACTGATAGGAGTACAAAGATCACTTTTTTGTAATTATAGTAAGTATAAATAGTTAACCAACTGCCACTTGAAGAAGTGATTTAATATTTTTTACTTTTCAAAATTTCACCAAAAATTCATATCTAGCTTTGAATTAGCCCCAAAACATGTAGTAGTACAGTTGACCACTGTGGTTGGAATAAATGAACACTACGTCGTGAAGACACCTACACATGTGCTCTCATGTGCATTTATAGGATTGCTTCAAAATAGTTTTGAAATGTTTTGAATTTGTTCATTTTCTGGTGTAAACTCAAACACTAACTGACTGAGGTGCTTTCATGATTCTAGCATGAACAGTAGTACTGCCTGAGATAAGAACATCAAACAAAATTTAATCCTAGTCAGCAAAGTGTAAAATATGAGCCATAATGACCTACTATTGAAAAAAGTAAGTCGCACTTTCTAAGATGCATCATGATTATACAATGGAGAATATAGACATAGCATGGACCAGGTCTTGGTCATGAACTAAATGTAAAAATCTAACATGAGCTGGCACTAAAATACGAGATGTGAAGCAGACCTTTTCTTGTACATCTGGTACTAGTACAGTTTATACAATCATATACTGTAATGATTCAAGCATGAATTGTGTTATGCATATTTAATTTGTATTATTTGTTAGATTTTTTCTCTCCATCATTATGTGTTACTTTTAAATATATTCTGGACTTGACCTTGTGCAAAATCAAGTTCACTGTGTTCTTAACAAAAAAACTGATATTTTTTAAATTTTGATAACAAATTATACATAGCTAATATTTTATTTATGAGTGTGGATTAAATATTAGGATCATTATCAATAGACATAAACATATTTATTGGGATCTGGGTATGGTTATTGGAAATCCTCCATAAAAAAAAAAAAAAGATGTTTGCTGTATCCTTATTGTACTTTTAGTAAAAGACTGTTCTAAAATGGAAAACTTCCATTTAGTCATAGTATTTCCAGAAAATGATAATTGTGACCTAGGTCAAATAGAGGGCTGTACAATCTTGTTTATCTGAAAAAAATTCTTCATTTGTGCTGTAAGATCTTGAAGCAGAATTTTTTGTATTGTGTTCAGTATTTGATTTGGGTGAAATTATTTATTCAAATTATTTATTCATGGAAATGAGAACTGCTCACAAATAATAATTTTGGACAGGACATTAACTGGGAATTATAGTGAATTCAAACAAAGACATTCTGGATTATAATACTATGATGAAGTAAAAGACTCTTGGCACATCACCACATCAAAGACCACTACAGGCACATCAACACCTTCAGTGATGTGATGTGATTTTGATTATAAAGGTAGCTTTAACAATTTTTCAGTCATATCGCTACGATATCTGCAATGTAGCAGTTTATAGATTTTTGCTTATTCTCAAATCAAAAGGCATTTAACATTGTTTACTAAATAACATATTTATTATGAATTAGTTTTTTGAGGGCACATAAGCTGCATGGTATGTTTATTCATTCCCTCTTTTAATTTAATGATGGGAATTAACATGAGTATACAAGGTACAGCAATGCTCGGTATTCACTCATGTAAGTTTCTTTGATGTTAATGGACATACTACAGCATTTACAGTGATCATTTTTAGAATTGAAACTAATTGCTGATAATTTGATTGTTGTGGGTTATTTTTTGTGGTTTATTCTGTTTTTAGTATTGTTGAATGGTTAAAAAATTCATAAATTAACGTGAAAAATGTTTTAACTTAGATTCTATTTACTGAAGAAAATAAATTCTCTGCTGTGTGATATTAATTATTTCTTCATTCATGGGTAATAAAACAGAACATGGTTTCCGTGGGTTGCATAAGATATATCTATGTAGGAGTCTTTTTAAGAGATATGAAAATCAACAGACATAATGTAATAATCAGAAATTCTCTGTAAAAATTAGGTGATATTATGAAATCGGGAGGTAGGCATGGAACAATCCTAAAAAATCTGGAGTTATTTTAGTCCTTGCTTGAGAGTAATTGACAGGTATGCAAGCTGAAATCTATTACACCAGTCACATTCACTAGATTCTGTCATAAACTGCATTCAACCACAAGACCAAAATGGGCAATAACTCTAACCAGTATCGAGGGGCAAAACAAAAGAAAAATAACTCTCACAAAAGTGCAGAAGCACCGTGATTTGTTCATATGGTGATGACCACAATATTCATCAAGTTTCATGGCAACTGCTGGACCAGCTGCATTCACAAGACTGTGATGGACAAAAGGCAAGAAGAAAAGATTGAACATGAGGATTCCTTACAAATACACCTCTATAAAAGTACAACATAACATTATATCTAGTGGTTCTTTCAGAAATCTGTGTGTCAGCAATTTTTTCACATATCAGGAGCTATAAGACTGAATTCATTTAAATACAACTCTTACGGTTTATAAAATTACTTTAAATAACTTACCAAATGAAGATACTACCTGCAAGGAAATGCACATTCATAAAACATAACATTGCAAAAAGGTTGTAAAAAGTGGTATGTTTTTAAATGGTCTCATTTTAAGGATAAAGTACCTTAAAAATATTTTTTCTCCAAAATATGTTATTTCATCGTTGTAAAAGTTTACACACAAAACTGATCATATGGAAGTTTACTTATATTCTACCTATATTATGCCCTGCTAACTGTAAAGTTTATTTTTATAATAGCAATTTTGTCCCTGGGAAATAAATTTCCCATCTGTGTGCCATTGATGTGCAAGTAAAAACTGTTTTAATTTTTACATTTAGAGCTGACAACAGACTGCTAAGGTAGTCTTGTATTTAAGATACTTTTGTTTCTGACAGTAACTACCTGATAAATACTACTTACTATAACTGAAGCATCATCAACTCCCTCAGAAGTAAGATCTACAAAACTGTCAAGGTCTCCATCCTTGGTTAAATCAATGAAGACAGGATCTGTAGTAATACAATAATAATAATACTATTGTAAAGATTGTCACATTCTTGGATAAAACATTGTCTCTGCTAGAACATTTGAGTTTATTTTCCCTGGCCAAAGTCCTGACTACTGTACATTCTAAAGGCTTTCTTAGAATGTTCCTTTGTTATAATTTTTAGTTGGTTATAGCATTTGGAGTGAAATTCCTGATATTCTTAATTACATATCAAATATAGCATGATGTCCCACCCAGTCACATTACCTGACACCAGGCCAACCAGTCCTAACACTAACCTCTTAATGCTGAGCCCCAAGTGAGGCAGCTATTAATTAGTACCATTTTTGTAAGTCTTTGGTATGACTTGGCCAGGGATTGAACCCACGATCTCCCACATCTGAGGCAGACGCTGTAACCACTGGGCCACTGGAGCGGTCCCAATAATTGCGATATGTCCCAAAGTGTGTTATGTGAGAAAAGCATTATGCTTTGATTTATTGAGAATAATATCATATACTGAACTGCAGCACAGCAAGATCACAGGGTCCCCGAGTGGCCAAGTGGTCTAAAGCGCTCTCCGTTATGGATCATTGCCATCTCACCTGTCTGCATTGGTTCGAGTCTAGAATTCGGCTAATGTGGGTATGTGAGAAAGCTTGCCAGTAGCTTCTCATGGGTCGGTGGTTCTTTCCAGGGTTTTCCTGGGTTCTTACTCCACCATCAATACTGGCCACCATGTATAGCCTATCGTGTCCTGAAAAATGGCATTAAACCCTACAACAACAACAGGAAGATCACAAATTTGTTAAATAATAGTGCTTTGAAAAGGAAATAAAGACATAACACTAAGCATCACATCATTTTCTTGTACACTGACATATGATTTTTGTCATGGGGTATTGCTTTATATCCTGAATCATGTTATAACGAAGTTCATTATAATGAGAGATTGCTGTATTAATACTAATACTAATACTAATAATAATAATAATAAAGACTTTATTTAGAGAAGGTAACTCAGTGAGTTACAGAACGAATCTACCTTGAGGCCTTCTATCTGTTATGTACAATATATATAGTATATACAACATGATGTGAAGAATAGGGCTTGACACTAAATAATTAAGTAATTTTAAAATTCAAAGTATCAAGCCTGGAACATATGCACAGGTATCTGTGAACACATAAACATCCATAAAATATAAAATATCATCCTGCATTGAAATATTCAACTGTGAAAATGATGCAAAATTACAGAAAAGCAGGCAGTATTTATTGTACTAGAACTGTTCAATTGTCTAAAGATTTCATCCATTTAAGACATTCATTATGAAAAGATGAAATGCTAGGAGCCTGCCTTATGTCACTGGGAATGTTGTTCCATACCAGTTGACCAGTCTATTGAAAACATTTTTTAAACAATTCCTTCTTTGGCCTTGGTATAATGTAATTTTTAACTTCTTATGGACTTCAAATTTGGAGTACCATCAGCATATCTTTGATGAAAGATATTGCTTAGATAGACAGGAATGGCTTTTCTGGATACTTTATACATCAATTTGGCCTTTCTTAGAAATATTCTTTCATGTATTGTTAAAAACCTTTATATTATTTATTGCATTCTGAAAATTGTCTATACATTGATCTAGAATTAAATGACAAGCCCTCTTTTGGAGTCTTAAAAGTATTGCTATGTTTGAATTAGAGGTATTACCCCAAATTACATTACAGTAGTCCAGATATGGCTGAATATAACTTTTATAAAAGATGACTCTATACTGAAGAGGAATGTTTTTGATTTTCCTCAGTACCCAAAGATAAGAATTAACCTTGTTTGAAACATGTTTAATGTGAATAGACCAAGTAAGATTGTTATCTATGAATATACCAAGAATTCTATCTTGAGAGGTCATATTAAGGCTCACATTGTCAAAGAGAACCTGGAGTTTGTTGCTATCTAGCCTTGCTCATTTTTGTCGTGTTGTAACTAGTAGGGCTTTCATTTTTTTCTGTATTTATGATCATACTGATTTCCTTGCACCATACTTGAAGTCTGTTTTGGTTTTACCAATCTCAGACAATGTAGTATCATCTGCATAAGGTCAGTGGAAGAAATTGAAGTTCCAATCTTAAGAGGTAAATCACTTATAAATAGAATGAATAACTGAGGTCCAAGGATAGAGCTCTGTGGTACTCACAATTAATATTTTTACTTTGAGAAAACTGACCATTTAAAGATACTTTTTGCACTCTATCGGTTAAGTAAGATGTAAACCAGTTTAGGGAGTTTTCATTGTATTGATAGATTTTTAGTTTTTCAAGCAAAATTTCAAGGTCTGCAAGATCAAAAGCTTTACGAAAATCAACCATAACAGTGCCTACCATTTCTCCTTGATCTAAAGCTTTCAGCCATTTACCAATCAAAGATACAAGTACATTTTCACAGGAGTGATTCTGTCGAAAGCCAGACTGATTATCATGAATAAGATCATAAGTGTTCAAATAGTTGAGAAAAGAATCATGTACACGTTTTTCTAGTAATTTGGAGAGACAAGGAAGGATAGAGAATGGTCTGTAGTTATTAACATCATCTTTTGTTCCTGCTTTATGCAATGGTATAACCTTGGCAGTTTTCCATCTTTGTGGAAATTTATTAGACCTAATACTTTCATTGCAAATGAAAGCTATACTCTCTAGAATTGCAGGTGCAGCTACCTTTAGTAGCCTTGGTCCAATCATATTAAGTCCTGTAACTTTACAAGCATCCATTTTTTAAATATATTTCAAGACAAATTCTGGACTCATTTCAGGAATTTCAAACTTTATATTGTTTGGTAGTTCTTTTAGCACAAAAATGTTAGAGTTCCAGATGATCAGATGAAGTTCTGGGTTCTTTAAGTTTTTCAGCAATTTGAACAAAAAAGTTGTTAAAAATATTTGAGATGTCAGTTGGAGTATCAGTATAAATGCTCTCATGATTACTAGTTGCTCCATACCTAACGAAGCAATAAAATTTATCTGATTCCCTTTTATATGATCACTGAGAAGGTCTCTATTTATATATATATATATATTATGGATGTGTGTAAGTAACTGGTCATATAGTTCTTCAAAAAGTTATAGATCAGTCCCTTCACTGGCATTGTACCCTCCAATATAGAGGACTATTTTAGTAAACATGGAGAGATCATAAATTTTTATATCTTCCAGTATTGTCTGTATTTTGGCACTGGAAATGGCATGCTCCCTAACACAGTGCCTCAGCCCTCTGTTGTTAATTCCAAGTAAAATGGAACTACCAATAAAGAGGATGTTATCTCTGCTGGTATAAGACAAAGTATTATGTTTACTTTGTATTGATGTAGTTAGTCTGTATGGTGCTTTATTACTCTTAACTATATCAGGCTTGGCTAGTATGGGTATGTGGGAAAGCCTGCCAGTAGCTTCTCGTGGGTTGGCGGTTCTTTCCTGGGTGTTGCTGGATTCTTCCTCCACCAGTTATACTGGCCGTCATGTACAGCCTATCTTGTGCTGAAAAATGGCGTTAAACCCTTGAACAACAACAACAACAACTAAATCAGTTCTGGCTGAGTCAGTGGCAGAGTTGGAACACTGCACTTGGTTTTCTTTTGGCAATACTTCTGCTGCAAAATTCTGACCCTCAATGGAATTTCCCTAATCTACACTGATTTATATTAATGATCCTATTAACATATATACTAGATTATAATTCAATTTTCTTAATACTGAAATTCAATTGAAGCAAAGTAGGGATCATCTTAAACAAAACTTTTGATAAATCTAGGGGTAATCCAAAAGATATTTTTACATGCTCATGCCACTATTCCTATTCAGAAATGCATATATGATATGTAATGTGTTAATCCATTTCATGAACATAATTATTACATAATACTTGTATCTACAGTTACTTGGATTTTAATAACACAAAAATATTATAGGTAAAGTAAATACTACCCACTGTAAAGTGAAGAGTCTGTCAATATTGTTTACCATGGGTTTTTACTAACAGGGAGTGTATTGGATGGGTAGCTACTCTAGTGCAGGAACAGTCATGCCCCTTCAGGGGGCGTCTGTCCAACTTTGGTCCCCACATGCACCCAGGTTTCACCTGTGGCTCCAAGAAGCTATAACATGCATAATGGCTACACTCCGGTAAACTGATTTGACTGGCAGGCTAAACCAGGTGAGGGTAGCTGATGGGTCTTGAACCACAGTGACTTTGGGCTTGCTTACTCAAGCATATGAAGACTGGATTCGAGGGAATGCACGGAGGAAACTAACAGCTAGTTCAATGGCCTTTGACACTGTTAGTTGACACTGTTTTCAGTCTCATGTTCTCAGCCATGCTCACTGATGCCTTCAGAGATGGTGACATGGGAATCAGCATCAGATACTGAATTGAAGGCAGACTGTTCAACCTCAGGAGGCTCCAAGCAACAACTCAGGAGACAACAGACATCATCAGAGACTTTCTATTTTCTGATGACTGTGCCCTCAACGATGGCTCTGAAGCTGACATGCAATGAGCATTGACAAGTTCTCTATGCATGTACAAATTCTGGCCTTACGATCAACACAAAAAAGACAGAAGTAATATATCAGCAAGCCCCAGGAAAACCTCATGCTGAGCCTAACAAGTCAATGACTACAACTGAGTGCAGTAAACAGGTTCACCTATCCTGGCAACACTCAGAACATTGTAATCAATGATGCAGTTGATGCCAAGACTGCAAAAGCCAGTGCAACCTTTGGCAATGTCTGGAACAGAAGAGGCATTAATCTACAAACAAACTTAAAGGTGTAAAGAATGATAGTACTCCCTACACTATCATATGCCTGAAAAACCTGAAGAGTCTACCAGAATCATGCAAAGAAGTTGAACCACTTCTACACAACTTGCCTCAGAAGACTCCTCAACATCAAGTGGCAAGACAAGATCCTGAATATTGAAGTCCTTGATCAAGATAGCCTGCCCAGTATCTATACCATCCTGATGCTGTCACAGTTGCAGATGAGCAGGCCATATGGCTAGTACGCCAGACCAAAAACTTCCAAAAATACTATATTATGGTGGAAAACACTCCAAAGGAGGCCACCTGGTGTGGGGCATGTGGCACTACTCCATCTTAAAAGTTACTGCAGCTTGTGAGGCCAACAGGATCGCTGCTGGACCGAATAATGGAGGCAGGCCAGGAAATCCCACACCAGTAGCCCCACAATCCACATTGCTGCCATCCTCTTTCCACACTGCCATAGAACATTCAGGGCACACATCAACCTTTACAGCCATCTGCACACCTACAGACCTATCAATCCCCCTCAATCACTAAAAGACAAAAGTGGTCCCTGTTGACTCAGTGGACAAATTCATGTATATTGCTTCCATTCTGGTACAGGTCCTATCAACCTGTAGTTGTATTACTATTTATGTTTTGCTGTATAAACTGTGTTTGATGCAATAATCTTTTTGATTTAATTAGTATTTTCCTTTTCCAAAAGATAGATTTAATTTCCAAGTGACATTTCCCAAGTACTCTGTCAGTGCACGACCCACCAATCCCTTGGCTTGTAAAGGCAGCACTCACTGTCTTTTCAAGTTGACAATCCACTTGATTGAGCTGAGAATTTAATACATGTGCATGTTCAGTGCCAAGTACAGTTCTACATCTTCAAGTGAACATTTGACCTCAATCCCTTAGTTTGTAAACACAGCACCCTGTTTTCCTCACCTGACAACCATTTGATTGAACCACAAGTTTGATACTTGCTCAGTACCAAGTAACAGAGGGTGGTAATTTCAACTCACTGTGATCCTGCCACACAATTTATGCATTTTAAGTTGGAGCCTTTAGTAGATTAAGCAAATTGTGCGATCAAGTGTCACAGAGCCCAAGTTCAGTCTCAACATAAGTACCTGCATATGATGGCAAAACTAAGGAAATGAAGTAAGATAATACCTATGATTATTAGATATCAATGGATGATTTCAGAATGCTATCAATGAGGATAAACTATTTGACTTTATAACAGATGTTATAGATTGTGACATTTATAGGATCACAAACATGTGGACTTAACTTTCATCGTTTATTTCTATGATGTTTGGAATTAACATATTGCAGGATATTGTGAATCGAAACATTCTAAACTATTTTTATACTGGTATCTGACATACAATTTAATTCATGGGTTTATAATATAAATGGATTTAAAATGTAAAGTATTATGGATTTTTGTAAGAATTAACTAAGTTTTCATTTTATTTGTGACATATTTCACTCAAGTACAGCATAACTGTATTTTACATTGGTGGTGTTGTTATTTTCCTGATCTTTCTATCTATCCAGTTTAGCTTGCTTATCTTTCCAAAGTGCAACTATGACTCTTTGAAGAAGCCACCCTTCAGATGGATCTGACTTGCAAAGTACACCCGGACTGATAGGAAGGTCAAAGAGAAAATGGCTTTTTGCAGCCCTTAAAAAGGATGGGAGGCTGACTTATAAGCAGGTATGTATAGTAGTCTTTCTAAAGCTTCATGGTCAAGACACATTTCTATAATGAAGGCTATGATAAAGATGGCAAAATAATGTAACCTGTCAATATACCGTTGGCTCCATCCTGCTTTCTTTCTTCAGCCTCCAGAGTATCTTTAATATGTGACTGTCCAGATTCTTCCAGACATTCCTTGAATTTGTGGTAAGATGGCTCATCACTTTCCTGTAAACATTCGATAAGCATCCTCGTTTTCTCCGAAGTTGTTCTCTGTTCCTACAAAATTCAATTTCGATACCATGTGCAATTATTAACAAACAGAAATGACCTTACACATTTACTACTAATTACATTATCTTAATGGACCTGTTTTTGCTGAGTCCATGTTTCATTTAGCTGGGTGTGGATGGACATAAAGATGGATATGCACAGAGACACCAAAGTAACTGCTGTGTTGTGCTTCTGCAAATTATGGCAGGATTGAGAAAGATAAAGACAAGATTAATGTCACCATCAATGCCATTGTCTCCATAACAATATGAAATGATACCATCCTCACTGGACATGGAGAAAACCGCCGGGGGGGGGCAACTGGTAATGGCTGAATACTCGCTTTAAAATCACGTTGGGAATTAATGTCAATAAGGCACTTTTTCTAATGAAGTTATTAGTTCTTATGTAAAAAAACGACCTTTATTTTCAAGATGTCCAACTGCTGAGAACTCGTTAACATTATTCCAGCTGGTTTCAACAACCTTCACATGTACACAAAAATATTGTGTATTACATCACTGCTTTATGCTGCTGTTGAGTAGTCTCGTTCCTTGGTAAAATTATAACAGGGTTTACAAGTTATCATGATGTAAGTTATCGAGGGAGTGGTGTACCTAGATCTTGTCTATGTCTCAGAACAACAACAAAAAAGGTAACTACTGATTTTAAATGGATGTACAGAGTGTACTATGGTTTTCATCAACAATGGGCTGTGTCATTTCCAGGAAAGAAAGGGTATAAACTGGAATGTGAAATGACTCATGGAAGCATCAATAGTTCTTTCCATGCTAAAATTATAAGGAGGTTTAACTTTCCCAGAACACTGCCAGTAGCCAGTTCATGCTGTCAGTATCTGACAATAACACCATGCATTAGGACACATCAACTGTACTTTACACCTGAAGGAAACTGATTAATGACAAATTCAAATAAAAGACGAGTGATCTTGAGTTTAACAAAATATAACCAGTTTAGGCCAAATTATGCAGGTACTTACTTTGATTCTAACTTCCCCAAATCAGTAAAGATTGAAAAGCTTCTAAGAAACTGCTACATCTAAATTAAAAAAACACCCAAAAACATTTTATTTTCAGGTGGACAGATAGTATACTGTTATTTTATCGCTTAATCTTGTCTGATGAATGAAAAGGCAAATATGCCACAAGATCTCTTGTAGTTACAAAAATGTACTTCAGTGTCATGAATTTTATAGCATAACAACACCCACTTTTAACCTTAAATGCATACTGAAATTATTGCATGTAAAACTTGGAAACCAGCAATTTTAAATTGACGTAAACTGATCCAAAATCAGTGATTATAGATTATACTGTCCACTGGAATAAAAATTATGAACATTTATAATGTTCACTGGTTTTTAAAAATAAGTTTATCCCAATAGATAATCAAAAGTTCATACTCTGATATCACGTATTGTAACGTGATCAATTATGCCTTTACGGCCAATTAAGTCCAACACAAGTATGACATCTAAGTCCTGCACCAGCTCTGGAAGGCACTGTTGTAGTACTCGAACATGGAATTTAACTGAAAGTATATTAAAATAAAGCATTAGTCTCACCAAAATTAACATTGTTATGACTCACAGTACTGTACTTGTGTGTACAATATTTTATTTCTTTCCCAATTTTTGCCAAATAAAGAACTAGTAATATCAAGTTAATACAAAATATTAACAGAATAATTAATTTTGTTCATGAGATCCATAGCGGTACTGTATTATATCTGGAATAAAGTTATAATGAAGGGCAATACAATGAGGTCATGCTGTATAATACAGATTTGGTAAGTTTCTTAAATCAGTTTTCCTTGGAACTTCAGGAGCCAGTGTGTGACCAAAGTTTGCAATGTTAGTCCATACTATTGTAAAAAACAGAATATTAGTCCATATTACTGTACAAAACAGAACATAAGCCCATGTTACTGTACAAAACAGAATATAAGTCCATATTATTGTACAAAACAGAATATTAGTCCATATTACTGTACAAAACAAATTAGTCCATATTACTGTGCAAAACAATATTAGCCCATATTACAGTACAAAACAGAACAGGGTTTAACTTTTTATATCTAACGATCCCTTTATAATAACATTAAAATCCAGACCTATTTACATGCACCTAAATGTATGACTATCCCTGGATTTTTTCCACAAGTTTATAGTTTGCCATAACAACACAAACAGCTGATCTAGCATCAACATTTTTGAAGAAACTCACAAAGCATCCATGTAATTATATCAAGCATCACTGATCCCCTAATGAGCTGAAACACATCCACCCTCTTTCTAATACCAGCGATTGCTAACTTCAGTTGACTGCAGAGGCAAGAACACAATTCTGCAAACCTTCATCACTGTTAAGACCATCTTGCATGTTACTATCAGAGTGCATCACAAGTCCGATCATCACAACATATTCATTTGTCCAGAGTTCATCAAATTCGTGGGATTCACATTAATACTTATTCATAATGTAGCATAGGATTCTCAAGTTCTTCACTGAAAAGAATAATAAATGAATGGAATTCTGACATTCAGCATCTTTGCAGAAAATGTCCCTGTCCGTAATTTTAATACCTTAATATAGTACGGCTGACATGATTTATCAATTCCACATGCTTCGCAGTGGGATACTTAATCCTCTCCAGTTTCACTCTGAAGTGAAGAGATAAATATCTATAAATCACCACTGTGCCTCAACAAGCACACCAATGGTAACTCCACTGTGAAGGGGCTGGTTGACATTACTGACTGGCATTTGAACAGCCAATGATTGACAACCACCCACCCATGGAAAGACTGAGATGTCAAAAGTGATCTACTGGTAGATGCCATGTGAAGAATTAGACACCTTTATTTTGATCATATATTTTGACAATGAAAACAATAATTTCAGAAGTCTTGTATATTCAGTACGTGTGTTTCAAATATGCTGATCAACTTCTTTTGCAGTAATTTTATGCTTTTACTTTATTCAAAGAAATCTGCAAGTTACACACTGACATGATGAGAGGCACACCTTTTTGACCTTCTCTTGAACAGCATGAACTAAAATAAGGCCAAATAAAAATATTTTACAATCAGCTGACTGTCTCTATTTTTCGCTGCTAACCCTAGCACTTTTATCCCCCGGGGCTAAAATATATATATGTATATATAAATTTCCTGAAAATAATTTGTGCATCTAGTTTGATCCCAGTACTTGATGTGCTTAGTACATTATATACACTAATCATTATCATACTTAAATAATGTTTAAAAAAAAAAAAATTAAAAATCCTTACCGACTGTTCCTAATTTTAAAACCAGTGCAATAGGAAACACATATTTTTGGGGAGGGGAGGGGCCTAATCCTCTAAAAATATGGACAGTTAAATTCGAAATGAAACCCACCAGAAAACACTGAATTAACAGTGAAATGGGAATCATGTGCATAGTTCTCAAACAGCAATATGGTAAAATCATGAGGCTGAATATACACAACACTAAAATAGTTCAGTTCTGATTGCATGTGTATTGCATTATAATTTATAGGGCTATAATGTTCTTTCTACTGTGATATTTTGTTGTCTTTCGTCACGAGATAAATTTTGTTTCCAGTACAATAAGGAGTGGAATAAGGTCTTGATTTATACTAATTATCAGAGCAACAGAATATTTCAAGCATTTAACACCCCTCCCCCCTTAGAAAATTAAACAGTCTCTCCATAATAAAGACTTGACTTCAGTGGATGTCCTACAGAAATCAAGGCAGTGACTATTGTAAACACTGTTATAAAATCTCACCAAGGTTAGCATCAGAAGGCAATGTCAATTTCAGCTTGGTAAAGGTGTGTTTCTATCACTCAAAGTCATCGTACTTGGTACACTGTACTTAAGAAATCCTAGTTATGGTCCAGCCATTAACAATGGAAATTTGATAATTGCTCATAATTAGCCTGAATCCAAATTATTCTTGCCATGAATAATAATGTGGAAATTTGCCAAATCTCAGATGTTCGGAGATTTCAATTTTCAACAAATTTAGGGCCTAGTGCAAGTCTAGGACATTACCCCCCTGTCACTACCCCACTGCTTTTACTCCCCCATCAATTAACCCTCTCAGTATATTACCCCGTTCTGTTACACACACACACACGGTATATTACTATATACCATATAATTGTTATACCCCCAGAATAAATAATAATTTCAAATAAATTTCAAAAGAATTTATTGTAATTTTTTTATTTTAGTTAATTAATCTCAGCCTTGAAAACATATACTAGTCCAAGAATATTCAATATTAAATTCATCATATCATAATGTTATAGTACCATAAAATATGTTATACTGATATGATTACAGCTGAATGTTTAGTGTGATTTCTTGCAAGTATTCAAAGTGCTCTCAATTAGCAAAGTCATTAACAATGTTCATAATCTGAGCATTGCAGTCACAATATTTTTTTTGAGTTGGTTCTGCTGGATGTCCTCTAAGTCGCTGAGAAATTATCATGTTCAGGAATGATTGCTCTCTTTGAAGGATTGTCAAAAAGCGCCAAATGTTTGGATGGTCAGCTTGCATTTTTCAATGCCAACCTTCAACGCTGTTGCTAATATGAGGAAATTCATTTTGAACAGGGCTGTGTATACTCCAAACTTGAGGAACAAAGACGGGATTAGCTCGGTTTTAATGTCTTCTTCTGCCGATATAGTTATCTTCAAAATAATCTAACAATTAAATCATGTCATCGTCTTCTGTAAGTTCTTGAAGTTCTTCGAAAACCTGCACAGTGTAAGCAAGAGACACAAAAGTCAAAGCAGCTACCATTCTAACTGACATTACAAAATCTGCATCATCTTGATATCTTCGCTGAAATCCAACAGCTTGTGCTTTTTGGTATTTGCTCTGAGAAAAATGATAACATCCTTGTACATCTATTTCTGCATAGCATTCATGGCTGCTTTTTCTTAATCCATCATAACTGTTGCAGGCTGAGCATTGGGAATTAGTGCCTTTATCTCCATGAAAAGACGTTGATAAGTTTCCAGTTTTATTTGGGAGCAAGCAGTAGAGGCAAGAAATGACATCACCACTGATGAGTGCATACACT